>JAOPSE010000321.1:0-600000 GCA_029449295.1 Zea luxurians | reverse complement strand
TTGCCGAACTTGTTGAGGTCGTTGTAAATCCGAGGCTTGAGCCCTTGTAGAATCATGCCGTTGGCACGCTCTACTTGCCCATTCGACATGGGATGAGCTACGGCAGCCCAGTCCACCCGGATGTGGTGATCCTCGCAAAAATCCAAGACTTTTCTGCCGGTAAACTGGGTGCCGTTGTCGGTGATGATGGAGTTTGGGACCCCGAAGCGATGGATGATGTTGGTGAAGAACGCCACCGCCTGCTCGGACCTGATGCTGTTTAGGGGTCGGACCTCGATCCACTTGGAGAATTTGTCGACGGCGACCAGCAGGTGCGTGTAGCCCCCGGGCGCCTTCTGCAGAGGGCCGACGAGGTCCAGACCCCACACAGCGAAGGGCCAGGTGATGGGTATCGTCTGCAGAGCCTGAGCGGGCAGGTGGGTCTGCTTCGCATAGAATTGACACCCTTCGCAGGTGCGGACGATTCTAGTGGCGTCAGCCACCGCCGTTGGCCAGTAGAAGCCTTGCCGGAAAGCGTTCCTGACGAGGGCTCGAGGCGCTGCGTGATGGCCGCAAGCCCCTGAGTGTACCTCTTGCAGGAGTTCCTGACCTTCGGCGATAGAGATGCATCGCTGGAGGATGCCCGAGGGGCTGTGGTGGTAGAGCTCTTTCTCTTCGCCCAGCAAAACGAACGACTTGGCGCGTCGCGCTACCCGCCGAGCCTCGGCCTGGTCGAGGGGTAGCTCTCCTTGGCGGAGATATTGCAGGTACGGGGTCTGCCAATCTCGATCAGGCGTGACCCCGCTCCGCTCCTCCTCGATGCGCAGCGCCTCGCCCTCGGGGGCCGAGGGTTCCTCGGGCTGAACCAAGGACGCCTCGGGCTGGGCCGAGGGTACCTCAGACTGGGCCGAGGACGCCTCGGGCTCGGGCGTGTCGTTGATCTTGACGGAGGGTTGGTGCAGATCCCGGGAGAAGATGTCCGGGGGAACCGTCGTTCGCCCCGAGGCTATCTTCGCCAGCTCGTCCGCAGTCTCGTTGTAGCGCCGGGCGATGTGGTTAAGCTCGAGCCCGTAGAACTTGTCTTCCAGGCGCCGAACCTCATCGCAGTAGGCCTCCATCTTCGGGTCACGGCAGTGGGAGTTCTTCATGACCTGGTCGATGACGAGCTGCGAGTCGCCGCGAGCGTCGAGGCGTCGGACCCCTAGCTCGATGGCGATTCGCAATCCGTTGATCAGAGCTTCGTACTCAGCCACATTGTTGGACGCCGGGAAATGGAGGCGCAGCACGTAGCGCAGGTGTTTCCCGAGGGGCGAGATGAAGAGCAGGCCTGCGCCGGCTCCCGTCTTCATCAGCGACCCATCGAAAAACATGGTCCAGAGCTCCGGTTGGATCGGAGCCGTCGGCAACTGGGTGTCGACCCATTCGGCTACGAAGTCCGCCAATACCTGGGACTTGATGGCCTTCCGAGGGGCGAACGAGATTGTCTCGCCCATGATTTCCACCGCCCATTTTGCGATCCTGCCCGAGGCCTCTCGGCACTGGATGATCTCCCCCAAGGGGAAGGATGATACCACAGTTACCGGATGAGACTCGAAGTAATGTCGCAACTTTCGCCTCGTCAGGATCACTGCATACAGTAGCTTCTGAACTTGTGGGTAGCGGATCTTGGTTTCGGACAGCACCTTGCTGACGAAGTAAACTGGCCTCTGAACGGGCAATGCATGCCCCTCTTCTTGCCTTTCGACCACAATCGCGGCGCTAACCACTTGAGTGGTCGCGGCGACGTAGACCAAGAGGGCTTCTCCATTAGCTGGGGGTACCAAGATAGGCGCCTTGGTGAGGAGCGCCTTCAGGTTCCCGAGAGCTTCCTCGGCCTCAGGGGTCCAAGTGAAGCATTCGGCCTTCCTTAAGAGGCGGTACAGAGGCAGGCCTCTTTCGCCGAGGCGTGAGATGAAACGGCTCAAGGCCACGAGACATCCCATGACCCTCTGTACGCCTTTTAAGTCCTTGATGGGCCCCATGCTGGTGATGGCTGTGATCTTCTCCGGGTTGGCTTCGATGCCTCGCTCGGAGACGATGAACCCAGGAGCATGCCTCGGGGCACCCCGAAGACACACTTCTCGGGATTGAGCTTGACGTCCTTTGCCTTGAGACACCGGAATGTCACTTCAAGGTCGGAGAGGAGGTCGGAGGCTTTCCTTGTCTTGACTACGATGTCATCGACGTAGGCCTCGACCATGCGACCGATGTGTTCGTCGAACACATGGTTCATGCACTGCTGGTACGTTGCACCCGCGTTCCTCAAACCGAACGGCATGGTGACATAGCAGTACATGCCGAAGGGCGTGATGAAAGAAGTCGTGATCTGGTCGGACTCTTTCATCTTGATTTGATGATACCCTGAGTAGGCATCGAGGAAAGACAGGGTTTCGCACCCAGCAGTGGAATCCACGATTTGATCGATGCGAGGTAGAGGGTAGGGAACCTTCGGACATGCTTTGTTGAGACCAGTGTAGTCTACACACATCCGCCATTTCCCCCCTTTCTTTCTCACAAGCACAGGGTTGGCAAGCCATTCGGGATCGAATACCTCTTTGATGAACCCTGCTGCCATTAGCTTGTGGATCTCCTCGCCTATCACCCTGCGCTTTTCCTCGTCGAATCGGCGCAGAGGCTGCCTGACCGGTCGGGCTCTGGCCAGAATATCCAGCGAGTGCTCGGCGACATCCCTCGGTATGTCGGGCATGTCCGAGGGACTCCACGCAAAGACGTCGGTGTTTGCGCGGAGAAAGTCGACGAGCACTGCTTCCTATTTGGGGTCGAGCCCGGAACCGACCCGGATCTGCTTGGAGGTGTCGCCACTGGGGTCGAGAGGGACGGCCTTAACCGTCTCCGCCGGCTCGAAATTGCCAGCGTGTCGCTTCACGTCTGGCACCTCTCCGGAGAGGTTTTCCAGGTCGGCGATGAGGGCCTCAGACTCGGCGAGGGCCTCGGCGTACTCCACGCACTCCACGTCGCATTCGAACGCGTGTTTGTATGTGGGGCCGACGGTGATGACCCCGTTGGGGCCCGGCATCTTGAGCTTCAGGTAGGTGTAGTTGGGGATGGCCATGAACTTCGCGTAGCATGGCCTCCCCAATACCGCGTGGTAGGTTCCTCGGAACCCGACCACCTCGAACGTCAAAGTCTCCCTTCGGAAGTTGGAGGGTGTTCCGAAGCAGACAGGAAGGTCGAGCCGTCCGAGGGGCTGGACGCGCTTCTTAGGAATGATCCCGTGGAAGGGCGCAGCACCTGCTCGGACGGAGGACAGATCGACGCGCAGAAGCCTGAGGATCTCGGCGTAGATGATGTTGAGGCAGCTGCCCCCATCCATCAGGACCTTGGTGAGCCTGACGTCACCGATGATGGGGTCGACGACGAGCGGGTACTTCCCCGGGCTCGGCACGTGGTCGGGGTGGTCAACTTGGTCGAAGGTGATGGGCTTGTCGGACCAGTCTAGGTAGACTGGCGCCGCCTCCTTCACCGAGCAGACCTCCCGACGCTCTCGCTTGCGATGCCGAGCCGAGGCATTCGCCGCATGCCCTCCGTAGATCATGAAGCAGTCGCGGACCTCGGGGAACTCTCCTGCTTGGTGATCTTCCTTTTTGTCGTCGTCGTGGGCCCTTCCACCCTCTGCGGGTGGCCCGGCCTTGTGGAAGTGGCGCCGAAACATGACGCACTCCTCGAGGGTGTGCTTGACGGGCCCCTGATGGTAAGGGCACGGCTCTTTGAGCATCTTGTCGAAGAGGTTAGCACCTCCGGGGGGCTTCCGAGGGTTCTTGTACTCGGCGGCGGCGACAAGGTCTGCATCGGCGGCGTCGCGTTTCGCTTGCGACTTCTTCCTGCCTTTCTTCTTGGCGCCGCGCGGAGTAGACGCCTCGGGAGCCTCTTCCGACGGGCGGCCCCGGGGCTGCTTGTCCTTTCGGAAGATGGCCTCAACCGCCTCCTGGCCAGAGGCGAACTTGGTGGCGATGTCCATCAGCTCGCTCGCCCTGGTGGGGGTCTTGCGACCCAACTTGCTCACCAGGTCACGGCAAGTGGTGCCGGCAAGGAACGCGCCGATGACATCTGAGTCGGTGATGTTGAGCAGCTCGGTGCGCTGCTTCGAGAATCGCCGGATGTAGTCCCGAAGAGACTCCCCCGGCTGTTGCCGGCAGCTTCGGAGGTCCCAGGAATTCTCGGGGCGCACGTACGTGCCCTGGAAGTTGCCGGCGAAGGCTTGGACCAAATCCTCCCAGTTGGAGATCTGCCCCGGAGGCAGGTGCTCCAACCAGGCGCGAGCAGTGTCGGAGAGGAACAGGGGGAGGTTGCGGATGATGAGGTTGTCGTCGTCCGTTCCACCCAGTTGACAGGCCAGGCGGTAGTCCGCGAGCCACAATTCCGGTCTCGTTTCCCCCGAGTACTTTGTGATAGTAGTCGGGGGTCGGAATCGGGCCGGAAACGGCGCCCGCCGAATGGCCCGGCTGAAGGCCTGCGGACCGGGTGGTTCGGGCGAGGGACTCCGATCCTCCCCGCTGTCGTAGCGTCCCCCACGCCTGGGGTGATAGCCTTGGTGCACCCTTTCGTCGAGGCGGGCCCGACGGTCGCGACGATGGTGCTCGTTGCCGAAGTGGCCTGGGGCCGCAGGCGCAGTGTTGCGCGTGCGCCCGGTGTAGACCGAGGCTTCCCGCATGAATCGGGAAGTCGCGGCATGAGGTTCCGAGGGGTACCCCTGCCTTCGGGAGGCAGAGCTCTCGGCCCGCCGGGCCGCAGCGCCTTCCAGGAGATTCTTGAGCTCTCCCTGGATTCGCCGACCCTCAGCGGTTGATGGCTCCGGCATCGCGCGGAGGAGCATCGCTGCGGCTGCCAGGTTCTGACCGATCCCGCTGGATGCGGGTGGCGGCCTGTCCCTGGCATCGTTGGCGACGCGGTGCTGGAAACCCTGGGGCAGGTGACGTATTTCTCCGGCCGGGGGCTGGCCCGCCCATACCTGCCCGACGTCCCGGCGGATCGACTCGAGCGCTCCTGCTCCCTCGTCGAGCCTGGCCTGCGCCCCGCGGACTTGCTCGAGCTGTGGGTCGTGACCCCCCGCCGGAACGGGGACCACATCTAGCTCCCGCGGGATGTCGGCGTGAGGCACTGGCCTAGGGAGATCGCCATCCTCTGGCATGCCGAGACGGTTGCCTTCGGAGGGATCCCCTAGCTCGACGTGGAAACATTCGCGGCTCGGGCCGCAGTCCTTGTCGTCAAGGCTGCGGCTGCCGTCGGAACAGTCGGAGAGGCAGTAGTCACATGCGGTCATGAAGTCCCGCATGGCACTGGGGTTGCCAGATCCAGAGAAATCCCAGCAGATGCTGGGATCGTCATCTTCCTCGGACCCAGAGAGCCCGTAGGTCGAGACGTCCGTCAATCGGTCCCAAGGCGACCGCACACGAAACCCCAGAGGGGTTGCACTCGCCTCAACGTGAGCGCCCGCCAAAGCGAGGTCGCTAGGCGGGTTGAGGTCGAGTCAAAAGGACGTAGGATGGGAATCAGTCGGTACCTTTTGGTCGACGAGGAGCGACGTAGTCACATCGGGGACTGATTGCGCCGTCGTCTTGGGTACGAGGGCGACGTCCTGCAGGCCCTCCGCGAGTGTGCTGGCGTCGTCCACTTGCTCGGGATTGGCGTGTCGCGGGGGGACGGCGCCCGCCTTCGTCTCAAACGCGAGGTCGACGCCCGACGCGTCCTCCGTTGGGGCGCTGGGGATGTCGATTCGCTCGACAGTCGACGGAGCGCAGCCTCCTGCCCGGCCTTGGTTGCCCCGCCTCCTCCTCCGATGGCGAGGGAGAGAACGGGGCGAGCTCGAATGTTGTTCTTCCACCACGCGGGGAAGACGTCGTCGATTCCGCCGCCGGCGGGTGGGCTGTCGGCCGCCATTGTCGTCGTCGCGCGGCGGTGGAAGGAGTATCATGTCGTAGCTGCCGTCGAGAGACATGAACTCGAGACTCCCGAAACGGAGCACCGTCCCGGGTTGGAGAGGTCGTTGGAGACTGCCCATCTGGAGCTTGACGGGAAACTGCTCGTCAACACGCAGCAGGCCCCTACCTGGCGCGCCAACTGTCGGCGTTTCGAGACCGGGGGGTCCCTAAGCCGATGAGTGAGTGTGCCGCGTGCCCCAGCCCAGATGGGTCGAGCGCGTGGGCGAGCGCGGAGGGGGGAAAGCGAGGTGGCCGGAGCCGAGTCGTGAGGGAGGTGGAGATCCCGCGGCCTTCGTGTTCGTCCCGCGCCCAGGTCGGGTGCGCTTGCAGTAGGGGGTTACAAGCGTCCACGCGGGTGAGGGAAGCGAGCGGCCCCAAGAGAGCGCCTGCCCCGTCCTCGTTCCCGCGCGGCCCACCTTCTCTAAGAAGGCCCTGGTCCTTCCTTTTATAGGCGTAAGGAGAGGATCCAGGTGTACAATGGGGGTGTAGCAAGGTGCTACGTGTCTAGCGGGGGTGAGCTAGCGCCCTAGGTACATGCCAATGTGGCAGCCGGAGAGATCTTGGCACCCAGCTGGTGTGGTGTCGTGGCTGTCGGAGGAGAAATGGAGCCTGGCAGAGGGACAGCTGTCGGAGCGGTTGGGCCCTTGCTGACGTCCCCCTGCTTCCGTAAGGGAGCTGAGAGCCGCCGTCGTCATGGGTCTAGCGGGGCGCCATCATTGCCTATCTGGCGGAGCTAGCCAGATGGGACGTCGGTCTTGTTCTCTGCGGCCCGAGTCGGCTCAGGGTAGGGTGATGATGGCGCTTCCTGTTGACGTGGCGGACTTGTGCCCTAGGTCGGGCGACGTGGAGGCTCCTCCGAGGCCGAGGTCGAGTCTGTCTTCCATGGCCGAGGCCAAGCCCGAGCTCCTGGGTCGGGCGAGGCGGAGGTCGTTCGGCAGAGGCCAGGGCAGAGTCCGACCCCTAGGGTCGGGCGAAGCGGAGTTCGTCGTCTTCCGGGGCCTTAGCCCGAGTCCGAGCCCTGGGTTGGGCGGAGCGGAGTTCGCCGTCTTCCGGGGCCTTAGCCCGAGTCCGAGCCCTGGGTCGGGCGGAGCGGAGTTCGCCGTCTTCTGGGGCCTTAGCCCGAGTCCGAGCCCTGGGTCGGGCGGAGCGGAGTTCGCCGTCTTCCGGGGCCTTAGCCCGAGTCCGAGCCCTGGGTCGGGCGGAGCTTCCTATGGCGCCTTTGGCAAGGCCTGGCTGCCTGTCAGTCTCACTCTGTCAAGTGGCACTGCAGTCGGGATGGCGCAGGCAGCGCTGTCCTTTTGTCAGACCGGTCAGTGGAGCGGCGAAGTGACGGCGGTCACTTCGGCTCTGCCAGGGGGCGCGCGTCAGGATAAAGGTGTCAGGCTACCTTTGCGTTAAATGCCCCTGCGACTCGGTCGGTTGGTGCGGCGATTTAGTCAGGGTTGCTTCTTAGCGAAGGCAAGGCCTCGGGCGAGCCGGAGATGCGTCTGCCGTAAAAGGGGGCCTCGGGCGAGACGGAAACACCTCAGGGTCGGCTGCCCTTGCCCGAGGCTAGGCTCGGGCGAGGCGTGATCGAGTCGCTCGTATGGACTGATCCCTGACTTAATCGCACCCATCAGGCCTCTGCAGCTTTATGCTGATGGGGGTTACCAGCTGAGAATTAGGCGTCTTGAGGGTACCCCTAATTATGGTCCCCGACACAAACCTTCTTGGAACGGGATTTGTAATCCTTCCCCTTCCGTTGCTTGAGGATTTGGCGAAATCTTTTGATGATTAAAGCCATCTCCTCATTGTCGAGCTTGGAGGCATCAATCGGTTGTCTACTCGGTGTAGACTCCTCCTTCTTCTCCTCCGTCGCCTTAAATGCCACCGGTTGTGCTTCGGACGTGGAGGGTTCATCAAGCTCGTTGATCTTCTTTGATCCTTTAATCATACATTCAAAGCTCACAAAATTCCCGATTACTTCCTCGGGAGTCATTAGTGTGTATCTAGGATTACCACGAATTAATTGAACTTGAGTGGGGTTAAGGAAAATAAGTGATCTCAAAATAACCTTAACCAACTCGTGGTCATCCCATTTCTTGCTCCCGAGGTTGCGCACTTGGTTCACCAAGGTTTTGAGCCGGTTGTACATATCTTGTGGCTCCTCCCCTTGGTGAAGACGGAAGCGACCGAGCTCCCCCTCGATCGTTTACCGCTTGGTGATCTTGGTGAGTTCATCACCCTCGTGCGCGGTCTTGAGAAGGTCCCAAATCTCTTTTGCATTCTTCAACCCTTGCACCTTGTTGTATTCCTCCTTGCTTAGAGAGGCGAGGAGTATGGTTGTAGCTTGAGAGTTGAAGTGCTCGATTTGGGCCACTTCGTCCGTATCATAGTCTTCATCCCCTACGGATGGTACCTGTGCTCCAAACTCAACAACATTCCATATACTTTTGTGGAGTGAGGTTAGATGAAATTTCATTAAATCACTCCACATAGCATAATCTTCGCCATCAAAGGTTGGCGGTTTGCCTAATGGAACGGAAAGTAATGGAGTATGTCTAGATGTACGAGGATAGTGTAAGGGGATCTTACTAAACTTCTTGCGCTTTTGGCGCTTAGAAGTTACGGACGGCGCATCGGAGTCGGAGGTCGATGTTGATGAGGTGTCGGTCTCGTAGTAGACCACCTTCCTCGTCCTTTTGTGCTTGTCGCCTTTCCGATGCGACTTGTGGGAAGAAGATTTCTCCTTCTTCTCTTTGTGGTGTGAAGAAGAAGATCTTTTCTCCTTCCGTTTGGAGGAGTCCTTCTTCTTCTCCTTCCTCTTGGTGCGGGACTCTTCCGATGAAGTGCTCCCTTGGCTCGTAGTGGGCTTGTCGCCGGTCTCCATCTCCCTCTTGGTGTGATCTCCCGACATCACTTCGAGCGGTTAGGCTCTAATGAAGCACCGGGCTTTGATACCAATTGAAAGTCACCTAGAGGGGGGGTGAATAGGGCGAAACTGAAATTCTCAAAAATAATCACAACTACAAGCTGGGTTAGCGTTAGAAATATAATAGAGTCCGCGAGAGAGGGTGCAAAACAAATCACAAGCGAATAAGGAGTGAGACACGTGGATTTGTTTTACCGAGGTTCGGTTCTCGCAAACCTACTCCCCGTTGAGGAGGCCACAAAGGCCGGGTCTCTTTCAACCCTTACCCTCTCTCAAACGGTCCCTCGGACCGAGTGAGCTTTCTCTTCTCAATCACTTGGAACACAAAGTTCCTACAAGGACCACCACAAGCTTGGTGTCTCTTGCCTCAATTACAAGTGAGTTTGATCGCAAGAAAGAATCAAGAAAGAAGAAAGCAATCCAAGCGCAAGAGCTCGAAAGAACACAAGCAAATCTCTCTCTCTAATCACTAGGGCGTTGTGTGGAATTTGGAGAGGATTTGATCTCTTTGGTGTGTCTAGAATTGAATGCTAGAGCTCTTGTAAGTAGTTGAAAAGTGGAAAACTTGGATGACTTGAATGTGGGGTGGTTGGGGGTATTTATAGCCCCAACCACCAAACTAGCCGTTTGGTGAGGCTGTCTGTTCGATGGTGCACCGGACAGTCCGGTGCACACCGGACATGTCCGGTGCGACAGCCACGTCACCAAAAGCCGTTGGGTTCGACCGTTGGAGCTCTGTCTTCTGGGCCCGCCTGGATGTCCGGTGGCGCACCGGATATGCACTGTAGATTGTCCGGTGCGCCAGTATGGGCGTGTCTGACCTCTGCGCGCGCAGCGCGCGCATTTAATGCGTCGCAGGTAGCCGTTGGCGCCGAAATAGCCGTTGCCCCGCTGTTACACCGGACAGTCCGGTGTACACCGGACAGTCCGGTGAATTATAGCAGAGCAGCTGAAGTGAATTCCCGAGGCTGGCGAGTTCCGGAGGCCGCTCTTCCTTGGAGCACTGGACATGTCCGGTGTACACCGGACAGTCCGGTGAATTATAGCGAAGTCGCCTCTGGAATTTCCCGAAGGTGACGAGTTTGGAGTTGGAGTCCTCTGGCCCACCGGACATGTCCGGTGGCACACCGGACAGTCCGGTGCGCCAGAACAGAGGTGCCTTCGGTTGTCCCTTGCTCCTTTGTTTGAACCCAAAACTTGGTCTCTTTTTATTGGCTAAGTGTGAACCTTTGGCACCTGTATAACTTATACACTAGAGCAAACTAGTTAGTCCAATATTTATGTTGGGCAATTCAACCACCAAAATTAATTAGGAACTAGGTGTAAGCCTAATTCCCTTTCAGTTACGACTGTTCCCAACCTTGCCTGTGGCTGTTGGACCGCTGATTTGCTTCGCTGCGTATATCGGGCTGCTTCAGCCCCACTCGGATGATATGTCCTGAGTTGTGGACCAACTCTTAAAGTTGTTCGCCACCTTTGTAGTTTTGTCTCGTTTAAGCAGATTTGGTATCATCTGATGTATAAATGTGTTTACTAGTCTCCTGGGACTAGTAATTGTATCACATTTGAGTCCCAGAGGATTGGGGACGCTTCAAGGTCTATGTTGAGCAACCTCCAGGCTTTGAAGATAGTGAGTATCCTAACCATGTCTACAAACTCTCTAAGGCGCTTTACGGGCTCAAGCAAGCCCCAAGAGCATGGTATAAATGCCTAAGAGATTTTCTTATCACTAATGGCTTCAAAGTCAGCAAGGCCGATCCTACTCTCTTTACTAAAACAATTGAAAATGATTTGTTTGTATGCCAAATTTATGTTGATGATATCATATTTGGGTCTACTAACAAATCTATTTGTGAAGAGTTTAGTATGATCATGATACAAAAATTCGAGATGTCTATGATGGGGGAGTTGAAGTATTTTCTAGGATTTCAAGTCAAGCAACTCCAAGAGGGCACCTTCATTAGCCAAACGAAGTACATTCAAGATATACTCACCAAATTTGGAATGAAGGATGCCAAGCCCATCAAGACACCCATGGGAACCAATGGGCATCTCGACCTCGACACGAGAGGTAAATCCGTAGATCAAAAGGTATACCGGTCGATCATAGGATCTTTACTTTACTTATGTGCATCTCGACCGGACATTATGCTTTCTGTATGCATGTGTGCAAGGTTCCAAGCCGATCCTAAGGAAGTTCACCTTAGGCCCGTGAAGAGAATCTTGAGATATTTAGTTCATACCCCTAAGTTTGGTCTTTGGTACCCCAAGGGATCCTCTTTTGATTTATTAGGATATTCCGATGCTGATTGGGCAGGGTGTAAAATTGATAGGAAGAGCACATCAGGGACTTGTCAGTTTCTGGGGAGATCCCTGGTGTCTTGGGCTTCAAAGAAACAAAACTCAGTCGCTCTTTCTACCGCCAAAGCCGAGTACATTGCCGCAGGCCATTGTTGCGCGCAGTTACTTTGGATGAGGCAAACCCTTAGGGACTATGGCTACAAATTTAGCAAAGTTCCTCTCCTATGTGATAATGAGAGTGCAATCCGCATGGCGGATAATCCCGTTGAGCACAGCCGCACTAAGCATATAGCCATTCGGTGTCACTTTTTGAGAGATCACCAACAACGGGGGGATATCGAGATAGCCTATATAAACACCAAAGATCAATTGGCCGATATCTTTACCAAGCCTATAGATGAGAAAACCTTTACCAAACTTAGGAATGAGCTAAATATTCTTGATTCTAGGAATTTTGATTGATTCTTTGCATACATAACTCATTTATATACCTTTGATCACATCTCTTTTATGTCTATGACTAATGTGTTTTCAAGTGTAATCTTATGCTTAGTCATAGAATTAAAAGGGAAATGGCGTATTCGGCAAAGAAGGCGCTTCCACTCAACTCCATTGGTATTTGCCGGTATTCCGCATCATTCTCCACTTTGGTATAATCTTCACTCATCTCTATTTATTTGCCATTGGGGAGAAAGTAAAAGGGCTTGTATTTCACTCACAAGCATCCGTTTTTGGCGATTCATGCCAAAGGGGGAGAAAGTATGAGCCCAAAGCAAAAGGACCGCGCCACCACCGAATTTTAAAAATGAAGTTTTTTTTAAATTGGTATCTTATTGTGTTCAAAAAGGGGGAGAAAGTAGTATCTTCAAAACTTGTAAAACCCTCTTAAACACTAAGAGGAGAATTTCATTAAGGGGGAGTTTTTGTTTAAGTCAAAGGAAAAGCATTTGAAACAGGGGGAGAGAATTTCAAATCTTGAAAATGCTTCTTTCAATCTTATTCATATACCTTTGACTATTTGCAAAATGTTTTGAAAAGAATTTTACAAAGAATTTGCAAAAACAAAACTAGTGGTGCAAGCGTGGTCCAAAATTTTAAACTAGAAGAAAACAATCCATGCATATCTATTGAAATAGTTATATTGGTTTCAAATCCAAGCAACCTTTGCACTTACCTTATGCAAACTAGTTCAATTCCGCACTTTTATATTTGCTTTGGTTTGTGTTGGCATCAATCACCAAAAAGGGGGAGATTGAAAGGGAAATAGGGTCAAACCTTTTCCTATATGAATTTTGGTGGTTGAATTGCCCAACACAAATAATTGGACTAACTAGTTTGCTCTAGAATATATGTTCTACAGGTGCCAAAGGTTCACAACAAACCAATACAAAGATAAAAGAAAGGGTTCAAAACAAAGGAGCAAAGTTAAACCGAAGGCAGACCTGGTCTGGCGCACCGGACTGTTCGGTGTGCCACCGGACAGTGTTCGGTGCACCAGGGAGGATCAACTCAAACTTGCCAGCTTCGAGAATTTGGGGAAGTCGTTCCGCTATAATTCACCGGACTGTTCGGTGTAACACCGGACTGTCCGGTGTGCCAGCGGAGCAACGGCTACTTTGCGCCAACGGTCGTCTGCAGATGAACAGTGAAAGTAAACAGTGCGCGCCTGCGTGCGCAGAAGTCAGAGCAGGCGCCAGAAGGCGCACCAGACAGTGAACAGGACCTGTCCGGTGCACCGCCGGACTGTCCGGTGGCTCCACTTGTCAGATCTCCAACGGTCGAACCCTAACGGTTGGGTGATGTGGCTGGCGCACCAGACAGTGTCCGGTGGCGCACCGGACTGTCCGGTGCGCCATACGACAGCAGCCTTCCCCAACGGCCACTTTGGTGGTTGGGGCTATAAATACCCCCAACCACCAACACTTCAAGACATCCAAGTTTTCAGCTATTGCATTCAATACAAGAGCTTTAGACTTCACACCAAGACACAAACAATGAGATCAAATCCTCTCCCAAGTCCAAAGATCATTCCAATCAAATAGTGACTAGTGAGAGAGTGATATTTGTGTTCTTTTGAGTTCTTGCGCTTGGATTGCTTTCTTCCTTCCTCATTTCTTGTTCTCAAGTGTTTTTGTAACCAAGGCAAGATACACCAAGTGTGTGGTGGTCCTTGCGGGGTCTAAGGGACCCGTGAGATAAGGAGAAAGCTCACTCGGTCTAAGTGACCGTTTGAGAGAGGGAAATGGTTGAAAGAGACCCGGTCTTTGTGACCACCTCAACAGGGAGTAGGTTTGCAAGAACCGAACCTCGGTAAAACAAATCACCGTGTCTCACCTCTCATTTGCTTGTGATTTGTTTTCGCCCTCTCTTTCAGACTTGATTATATTTCTAACGCTAACCCCGGCTGGTAGTTGTGCTTAAAGTTTGTAAATTTTAGATTCCGCCTATTCACCCCCCCCCCTCTAGGCGACTTTCAGTCTTGCTGATCTTTAGAGGAAGATCGACGAAGCCACTGAGGAAATGCGTCATCTCACCCAAGATGACCAGGATCGGCGCCCTCAACGCACAGAGCTTCGTCAGGACAATTCCTATGATGATGACGTTTGGTATGATGATTTCCACCATGGAAATTTTGCTTTTGATGATGCTTCTCCTCTGTCAGTAGAGCTACAGGCTACATTGTGGCCTTCATCATACAAGCCACCCCAGTTTCCATGTATGATGGGCACTCGGACCCCAAGCAATTCTTGATGAGCTATGAGGCAACAATATCCTCATATGGAGGCAACGCCGCTGTCATGGCAAAGTCGTTCGTCATGGCAGTCCGAAGTGTGGCCTAGACATGGTAGTCTTCTCTCCAGTCAGGGACAATCATGTCATGGTAGAAGCTTAAGGACATGCTGGTCACCAGTTTTCAAGGGTTTTAGATGAAGCCAGTTACTGCTCAGGCCTTGTTCCAGTGCACACAAGACCATGAGGAGTACCTTCAGGTGTATGTTCGAAGGTTCTTGCGCCTGAGGGCACAAGCGCCTACAGTGCCCAATGAAATCGTCATTGAGGCCATGATTAAGGGTCTTCGGCCAGGACCCACGACTCAATACTTCGCCAGGAAACCCCCAGACTTTGGAGAAGCTGCTTCAGAAAATGGATGAGTCATCCGGGCTGATAATGATTTCCGCCAAAGAAGGGAAGAAGCTTATAGGTTTTCTGAGATGACTAGGGGCTTCGGAGGAAGAATCCACCCTAGGCATGTCAGATCAATCCATAGCTCCAGTCAGAGTGATGACAAAGGAAGCCAGTTTCAGAGGCCACAACACAGCTCACAGTCTTCAGGACACCAGCAAGGCTCCTTTAGGCCACCAGCTCCAAGGGGCAGAGGCGACAGGGGCTTCGGAGGAAGGTATGGGGATCAGCCCAGGAAAATCTATTACATATTCTATGGTGAAGACAAGGGCCACACTACAAGAACATGTCAGATTACCATTCAGAAACAAAAAGAGATTGCTAAAGCAGAAGCTCGGTAGAACCAGCCAAAGCAGGTTTTACATACTGCTTCGTGCTACTCTCCTTACATACCAGAATATGTGGGCAATCAACCAGTAGCTTCTGTTGCTTCGGCAAGCCATTCACAAGCTTCCTGGCCCTAGCTTCCATTGCCACCACCATTGCCACCTGCTCATACCCAAAACTAGCAGCCAGAAGGGCGCCAGCACCCCCAACAACAACACGACTTCAAGGAGGAGTCCGAAGCTCGTACAGTCAACAGCACTGTACCAGAATCGAAGCACATTTACTGAGGAATATCCTACTTCTGAAGTACTTTCATCTTTTATGCCATTTTTTGTACGAGAAACAAGTAATGAGAAACTTAGTTTCAATTTCTTATAATAACTTTGCCTACACCAGAATGAAATATATCTTCTTCATAGATTTACGAAGCTTGAAAGACAACTCTTAAAGGAACGAAATAATTCTCAAAGCTCAAAAGTCGTTCCTAAGGGAATGCAGAGCCAAAATTGACGAAGCTACAAAAAGTCATTCCTAAGGGAGCGCAGCATAAGTTTTCTGCTCAAAAGTCATTCCAAAGGGAATGCAGAGCCAAATACCGCCGAAATATAAGGCAAAGAAGTTCAAAGTCATTCCTAAGGGGATGCAGAACTTATACCACTGAAATATAAGGCGAAGAAGTTCAAAAGTCATTCCTAAGGGGATGCAGAACTTATATCACCGAAATCGAAGGTGAAGAAGCTCAAAAGACATTCCTAAGGGAATGCAGAGCCTAGATTCAAAAGACGTTCCTAAGGGAATACAATCTTCTATGTATCAGTGTGGACACATGTGTGGGTGTTAAAGCATCATCATATTGCATCATACCATCGCATCATTTAGCATAGCATCACATCATACAACATATCGCATCAACAGAAAGTTTGGATACGAAGCAAACCTTCAGAAATACTTTGATTAAATGAAAATGTGTTAAGACACGAAGCAAGCTTCAGGTGACAACTCTATCAGATCTGCCCTAGAAGGGGTGTCCTTCTTTATGAAGCATGAAAAAAAGGGAAGGTGTTTTTTCGCCGAAGGCTCAAAAAGCGGTATGTGTGTATGTTTCATGCATCGCAAAGAAATAAATTACAACAATTTACATATTCGATTCAATGTTACATACATCAAATGTTACATATTTTTGTTACAATAGAAGCTTAATCTTCTTTCAATTGTTCCATACATCAAGCATTTCAAAATATTATTACAGTAGAATCTATTCTTCTCTAAGGACTTTTTCTGTAACTTCGTTCAAAAGTTTATCGATGACTTCGTCGATAATGGAGTTCGCCACGCTTATAATATCCAGTGCTTTCTTCATTTCTGGATCAGCTAGAGGATTGTACGGTTTCGGTGGCGGGGATAGTTCAACTGAAGTAGGTAAAGTGATTAGTCCGAAGCCACAAAGCAAGTACCGAAGCCAAAATATCAAAAAAAACATTACCTATGCGTCTCTCGCATTTAGCAGCCTCTTCAGCTCGCTTTGCTTTTGCCCGGGCGTCATGGGTGTCTTTTTCATTCTTCTTTATAATTTCGCTGGCCAGCTCTCGGCCACCGTTCACCCAGACATCAGAATAAAACTTCCCGCCTATTAAGGTCGCTTCGGCTGAAGGATCCTTCATATCGTATGTGGAGAAGGCAGCTTCGGTCTGGGCTATAACCTTAACATGATCACATCCGGCCTTCTCCAGAATACCTGCGATTCCTTGGGCGCCGGAGAAGGCATAAATATCCTCGCGATCACTTAATATTTCCTCAAAGGCTTCAGCTTATCCACTTATCCATTCAACAACGCCCTCGAGGTCGTCTTGTATGAAATTTTCTTCAGAAGAGTAGGCGCCCACTTTGGTGAAGCTAGTTTTTAATTTTTTCACACAATCCAAGGATTTCTCAAAGCACCTTTCCTTGGATTCACGAAGTTCTTCAACATTTTTCTCTAGCTTATTTTTCCAATATTTACTGATCTCTTGGTCAGCCTGTGCAAGCGCACATCTCTCATTAGCTTCGGCCAGTTGTCTCCGAAGGTCTTCAATCTCGGCTTTTTGGGCTTCAGTTTGAGCTTTATATTGAGCTTCGTCTTCTTTTATTTTATTTACCAATGAAACCAAAATCTTGTCTTTCTCTAAACCTTTATTTCTTAGCTCAATCACCTCTGAGCGAAGGTTGTTAAGGGCTATTGTACAGCCTTTGTCTTCGGCGCTTTTCTGTGCCCTTAAGGCATTACTAAGAATCAAACCCTGCAAAGAAGAAGAAAGAATTGAGCATGACAAATAAAATACTTCATTACCAACTTCAAGGTTAACTTCCATACCTTTATATTGTTGTACGCCAGGCTATCAACAAGATCATCCTTCGACATAACCGAAAGGCCTTCTTCAAGTTTTGGAAATCCCATACTTTTAGCTATCTCCCGGCAAACGGATATTTCTTTGTTATCTAGGAGATAGTACAGGAAATCATCTTCATTACTGTCGTTAAACACTAAGGCTCCTTTCGGATATTTCAGTTTCTGAGCATAATGTCTTGCTTCCAGGATTTCTTCTTCGGATAACTTTTCTCCGAAGCATGGCGAAAAATGTAATCAATATCTTCAACTAGGGCTTTGGGGACAGAAGGCTTTGCTTTTTCTGCCGTGTCTTGCCTTGCTGCCATGCCAGTATCTGCAGTTTGTTGATCAGCTTTATATTCAGGTGCGACAGCCTTTATCCCAACGGGCGCTGAAGGCCCAGCTTCGGCCTCATCTTAGACTTTGGCAGCTTCAGTATTTTTCTTAATAAGTCTAGGGCTCAAGGTCTTCGTAGTCTCCAAGACAGCATCCAGCACGCTGGCCATTCTCCTCCTATTGGGAGTTGCGGCAGGAGCCTTTTGCACCTTCGGCAATTTTGCCTCAACTGGTGGGCTCAAAATTTCTGGCATTTTCTCTATTTTTTCCACCTGCGGCTCTTCGGCCTTATCATTCTTAGCTTCGGTTGGCCTGACTGTAGGTATCTTCGGCACTACAGTCGGCTCTTCAATGCTCTGCATAATCGGAGCAGCTTGTCTTGCTTCGACAGTTGAAGAGGCCCCTTCGCCAAATTCAGGCACTACGGCCGGTTCAATATACCGCGGTCGGTGGGTCAGAACCTTCACTTTTTTACCCTTCGGCACATCAGTGGTGGCCGAAGCGACAGCTTTTCTCTTTTTCCCTTGCCTTCGCAGCGGGTAGTGATAATCAGGGTATACGAAGTCGATTGCATCGAACACCCTATTCAATCTTTTTTCCCCGACCCCCGAAGGCTGCGGATAAGGCATCATCTTCGGCCTTAGAATATGTTTCGAGTAGCTCGTCACTAGTAGCTTCAATACAGTTCAACCAGTCATCATCTGGCTTATCAAACTTCTCCCTAAATCTGAAGGTATACTTCAATCGGACTAGGCCACCTTCACTGGATTCGACAGTAGTCTCCTTTGGCATATCCCAGCTCTCCACAATTGGCCACACCCTGAAGGCTATGTGTTCTTGAATTAAATCTCTTGTGCCAATGAAAGCACAAACAGTACTAAAGGCCTTCTGACATGCTTCAACATCGCTATCAATATTCACCTTTGGCCTTCGGAGGCTGAAGCGAGACCAGATGGGGCGCTGGATAATCTCCTTAATGTCTTCTCTTTTAATTAGATCATTTTTAACATAAAACCACTCTTCCATCCAGGCTCCGGGCCATCTTTTCCGATATGTCGGCACCGGGTAGCTTGCATTAGAGCGGGCAATGAACCCGTAGCAGCCGAAGTTGTTGTGGTATTGTTCTTTGCCAACAACCTTCGTCTCGTATAAAAGCTCGTGCATACTACAGAAGCACTTCACGCTCGGCTCCAGCCCCTGGCTTCTTACAGCCTAGACAAACATCCCCATCCTAATTATAGCTTTGGGGGTAATCTGATGGAGAAAAATCTTTAGTACCTCAACCACAAACTTGCTTAGTGGGAACCGGAGACCTGCCTTCAGGAAGCTTCGGTAAATGACAACTTCATTTTCCTCAGGAGCAGGGGCAGTGTTGTCTCCTCGAACCCTCACAATGGACATATCACGGAAATATCTCCCCCTCATGGCATCAATATGACTTTGTTTGATGCTCGATTTCCCGAAGATTGTATGGCTTGGCCGCCAGGGCCGATCCTCAGAATCTTCATCCCCACTCTCCACGTCATAACTGTCACTGTCATCAGAATCTTCGGACAAACCCTCCATGATCTCCTTAGTAATTTTCTCTGTATTTGTTTTTGCCATGGACTCATAAAATCCAGCGATGAAAGGATCCGCAGCTTTCTTCTCTTCATATAGCTTCTTCTCTTTGGTTATTTTCTTCTCTTCACTCATCTTCTCCTCAAATTTGGAGCAAGCACGCCTTTAAACTGAAGCCCTAAAAACTCGAAAATCAGGCAAGAGCTATTGAGCAAGAGCTAGAAATTTGAGAAAATATCGCGAATGGCAGAAATAGCGTACAAAATGTTGCCGCTGTGGGTTCATATTTATACGCCCAGTGCTTTGCAACTTGGCGGGCCCCGTCTATCATTGACTGTTGCTATTCTAGCAAAGGGAAAGTGTTTTTCGGACCTTTGCCTTAGGGCCTTCGTCCATGTCGTAGTTTAAATCCGTTATTATAACGAATTAATACTGTGATGGGCTACTGTTGGGGGCCTTCGTCTTCCAAAGGTCCTCAAAAACACGACTAACATGTTTTCCAAGTATAATACATGTACAGGAACCTTCGGACATAGAATGGAATCGTACATGATATGAAGAACGTGATTCGGGAGAAGGATGAACTAGTGCCGAAGCTACCTGTGAAAAAGCTTCGGCTCAGCGATGGAAAGTGAAACTGACTTAAAGGGGAAAAGGTTGTCTAGTCCTCGATAGATTATTCGTAAGTCAATAACAAATGTCAAGGGCATGAATGTAATTCTGCACAGGCTGCGTCTTGTGCCTATAAATAGATGAACAGTGACACCATACTGTTCACGCTGACTGGCATTCATTCCCACGTCACGCTTGTACTTTTGCCTTCTATCGAGCTGAAGGTATAAATGTAATTCGATATTGTTCATGTTTACTTATGATAAAATAATAAAAAATGTTTTGGTAATGTGATATGATTATTCATGTTATTTCCTATATTTCGTATGTTTTTACCTGCTTTACTATATACTAAAATTATGAAGGTACATTCTTCATGACCTTCGTCTGAAGATCATTATATCCTAAGGGAGATAATGCTTCGAAGAACAAAGGTCATTAACCATTGACATTTTGTGTTGCCTTGTTCTTAATATATAGCATTTGAGAACAAGTCCCCAACAGGTACGTATTCGAGATACTCCTAAATATTCTTCTTCTAGCGATGAGGAATCGTCTGATGATGAAGTGGATTATACTGATTTGTTTAAAGGATTAGATAGAGCTAAAGTAGACAAAATAAATGAATTAATTGATGCTCTTAATGAAAAGGATAGACTTCTAGAAAAGCAAGAAGACATTCTTTATGAAGAACATGATAAATTCATTAATGTTCAAAAAGCCCTTGCTCTAGAAACTAAAAAGAATGAACTATTGACTTCTAAATTATTTGCTTGTAATGACTCTATCTCAAAGCTTAAGAACTTAAATGTTGATTTAAATGCTAAGCTAGAAAAGGTTAATATAGCTAGTTCATGTGTAGATCATGTTGTTATTTGCAATAGATGTAAAGATATTGATGTTGATGCTTGTAATGAACATGCTTCTATTATTGTTAAGTTAAACAATGATGTTGCAAGTCTTAATGCTCAACTTAAGACTTGCAAGGATAATTATGAGAAACTAAAATTTTCTAGGGATGCCTACACAGTTGGTAGACACCCCTCAATTAAGGATGAACTTGGTTTCCAAAAGGAAACCAAGAACTTAACAAGCCAAAGGACTTCCGGTCTCAACAAAGAGAAAGGGAAGGCTCCTATGGCTAGTAGTTCTCAAAAGAACCATGCCAATCTTTATGATAAGAAATTTACTAGTCGTGCTCATAATGATATGTTATGATGATGCTGCATTTAATCCTCATGCTATGTTTGCATCTAGGCGTAATCATGTTATGTCTCATGCGCCTAGGAAAGCATGCACTGGTCCTAATACCGTTTATCATGCATGTAATGCTTCTTTTGTACTTTCATGTAAAAATGTCAAAGTAGTTGCTAGAAAATTGGGACATAAATACAAGGGAGACAATACTTGCATTTGGGTTCCAAAAGTTGTTGTAACTAACCTTGTAGGACCCAACAAGAGTTGGGTACCTAAAACCCAAGCCTAATTACCTTGCAGGTTTATGCATCCAGGGGCTCAAGCTGGATTATCGATAGCGGATGCACAAACCACATGACGGGGGAGAAGAAAATGTTCACCTCCTACGTCAAGAATAGGGATTCCCAGGATACTATTATCTTTGGAGATGGAAACCAAGGCAAGGTCAGAGGCTTAGGCAAGATAGCCATCACATCCGAGGATTCAATCTCTAATATGTTTTTAGTTGAATCACTCGGGTATAATTTATTATCTGTGAGTCAATTGTGTAACATGGGCTATAATTGTTTATTTACAAATATTAGTGTATCTGTCTTTAGAGGGAGTGATGGTTCATTAGCCTTTAAGGGTGTATTAGACGACAAGCTCTATTTAGTTGATTTCTCGAAAGAGAATGCCGATCTAGATGCATGCTTAATTGCTAAGACTAATATGGGATGGCTTTAGCATCGCCATCTAGCACATGTTGGAATGAAGAACCTTCATAAACTTCTAAAGGGAGAACAAGTGTTAGGACTAACCAATGTCTATTTTGAGAAAGATAGACCTTGTGCAGCATGTCAGGCAGGAAAGCAAGTGGGAAGCACTCATCATAGCAAGAATGTGATGACAACGTCAAGACCACTGGAACTTCTACACATGGATCTCTTCGGACCCGTTGCCTATCTCAGCTTCGGGGGAAGTAAGTATGGTCTTGTTATTGTAGATGACCTTTCCCGCTTCACTTGGGTGTTCTTTTTACAGGATAAATCTGAAACCCAAGGAACCCTAAAGCGCTTCCTAAGGAGAGCTCAAAACGAATTTAAGCTAAAGGTGAAGAAGATAAGAAGCGATAATGGGTCTGAGTTCAAGAATCTTTAGGTCGAAGAATATCTTGAGGAAAAGGGCATCAAGCATGAATTATCCGCTCCCTACACACCACATCAAAATGGTGTGGTAGAGAGGAAGAACAGGTCGCTAATTGATATGGCAAGGACGATGCTCGGGGAATACAAGACGCCTGAGCGGTTTTGGTCGAAAGCGGTGAACACAGCTTGCCATGCCATAAACTGGCTCTATCTGCACCGCCTCCTCAAGAAGACCTCCTATGAACTCTTAACTGGTAACAAACCCAATGTTTCTTATTTTTGTGTATTTGGGAGCAAATGCTACATTCTGGTGAAAAAAGGTAGACATTCAAAATTTGCTCCCAAGGCCGTAGAAAAGTTTTTACTAGGTTATGACTCAAATACAAAAGGCGTATAAAGTCTTCAACAAATCATTAGGATTGGTTGAAGTCTCTAGTGACGTTGTATTTGATGAGAATAATGGCTCTCCAAGAGAGCAAGTTGATCTTGATGATGTAGATGAAGATGAGATTCCGACAGCCGCCATGCGCACGATGGCGATAAGCGGTGTGCGACCGTAGGAACCACAAGAACAAGATCAACCCTCTTCCTCTATGATGGTGCATCCCCCAACTCAAGACGATAAACAGGTACCTCAAGAAGAGGGGTAGGATCAAGGGGGAGCACAGGAAGAACAGGTTATGGAGGAAGAAGCATCACGATCCCCTCCAACTCAAGTCTGAATGACGATCCAAAGAAATCATCCAGTGGATCAGATTCTAGGTGACATCAGTAAGGGAGTAACAACTCGCTCATGATTAGCAAATTTTTGTGAGCATTACTCATTTGTTTCTTCTATTGAGGCTTTTAGGGTAGAAGAAGCCTTGCGGGATCTGGATTGGGTGTTGGCCATGCAGGAAGAACTCAAAGCTTCAAAAGAAATGAAGTTTGGAGCCTGGTGCCACGTCCAAAGCAAAACATTGTGGGAACCAAGTGGGTGTTCTGCAACAAGCAAGACAAACACGGGGTGGTGACAAGAAACAAGGCATGACTTGTGGCAAAAGGTTATGCCCAAGTTGCAGGTTTGGATTTTGAGAAGACTTTTGCTCCTGTGGCTAGGTTAGAATCAATTCGGATTTTATTAGCCTATGCTGCTCATCATTCCTTTAAGCTGTTCCAAATGGACGTGAAGAGCGCTTTCCTAAATGGACCAATCAAGGAGGAGGTATACGTGGAACAATCCCCTGGCTTTGAGGATGACAGGTATCCCAACCACGTCTGCAAGCTCTCTAAGGCGCTCTACGGACTTAAGCAAGCCCCAAGAGCATGGTATGAATGCCTTAGAGATTTTCTTATTGCTAATGCTTTCAAGGTTGGGAAAGCTGATCCGACTCTCTTCACTAAGACATGCAATGGTGATCTTTTTGTATGCCAAATATATGTCGATGACATTATATTTGCTTCTACTAATCAAAAACCTTGTGAGGAGTTTAGCATGGTGATGATGCAGAAATTTGAGATGTCGATGATGGATGAGTTGAACTACTTCCTTGGATTTCAAGTGAAGCAACTCAAGGAAGGCACTTTCATCTCCCAAACGAAGTACACTAAAGATCTTCTAAAGAGGTTTGGGATGAAGGATGCCAAGCCTGCGAAGACACCTATGGGAACGGACGGACATCTCGACCTCAACAAAGGAGGTAAGTCCGTTGATCAAAAGGCATACCGATCAATGATAGGATCGTTACTTTATCTTTGTGCTAGTAGACCGGATATAATGCTAAGTGTATGCATGTGTGCTAGATTTCAATCCGACCCTAAGGAATGTCACCTTGTGGCCGTTAAGCGAATTCTTAGATATTTAGTCTCTACGCCTTGCTTCGGGATCTGGTATCCAAAGGGGTCTACCTTTGACTTAATTAGATACTCAGATTCTGACTATGCTGGGTGCAAGGTTGATAGGAAGCGCACATCGGGGACGTGCTAGTTTCTGGGAAGGTCCCTAGTGTCCTGGAGCTCCAAGAAACAAACATCTGTTGCCCTATCCACCGCTGAGGCCGAGTATGTTGCCGCAGGACAGTGTTGCGCACAACTACTTTGGATGAGGCAAACCCTCCGGGACTTTGGCTACAATCTGAGCAAAGTCCCACTCCTATGTGACAATGAGAGTGCAATCCGCTTGGCGGATAATCCTGTTAGACACAGCCGCACTAAGCACATAGACATCCGGTATCACTTCCTGAGAGACCACCAGCAAAGGGGAGATATCGACATTTACCATATCAGCACCGAGAACCAGCTAGCCGATATCTTCACCAAGCCTTTAGATGAGAAAAGGTTTTGCAGGTTGCGTAGTGAGCTAAATGTCTTAGATTCGCGTAACTTGGATTGATCTACAACATACATGTGTTCTATGCCTTTGATCATGTTACTTTAAGCTTTATTGTCTTTATTGCTTATATTTGGTGCTCAAGTTGTACAAATCATCCTCGGACCTCACAAGTCCCTATGCAAATGATGCACATGTTTAGGGGGAGAATGTGTTACAACTTGACTCCCTTGAGACTAACCTGTTTGTGAGTACTCTTGTAATAGTCTCAAAGGGATATTGAAAGGAAAATGTGAACTTGGACAAAGAAAAGAGCTTCCACTGCATTCCGGTAAAATGTATCTTGTCCTAAGTTCTTTATTATGTTCTCATTGCCTTTTCGCTTCTATTCGACAATGAGGCGATGGGGTTAAGGGCCCAAAGTTATTCCGTTTTGGTGCTTAATGCCAAAGGGGGAGAAATTAAGGGCCAAAGCAAATGGATCAGCCAACCGCTTGTAAATTTAAAAAATGTAGAGGTAGAAACTTTGTATTTGATCAAAACCCTTTTATTTCAAAATTGTTCTCTTATGAGGGAGAAGTTTGATTATAGGAAAAGGGGAGTTTTATGCACTTGATCAAATTTGCTCTTGATAGATCTCTGATTTGCCCAAGCAAGTGTGTTTGACTTAGAAATAGGAAAAAGAATTTATTTTGTGAAAATAAACCAAGTGGTGGCAAAAGTGATCCAAATATGCCAAATCCTAAGTGAAGAAAATTTGGTCTTCAATTTGCACTCTTTAGTTGCTTTTTGGTGTGTTGGCATAAATCACCAAAAAGGGGGAGATTGAAAGGGAAATGTGCCTTTGGGCCATTTTTATAAATGTTTTGGTGATTAGATGCCCAACACAAAATACATTGGTTTATAAGTGCTAAGATACAAATCAAAGAACAAGGTATGTCTCTGGCCTTAGTAAATTGTTTTTGGGTACTAACATGTTTATCTAAGTGCCACAAATCTTGTCAAATCAAAAGAAATTGAATTGGAGAAGATTTGGTTGAGTTCAGCCAAACTAGCACCAACCTGTGGTGCACCGGACTGTCCGGTGCCCAGGCTGGCCCAGCGACGAACTCGTCGCTCTCGAGAAAAAGACAGTGGCGCTGTGGCTAAAATTCACTGGACTGTCCGGTGTGCACCGGACTGTCCGGTGAGCCAAAGGCGCCCGCGCCAACGGTCGGTAGCGCAATCAGCGGGCGACGCGTGGCCCGCGCCAACGGTCAGTTGGTCACACCGGACTGTCCGGTGTGCACCGGACAACTGAACTGAAGGTCCAATGGTCGGGTGCGCCCGATAAGGAAGGAGATCAGGCACCGGACAACTACTGTTTATGTCCGGTGGTGCACTGGACTGTCCGGTGTGCCACCCGATAGAAGGCAAGAATTGCCTTCCAATTGGATCTCCAACGGCTCCTAGCTGCCTTGGGGCTATAAAATGGACCCCTAGGCATATGGAGCAGTACACCAAGCATTCTCTGATCATTCTAAGATGCCTAGACTTCGCCACCACGCACTCGGATCATTGTGTTAGAGATTTGAGCATCGTTTGAGTTGTAAACTCACTACGCTGTGTTTTGTGCTCGCGTCTTGGCTTGTGTGCATGTGTTTGCTGCGATTTGAGTCTTGTGTGTGTTGCTTTCCCTCCCTTATTCTTGTGCTTTTCTTGTGATCAACCATTGTAAGGGCGAGAGGCTCCAACTTGTGGAGATTCCTCGTGAACGGGAAAAGACTGCTAAGGAAGAAAACCGTGGTACTCAAAGTTGATTATTGGATCACTTTAGAGGGATTGAGTGCAATACTTAACCGAGGGAGGTCACCACAATGTGGAGTAGGCATTGACCGAACCACGGGATAAAACTCAGTGTCTCTTGTGTTGCTTTTCTCTGTGATTGATTTTTTTCTCAAGAGCTCATTCTATAGCAACTTGGTTTAATCTAACTAACATCTTATAAACCAAGTTTGTGCTATTAGTGTTGAATTTTGTAGGATCACCTATTCACCCCCTCTAGGTGCTATCATTTGTATCTTACGATGTCGTCCCACCTACAATTTTGTCCTATGTTTGTCACCGTCCGTAGGTAGAAATTTATATCCATGCTCGTGTCCATTGGATTTCGGTCGGGTTTAGGACATCCTTCAAATATGACAGATCGTTGACCAGCCGCCAGCTATGTTGCGGCCTATGGAACTTGGAAGGGAACACGGGCACAACGTAGGAAGCCAGCAAGGCTAGAAGGGGTGATCAACGATGGGTAATTGAGAGTGTTAGGCGTGGGGTTCATGAAGTTAGTGTTTGTTTTTGCTGTGCAACATGGACTGGGCCCAAAATAAACTATAAGTTGGTTCCGGATATTCAACGGGTAATCCATAGGTGGGAGGTAATATCCTAATCCGAGTTCACTAGACTTTGGGTCACATATGGGTTTGACCCACGGGTAAAAAATGTATCTATATCCGGCTCTGTTGGATCAGATACACGATGGATATTCGAATCCACCGGTCAAATTGCCATCCCTGGGTCTAGCAGTTGGGAAAATATCAGAAACCATAAATTTTCCTTAAATCACTTGCATTTCTCAGAAAAGTTCCATGAATCATATGCATTGTCGTATGCCTCCTGTTTCCTGTGCTGCGTCGTCCATGTTCGATCTCCTGCCTCGCTACACATCACCGACCACATGCACCCATGTCCATCCACCTAAAGTCGTCACTCACTGCATCTCCGGTAGTGTTTGGAAGCAAGGTATTTTTAGAGTTTTAAGATTAAATTATAGTATTGAAAAATATTATAGTATTTTTTCAAGAGGTGTTTGACTTCCTTGTCAAAAAACTCTGTTTTGATATTATGGTTTTGTAGTTACTATGATATTTTTTGGAGTATTTGAAACTTTACTCTGATCCAAAGTTTTTTTCCCTATGACTAGCTTCTTGCATAAGTATACTAATCACCATGGTTTTAAATAACTTGTTCCAAACATGTATAGCTTAGAGTGATATAAAAAATGCTACGGTTATGTCACGATATTTTAAAGGCAACGACTATTGTGCAAACAGTACTTAGGTGCAAGCGATCCCTTTGATCCGTTAAATCATATGATACAATTATAGATACAATCGTGGTTTGTTAATTTTCTATAACACTACACGAGCATATGGTGTAAGAGTTTAAATGTTAAATATAATATGTGGTTTGATTCTAATCTAACGGATTAGAAAGCTCATTTGCATACTTGCATCTAAGGACGTCCTGTACAACAGCCATTATCCATTTTAAAACTGTAATATTTCAAAACCATCAAGCCATTTGACTAGATGGATAGCGGCTGCAGCTACAGCTCCTGCAGCCCAACAAACATAACATTTGTTCCGGATGGCGTCTGCTGCTACAAACGGCTGTTGCACAATTTCAATGAATACCAGCCCAACAGTTTACATGGTTTTTCTTCCAAACACCCCTTATGCAACACGGTCCCGTAATCAAGAACTTTATATCATTCCTCTTTTGCGAGCTACGATGCTAGGTCAGGGTTCATAATCTAGTTTTTATTGTTTGAAATACCCTTATAACAAAAAAGATAACTTTTAGATTTGAAAAATTATCACCGAAAAATAGCAAAACCCGGAGCGAGAAATCTGTGCAGCGGGAACAAGAAATTTGTCTGGTTTTTGTTGTTTTCGAGCGAGAAATGAATCCATGTGCTAGGTTGAGTTCGTGCGGAGAGGATAGCCTCGGATGAAGATGCCTTGGAAATTGGTGAAAATGTTAGTAAAGTTAACGAAAGTTGTAGAAATCAATAATGTCGTGATCTTTTGGTGCTACGGTACATTGCTAAAATTGGCATATTTTAATGGTACATAGCTAATTTTCTTTTGGTGCTATGGTATATTGCTAAACTTGGCATCTTTTAATGGTACATAGCTAATTTTCACTTACTCTAAATAACACATCTATACAAATCCAAGGGTCGGCATTTAACTATAAGAAACATTATGTGCTGCTAATCTGATTCTAGGTGTGTGTAAGAAAGTTGTTGTAATCTCAAGGCGATTATAGAAAAGCTAAAATATGTTTGGTTGAAACAACTGTCTACTATAGATTATATAAAAGGCCATAGATCCTAGAAAACTATGATAAGATAGAAATCTAGAAATCTATAGATTTTTAGGATTTTATTCTGTTGTAGTTGTTTTTGTTTGATATTCTAGATTTTTGGTAATTTATTAGGGCTTGTTCGATTATTTTCAATCTATATGGATCGAAGAGGATTGATATGTATTGAGAGAAAATTTTGACTTACTAGAGATTAAAAACTCCCTCAATTCCGCTCAATCCATATGGATTGAGGTAGAACCGAACAAGCCCTAAAGGTGAACCAAACACATCATTTAGTATACTAGTTTACGTGTTAACCCATAGAACACGTATAGTTGCCAATGCGCTTACCACTTAGAGCCTGTTTGGTTCAGTTTTTTTTTCTGACCAGCTTTTCTGAAAGTCTGGCTGTGAGGAGAATCTGGCTATAGGCAGAATCTGAGTATCGTTATGATTACGTGTGGAGGAAGATAAAGTTATTCATGAAGCTCAGGATCTATAAAGTGACTGATTACTACTATTGCGATGACTCAACCGATTATATATTTATGTTGATTTTAAATGGTTTTTACTCAAACGAATTTTATAGAAGCTAGCAGAAAAGCTGAGTGTTTAGCCGTCCGCAACAAGCCGAAACAAACAGGCTTAGTTTTGCAAAGCCTCGCCCTTCGGCTCTTTGCATCTTCCCTCGACTCCCGACTCCCGTCCGCATAGTGCCGGCCCTAGGCTAACCCTTCCACCCAAAATTCGCCGCTCTTACTCCCGAACTCGACGTAACCCCAATGGAGGAACTGCCGCCCCCACTTCACACTGAAGCCATGGACCAGCTGCCCCCAGTCCTAATGGACCAAGACGAGGGTCGGGAAGCTGCGGAAACCATGGAGGAGGAAGAAGCCGCCGCCGCAGACATCTCCGACGCCGCGGATCCCATGGACGATGGGGAGGCGGCAGGAGACTCCGCAGCAGCCGCGGAGCCCATGGAGGACGACGCGCCCACGTCCTCCCCGACTCCCTCCGCGCCGTCGGCCACCGCGGCCGTTGACGACTCCACCATCGCTCGGAAGCGCCGCCGACGTAAGAAGCAGTTCCCGGGTATGATCCCCACGGCCGGCGTCCGCGTCCTGCGCGGCTCCTCCTCCTCGTCCTCCCACACCGCGGCTCATCTGTCCGGCGTCCCCCGCCGCCGGGGGCGGCCCCCCACCTCCTCCTCCCTCCGCCTCGCCCGGGAGCTTGATTCTGAGGCCCTCATCGCTCTCGCTGCGGGGTTCCCCGCGGACTCCCTCTCCGAGGACGAGATCGTGGCCGCCGTGCTCCCACGCATTGGCGGCGCCGAGCAGTCTAACTACCTTGTCGTTCGCAATCACATCGTAGCGCTCTGGCGTTCCAATCCCCTCTCCCCCGTTGCCGCTAACGCCGCGCTCGCATCTATTCGCGCCGAGCATGCTCCCCTTGTTGCCGCGGCGCATTCCTTCTTGTCTGAGCACGCATACATTAATTTCGGTCTTGCCCCCGCCGTCCTCTCGCTCCCCCCACGGGCTCCTCCCTCTTCTCCTCCCCCATCCGTCCTTATTGTTGGCGCTGGCCTTGCCGGTCTAGCTGCTGCACGGCATCTGATTGCGCTTGGATTCAAGGTGGCCGTCATTGAAGGCCGGCTCCGCCCCGGGGGCCGTGTGTTTACCAAGACAATGCGTTCTTCTGCTGTAGAGTATCCCGACACTGTTGCTGCTGCTGACCTTGGAGGCAGCGTTCTCACCGGTATCAATGGTAATCCCCTTGGTGTCATTGCTCGGCAGCTTGGATTCCCACTCCACAAGGTGCGGGATAAATGCCCACTGTATCTTCCAGATGGCCGCCCAGTTGATCCTGACATGGATGCTCGTGTTGAGGCTGCCTTTAACCAGCTTCTGGACAAGGTTTGCCAGTTGAGACAGGTGATTGCAGATGGTGTACCACATGGTGTTGATTTGTCATTGGGCATGGCACTTGAAGCATTCCGGGCAGCGCATGGTGTTGCAGCTGAGCATGAAGAAAGGATGCTTCTGGACTGGCATTTGGCAAACCTGGAGTATGCTAATGCTGCCCCACTTGCTGATCTCTCCATGGCCTTCTGGGATCAGGATGATCCATATGAAATGGGCGGAGACCACTGCTTTATTCCTGGTGGAAATTCTCAGTTTGTCCGTGCATTTAGCGATGGAATCCCGGTATTTTATGGGCAGAATGTGAAAAGGATACAATATGGGCGTGATGGTGTGATGGTGCACACTGATAAACAGGCATTTTGTGGTGATATGGTCCTGTGTACGGTTCCTCTTGGGGTGCTAAAGAAGGGTGACATAAAGTTTGTGCCTGAGCTGCCAGCTCAGAAAAAAGAGGCCATCCAGAGATTGGGTTTTGGTCTGCTTAACAAGGTTGTGATGTTGTTCCCTTATGATTTCTGGGATGGCAGGATTGACACATTTGGTCACTTGACAGAAGACTCTAGGCAGCGTGGTGAGTTCTTCCTGTTCTACAGTTATTCTTCTGTCTCAGGAGGGCCATTGCTCATTGCTCTTGTTGCTGGGGAATCTGCAGTCAAGTTTGAGCAGGCTTCACCTATGGAAAATGTTGAGAAGGTACTGGAAACACTTAGGAAAATCTTTTCTCCCAAGGGTATTGAAGTTCCAAATCCGTTGCAAGCAATATGTACTCGATGGGGCACAGACAGGTTTACTTATGGATCATACTCATATGTGGCTATTGGGGCTTCTGGTGATGACTACGACATTTTGGCCGAAAGTGTGCATGATAGAGTTTTCTTTGCTGGGGAGGCAACAAATAGGCGGTACCCAGCTACAATGCATGGAGCCCTGCTTAGTGGGTATAGGGAGGCTGCTAACATCTTAAGGGCAGCTAGAAGGAGAGCAAAAAATGTGTACTCACCTGAGAAAATGGATATTAATGTTGATGTAAAAGTGGGTGTTAATGGTGAAGTAAAAGACACTGTTAGAGATAGCTGCATTGATTTGGATGACCTATTCCGTTCTCCTGATGCTGCTTTTGGCGGGTTCTCAGTTCTCCATGACCCATCTACCTCTGAACCAGACTCAGTTTCTTTGCTGCGTGTTGGAATTGGTGCTAGAAAGTTAGGTGCTGGTTCACTTTTTCTCTATGGATTAATAATGAGAAAGCATGTAGCTGTGTTGGCTGCAATTGAGGGTGATGAACAACGGTTGAGTATAATGTATCGAGATTTTGGGACAAAACTGGTGGGATTGGATAGTTTGGGTGATGCTGGGGAAAGCCTTATCTCCCGGATAAAGACTGCTGGGAAGTAATACCAAGTCTGGAATGTTTTACTCAGTCTCTCAGCTGTAATAGTTTTCAGCCTGAGTGCTGAGTTTTATGCTCAGCATAGTTACTGACCTCTGTAATCCACTCATTTGATTAATTGCTTCATCTCTCTCGACTCTCATCAATGCGCAAGCCCTCCCATGTTAATCTAAACTGCTGATAAAACAGCGGAGTAATGAAAAATCATATTACCACATCAAACAATTTGGGATTCTGATTAGCGCTTCTTGTTTGTAACAGGTACATAGTAACTTTATTGTCGACACATCAGTTAGTGGTTCATGTTAGTTTTCTTTATTCTTTAGAGGATGATTTTAAATAAATCATCATTTTTAGTTCTTTTGTGGTCGAGATGTATGAAATGTATATTCTTCTTAGTGTCTATTTAGAAAGGTATGTTGCTGTAGGTATTTCCCAATTCTGTTGAAGTTTGAATCTGACCTCCTATCCATACAAGTCATTTGTTTGGTCAGTAAGATCTTTAATCCTTCTATCTAGCAGTCAATATCTGTGGCCTAACACAACATCTTGTGAAATTACATAGTATTAGCAACACATGTACACAGCTTGTGAGGAAGCACTTCCACTTCTCCAAGTCTTAGGAGATAAATCAACAAGCAACATGATAATTTTCAGCACCATGTTTATACCAAAGTTAGCACCATTTAATGTTTTTTTAGTCCAACAATTATTGGAACCTTCTATTTACTTAGCAAAGCATGACTTACGTGACTCTTATACTATCAATCCCCGTTACAAGATCGAGCACCTTTCTGCTCAACGTAGATGGTCACGACCATCTACTTCGATTTCAGGATCTTCACATTATTTGTTTTGTTAACTTTAAGTTTCATGGATTCACACTGTTAACTTTATTTGTGCCCTTTGAAGCTTTTTGGAACACATTGAACTTTGAAATATTTCAGATAACATTTGCGTTTTCTCTGGTTGATTGTTTATTTGCTTCCTAGCACCTAGATGTAGTTACATGTTTGTCTTCAGTGTGGCCATCTAGTTTATGTGTGGTTCATGAGAACTCTGCATTTGTTGATTGTTTGCATGCTGTAAACATCTGTACTCATTCGCTGCAGCTAAAAAGCCGACGCTGCTGCCATTTGCCGCTGCTAGTGCATTGTTTGGCTGAGAGAACAACAGCCGCAACTCCATCTGTAAATCTCTGTAGCATATTCTGGACTCCAAGTACATCATATTGCTTTAGCTGAACATTTGTCATCTGACCCAAGGTGGAAACCTCAGCAATGTTGGTTGGGCGGGCCATAAGTCTGCAACTGAATCTTAACGTTTTCCTACCTTGCTTGGATCTCATTGTTATCAGAACACTCTCTATTAAAACAGAACCTGTCTGTAGTAGTTGTATTAAGATGGTTGAGCTGTTGGTGGCATCTTGCAAATGTCTGCGTGATTACTTGCGACTTTTGGGCAGCCGACCACAAGCCATTGCACCTGGCGCTAATTGCCGGCGTTTAATGATCTTTTGTTAATGGTGTCATTGGATTCGTATACTATTATCCCCGCCCGTACGGCTTGTCGTTTGTTTTTTGGCAGTGAGCAAGCACTGATTACTTTGTGATATCTCTTCAGCTGTATCTATGGGACTCATCCTCGGGGAATTGGGTAAATGGCCTGAAATCTGGTGACCCTTCTTTGACCACTGACGTTGAAGACCGTTTTGATTTTTGAACCATAATTTGCTTGTGTCACCTGTGATTCAGCAGAATGTTACCTTGATGGACGGCCGGCGCCAGAGTTTCAGGGTTATGATTCTGATCTGAACTTCACCCAAGATATAAAAAAAATTAGTCGCTGAATTCTTCTGTTCGTTGTTCGGCTCATTCTTACGTCTCCTGGATCTGCTAATCTTCGATGTGTGAACCTGTGTATCTTTGGAAAAATGGAACTGGCCACTGGCGAGTGCTTTTGTAGCAGCTAAGAGATTTAGGGCATGTTTGATAACCATGGATGAGGTTTGGTTCACTGTCAAGAGAAAATATCTCCTGTTATCTCTACTCTATATATTGGATGAACTGACCTTGTTTTTTTTTTAAAAAAAAGACCGGATAGGCTCGTCCAGCTTTTCTGAACCCCGTGCGTTTGGCCCAAAATTAGCAATCGATTGCACGCTGTACTAACCACTATGGAATTATTGGGCGGGTGGTGCGATCTTGGCCGCATCCCACACCACACGGATAATATGGAGTGGCCATGTACCAACCTGCAGTATTGAGTATGACATCGACGAGGACCGTGTCAAAATTCCTAGCTGTTTTGTTTTGTCTCGCCGGCGGGTCCCGTCCGGCGCTCGTCGTCGCTCCGCTTTCCGATCCGTGACCACTCGCCGCGGCGGCTCTCGATCTCAAACCGCGTCTCGACCCAAAAATGAAGCGGAGATCTGTAAGTACACGCAGTACAATGGGGGTACTACCGTTGTGCATGCATTCGCTACTTCATGCGCAAATGCATTTTGTACCTGTCATGTGGTATGCCTGCTCCTCGACGGCGAATTGGCCGGGAAACGGACGTTTCCGAACCATTGGTTACTTTTTTTTGTGTGTGTTTTGTTTTAGAAAGGGAGGAGTCGATCGCCATTGATCGCGTCGAGCTTTACTGGCATGGAGCCATAGAGAAGTATAAAACAAGCACCGAAATGCACAGGACGATAGATGGACATCATCGGTGGTATAGGCACTGTGTAGGCAGCCAGAGAAGATTTATGGCTGGCTGTACCGGCGAAAAGGGTCGAACTGTGCATGTAGAGCTGGCAATTGTCGCGAACCGACACTTGATGGTCCAGCAGCATTGGCATGGCCTAGGCCTACAGGCTACACAGCACATCCCCTCGCCGTTGCATGTCCAGATCACCCCGGTTGACGGTCCCACCATCGGAGGCATTTTGTAACCAGATTTCCCCCCCCCCCCCCCCCCCCCCCCGAAATATCTCATTCTGTAAAAACCAGCAGTAGTAATAATAGAAGAAAAACTCTCCTCTTGGACAGCAAGCATGCACGCGTGGTAGTGGTGGCTGCTTGGCGCATCCAGCAAAATCACCAACGTGCTAGCCCACCTTGCATTCATGCAGTGACGGACGACCTAACAGTCTCTGGTGATCTGGCTACCCATGGCCTCATAGTGCTCACTCACACATTCAGACGTGGGTTCATCACTGGCGAGGTTAGTTTAGGCAGCAGATGGCGACGGCAGCACAAGTTGGGGGGCAACTAACACCGTGGCCGTAGCCCGTGGCCTAGCTTTATTATGGAAGCATCACTGACCCACTTTCACAGAGCCGCTCGACGTCAAATCACGCCGCCAACCAAATCTGCCAGTGGCAGTGAATGCTAGTGAGTAGTGACCAGCGAGTGCAGCAGTTCATGAGTAGCAGTGGTTGGTAATGTCCGCTGTATAGGGTGTCTCCATGAGGCCATGACACCTTTTTTTTACTGCCACCACCGGGAGGAGAGCATCACAACGTGAATTTTATTGAATCTGACAAATGACGAAGTCATGCCACAATACAATGACCTTTTTTTTTTAAAGAAGGCAAAACTCTACGTAACGTCGTGGCAGACCACATATTACAAACAGCTGCTAGTATAATGCAATGGACTTCATCAATATAGGAAAAACAAGGAAACGAATCACAACACGACGCAGGTTAAAAACAACCGAAACAACGACTAGCACCTCCGCTAAGAGCAACATACTCGTCGGCACACCTAAGTCATTGTGCATCTAGACCTCCCCTCGTAGCTACGTGTGTCCCGCTGCCTTGTGGCCATCTACAATGTAAACGTGGACGGACACTAAAGGAGGCAGCAGGCATGCCGACCACAACATATCAAAAAAGACGATCTCCCTTCGAGTAGACAGAAACACCCGATAGCACATCCGGGCTTCACTTGCCACCATCCAACGTCGCGCGAGGGAAAATCCACATGGGGGAATGGTGGGAGAGGCGGATATTCACCGATCCGTCATAATATTTTCGCGCGCCAGTTAACAAGGAGAGCGATAACGGAGCAGATGCGCCAAAGGGAGGCACGTGTCGCATCACGACAGAAGCCAAAACGCCAGTGACAAACACAACGACACGAGGGACATGCAAGAACATGAATACATGATGACAATAAGTTAATCGGCGCAACATGAGTCCTCTATGACGACATGGGTAGGGGAAGGGCTCCCTTACGAAGTTGAAAGGGAAATAGGCCAGAAAACCATTTTCACACTTGTTTTTGTAATTAACAGCCATCACATCTAATTGAGCTAACTAGTCTGCTAGGTCATGAAATCAGGTACTCAAAAAATATTTTAAGGATGATCAACTCTTAACTAAGTGTGCCATGGACCGTCCGGACCCCTGCCCCGAGCCGTCCGGAGCACCAATGATCGGATCGAATAGGAACTATGTCAAATCCAACACTTGAACTATAGACCATCCGAAGAAAAAGAGAGTACTGTCTAGCACCATGTGCAGACCGTCTGGAGGCATGATCGAACTATCCGCAACAGGCTTTATCTGACATCTGGCGACACATTTAATGCGATTATAACCGATGATATAACAATTGTAACCGATCATTGCAATCCAATCGTTAATCTTGCAGGTGGACAGTCCGGACAAGGAGCACGGACCATCCGTGTGTGGCAGAAAAGTGGCAACGACTAGAAGGTGGTTGGAGGCTATAAATACAACCCCATCCATCCCCTTGAATTTCATCCAAAAGAGCAAGCACTTCACTCCGAGGCACACTCAAGCATCAAAGAGCCTCCAAGAGCTATAATTGTGATTGTGATCATAAGTGATTAGCGCCTTGAGAGAGACTCTAGAGAATGTGTTCTTGTGCCTTTCTTGTTGCTCTTTTACTTGGTGTTTTGATCGTGCTCTTCTTCTAATATCATCCTCAAATTGTAACGAGCTAGTAAGAGACACCTAAGTGTGTGGTGATACTTGTCTAACTTAGTGTCCTCCGGAAAAGAGAAGAAGACTTGATCGGTCTCCGTGATCAGGGAAAAGGAAAGGGTTAAAAAAGACCTGTCCTAAGTGGACTTCTCAGCGGGCAGTAGGCTCCTCGGAACCAAACATCGGAAAACAAATTGCATGTGTTCATTGCATTGATCTTTACTTTATGGTTTGGTTCTTCCCCCCTCTCTCTTGTTCTCTTGCTTGTGATTGATGAAAGTCGCCTAGAGGGGGGGTGAATAGGGCGAAACTGAAATTTACAAAGTTAATCACAACTACAAGCCGGGTTAGCGTTAGAAATATAATTGAGTCCAAGAGAGAGGGTGAAAAACAAATCACAAGCAAATGAAGAGTAAGACACAAGGATCTGTTTTACCGAGGTTCGGTTCTTGCAAACCTACTCCTCATTGAGGTGGTCACAAAGACCGGGTCTCTTTCAACCCTTTCCCTCTCTCAAACGGTCACTTAGACCGAGTGAGCTTCTCTTCTCAATCACACGGGACACTAAGTCCCGCAAGGACCACCACACAATTGGTGTCTCTTGCCTTGGTTACAATTGAGTTTGTCACAAGAAAGAATGAGAAAGAAAAGAAGCAATCCAAGCGCAAGAGCTCAAGTGAACACAAGTCACTCTCTCACTAGTCACTATTGATTGGAATTGAACTAGAGACTTGGGAGAGGATTTGATCTCTTTGGTGTGTCTTGTATTGAATGCTATAGCTCTTGTAATGCGTAGAAGTCTGAAAACTTGGATGCAATTGAATGAGGGGTGGTTGGGGTATTTATAGCCCCAACCACCAAAATGTGGCCGTTGGAAGTCTGCTGTCGCATGGCGCACCGGACAGTCCGGTGCGCCACCGGACACTGTCCGGTGCGCCAGCCACGTCAGCCAGCCGTTGGGGTTCGACCGTTGGAGCTCTGACTTGTGGGGCCTCTGGGCTATCCGGTGGTGCACCAGACAAGTACTGTAGACTGTCCGGTGCGCCAACTGCGCGTGCTCTGACCTCTGCGCGCGCAGGCGCGCATTAAATGCGTTGCAGTCGACCGTTGCGCTTGAAGTAGCCGTTGCTCCGCTGGCACACCGGACAGTCCGGTACGCCACCGGACACTGTCCGGTGCCTCACCGGACAGTCCGGTGAATTATAGCGGAGCACCCTCCCATTTTCCCGAAGGTGAGGAGTTCAGCGTCGAGTTCCCTGGTGCACCGGACACTGTCCGGTGGCACACCGGACAGTCTGGAGCACCAGACCAGGGAGCACTTCGGTTGTCTTTGGCTCTCTTTGTTTGAACCCTTTCTTGGTCATTTTATTGGTCTACTGTGAACCTTTGGCACCTGTAAAACTTATAATCTAGAGCAAACTAGTTAGTCCAATTATTTGTGTTGGGCAATTCAACCACCAAAATCTATTTAGGAAAAGGTGTAAGCCTATTTCCCTTTCAATCTCCCCCTTTTTGGTGATTGATGCCAACACAAACCAAAGAAAATATGGAAGTGCAGAATTGAACTAGGTTGCATAATGTAAGTGCAAAGGTTGCTTGGAATGAAACCAATAAATATTACTTACTAGATGCGCATGGATGTCTTTTCTTCTTATTATCATTTTGGACCACGCTTGCACCACATGTTTTGTTTTGCAAAATGTTTTGGAAATTCTTTTCAAAGTTCTTTTGCAAATAGTCAAAGGTAAATGAATAAGATTTTGAGAAGCATTTTCAAGTTTTGAAATTTTCTCCCCTTGTTTCAAATGCTTTTCCTTTGACTAAACAAAACTCCCTCTTAATGAAATCCTCCTCTTAGTGTTCAAGAGGGTTTAGATATTAATTTTGAAGAGGGTATACCAATTTGAAATTATATCAAAATAAGATACCAATTGAAAAAACTTCACCAATTAATAGACTCTAATTTTTGAAATTGGTGGTGGTGCGGTGTCACACCCGCTTTTAGAAGGTAAACCGAATGCGGACCATGTACGTGCCAGGATCAGTTATTCACGTACACAGCAGTTACATAACATGGACATCATCACACAGTGCTCAAAATAGTATTAAAAGGGAAATAATAGTCGATTACACCATACGTCTGAGACGTTCACATAGTCCTTACAATAAATCAAAGTGCGAAAACGAAATGTAGATAACTGCGGCCTTCACAGGCAGCCGACTGGGGGTTGCCGCTAAACCACAACTAGAACTCGTCGTAGTCTTGGAACTCCTGGAAATCTCCTTCCACAGCTTCATCTTCTCCTGAGCAGTGGTTGCAATGCTGACAACCTGGGGATGGGGGGGTTTGGTGTGTAGAGCAAGAGTGAGTACACATCAACATACTCAGCAAGTATCCTGTTTGGCTGTAGTGGACTAGCTTTATGTGGGGGTAAGTCAAGCAGTTGCTTTTAGTTGGTCAGATTATTACTTACTAGTAGAAAGCCAGGTTTTAGCATTAACCCAAGTTATTAGCCCGATGTACCATTTCCAAACGGAAAGAATACCACTTACCAGCACCATAGCCATAACCAAAACCATCAGTCTCATTGCCGCCTGCAAACCCAAAATGTCTCTGATCGAATACCAGTAATCATTGGAGCTCCCTTGGCCGCTCATAACCGCGAGCACGGCTGATATATCAGTTTTCTAACACTCTGCAGAGGTTGTGCACTTTACCCACAAGCCGTGATTCCCTTTCTGCCCAGAGATCATGACTCTCCATTGGTCACTACCAAGGTGACCCAGCAGGGCATCACTACGTAGCCTTTACAAAGATTCCCCGGGGCTGTAGCCGCCCGTTAGGTTTCCTAAATGTACCGCACTCCTCCCCAAGGGACAAATCAACCTTGGCAGAGCGAGCCGCATACACCGAGCCCCATTGACGGCACAACGGCTAAGCGAACTACACCCCAGATCCTCTAATTATTCAGCTAAGGGCGTCCCACTCCACCCTCATGGTTGCACTGTTTTCCCGGGCGGTCATCCATAGAACAGGTCCTTACGGAGAGGCACTCGAGAAACCGCTCGAGCCCTCTTAAAGGTCACAAGTACAACATCATAATAAGAAGGGGGAAAACAGCTTATCATGGATAATCTCATCATGTTCATTGATTAAAGTTGAGCAATAGCATAAAGCTAAACAATAATAATCCAACCCAAATAGGTAAACAAGGACATGGATATCAAAAGCTAGTCAATCCTTAGGTATACATGTGTAATGCGGGAGGTGAATTAAGGAATGAGTAGGACAGAGATAGGTCAAGGGACACTTGCCTCCACCAACCGACTGCTGCTCAGGGGCTTCTCCTGCGAGTTCCTCGGGCTCTTCAACCGGATCGTTCTCTATGCGATTGCAAGCATGCATGCATCCATCCATTCAAATCAGGAAACAAACAGTACACCATACAAGAGAACAAATAAAGTAAATATGCATAGAATATCACATACGATGATGAATTTACCATGGTTAGAAAGAGGCGGGAAAGGTCTCGCGAGGGTTAAAGCTTATGCCCGAGACATACTACGGGTAGACGAACAACTAAATGCTACGTGCTCCAGGTCTACTTAGCTTCAATGATAAGAATTAGCTACATGCACTAATGTAAACGTGACCATTTTTAGTAGATTAACATCGAATAAGATAGACGATTAGCTATACAAATTAACCAACGTAACTAATTTCTGAATTGAGACTCCTATCTTATTAATATAAACAACGTGATTAGCGCGCATAGGATACGGGGGGGGTAGACGGGGGCTAAGGGGTAGACGATCGTGTCGCGAGCGCAACAGGGCGCTATGCGTCGCGTCGCGAGCACGACGAGCTACGCCAGAACGCTGCGCGAACACGCGCACGCGCAAAGCCACACTTAACGTGCCGCGAACGAGTCACGCACACGTCGGGGCCGTGCGCTGGCTGAGCTCGAGGCTGCGCGCCGAAGGCACGCTGGGCCGAGCTCGAGGCCACGCCGAGGGCCGTCGTGACGCGAGCAAGGCACGGCGGGGCGAGCGGGCAAGCACGCCGGGGCAAGCGGGCACGGGCGAGCGAGGACACGGTCGGTCACCACGTCGGGGTGGGGACGGAGGCGGGTTCGCCGGGGGGCGGCCGAACGCGGGGCGGGGCGGTTGGGCCGGGGCCGGGGCGCGGGCGGCCGAGCCGAGGCCGGGGCGGCCGAGCCGGGCGGGGCGCGGCGAGGTCGGGCGAGGTCGGGGCCGGGCGCGGCGAGGCGGCCGAGCCGGGGTCGGGGGCGGCCGAGCTCGCCGGGCATGGGGGCGGGGTCGAGGGGGCGCGGGACGGGGTGGCCGAGGGCGGCCGGGGGCAGGGCCGAGCGGGGCGAGGCCGGCGCGGTGGGCTCGCCGGGGACGGCCGAAGGCGGGGTGGCGCGGGGGAGGGGCGCGGGCGGCCGAGCCGAAGGCGGCCGGGGCCGAGGCGGGCGGCGCGGGGTGGCCGGGCGCCGATGGGAGGGAATGAGGAGGGAGGGGAGGAAAGAGGGAGGGGGAGGGAGGAGGGAGGGCCTCACCGGAGGGGAGGACGGCGGCGGCGGCGCCGAGGAGGGGCGGCGGCGGCGCGGGGGAGGGGCGGCGGCGGCTAGGGTTAGGGTTAGGGTGAGGGAGAGAGAGAGATGACGGGCGGGACTCGCGGGGAGGGGATTTTTGGAAAAAGAAAGGGGAGGGGGCGGTTGGGCCGGCTGGGCCCAAAGGGGGAGGGGGGGCGCGGCTGGGCCGCCAGGCGGCCCACGGCGGGAGGGGAAGGGGGGCGGCTGGGCCGCCGCGAGGCCCACGCGGGGGGGGGGGGGGGTGGGAAGGGGGGGCGGCTGGGCCGAAAATGGGGAAGGAGGGGGAAGAGGAGAAGAAAAAGGTTTTTTTCTTTTTCTAAAATCTATTTTCCTCTAGATGAATGCCTTCACATTTTTAAACAATCAAAAGGTATGCATGGTTCGGCATGGTGCATCACACAAAATAAAATATTTTAGGGTTTTTCTTTACATGGGATCTCAAGCCGAATCCCGCTATACTTTGGAAAAGATCAAGGTTTAGCGAGGAGAAAAGGGAAAAGGAAAGGGTAACGCCTGAATTTGGTGAGGGAAAAGAAGAAAAAAAATCTACCCCCAAATTCAGGGTGTTACATGCGGTCCTTTTGCTTTGGGCTAATACTTCTCTCCCCCTTTGGCATGAATCGCCAAAAACGGATATTTGAGTGTAATATAAGCCCTTTTGAAACTACTTTCTCCCCCTTTGGATAGAAGTATAGAAGTGAAGATTATACCAAAGTTGGAGAGTTGGTGCGGAGCGACGACGAAGGTTGAATGATTCGATGGAGCGGAGTGGAAGCCTTGTCTTCGCCGAAGACTCCTTTTCCCTTTCAATCTATGACTTAGCATGAAATGGACTTGAAAGAACACATTAGTCAGCACATGAAAGAGATGATCAAAGGTATATGTATGAGCTATGTGTGCAAAACATCAATAAAAGTTTCTAGAATCAAGAATATTTAGCTCATGCCTAAGTTTGGTAAAAGTTTGTTCATCCAATGGCTTGGTAAATATATCGGCTAATTGTTCTTTGGTGCTAACATATGCAATCTCGATATCCCCCTTTTGTTGGTGATCCCTTAGAAAATGATACCGAATAGCTATGTGTTTAGTGCGGCTATGCTCAACGGGATTATCCGCCATGCGGATTGCACTCTCATTATCACATAGAAGAGGAACTTTGGTTAATTTATAACCATAGTCCCTAAGGGTTTGCCTCATCCAAAGCAATTGCGCGCAACAATGGCCTGCGGCAATATACTCGGCTTCGGCGGTTGAAAGAGCCACAGAATTTTGCTTCTTTGAAGCCCAAGACACCAGAGATCTTCCCAAGAACTGACAAGTCCCCGATGTGCTCTTTCTATTAATTTTGCATCCTGCCCAATCGGCATCGGAATAATCAATTAAATCAAATGTGGATCCCCTGGGGTACCAAAGGCCAAACTTAGGAGTATAAACTAAATATCTCAAGATTCGTTTTATGGCCCTAAGATGAGCTTCCTTAGGATAGGCTTGGAATCTTGCACACATGCATACAGAAAGCATAATATCCGGTCGTGAAGCACATAAATAGAGTAAAGAACCTATCATCGACCAGTATACCTTTTGATCTACGGATTTACCTCCCGTGTCGAGGTCGAGATGCCCATTTGTTCCCATGGGTGTCTTGATGGGCTTGGCATCCTTCATCCCAAACTTGGTTAGAATGTCTTGAATGTACTTTGTTTGGCTAATGAAGGTGCCCTCATGGAGTTGCTTGACTTGGAATCCTAGAAAATACTTCAACTCCCCCATCATTGACATCTCAAATTTTTGTGTCATGATCCTACTAAATTCCTCACATGTAGATTCGTTAGTAGACCCAAATATAATATCATCAACATAAATTTGGCATATAAACAAATCATTTGCAAGAGTTTTAGTAAATAAAGTAGGATCGACTTTTCCGACTTTGAAGCCATTAGCAGTAAGAAAATCTCTTAGGCATTCATACCATGCTCTTGGGGCTTGCTTGAGCCCATAAAGCGCCTTAGAGAGTCTATAGACGTGGTTAGGATACTCGCTGTCTTCAAAGCCGGGAGGTTGCTCAACATAGACCTCTTCCTTGATTGGTCCATTGAGGAAGGCACTCTTCACGTCCATTTGATAAAGCTTGAAGCCATGGTAAGTAGCATATGCAAGTAAAATGCGAATTGATTCAAGCCTAGCTACGGGTGCATAGGTTTCACCGAAATCCAAACCTTCGACTTGTGAATATCCTTTGGCCATAAGTCGAGCTTTGTTCCTTGTCACCACACCATGCTCGTCTTGTTTGTTGCGGAAGACCCACTTGGTTCCTACAACATTTTTGTTAGGACGTGGAACTAAATGCCATACCTCATTCCTCGTGAAGTTGTTGAGCTCCTCTTGCATCGCCATCACCCAATCCGAATCTTGAAGTGCTTCCTCTACCCTGTGTGGCTCAATAGAGGAAACAAAAGAGTAATGCTCACAAAAATGTGCAACACGAGATCTAGTGGTTACCCCCTTATGAATGTCGCCGAGGATGGTGTTCACGGGGTGATCTCGTTGGATTGCTTGGTGGACTCTTGGGTGTGGCGGTCTTGCAACTTGCTCATCCTCCTTGTTTTGATCAATTGCATCTCCCCCATGATCATTGCTGTCGTCCTGAGGTGGCTCATCTTCTTGATCTTCCTCTTCATCATCTTGAGCCTCATCCTCATCTTGAGTTGGTGGAGATGCTTGAATGGAGGAGGATGGTTGATCTTGTGCTTGAATGGGCTCTTCGGATTCCTTAGGACACACATCCCCAATGGACATGTTCCTTAGCGCGACGCACGGAGCCTCTTCATCATCTAATTCATCAAGATCAACTTGCTCTACTTGAGAGCCATTAGTCTCATCAAACACAATGTCACAAGAAACTTCAACTAGTCCAGTGGACTTATTAAAGACTCTATATGTCCTTGTGTTTGAATCATATCCTAGTAAAAAGCCTTCTACAGCCTTAGGAGCAAATTTGGACTTTCTACCTCTTTTAACAAGTATAAAACATTTGCTACCAAAGACTCTAAAATATGAAACATTGGGCTTTTTACCGGTGAGGAGTTCGTAGGATGTCTTCTTGAGGATTCGGTGTAGATACAATCGGTTGATGGCGTAGCACGCGGTGTTGACCGCCTCGGCCCAAAACCGATCCGAAGTCTTGTACTCATCAAGCATGGTTCTTGCCATGTCCAATAGAGTTCTATTCTTCCTCTCCACTACACCATTTTGTTGTGGCGTGTAGGGAGAAGAGAACTCATGCTTGATGCCCTCCTCCTCAAGGAAGCCTTCGATTTGTGAGTTCTTGAACTCTGTCCCATTATCGCTTCTAATTTTCTTGATCCTCAAACCAAACTCATTTTGAGCCCGTCTCAAGAATCCCTTTAAGGTCTCTTGGATCTGAGATTTTTCCTGTAAAAAGAATACCCAAGTGAAGCGAGAATAGTCATCCACAATAACAAGACAGTACTTACTCCCGCCGATGCTTATGTAAGCGATCGGGCCGAATAGATCCATATGGAGGAGCTCGAGTGGCCTGTCAGTCGTCAAGATGTTCTTATGTGGATGATGAACACCAACTTGCTTCCCGGCTTGGCATGCGCTACAAATCCTGTCTTTCTCAAAATGAACATTGGTTAGTCCTAAAATGTGTTCTACCTTTAGAAGCTTGTGAAGATTCTTCATCCCAACATGTGCTAGTCGGCGATGCCAGAGCCAGCCCATGTTAGTCTTAGCAATTAAGCAAGTGTCGAGTTCAGCTCTATTGAAATCAACTAAGTATAGCTGACCCTCTAACACTCCCTTAAATGCTACTGAATCATCACTTCTTCTAAAGATAGTGACACCTACATCAGTAAATAGACAGTTGTAGCCCATTTTGCATAGTTGAGAAACAGAAAGCAAATTGTAATCTAATGAATCAACAAGAAAAACATTGGAAATGGAATGGTCAGGTGATATAGCAATTTCACCCAATCCTTTGACCAAACCTTGATTTCCATCCCCGAATGTGATAGCTCGTTGGGGATCTTGGTTTTTCTCATAGGAGGAGAACATATTTTTCTCCCCCGTCATATGGTCTGTGCACCCGCTGTCGATGATCCAACTTGAGCCCCCGGATGCATAAACCTACAAAACAAGTTTAGTTCTTGTTTTTAGGTACCCAAACAGTTTTGGGTCCTTTGACATTAGATACAAGAACTTTGGGTACCCAAACACAAGTCTTTGATCCCTTGTGTTTGCCCCAACATACTTGGCAACTACTTTGCCAGATTTGTTAGTCAAAACATAAGATGCATCAAAAGTTTTAAATAAAACATTGTGATCATTTGATGCAATAGGAGCTTTCCTCTTAGACAATTTAGCACGGGTTGATTGCCTAGAGCTAGATGTCTCACCCTTATACATAAAAGCATGATTAGGGCTAGAGTGAGACTTTCTAGAATGAATTCTCCTAATCTTATGCTCGGGATAACCGGCAGGGTACAAAAATGTAACCCTCGTTATCCTGAGGCATGGGAGCCTTGCCCTTAACAGAGTTAGATAATTTTTTAGGAGGGGCATTAAGTTTGACATTATCTCCCTTTTGGAAGCCAATGCCATCCTTGATGCCAGGGCGTCTCCCACTATAAAGCATGCTACGAGCAAATTTAAATTTTTTATTTTCTAGTTCATGCTCGGCAATTTTAGCATCTAATTTTGCTATATGATCATTTTGTTGTTTAATTAAGACCATGTGATCATGAATAGCATCAATGTCAACATCTCTACATCTAGTGCAAATAGAAACATGCTCAATGGTGGATGTAGAGGGTTTGCAAGTTTTTAGTTCAACAATCTTAGCATGTAAAATGTTATTTTCACTTCTAAGATCAGAAATAAAAACATTGCAAACATCTAAGTCTTTAGCCTTAGCAATCAATTTTTCATTTTCAAATCTAAGGCTAGCAAGAGAGGCATTCAATTTCTCAATCTTAGCAATAGAAATAGCATGATCATTTCTAAGATTGGCATATGAATCATCACAAACATTTGAATCAACCTTAGTAATTAATCTAGCATTTTCATTTCTAAGGTTGGCAATCAAATCATGACAAGTACTGTAGACTGTCCGGTGCGTCAACTGCGCGTGCTCTGACCTCTGCGCGCGCAGGCGTGCATTAAATGCGTTGCAGTCGACCGTTGCGCTTGAAGTAGCCGTTGCTCCGCTGGCACACCGGAGCATTAAATGCGTTGCAGTCGACCGTTGCGCTTGAAGTAGCCGTTGCTCCGCTGGCACACCGGACTGTCCGGTGTGCCAGCGGAGCAACGGCTACTTCAAGCGCAACGGTCGACTGCAACGCATTTTATGCGCGCCTGCGCCAGAGGTCAGAGCACGCGCAGTTGGTGCACCGGACAGTCTACAGTACTTGTCAGGTGCACCACTGGACAGCCCAGAGGCCCCACAAGTCAGAGCTCCAACGGTCGAACCCCAACGGCTGGCTGACGTGGCTGGCGCACCGGACAGTGTCCGGAGGCGCACCGGACTGTCCGGTGCGCCATGCGACAGCAGACTTCCAACGGCCACATTTTGGTGGTTGGGGCTATACAACCACCCCTCCTTCAATTGCATCCAAGTTTTCAGACTTCTACACATTACAAGAGCTATAACATTCAATACAAGACACACCAAAGAGATCAAATCCTCTCCCAAGTCTCTAGTTCAATTCCAATCAATAGTGACTAGTGAGAGAGTGACTTGTGTTCACTTGAGCTCTTGCGCTTGGATTGCTTTTTTTTCTCATTCTTTCTTCTGACAAACTCAATTGTAACCAAGGCAAGAGACACCAATTGTGTGGTGGTCCTTGCGGGGACTTAGTGTCCCGTGTGATTGAGAAGAGAAGCTCACTTGGTCTAAGTGACCGTTTGAGAGAGGGAAAGGGTTGAAAGAGACCCGGTCTTTGTGACCACCTCAACGAGGAGTAGGTTTGCAAGAACCGAACCTCGGTAAAACAAATCCTTGTGTCTTACTCTTCATTTGCTTGCGATTTGTTTTTCACCCTCTCTCTCGGACTCAATTATATTTCTAACGCTAACCCGGCTTGTAGTTGTGATTAACTTTGTAAATTTCAGTTTCGCCCTATTCACCCCCCTCTAGGCGACTTTCAATTGGTATCAGAGCCCGGTGCTTCATTAGAGCCTAACCGCTCGAAGTGATGTCGGGAGATCACGTCAAGAAGGAGATGGTGACCGGCGACAAGCCCGCTACAAGCCACGGGAAGGCTCCATCGGGAGAGTCCCGCAACAAAGGGAAGGAGAAGGAATCCTCTTCCCACAAGTCGCATCGGAGTGGCGACAAGAAAAAGAAGATGAGGAAGGTGGTCTACTATGAGATCGATTCTTCATCACCATCCACCTCCGGCTCCGATACCAATCGAAAGTCGCCTAGAGGGGGGTGAATAGGGCGAAACTGAAATTTACAAAGTTAATCACAACTACAAGTCGGGTTAGCGTTAGAAATATAATTGAGTCCGAGAGAGAGGGTGAAAAACAAATCGCAAGCAAATGAAGAGTAAGACACAAGGATTTATTTTACTGAGGTCCGGTTCTTGCAAACCTACTCCCCGTTGAGGTGGTCACTAAGACCGAGTCTCTTTCAACCCTTTCCCTCTCTCAAACGGTCACTTAGACCGAGTGAGCTTCTCTTCTCAATCACACGGGACACTAAGTCCCCACAAGGACCACCACACAATTGGTGTCTCTTGCCTTGGTTACAATTGAGTTTGTCACAAGAAAGAATGAGAAAGAAAAGAAGCAATCCAAGCGCAAGAGCTCAAGTGAACACAAGTCACTCTCTCACTAGTCACTATTGATTGGAATTGAACTAGAGACTTGGGAGAGGATTTGATCTCTTTGGTGTGTCTTGTATTGAATGCTATAACTCTTGTAATGTGTAGAAGTCTGAAAACTTGGATGCAATTGAATGAGGGGTGGTTGGGGTATTTATAGCCCCAACCACCAAAATGTGGCCGTTGGAAGTCTGCTGTCGCATGGCGCACCGGACAGTCCGGTGCGCCAGCCACGTCAGCCAGCCGTTGGGGTTCGACCGTTGGAGCTCTGACTTGTGGGGCCTCTGGGCTGTCCGGTGATGCACCGGACAAGTACTATAGACTGTCCGGTGCGCCAACTGCGCATGCTCTAACCTCTGCGCGCGCAGGCGCGCATTAAATGCGTTGCAGTCGACTGTTGCTCCGCTGGCACACCGGACAGTCCGGTGCGCCACCGGACACTGTTCGGTGCCTCACCGGACAGTCCGGTGAATTATAGCAGAGCGCCCTCCCATTTTCCCGAAGGTGAGGAGTTCAACGTCGAGTTCCCTGGTGCACCGGACACAGTCCGGTGGTGCACCGGACACTGTCCGGTGGCACACCGGACAGTCCGGTGCGCCAGACCAGGGAGCACTTCGGTTGTCTTTGGCTCTCTTTGTTTGAACCCTTTTTTGGTCATTTTATTGGTCTACTGTGAACCTTTGGCACCTGTAAAACTTATAATCTAGAGCAAACTAGTTAGTCCAATTATTTGTGTTGGGCAATTCAACCACCAAAATCTATTTAGGAACAGGTGTAAGCCTATTTCCCTTTCAATTGATCTCATACCAATTTCGTTGCATCCAAGTAATTCCGCATTCATTAGTGCAACTCTAGGCAAGAAAAACAACTCTCCCTCACTCTTATTGTCTTTATTTCTATTCTAACACTAACCCAGGGTTTGAAGTTGTGCTTAAAGTTGTTAATGTCAGATCTCGCCTATTCACCCCCTCTAGGCGACTTTCAGACGCCTCTAAGGTCAGCGGCGTCGAGGGCGTCACCATCGTCTGCATAGACTACATCTGGCATGACTTTCCCCAGGACCCTAAAACCCCGACCTCTCAGCAACGAGTGAGGAGGCCTAGGTCGTGCTCCTCTCAGAGGCTAGAGACAGTGATGATGCGCCGACGGTGGTGATGCGGCCCTGGAGGCGAGGAGACGACGAGGGCCTAGGGGAGACAGATCCATTGAAGGCAACACCCACTACAGCGGGCAGGGCCGAGCTGCTGCCACTAGACGACCATGTTGTTGCACGCGCGCGTCGCAGCGCCGTGAGCCTAACGCGCATGCAGCAAGTTGCTGGTACTGCGCCATGAGCCATTGGCGGATCTAGAGGGTGGACAAGGTGGGCCCGACCCACCCTTAGATTTTGATCCTCCTAAAGTATATTGATGATTTTGATTTATTTGCTTCTTTTGGTTCTCATACATTGTAGGACTTGAAATGCAAACTCATTTATTTATTGATTTTTTATAAGATTGGACCACTCTGACTTTAAATCCTAGATTCCACCCACTGCCATGAGCGTCGTCGTGCAAACCATCGCCATCGCGCAATGAGTGCCACCACATGTAGAGCTCGGGGCGAAGTGTCGACACTAGGAGGACCTGATCCGGCACCGAGGTGGCCGAATTTGACGGCGGCAATGACGACCGATGTCTCACACCGACGATGAGGTTGCTCGCACGAGGAAAGGGAGGAGGGGAGAAGGGAGGAGGAGAGAGATGTTTCCCTAGTTGCAACCACCAGATTTGACTGAGGAGGCGTTGGATGGTTCCCACCGCTGTCCTTCTGGCTACCGCATGGGCTTCTTGCCCGTAACTCCAACGGCGACGAGACGTGAGGGGGGAGGGAAGGGGGCTTTAGCCTTATGGTAGCTCGCAACGTTCTAAGAAAAGATGCATGTGACTCGTTGAAAACCAGGCCACTACACATTGACACACAATCTAGTCTAGCATGTAAGAGTATGCCACTTATGCTAATAACTTCACGGATTTCAGAAACTAATAAATTTCCCTCCTCTTCATTTGAGTTTTGATGTGTATATAAACTTGCCGCTGACAACCTCGTCGCTCTGGTACACATGCTTAACCTAAAGGGCTTCTTTTACCTGCGATTAGGGATAGATTCTGATCGGATACACATGGAAACGAATCCGAATGTCACTATTTACCATATTTTAATTTGAATACGGATACGGATACTATCGGATACGAATACAAAACAAATAGTTCGAATTCGGATTCACATTTGTATATTTACTTGATTTGGAACATAGCACCATAACAAGTATTAATTTGTTTTATCGATGGATTTATAGTTGATAAAAATCATATTACAAACAAATTATAAACAATAGTACATATACATTATTTAATTGAAACTTAGTTGAATATCATATTTATATTTTGGACTCTAAATATAATCTTTCGTATATTAAGTATATTTGTATTTTGGACTCTAAAAACTCGAATAATCTAATGTATTCAAAATTAGACTTTTTTAATATTAATTGAATTTTATCATTATATATCACTAGTAATGTAAGATTAACACAATCATTTATTTATGATATGAATATTTTTAACATTTTAAATGGTGTATATCAGTTTTTAGTACATTATTTAAAGTTTAAAATCACTTATAATTAGTAATACAAGTAAGTTTAAATTGATTTTATCGAATACTTTTTCCTTTCGGATACGAATAGTATCGGATATTTCACGGTTTTGTCGAATGTTATCGAATACGAATCTTAAACCAGATAGAAAAAAACTAAATTCGGATATGTCTATTTAACATCCATATTAAAATCGAATACAAATACGTATATTCATACTAGCACTTTATCTTAATACGATTACGACAGATCTTTAGGCATCCGAATCCATCACAACCTGCGATCCCCGGGGTTGCACATAACATGCGGGGGCGACAGTGGTTTGGGATCTAATGTCCAGCGGAATTATTAACTGATGATCAGTGTGTCATTCATCAAAGTTGGTCTAATCTCTACTACGTGCCAGAGTTTAAAATTCGTTCAGAAAAACAACGCGAGTATACGACATTCCGTAGCATCACGAGACCGGCCGAACGCAACACACGTCAAACGAAGTCCGTACACCTCCAAAATCCCGCGGGGCCCGCAAGCATTAATTTTCAGTTCCATTCCCAACAGCACGGTCAGGCTGTGCGCAGCGGTTACCGCTGCCTCTCCCCCTCCCCTTGCATGCGGCGCGTAGGGGCACCCTACGGCCACAGCGGTGCCCCTACAGCGCCCCCTACACGTCGGTCCCTTTCTCTCTCCCTCCAGATCTAGCGTGTCACTGTTCATCACCCTAAACACTGTGCTGCGGGTCCACGAGTAATTGTTAGTAGATAAAAAATTGATAGTTGGTATAGAAAATGATATTTTATAGTGGTAGTGGGGTAAGGGGGAGTATTTAGGGGAAACCACTGCAGGAGATAAAAAAATAGGGGGAAAAATAGGGGGAAAAAGTGATATAGAGGGAAAAATTTAGAGGTAACGGTTGCGGATAGCCTCAGCACCCCACTCGCCCATCCCGTCTCGCCCACCGACCGCGGGTCCAGTGGACCATGGCCTACCTGTCACTCAGACATCCGAGCACCGTAATCTCCAGCCCTATTTATACTGGTGTCAGTGTCCTGTCCCGTCCCGTGTTCATCTCTCCGCTCTTCCGTTCTGTCCTGTGACGCGTGGGTAAAACGGCGAAGGGATTCTGGAGGGAAACGGCGAAGGGCCTCACTCGATTGCTACTTGGTCTGGTACTGTACTGCTGCTGCTACCTTCTCTCTCCCCATTACTCGTGTAATGGCGAGGACGCAATAGCGCTAGCGCTCAGTGGAGCGGCGGCGGCGGCGGCAGCAGCGCAGGCCATCGCGGAATTGCTCGCTGCTGCGGCCCAGTGGCGTGGCGGCCCGCGTGTCGCGCTCCATGCGGCACTGGTGCGCCTCGTGAGATCCATCCGCAGCAGCAGGCATGTCGCGGCCGCTGTACAGGGGCGTGTCGGGGATCGGCGGCAAGCTGGCGGCGGCGGACGAGGCGTACTACGACCCCAAGGAGCCCAGCGAGAACGGCATTGGCGGGGGCTTCGGCCGGGGCGGCGCGCGGAAGCGGCACCTCGCGGCCGCGGCGGTGAAGATCGGGGTCCTGCTGCTGCTGGCGGCGGCGCTCGTGGGCTCGGTCGCGTGGGCGGGGACGCTCTACGCGGGGCGCGGCGCGGCGGCGCGCGCGGCCGCCGCCGCCGCGCACCGCGGGTACCGGCGGCTGCAGGAGCAGCTGGTCACGGACCTGCTCGACATCGGCGAGCTCGCGGGCGGCGGCGTCCGCGCCAAGGAGGCGGAGGTGTGCCCGCCCGAGTACGACAACTACGTGCCCTGCTACTACAACATCACGGACGCCGTCGACGTCTCGGATCTGGGGGCCGGCGTCGTCATAAGCTACGACCGCCAGTGTACGCGCGACGGCAGGGTCACTTGCCTCGTCGCGCCGCCGCGTAGCTACCGGGTTCCCGTGCGATGGCCCAGCGGCAAGGGCTTCATCTGGAAGGACAACGTGCGGATCAGCGGGCAGGAGTTCTCGTCCGGAAGCCTGTTCAAGAGGTGCGCGAACAAAATTTGCTCCGTCGCTAAAATTCCAGGTGGTGGGTTTGGTGTACTGGTTGTGAATTTGGTGGTTGCTCATTGATAACAGGATGATGGTGGAGGAGGACCAGATCTCGTTCCCGTCGGACGCGCACATGGCCGACGGTGTGGAGGATTATGCCCATCAAATCGCTGAGATGATTGGGTTGCGGAATGAATTCAATTTCAATGAGGCTGGGGTGAGTTATTGCTATATGTTCAGTTTAACCTATGCTATTACTAGTAATTACCTATTTGACTTCCAAATCTAGTGAAGGCATACCCAGAAGCCAGAACTAGCTGAAGTATGCAACCGAACCAATGATATTTCTGTCAACGAGGTGTCATTCACCCATTCTTTTGGCACAAAACCTAATTATTAAAAGAGTCACTCGCTCTTGGTAGTGCTCTTTGTCAACACAACACCCTACGAATTTGCTGGCTTCTGCCAAAATTTTCTGTCCACTTTGTTTTTTTTTTCTTTTCAGGATTCAGGACACCTGTACTTTATAGTGGTTCCATAAGTAACCCTTGTGATTTCCGTTGAGCATTTTCTTTGGGTTCGATGTTTTTTAAAGTATTTAAAGTTTCTACTTCATTATTTTCGATAAAATCATGGCACAGTTTTAAGCACATAATTGTTTTTTTTTAAAAAAATAAGTAGCAGGAGCTCTGCTATTCATATAAGATCGGAGAAGGGTTTCAAAAACATAGATAGGTTAAGCACATAATTGTTGTTCAGTTATTTTGGGGCAAATATTCTATTTATTTGGGAAACAGTATTTCATTTCATTCATAAGTTGTTTCCCTGTCTGATTTATCAGTTTAAAATGACCCTTCACATCATGATTTGTTATTCAGCAACACTTGTCTGCCGTGGTCTTTCCACTTGGCGGTACTTTAGAAATCTTGCATGTTGAGTGGGCTGGCTGGAAAGTGCCGTCTATTTCTACTTAATTTGACTTGGGAAACTCTGCATGCCCAATGTGCTGGAAAGTGTATATCAGAGCTTACTATTGTGCCTGCAAAAGTATGTTGGCAGGACCTTAGGATCTCCACTACGATATATTATTAAAGCACAGTTGTTTTTAAAGATCATCATACAAAATACATCTGGACATACTATGTAGATCACTTTATGCTCTGATTGGCTGAAGTAAGTCTTTGGGTAATTGTTATGTTTACAGTAACTCTTATTTCTGATGGTGTTTCTTGCTATGCCATTTTCAGGTTAGGACGGTCCTTGACATAGAATGTGGATTTGGTACCTTTGGGGCGCATCTTTTTGAGAGAGATCTCTTGACCATGTGCATTGCTAACTATGAAGCATCAGGTAGCCAAGTGCAAATTACACTGGAGAGAGGCATTCCTGCAATGATTGGTTCATTTGCAACGAAGCAGCTTCCGTATCCCTATCTTTCCTTTGATATGGTGCATTGTGCTAAATGCAATATCGAATGGTACAAAAACGGTATGTGTGAAAGTCTTCTTTCACATGCCCTGGCCCTCATTGACGATTATAATGTTATTCAGCAATGTCTTAAGTTGGCACTTCACATATAAAGATCGGTACATGCCTAGCTGAATATTAAATATTTAAGGATATACAGTTGTGGGTGACTTTTGGTTGACTTGTAACCCTTGTCACTTCAAACTTTGCATACATCTGATTTCTGCAAAGACACATTTATGGTAATTTGGCTATAAAGTAGTATCTCTTACAGTCTTACTAAATATGTAAACGTTGGTTTTCTCTGTAATTCTGCAGATGGCATTTTCTTGGTTGAAGTGAACAGGCTTTTGAGGCCTGGTGGATATTTTGTATGGACATCGAATTTGAATACACATAGGGCCTTGCGAGACAAAGAAAACCAAAAGAAATGGACAGCCATTCGTGACTACGCTGAGGGCCTTTGTTGGGAGATGCTGTCACAACAAGATGAGACAATTGTATGGAAAAAGACGAATAAAAGGGAATGTTACAAATCAAGGTAATGTAGTGCTTATCAACCACTACAAACTTTATAATAACAGATGTTTAGTCTAGTGGTGAACTTACAGTGTTGTTTTACAGAAAATTTGGGCCTGAGCTATGTGGCCATGATCCAGAATCACCATACTACCAACCACTAAGCCCCTGCATATCTGGCACAAGAAGTCAGCGTTGGATCCCCATTGAACACCGTACCACCTGGCCATCTCAGGCTAGGCAAAACTCAACAGAACTGGACATACATGGTAAGTATTTGACTAAATAATACAATTGAAAAAACAAGCAAACAAATCAACAAAATTTAAAATATGTTAGTGTCTTAATGTTCAAATGCTTGTGTGTGTTACATTAAGAACCCTCTAATTCAACAGGTGTGCATTCAGAAGTCTTCGCTGATGATAATTCAAGCTGGGACTCCATGGTGCGAAACTACTGGTCTTTGCTATCCCCACTTATATTTTCAGACCATCCAAAGAGACCTGGTGATGAAGACCCACAACCACCATTTAACATGCTAAGGAATGTTTTAGATATGAATGCTCACTTTGGTGGATTTAATGCTGCTTTACTGAAGTCTGGAAAGTCTGTATGGGTGATGAATGTTGTTCCTACAAATGCCCCAAATTATCTACCACTAATATTTGACCGTGGTTTTATTGGGGTTCAACATGATTGGTAAGTAGTAATACATGATCTTTTGTCCTTTGTTGATTTGAATTTGTTTTACCCTTTTTTGTTTCAGGTGAGTGCTCTGGTAATGCTAAATCTTGAACTACCTTACTTGACAAAGTTTTCCAAACTAAACTTCATATGCATAGTCAGTCATAACTTGGAAATGTTAATACATGCAAATTTTAGGCATATGGAAAGTTGTTGATATAGAGGAATTAGAGCATCCTCAATTTCACATAATTTTATTAGAGTACATGGAGATTGATGCATAAGTGAAATATCAATTTGATAGACAACTTTCGGCATATCAATCTCAACCTTCAGTTAAATGATCGATGGATGGACATGTGTTAGGTGTGACGCATTTGCGACTTACCCAAGAACATATGATATGGTGCATGCTGATGGCTTTCTATCACTTGAGAAGACCCACAAGCATAGATGTTCTACTCTTGACATATTCTTGGAAGTTGATCGCATCCTACGACCAGAGGTAATGAAAATTTGGTTAATGACACTGATTTGGAATCCATTATTCAGCCGTGAATCATGTCTATAATTCATTTCAAGGTTCTTGGAAGCATGTAGAACATAAGGCCTAACACTGCACTGTTTCTGGGTATTCATGATTCTAATTTCTAAACGGTACAATCCGTAAAATGGTTCATATGGTGCCATTCTAATTAGTGTTGCTTTTTAAAACAATAAGTATTTTTTTTCTTGATTGCACCATATGGAAAGAGCCAGGGACATTCATAAAAATAGTACATTTAGCTTGGTTTAGTTTTTTTAAAAAACTGTCGCTCGTGTATGGCCATATACTTTGGTACAACTATCTTTGTGATCATGGGCTATGGGGACTCTACTAGTGCAGAGGTTTGTCATTAGGTTTTGCAATGGGAAAGAAAGATACCCTATCCCTATGCTATACTACATTTATTTACTGTACAAGTATGATGCACAATTGCCATTTACCCATGATGAAGGAATGCGGCAGAATTATCAGACTAGTCTTGCACTGCATACTTCCACACGTGTGGAGCTGTACGCATCTGTCTCCAGTCGTAAGATTATTTTATACAAGTGTTGTCTAATTTTTTTCCTGCTTGTTTGATGTTGATGTAGGGCTGGGTCATAATCCGTGACACCGCCCCTCTTATTGAAGCGGCAAGATCTGTTGTTACTCAACTCAGATGGGATGCCCGTATTTTAGATCTTGACATAGCTAGTGATGAAAAGCTACTCGTCTGTCAGAAGCCCTTTCTCAGAAAATAAGGAGCACAAGCACAGTAGACACTGACACAAGATATGAACTTATTCTTTCACCCTATACTGTTACAGTTATTGTCTGAGCAGAACTGAGTACAAAAGCTTGGGACGAAAACACGGGAAGGTGCCATTAGATTGGTTAGTAAGTGCATGCTGCAGAGAACAGGCTTGGTGGCAAAGCTTTCCAGGCCAAGGTTTTATTGCCAAGATACAGAGATGAAGCCATGAAATTAGTTTAGTGGTGAAAACCATATCCAATAAAGGGATGACGCTGCGGTGTACATAATCGCGGTCAATGTGCCATATAGGTATAATTCGTTTTCTCCTTATTACTGTTTCTCTTTTTTTTTGTAGTTGTACCGATTTGTTTTTGTATCTTGTATGTAAATTGATTGGTCTATATACTGGTCATCCCAGACTACAGTCTAGTGAAACCAATATAATTATTATTTGGAGATGAATGATAAGCAAGAACAATTTATAACTGTTGCACTATATCTTTCTACCATTTGTACAGTTCATAATTTTTGTACATTATCGGGAACAAGAGTGACACTACATTATTCAAGAAGAATACATGGTTACTGTAAGAGGAATGTGTCAAAGTTTCTTTATTGTGGTTATTACAATCTTGCAGGGTTTTTTTTGGCCATTTAACGTTAGTCGGAGCTACTGAGGTGAGCTGGTATTGCTCTGTGGCTTCAACCTCCCGTGCTTTTGTGGAGGATTGCGCGTCCAGTTAATGTTAGCTGTAGTTTGGTATCTGCCACAACCAATTGGGCTGCCCCATTGCGACGGTGATGTGCCACCTTAATCCGAAGGGATTAGCTTGTCATTCTTCCGTGGTTTGGACCATCCCCTTTTGCCTGCTTGTATGTTTGACTCTGCTAATACTCTGGGCTAGCATAAAAGAAATTAACTAGAAAATGGTAACAACAGGTTAGATCGTGTTTAATAGTTTACCCATATGTGTTCGCTTGGCTTTAACCCTAAACGACTTTTACTGTTTTTACAGTGTTTTATCTCTATAAATTGCAGCAGCAGCAATTCGAACAGTTAGCTTTAATCTGAAACGAACAACCTAGGTTTGAATATTATTTATGAGTATATGGATGAGTAAGCTGCTGGAGATAGCTTTAGAGGTTTTATTATAGCACACTTCATGATGTCATTAAAGCTATATCATCACACATTGTATTTTTCCTTTTCCAGTTTGTTGTAGTTAAACCTCACGTAATTGATTAAGGCCCTGTTTCAAACCTCAAACTAGTAGTTAGCGACTAAAATACTTGAGAGATTTAGAATGAATCAGCTAATTATTAATTATACCTCTTAAATAGCTATTAGTTGTTAGCTACTTTGGCCCAGTTAAAACCAGCTAACAACTTATTAGCTGACTAATGGAGTAATTAGCTTTACATGTTTGTAACCGTGCCTAAATAAATAGACACTAAAGAACTATCTGTCATCTTAATAGTTCATTCAAACATTCGAAAGGGTGGGTGGAACGAAAATTCGTTGGTCGGGTGGAAGGAAAGATGGATTCGTGGGCATGCATCATCTCTTCATTATGATTGTTGACGCTATAGTAGATCATATCTGGAGATTTATTATGCTTCTTCCTCTTCCTACATGCAAGCAGTGAAGTTGTTTCAATTTTGCAAGACATTTTGGAAGCAATTAATCTGATTATTTTTTTATAAGACACATCATGTGTCCTCACACCCTCGCCACCGCCCCCGCCCCTCCTCTGAGGACACTGTCCTATGACCCTTTTCTACTACGTATAATACCTGTGTTAACGCTATGGTCCCGGGTAGAGGAGTGGAGGGGCCGTCGGTGGTGGGGCGAGTGAGGGGGAGGGCTGGAGGAGTGGGGGCCATGGGTGGAGGCAAGGGAAGGACGGGGGCGCGAGTGAGGGAGGAAGGATGATCCAAATAGGGTTAAAAACGAGTCGAACCTCTCACTAGCTGACCGAGTTTGGCTCGGCTTGGCTCACCTACTCAACGAGTTGCAAAAGGATACTAGACTTGGCTCGACATAGGCTCGTGAGCCGGCTCGTTTCAGCTCGTGAGCTAAACCTTCATAAATAATATTGCATTATATAAGGAATTAATAGTGTGTAAATGTGAAATATAGATCATAATACTACATTACAAGGAATCTAAATTATAAATTATCATGTATCCATTATTGAAGGCTAAAAAATGAGCCAAATATCTATATAATTATTCAACATTCATCATTAATGTGTAGGTTGATTAATCTGGTGCAGCTCGCAAGGCAGAACGAGCTAGCTCAGCTTATTTTGTTGCACCAACGAGCTCGAAAACCTAGCTCGGCTTGGCTCGCTCGAGCCTCGTGAGTCGCTCCGAGCTCGAGCCGACACGTGAGCCTCAAACTTTTTTAGCCCTAGATCCAAATAACATTGACCAATAAATTTGAGTAAGAGAGATAGAAGTTATCTAGCGATTTGAACTGTTAGTTTTGAGGGTATACTATATATGGTTGTAATTTGTTTGGTGGATTTAGGGGAGGTTATGAGTATGGGACCATTTGGTTGTGTGGGTTTTGCAAAGTTGAAATTGGTGAATTATGGGTATAGATAAGTTTGAGCATCAACAAATATTGTGATTGGTGATGACTCTAAAACATCCTTCTGGGATAGTGCCTAGGCTGGTGGGATGAGGGCCAAGGATCTAGCACCTCGCTTATTTACCATATCAAGAAATAAGAGAAAACCATTGGCATTTGTGGTAAGAAACATTGTCTAGAGCACCGATCTTGATTTGCTTGACAGATCAATTTCATCTCATCATATTCATGAGTTCTACACTCTCTGGTCCCATGTCCAAAAGATCCAACCTCGACTAGGGAATGAAGATGTCGTTAACTGGAAATTCATCGCAAACCATTGCTTCACAGTAAAATCGACATATCAGGCCTAGTTCTTCGAATCGACATGCACAATTTTTGACCTGTTCATCTGGAAGGTCTGGATCCCCCCTAAGTGCAAGTTTTTCAGTTGGTTAGCTATCCAAAATCGAATTTGGACAACCGATCGTTTAGTAGCCAAAAATTGGCACCATGCACCAACTTGTGTTCTATGCGCCCTGGATCTGGGATACATCTTTTCGTTGAATGTCGGTTCACTTCCAGGGAGAGATCGGCCATGTTTTCGGGATGCAATAGGAAAGGCCTTAGATCGTTGTTGATTCTAGTGATCTGGTCAATCTGGCGGGAAAGAAATGCAAGAATCTTTGATCACATATTCTCGAGTTGCTAGCAAAACGTTGCAAACATTAAATGTGAGGCGGTGACCTAAAAGCTGGCAGGGGCCAGACACTTGACAACTCACTTATCTTGTTGTCTTAGATGTTTTCTTAATTGCCCTATTACCATGTTATATTCCTTCTTATCAATATATTACGCAGATCTCCTGCACGTTTCTAAAAAGTCTAAATATTAAAGTCCATCTTTTAAATAACGCCTTGTGAAGCAATATAGTTTGTTGTTATATGAACTCCAATTTGTATAGTACTCTTATTGTTGGTTGTTAGGTAATATGTTATTATGTTTGTGGCGCTTGAACTATATAGATGGCTCATGTGTGCGCTCTTTGTCATTGAGTTATATTAATGGTGCTTGAGCTACATAGGTGGCACATGCACACTCTTTGCTAGGGATTTTTTTCACTTGTTCTTATTTCTTTTGCTTGCATAGTTTCTATTTATACGCTAGGTCATATCATAGATGATCTATTTTGTGAAACTTAACAATACAAAAGCTACAAGTAACTTAAGGGATCGTTTGGATGCGTGGGTATTGAAGAGATTTGAGGGAAATATACCCCTGCTAGTCAATCTAGATGCCAAGAGAGAAAGTGAATTAGTCCAATCTAAAATTTCTCGCAACAATTAAATATGATAAGCTCACTTTAACCCTTATACATATTAGTGATTCCTATTCTACGCACAAAGTTTTGCATCCTAAGTTTCGGTTCTACTCTACAATGGAAAATCTAGAAATAAAGACACATCAAAATAATTGCACAAATATAAATGAATAAAGTAAAGAGAGGGATAGAAAACACGATTATGTTTTTCTAAGGTATCCATGAGTTACACTGCTCACAATTTTTTATTGAAGCACACACGTAAGGGGTATATGATAAATTGGATTATAACGATCATATCCCTCTTGGATTTTTTTCAGACTAGCAATTCTGGACTGTGCTAGTTCAGAGTTCAGAAGCGGCAGTACAGATATCAGAAATACTCTATCTTTTTATAGAAAATTCTCCAATTCTTTACCAAGAATCAGATTAATCCCCAGCAAGTGCGGTTGTTTTAGGGTGCGTTTGGTTGCAATGACAGGACAGGATGGGATGGGACGATCCCTCAAATTAGGTTGTTTGGTTCTGGGTCAAGGGTTGAGACAGTACTATCCAGTGTTGTCCCCCTGTTATCCCTTAAAATTGGAGGGACGAGAGAGGACGTCAGGGACGATCCCGTCCTAGCTGTCCCACAACCAAACACACCTCCTGTGATAGGATGGGGCACAGACCCAACCCAGGTACTAGATGCAAAGTTTCTCGACGAGAATTGCCACAACGAGCAGCGAGGCGCACAGATTCTCCGGCTCCCAACTAAATTTATCATGGCCTCCAAATGCAAAATCAGATTCTCCACGGCAGCCGTGTACGTATACGGGTCCGCCGGCGGAGACCAAAAATTCCAAGGCCTCGCGTGCCTCGCCCGCATGCCGCAACTGGCAGGTACGCCCACATGTCATGCACAAGCACAAATTTACATACATACGGGCCCGTACGTCATACACGCGCCGCGTCGCCATCATGTACAGTACAGTCCCCCCTGCTGCAGATGAAGCCCATGCCGCGTCATCGCCTTCCGGTCCCGCACGTCGAGGTCAAGACGGGCTGTCGAGCGTCCCTGTGCCATCCGATCACGATCGAACGGCTGTGTAGCACCCGAACCAGATAAAGCGAGCCCCCAACAACGCAACACACCGATCCCAATTCCCATCCCACCCCCGCACCCACCGTGGCCCGACCGCCCGAGTAGCCGTGGCCGCCGCGGCAGGCCGGCAGCGCCCTCCCGGCGGTGAGCGCAGCCCGGCGCGCGCGTCGCGGCCACCGCCGCGCTCGAAGCGCCCAGATCTAGGGCCTAGCGGCCCCCCTCCTCCATGGCGCGGCGACTGCCGTTGTGGACAGCGCTGCTCCTCCCCTTCCTCCTCACCGGCGTTGGTACCGCCGCCGCCGCATCCCCGCCCCACGATGAGTGCCCGGTGCCTACTATCGTGGAATCCGTTCTTGGTACTCGAGACACGTGCTCGACGCTGGATCTTGGCAACCCGGTCGGCGTCGTGGAGGTAAGATATTTGCAAGGTTGTGATAAAATAGCCAAAGAACTGTATGTATGCGAATTTGTTCGTTCCATTACCATACCGTGTGTTCCCATGTTGGAGCAATTGTGGTGCGTGATGAAGTGGAAACTAGCAAATGGTTTGTGATGCGAATTGTTTGTCATGAAAAGTTGGGTTTGCTAAGTTAGAACGGGGGGAATCTCGTCTACGATTCACAGCTATTATTTTGGTGGTGGTTCTCAGGTTATGTGTAAATACTTGCTTCTGTTCATTGGTTTAGGCTTCGAGCAGCTATTCCTATATAGTTTCGACTTTCTCCCACCTGAGCATAAGGGTTTTCCACCAGTTGTACTTGTAAAATTTGAATCTGACTGATTTGTATCCTTTCAGGGGGATGAGTTCACCTTAGCAACGGCAGTTAATCTTCTTCATGCAAACAAGGATGACTATATTGCTGTACTTTTCTATGCCTCGTGGTGCCCATTCTCACAAGAATGCAAACCAAATTTCGAGACACTGGCCTCCTTATTCCCAACCATTCGACATTTTGCATTTGAGGAATCTGCAATTAGGCCAAGGTTTGTCCTTGTACAGTGTAAAGAAAAAAAATCATTTCTTATTACAATACATATATTTTGGTGGAATACTAATCTGATGCTGGAACTGCAGCATAATTTCAAGATACGGCATCCATGGTTTCCCAACACTCTTTCTCTTGAATTCAACCATGAGAGTACGGTATCATGGACCAAGGACTGTTAAACCACTTGCAGCTTTCTATACTGATGTCTCAGGTGTGTTACTTTTTCCTTATTGGACGACTCTTGTTCTCTTTTATTGGGAATGATTTTAGTAGCACGATTGCTATAAGTCACACATTCAGCAACTAATCCATGTATGATTGTGAGACTGGCTTTTTCCAGCTTGCTTGTGGTTTTCATTTTCCAGAAATCTTAACCTTGTTCTTGGTGGTTACTATACTTTAAGTCATTTACGGAAGATAAATTAATGTGGTGAAGGTATCAATGCCTCGGTCAATGTCAAGTCAACTGCAGGGGAGACCATGGTACATCCCTTGCACGATATTGAGCGTCAAAAGGATGCTGAACAGGAAAATTGCCCGTTTTGGTGGGCTCGGTCGCCAGAGAAAATACTTCAGCAGGATACTTATCTAGCATTGGCGACCGCATTTGTTATTTTGAGGCTGCTGTATCGTCTTTTTCCAAAGATTGATTCCTTTGCTAGATGGGCATGGAGGAGGCACAATCTGTTTGCAAACTTGATGGGGGCACATGAATATTTCCTCACCTACCTTGAGCAAGGAAGACAGAAGTTTCATCGGCTATACCCTTCAAGTTCGAAGCGAGGAAATCTGCAGGAGGGGGCAATGAACGCTACCGCTTGGGCCTCCAAATCATTAGCATCTGTTTCGATTGGAGAACCAAGTGCGATTGGAAGGACAAACTCTACCAGTGAGCTTAGATGAAGTGTAACCCTTTTTTTTTCTCCACAGAGATGTATGTACAGTACAGTAGAGCGATCAGGATATGGACACCCAGAATCTGTTGTAACGGCTGTATAACTCTTTGTATCCTCTCCTCCTTAGAATAAGTATATCCATGGTTTTGCACCTTTTTTTGTTGTTACATCTCAATTCTTTGGAGGAGTAAAGTTTCTGGTGTATTGAGTAGTGTCTTGTGTTCTGAATTTTGAAATATGTACCAGTATGTTGGAGCCTTGGAGGGCATCACAATAGGATATTGTCACTTTCTGCTGTCATGCCGTCCTTGGTCTGTCATAGAAATTAGCAATTTAGGTGTTTAGGGTTTAGGAATGGTAATGGGATCTCTTGCCGGTGGTAATGGTTACTGGCTGTAATTTGATTGGATAGTACTCTCTCCGTTCTTTTTTATTTGTCACGGTTTAGTGTAAAAATGAACTAGGAGGTAGTACTATCGGAAAGAGTTTTACTAAACAAAAGTATTTATTGCCTTCTGTAATCCGTTTGTGTTACATTTCTGTGAACCAAACCATCTTAACGTTGATATCAAATAAGAATTCCCGTTATTCTATATACTGCATAGATACAGATACTCTTTTGAGCCTTATCTACCACTCAATATCTTTTTTCTTTTTGTTCTATCTCGATAGTAGTCGACAGTATTGAACTCAAGCATCACGCATGTATCGTCATCAACCAGCCCCCCTTCCAGATCATTCATTGGAGGCCATTCAGTTTTTAGGTAGCTATAGGAGAAGAATACATAGAGCTAGGATGTGGGAGATGCTAGAGGACAAGAGTGCAAGCATTGTGTATGAGCTCAATGCCATCGAGGAGTGACGTGAGGTGGACCAGAGATAGGGTGGTGTGTGGAAAAGAGTAGGGGGAGAGAGGCGGTCCACAAGCTTGCGTATACGGCTGGCTGCAGCGGTTGCCGCCAGCCGCTCCTCTCCCTTGCATGGCGCCGGCAGGGGGCGCTTCACGCTCGCAGCGCTGCCCCTTTCAAGGTCCCCTATCGGTTGGTCCCTTTCTCTCTCCCTCTAGATATAGCGTTTCACTGTTTACACCCTTCAGCACTGTTCATTCCTGTAGCAGTACGTCCACGATTAATTGTTAGTAGATAAAAAATTGATAGTAGTTGAAAAGTAGATATAAGAAATGATATTTTATGGTTGTAGTGGGGTATATAGGAAAAATATAGGGGGAACCACTGCAGGAGATAAAAACGTAGGAAAATAAATGTTGATGATATGACGCAAAAAAGTGATATAGGAGGAGAAATTTAGAGGGAACCGCTACGGACAGTCTAAGCTTGATGCTAGTCTACTGTGGTGGGATGTGATATAAATGGTCCTATAAGACCTTCTAGGGATGTCATTTGAATATTCTTGTATTATCTAAGGGTCACAATATTAGATGTTTTCAGATTTCGTAGTTAAGTGAATTATATAGTCAATGTTCGCTATGTTATGGGGTTATGTAGGTTTTTTTAATATGCCATGTTGGCAAAAACCACTTTTAAAACTGCCTTAGAGAACTATTTAAATAGTTTTTAATAATTTAAGGTGCGGAATACTGATTTTATAGGTGAATGAAAGCATCTAGGTTTTCACTAATGTGTGTTTTGAAGAGCCAACTTAAGTTAGGTCACAATGACGATAATTAGTTGGACAATCAATGATTTTCGTGTCAGTTTTTAAAGGATGCATGACAAGGTTAAGGATAGACTAGTTTTAAGTGTCCAATAAAGATCAGAGACACGTATAAGTAGTGTAGGACTTTGTTTTTCTTTTAACCATGCTATAAACGAGGGTATGAACTAGTATCTTTAGCTCTAAGTAGCACATATGAGGCACAAAAGTAGTTTAGAACAAACATCATTCATAAAGTTTTAAAATTTGAAAGTGTTTGGAAGGTTTTATAGGCATCACACCCTAAGAATTAGGATATCGGACTAATGGAGATGGTATGACACCACCACGTGAAATGCCAGTGAAAGCGTGTTCGGTGGACCCTGTGAAGAAGATCGTCATACCATTGTAGATGAATTCGAAGGTTTACAAAATCATGCCAGAGAGCTTCAATATTTGTTGAACTGGTCCAATGGGATCGTCAGACCATATGGTGCAACTACAACAATTAGGTTCTTCCTATAATAGCGTTAGACCCTACGAATAAGGTGACCGTAAGATCATTGAGTCTCGATCTGACGCTCTCTAGAGAGTGACCAGAGAGGTCTGGCGAGTGTCGGACTGGTTCGACGAAAGGATATTTGTACGCTCTATGCAGTATACTCTAATGGCTATGTCTGACACAGAAAGGACACATTGACCGTTGTATCAAGTCGTACCAAGGAGAACGGTTCGATGCCTGGTCGTTGGACAGTCTGATGCCTAGTCATCGAACGGTTCGCCGACCACGTTTTTGCCCAGAGTTACTTTAACGGCTAGTTCGTCGATTGGGGGTCATAAATACACGTCCAAGTCATCCATTCTTGCTCCCTTGCCCATTCTAAGAGCTAAAGAAACCTATTTGAGTATAAAGAATTTATTGTCTAGTAAGGAACTCGAGAGTTTGTAACCACTTGATTATCTGCTTTATTAGAGCATTGAGAGTAGGTAGTGTGTGCCCATTATTCTTATTAGCCTTGATTAGATCTGGTGAGAGTTTTTGCTTGTTATTCTTGGTGATCGATATCATTTGGTGGCGATCAGGAGTTTCGTTATCACCTGAGAAGTTTATGAGTGATCCAACTCAAGCTTGTTGAAAGGGAAATAGGATTAACCTTTTTCCACAATTAATTTTGGTGGTTGAATACCCAACACAAATATTGGACTAACTAGTTTGCTCTAGAATATATGTTCTACAGGTGCATAAAGGTTCAACATGAAAGGAAAATATGCCCTTGGGCCATTTCTAAGTATTTTGGTGATTGAGTGCCAACACAAGTGCTCAAGTGTTAAAGTATCCAAAGTGATGGGCAAAGTGAAAATCAAAAGTAAAGGTATGTTTCCAGACTTAGTACATTGTTTTATGGACTAATGTATTGTGTCTAAGTGCTGGAAACAGGAGAAAACAAGTTGGAGAAGAGATGACTTTGTTCAGCCAAAGTCTGCTCAGTCTGGGTGCACCGGACAGTGTCCGGTGGTGCACCGGACAGTGTCCGGTGGTGCACCGGACAGTGTCCGGTGCGCCAGGCAGGCTCTGGCGAACTTGCTGCTCTCGGGACTTCGACGGTGTTGTACGGCTATAAATCACCGGACTGTCCGGTGAGCCGTTCACAAGCGAAGTTGTCGCTCTCGGGAAGTAATTAACGGCGTACGGCTATAATTCACCGGACTGTCCGGTGTGCACCGGACTGTCCGGTGAGCCAACGGTCAGCCGGGGTAACGGTCGGCCGAGGATTCTGCGCGTGACGCGTGGCCGAGCCAACGGTCACAAGGGGGCACCAGACTGTCCGGTGTGCACCGGACAGTGTCCGGTGCGCCAATGGCTCTGGATCTGCAACGGTCGGCTTCGCCAAATAAGGAAACAAATCCGCACCGGACAGTGTCCGGTGGTGCACCGGACTGTCCAGTGCGCCAGTCGACTGAAGGCAAGAATTGCCTTCCTACAATGCTCTCAATGGCTCCTAGCTGCCTTGGGGCTATAAAAGGGACCCCTTAGCGCATGGAGAAGACATCCAAGCATTCTTTGAGCATAGTTGATTACTCACACTTCGTTCTTGCGCACTTGTTCGACATTCTTAGTGATTTGAGCTCCGTTCTAGTGAGAAACTCGTGATAGTCTCTTGAGCTCAAGTCTGGGTCTTGTGTGTGCGTATTTGCTGTGATCTTTGTGTCTTGTGTGAGTTGCTCATCCCTCCCTTACTCCGTGCTTCTTTGTGAACATCTTTGTAAGGGCGAGAGACTCCAAGTTGTGGAGATTCCTCGCAAGCGGGATAAAGTAAGAAAAGCAAAACACCGTGGTATTCAAGTAGGTCTTTGGACCGCTTGAGAGGGGTTGATTGCAACCCTCGTCCGTTGGGACGCCACAACATGGAAGTAGGCAAGTTTTGTACTTGGCCGAACCACGGGATAAACCACTGTGTCTACCTGTGTTGATCTTCTTGTGGTTATTGTGTTTTGCTAAGACTCCTCTCTAGCCACTTGACATTATTGTGCTAACGCTTAACCAAGTTTTTGTGGCATTAAGTTTCAAGTTTTACAGGATCACCTATTCACCCCCCCTCTAGGTGCTCTCAATTGGTATCGGAGCCGTTCTCTTCACGAAGGGACTAATTGCCCGAAGAGATGGATCCTAAGGGGAAGGGAATTGTGATCAACGATAAGGAGAAGGAGTCCTTCGTCAACGAGCCGAAGGATGACAAGCCTGCCGACTCGGGCTCGGGCCACAAACGCAAAGATGGGAAGAAGAAGACGAGACGCATCAAGGAGATCGTCTACTACGACGACAGCGACGAGTCCACTTCTTCCCAAAAGGACAACGATGATAACGACTACGACAAAAGAAAGACGGTTAATTCGAACTTTTCTTTCGATTACTCTCGTATTCCGCAAAGTACAAATGCTCATTTGCTCTCCATTCCACTTGGTAAACCTCCTCACTTTGATGGAGAGGACTACGGATTTTGGAGCCACAAAATGCGTAGTCACCTATTCTCTCTCCATCCTAGCATATGGGAGATAGTAGAGAGTGGAATGAAATTTGATAGCTCGGATAGTCCTATGTTTATTAATGAACAGATTCATAAAAATGCACAAGCTACTACTGTGTTGTTAGCCTCTTTGTGCAGGGACGAGTACCATAAGGTGAGCGGCTTGGACAATGCCAAGCAGATCTGGGACACCCTCAGGATCTCACATGAGGGGAACGACGTCACCATGCTCACCAAAATGGAGTTGGTGGAGGGCGAGCTTGGAAGATTCACAATGATAAGGGGAGAGGAGCCAACCCAAACATACAACCGGCTCAAGACCCTCATCAACAAGATAAGGAGCTACGGAAGCACGCGATGGACGGACCACGACGTCGTTCGCCTAATGCTAAGGTCTTTTACTGTACTTGATCCACATCTGGTGAACAATATTCGTGAAAATCCTAGATACACCAAGATGTCGCCCGAAGAAGTTCTTGGGAAGTTCGTAAGTGGGCGAATGATGATCAAGGAGGCGAGGTACGTGGATGATGCGCTAAATGGCCCAATCCATGAGCCTCAAACCATCGCCCTCAAAGCAACGCGAAGCAAGGAGACGCTACCTAACAAAGTGGCACAAGTTGAGGCGGCCGGGCTCAATGATGAAGAGATGGCCCTCATCATCAAGCGCTTCAAGACGGTGCTAAAGGGACGCAAGGAGCATCCTAAAAAGACCAAGACGAAGGGGAAGCGCTCATGCTTCAAATGTGGTAAGATTGGTCATTTTATCGCTAACTGTCCCGATAATGATAGTGACCAGGAACAAGGGAACAAAAGGGAAAAGAAGAAGATTTACAAGAAGGCCAAGGGTGAGGCACATCTTGGAAAGGAGTGGGAATCTGACTGCTCCTCTTCCGACTCCAACAATGAAGGACTCGCCGCCACTGCCTTCAACAAGTCATCCCTCTTCCCCAACGAGCATCACACATGCCTCATGGCGAAGGAGAAGAAGGTATGTACTCGGGATACCACTTATGCTTCTTCAAGTGATGATGAGTCTAGTGATGACGATGAAATAGACTATTCTAGTTTATTTAAAGGTTTAGATAGAAATAAAATTGATAAAATCAATGAATTGATTGATGCTTTAAATGATAAGAATAGGTTATTAGAAAAGCAAGAGGATCTTTTATATGAAGAGAATGATAAATTTGTTAGTGCACAAAATTCACTTGCTCTAGAAGTTAAAAGGAATAAAATGCTTTCTTGTGAACTATCTACTTGTCATGAAACCATTTCTACTTTAAAAGGTGTTAATGATAATTTAAATGCTAAACTAGAAGTAGCAAGTAAATCTAACACTTGTGTAGAACATGTTATGATTTGCAATAGGTGCAAAGATTTTAATGTTGATGCTTGTAGTGAACACCTAGTTTGCATTTCTAAATTAAATGATGAAGTGGCTAGTCTTAAAGCCCAACTTAAGACTAGCAAGAATGAATTTGACAAGCTAAAATTTGCAAGGGATGCCTACACGATTGGTAGACACCCCTCAATTAAGGATGGACTTGGCTTCAAGAGGGAAGCCAAGGACTTAACAAGCCATAAGGCTTCCATCTCCGCCAAGGAGAAAGGGAAGGCCCCTATGGCTAGTAGTGCTAAAAAGAACCATGCTTTCATGTATCATGATAGGAGACATTCTAGGAATGCCTATAGAAGTTATAATGCTTTTGATTCTCATGCCATGTTTGCTTCTAGTTCTTCCTATATGCATAGTAGAGATATGTCTAGGAGAAATGTTGTTCATCATATGCCTAGGAGAAATGTTGTTCATCATATGCCTAGGAGAAATGTTGTTAATGTTCATAGGAAAATTAATGAACCTTCGACAATATATCATGCTTGCAATGCTTCATTTGCCATTTGTAGAAAGGATAAGAAGGTAATTGCTAGGAAATTAGGGGCAAGATGCAAGGGAGATAAAACTTGCATTTGGGTCCCTAAGACCATTGTGACTAACCTTGTAGGACCCAACAAGAGTTGGGTACCTAAGACCCAAGCCTAAATTTGCCTTGCAGGTTTATGCATCCGGGGGTTCAAGCTGGATTATCGACAGCGGATGCACAAACCACATGACGGGGGAGAAGAAGATGTTCACCTCCTACGTCAAGAACAAGGATTCCCAAGATTCAATCATATTCGGTGATGGGAACCAAGGCAAGGTAAAAGGGTTAGGGAAGATTGCTATTTCATCCGAGCACTCTATTTCTAATGTGTTTTTAGTTGAGTCGCTTGGATATAATCTGTTATCCGTTAGTCAACTCTGTAATATGGGATATAACTGTTTATTCACAAATGTAGATGTGTCTGTCTTTAGAAGGTGTGATGGTTCACTAGCCTTTAAGGGTGTACTAGACGGCAAACTTTATTTAGTTGATTTTGCAAAAGAGGAGGTCGGTCTAGATGCATGCTTAATTGCTAAGACTTGCATGGGCTGGTTGTGGCATCGCAGCTTAGCACATGTGGGGATGAAGAACCTTCATAAGCTTCTAAAGGGAGAACACGTGATAGGTCTAACTAATGTGCATTTCGAAAAAGATAGACCTTGTGCAGCTTGTCAAGCAGGTAAACAGGTGGGAAGCTCTCATCATGCCAAAAATGTGATGACAACATCAAGACCCCTGGAGTTACTTCATATGGACCTCTTCGGACCCGTCGCCTATTTAAGTATAGGAGGAAGTAAGTATGGTCTTGTTATAGTTGATGATTTTTCCTGCTTCACTTGGGTATTCTTTTTGCAGGATAAATCTGAAACCCAAGGGACCCTCAAGCGCTTCCTAAGGAGAGCTCAAAATGAGTTTGAGCTCAAGGTGAAGAAGATAAGGAGCGACAACGGGTCCGAATTCAAGAACCTTCAAGTGGAGGAGTACCTTGAGGAGGAAGGGATCAAGCACGAGTTCTCTGCTCCCTACACACCATAGCAAAATGGCGTGGTAGAGAGGAAGAACAGACGCTCATCGATATGGCGAGGATGATGCTTGAAGAGTTCAAGACCCCCGAGCGCTTTTGGTCGGAAGCCGTGAACACGGCTTGCCACGCCATCAACCGGGTCTACCTTCACCGCCTCCTCAAGAAGACTTCGTATGAGCTACTAACCGGTAACAAACCCAATGTTTCATATTTTCGAGTTTTTGGGAGTAAATGCTACATTCTAGTGAAGAAGGGTAGAAATTCTAAATTTGCTCCCAAAGCTGTAGAAGGGTTTTTATTAGGTTATGATTCAAATACAAAGGCGTATAGGGTCTTCAACAAATCATCGGGTTTGGTTGAAGTCTCTAGCGACGTTGTATTTGATGAGACTAATGGCTCTCCAAGAGAGCAAGTTGTTGATCTTGATGATGTAGATGAAGAAGACGTTCCAACGGCCGCAATACGCACCATGGCGATTGGAGATGTGAGGCCACTGGAACAAAAGGAGCAAGATCAATCGTCTTCCTCAACAATGGTGCATCCCCCAACTCAAGATGATGAACAGGTTCATCAAAAGGAGGCGTGCGATCAAGGGGGAGCACAAGATGATCATGTGATGGAGGAAGAAGCACCTAAGGCACCTCCAACCCAAGTTCGAGCGACGATTCAAAGGAATCATCCAGTCGACCAAATTTTGGGTGATATTAACAAGGGAGTAACTACTCGCTCTAGATTGGTGAATTTTTGTGAGCATTACTCTTTTGTCTCTTCTATTGAGCCTTTCAGGGTAGAAGAGGCCTTGCTAGATCCGGACTGGGTGTTGGCCATGCAGGAGGAGCTCAACAACTTCAAGCATAATGAAGTTTGGACACTGGTGCCTCGTCCCAAGCAAAACGTTGTGGGAACCAAGTGGGTGTTCCGCAACAAACAGGACGAGCACGGGGTGGTGACGAGGAACAAGGCTCGACTTGTGGCAAAAGGTTATGCCCAAGTCGCAGGTTTGGACTTTGAGGAGACTTTTGCTCCTGTGGCTAGGCTAGAATCAATTCGTATTTTGCTAGCATATGCCGCTCACCATTCTTTCAGGTTGTACCAAATGGATGTGAAGAGCACTTTCCTCAACGGGCCACTCAAGGAGGAGGTGTACGTGGAGCAACCCCCTGGCTTCGAGGATGAACGGTACCCCGACCATGTGTGTAAGCTCTCTAAGGCACTCTATGGACTTAATCAAGCCCTAAGAGCATGGTATGAATGCCTTAGAGACTTTTTAATTGCTAATGATTTCAAGGTTGGGAAAGCCGATCCAACTCTTTTTACTAAGACTTGCGATGGTGATCTTTTTGTGTGCCAAATTTATGTCGATGACATAATATTTGGTTCTACTAATCAAAAGTCTTGTGAAGAGTTTAGCAGGGTGATGACGCAAAAATTCGAGATGTCGATGATGGGCGAGTTGAACTACTTCCTTAGGTTCCAAGTGAAGCAACTCAAGGACGACACTTTCATCTCCGAAACGAAGTACACGCAAGACTTGCTAAAGCGGTTTGGGATGAAGGACACCAAGCCCGCAAAGACTCCGATGGGAACCGACGGACACACTGACCTCAACAAAGGAGGTAAGTCCGTTGATCAAAAGGCATACCGGTCCATGATAGGGTCTTTACTTTATTTATGTGCTAGTAGACCAGATATTATGCTTAGCGTATGCATGTGTGCTAGATTTCAATCTGATCCAAGGGAGTGTCACCTTGTGGCCGTGAAGCGAATTCTTAGATATTTAGTTGCTACGCCTTGCTTCGGGATCTGGTATCCAAAGGGGTCTAACTTTGACTTGATTGGATATTCAGACTCCGACTATGCTGGATGTAAGGTCGATAGGAAGAGTACATCGGGGACGTGCCAATTCTTAGGAAGGTCCCTGGTGTCGTGGAACTCTAAGAAACAAACTTCTGTTGCCCTATCCACCGCTGAGGCCGAGTATGTTGCCACAGGACAGTGTTGCGCGCAACTACTTTGGATGAGGCAAACCCTCCGGGACTTTGGCTACAATATGAGCAAAGTCCCACTCCTATGTGACAATGAGAGTGCTATCCGCATAGCGGACAATCCTGCTGAGCACAGCCGCACAAAGCACATTGACATCCGACATCACTTTTTGAGAGACCACCAGCAAAAGGGAGATATCGAAGTGTTTTATGTTAGCACCGAGAACCAGCTAGCCGATATCTTTACCAAGCCTCTAGATGAGAAGACCTTTTGCAGGCTGCGTAGTGAGCTAAATGTCTTAGATTCATGGAACTTGGATTGACTTATAGCATACATGTGTTTATGCCTTTGATCATGTTCCTTATGCATTTTGTTGTTTACTTGTGGTGCTCAAGTTGTACAAACACTCCTCGGACCTCACAAGTCCTTTTGCAAGTGATGCACATATTTAGGGGGAGATGTGCTACAACTTGACCCTTTGAGACTAACCGTGTGCTTGAGTTTGCTTAATTTAGTCTCAAAGGAGGTTTGAAAGGGAAAAGGTGGACTTGGACCATGAAAGACTTCCACTGCACTCCGATGAGAGGGTAACTTATTCCAAGTTCATCTCGTGTACTCGTATTGCCTTTGTATTCTCATTTGAAGATTTTGGTGAGGCAATGGGGTTTAAGGGCCAAAATTGATCCCATTTTGGTGCTTGATGCCAAAGGGGGAGAAAATAAGGCCAAAGCAATAAATGGATCAGCTACCACTTGAGAAACTTTGAAAATAGTAGAATAGAGCTTTTGGTTTGTCAAAACTCTCTTGTTGTCTCTTTTGTCAAAAGTTTGCCTCTTGTGGGGAGAATGGTTGATTATGGGAAAAAGGGGGAGTTTTTGAAATCTTTGATCAATTTCTCTTGGAACAACTCTCTTTATGTCTCTACAAGTGTGTTTGACTTAGAGATAGGAAATTGAGGTTAATTTGCAAAAACAAAACCAAGTGGTGGCAAAGAGTGATCCATATATACCAAATTTGAATCAAAACTATTTTGAGTTCTCATTTGTATTGATGTTGCACTTCCTTTAGTTGTTTTTTGTTGTGTTGGCATAAATCACCAAAAAGGGGGAGATTGAAAGGGAAATGTGCCCTTGGGCCATTTCTAAGTATTTTGGTGATTGAGTGCCAACACAAGTGCTCAAGTGTTAAAGTATCCAAAGTGATGGGCAAAGTGCAAATCAAAAGTAAAGGTATGTTTCCAGACTTAGTACATTGTTTTATGGACTAATGTATTGTGTCTAAGTGCTGGAAACAGGAGAAAACAAGTTGGAGAAGAGATGACTTTGTTCAGCCAAAGTCTGCTCAGTCTGGGTGCACCGGACAGTGTCCGGTGCGCCAGGCAGGCTCTGGCGAACTTGCTGCTCTCAGGACTTCGACGGCGTTGTACGACTATAAATCACCGGACTGTCCGGTGTGCACCGGACTGTCCGGTGAGCCGTTCACAGGCGAAGTCGTCGCTCTCGGGAAGTAATTAACGGCGTACGGCTATAATTCACCGGACTGTCCGGTGTGCACCGGACTGTCCGGTGAGCCAACGGTCAGCCGGGGTAACGGTCGGCCGAGGATTCCGCGCGTGACTCGTGGCCGAGCCAACGGTCACAAGGGGGCACTGGACTGTCCGGTGTGCACCGGACAGTGTCCGGTGCGCCAACGGCTCTGGATCTGCAACGGTCGGCTTCGCCAAATAAGGAAGCAAATCCGCACCGGACAGTGTCCGGTGGTGCACCGGACTGTCCGGTGCGCCAGTCGACAGAAGGCAAGAATTGCCTTCCTACAATGCTCTCAACGGCTCCTAGCTGCCTTGGGGCTATAAAAGGGACCCCTTGGCGCATGGAGAAGACATCCAAGCATTCTTTGAGCATAGTTGATCACTCACACTTCGTTCTTGCGCACTTGTTCGACATTCTTAGTGATTTGAGCTCCGTTCTAGTGAGAAACTCGTGACAGTCTCTTGAGCTCAAGTCTGGGTCTTGTGTGTGCGTATTTGCTGTGATCTTTGTGTCTTGTGTGAGTTGCTCATCCCTCCCTTACTCCGCGCTTCTTTGTGAACATCTTTGTAAGGGCGAGAGACTCCAAGTTGTGGAGATTCCTCGCAAGCGGGATAAAGTAAAGAAAAGCAAAACACCGTGGTATTCAAGTAGGTCTTTGGACCGCTTGAGAGGGGTTGATTGCAACCCTCGTCCGTTGGGACGCCACAACGTGGAAGTAGGCAAGTTTTGTACTTGGTCGAACCACGGGATAAACCACTGTGTCTACCTGTGTTGATCTTCTTGTGGTTATTGTGTTTTGCTAAGACTCCTCTCTAGCCACTTGACATTATTGTGCTAACGCTTAACCAGGTTTTTGTGGCATTAAGTTTCAAGTTTTACAGGATCACCTATTCACCCCCCTCTAGGTGCTCTCACAACACAAACTAATAAATATTGAAAAGAGGGTTCAAAAACAAAGGAGCAAAGAAACCGAGTGTGCTCTGGTCTGCGCGCACTAGACTATCTGGTGTGCCACCAGACAGTGTCCGGTGCACCAGGTCCATACAAGGATGAACTAGCCACTCTCGGGTTTCTCTAGGCGCGCTCCGCTATAATTCACCGGACTGTCCGGTGTGACAGCGGAGCAACGGCTCCTTCGCATAATGGTCGACTGCAAAAGCGCGGTGATCAGATGAACGGTGAGGAACAGTGCGCGCAGAGTCAGAGCCACAGGTCAGAGGCGCATCGGACACTGAATAGTGCCTGTCCGGTGTGGCACCGGACTGTCCGGTGCCACTAGAGGACAAAGCCTTCAACGGTCAAAAGCTCCAGAACCCTAACAGTTGGGTGACGTGGCTGGCGCACCAGATTGTCTGGTGCGCCCATCAACAACAGCCTACCCCAACAGTTGTTTGGTGGTTGAGGGCTATAAATATCCCCAACCACCACCACCCCAGGTATCCAAGATTTATGAGTATCACATTCATTACAAGAGCTCTAGCATTCACTCCTAGACACAATTCAAAAGATCAAAGCCTCTCCATGTCCCCAATTCATCTCAAACACTTAGTGACTTGTGAGAGAGAGATTTTGTGTTCTTTTGAGCTCTTGCCTCTTGGATTGCCTTCTTCCTTTCTCATTTCTTTTCTCAAGTAATTTGTAATTGAAGCAAGAGACACCTAAGTGTGTGGTGGTTCTTGCGGGATCTAAGTGACCTGGGAGATTAAGGAAAAGACTCACTCGGTCTAAGTGACCGTTTGAGAGAGGGAAAGGGTTGAAAGAGACCTGGTCTTTGTGACCAACTCAACGGGGACTAGGTTCTTTAGAACCGAACCTTGGTAAAACAAATCACCGTGTTCATCCGCTTTATTTCTTGGTTGATTTGTTTTCCCCTCTCTACCGGACTCGGATTTAATTCTAACGCTAACCCCGACTTGTAGTGTGTGCTTAAGTTTATAAATTTCAGATTCCGCCTATTCACCCCCCTCTAGGCGACTTTCACTTGTACATGTGAAAGTCGCCTAGAGGGGGTGGATAGGCGGAAACTGAAATTTACAACTTTAAACACACTACAAGCCAGGGTTAGCGTTAGAACAAATGTCAAGTCCAGGAGAGAGGGAAAAAACAAATCAACCAAGAAATAAAGCGGATGAACACTGTGATTTGTTTGTCGAGGTTCGGTTCTAAAGAACCTAGTCCCCATTGAGGTGGTCACAAAGACCAGGTCTCTTTCAACCCTTTCCCTCTCTCAAACGGTCACTTAGACCGAGTGAGCTTTCTTCCTTGATTTCTCGGGTCACTTAGACCCCGCAAGGACCACCACACGATTGGTGTCTCTTGCTTCGCTTACAAGGCTTTGAGAATAAGCATGAGAAAGAAGAAAGCCAACCAAGCAACAAGAGCAACAAAGAAACACAATAACGATCCTCTCACAAGTCCTAAATCACTAGAATTGAATTGGGGACTTTGATTGGATCGGTGGCTTTGATTTGTGTCTTAGAGTGTTGTACTTTGCTCTTGTATTGAATGAAGTGTGATGAATGCTTGGATGGTTGGAGTGGAGGTGGTTGGGGGTATTTATAGCCCTCAACCACCAAACAACCGTTGGGGCAGGCTGCTGTCGATGGGCGCCACCGGACACTGTCCGGTGCGCCAGCCACGTCACCCAACCGTTAGGGTTCTGGAGCAGTTGACCGTTGGAGGCTTTGTCCTCTAGTGGCACCGGATAGTCCGGTGCCGCATCGGACAGGCACCGTTCAGTGTCCGGTGCGCCTCTGGCCTCTGTTCTGACTTCTGCCATGCACTGTAGCGCTGTCAGGGGCACTGTTTGTAGTCGACCATTGCGTTGGTAGCCGTTACTCCGCTGGTGCATCGGACAGTTCGGTGGCACACCGGACAGTCCGATGAATTATAGCGGAGCACGCTTGAAGAAACCCGAGAGTGAGCTTTCTCCTTAATCAAACGGGTCACTTAGACCCCACAAGGACCACCACACAATTGGTGTCTCTTGCTTTGATTACAAGTTGCTTGAAGAACAAGAATAAGGAAGATGAAAGCGATCCAAGAACAAGAGCTCAAAGAACACGAGCAAAACACTCTCTCTAGTCACTAGTTGTTTGGAGTGGATTTGGGACTTGGAGATGCTTTGATTCTTTTGAATTGTGTCTTGTATTGATTGCACTAGCTCTTGTATTGAATGAGATGTCTAAAAAACTTGGATGCTTGGAGTGGTAGTGGTTGGGGGGTATTTATAGCCCTCAACCACCACATAACCGTTGGGGATGCTGTCTGTCGATGGGCGCACTAGACAGTCTGGTGCGCCACCGAACACTGTCCGGTGTGCCGGCCACGTCACCCAACCGTTAGGGTTCTGGTGGTTTCGACCGTTCGAGCTTTGTCTTCATGTTGCACCGGACAGTCCGGTGCTGCACCGGACAGGTCCTGTTCACTGTCCGGTGCGCCTCTGACGGTTGCGCTGCTCTGCCGCGCACTGTTTGCGCACTGTTCATCTGGAATTCAGCTTTTGCAGGCGACCGTTGCGTGAAGTAGCCGTTGCTTCGCTTGGTGCACCAGACAGTCCGGTGGCACACCGGACAATCCGGTGAATTATAGCAGAGCGCGGCCTCAGAAACCCGAAGGTGAAGAGTTTGGAGTCGATCGGCCCTGGTGCACCGGACAGTCCGGTGCGCCAGACCAGGGTTCTCTTCGATTTCTTTGCTCCTTTCTTTTTGAACCCTAACTTTGATCTTTTATTGGTTTGTGTTGAACTTCTATGCACCTGTAGAATATATAATCTAGAACAAACTAGTTAGTCCAACATTTGTGTTGGACATTCAACCACCAAAATCATTTATAGGAAAAGGTTTGACCCTATTTCCCTTTCAATCTCCCCCTTTTTAGTGATTGATGCCAACACAAACCAAAGCAAATATATAAGTGCAGAATTGAGCTTGTTTGCATAAGGTAAGTGCATAGGTTACTTTGGAATTAAACCAATTTGTAGTTTTACTAGATATGCATGGTTGCTTTCTTTAATTTAACATTTTGGACCACGCTTGCACCACGGTTTTGTTTTTCCAAATTCTTTTGGAAAGTATTTTCAAAAACCTTTTGCAAATAGTCAAAGATATATGAGTAAGATTGAAAGAAGCATTTTCAAGATTTGAAATTTCTCCCCTGTTTCAAATGCTTTTCCTTTGACTACAACAAAACTCCCCCTGAATGAAATTCTCCTCTTAGTGTTCAAGAGGGTTTGAGATATATATCAATTTGAAATATAGATACCAATTGAGATATAATTTCTAGAGGAATACTAATTTTGAAAAATACCAAATCAAATACATTTAGATACCAATTTGACAAATTCCTGAAAATTTTGAAATTGGTGGGTGGTGGTGCGGTCCTTTTGCTTTGGGCTAATACTCGATACTTATTCAACAATTTGGATTGAGTTGTAGCAGCATACTTCATGAGAAACTTATTCTCATTCTTGAGACTCCATGAGATTACTAAGAGAAAGTGTTAGTCTCAACATAATCAAGATATAGAAATGGGCTCCCCCTAAAGACATGCATCAAGAACTTGGTTAGATGCAGTCTCCTTTAAAGACAAATAGGGGGAAGCAATGTACATCTTGATTAAGGCATATACAATCTACGATAATTAGCTTATGCCTTTGAATTCTCAAAATGAAAAAGGATTAGAATACTTACAACCACACCATTGATTAATTTGACGATCTTAATGTCTAGTTAGGTGTTGCTGTTTTTGACATCTTCCTTTTCATTTGAGTGTCCTTTTAGAGTTGTCCCTTTTTCCTTTCAAACTTATTGAAAATACTTGAAAAAGAGATATTAGTAGCACAAAGGAGTATATTTACTGGATTCTCCTATTTCAAGCTTATTTGAAAATCTAATGCATATGTTGTTCTTTTGATCGCATTTGTTATTCATTTGATCATTAAATAACTTCAATTGACACTTATGTTGCTTAGTGCCTCATATACTATCAATTAAATGTCTCTCTCGATATGCACTAAGATAAAAGGAGAATTCAGGAGAAATTTATGCAATTTGTGATCTACTTGATATATGACAACAATGACTTAGAAAAAGATCACTAGTTGTAGAACTCTCTCTTGTGCAAAATATTTCCATACATTGTCTTTAATATAGGTCTTAAGTAACCAAGACTAAGGACAAAGCACAATGAAGAGAACTTCTCTATGTAACGGTACAAAATGGTTAACTACTTCCTCTCATTTACACATGTACCTAAATCTTCCTCTGATACATTCTCTACATATCTTGTATAAAAGGAAGAGAAAGCATGTCTATGCATTAACCCTGCTTCATACCTAGTTTAACCTCTCAAAAATTTCATTCTTGCATTAATGCATTTTCGTTAAAACTAGGTGAAGTGATTTTATTGTCAAAGAGCTTAAAGCTTAACCTTGTAACGAGGATAAGCTACCTTTGTTCCAAAGGTGGAGGTTCCTTAAGTCTCTTTGAAATCCTTAAGGGTAATTGCTTAAAATGTTTCTAACATGCTTTCATAAGTGCATAGTCTGTCGTGAGCATCACACATATATTATGACACAATGCACTTCACATCATCTAAGATATAGATATGTTCTCATTACCCTCGTTATTTGCATTTGGCATTTAAGGCCAAAACTTTGTATTCCTCTCAAGGCACATATTTACGGGGAGCAATCTATATTATATGGAACTCTGATAAAGCTTAATTGACACATCCTTTGATCATATCTCCTTCATTTTGGTACATATACATCCTTCTTATTCTTCTTGTGCCAAAGCTAAGACTATTGTGCTTCCATGAGTATTTCTTATGTTAGTCTTAGATTGAAAGGGAAATGGAGTATTCGGCAAATACAACGCTTCCACTCCACACCGTTGGTATTACTTACTCTATGCCGTTATTCCGCCATCTCTCCATATTGGTATAATCTTTCACTCATATCCTTATTATCAATGGGGAGAAAATATAAAAAGGGCTCACAAAGTCTCAGTTTTTGGCGATTAATGCCAAAGGGGGAGAGAGTATTAGCCCAAAGCAAAAGGACCGCACCACCACCCACCAATTTCATTTTCTGTTTCATGCTCATTAATTTTTGCAGTAAGTTGAGCTATATGATCATTTTGTTGTTTAATTAAAGCTAGGTGATCATGAATAGCATCAACATTAACATCTCTACATCTAGTGCAAATAGAAACATGATCAACAGTAGATGTAGATGGTTTGCCAGCATTTAATTCATCAATCTTAGCATGTAAAATAACATTCTCATTTCTAAGATTGGAAATGGCATCATTGTAAACATTTAAATCTTTAGCCTTGGAAATTAATTTATCATTCTCAATTTTAAGGCTAGAAAGCGATTCATTCGATTTATCAATCCTAGCAATTAAACTAGCATTTTCATTCTTAAGATTGACAATTGAATCATTACAAGCATTTAACTTATCAACCTTAGCAATAAAACTAACATTCTTAGTTCTAAGGTTGGAAATGGTGTCATGGCAAATGTTAAGCTCATTAGTCAATTTTTCATTTTTCTCTACTTCTTGAGCATAAGCATTTTTTACTTTACCATGCCTTTTGTTTTCCTTAATAAAGAATTCCCCTTGGCTATCCAAGAGTTCATCCTTCTCATGAATAGCACCTATCAATTTATTTAATTTTTCTTTTTGTTGCATGTTAAGGTTGGCAAAAAGTGTGAGCAAATCATCCTCATCATCACTAGAGCTAGCCTCATCACTAGATGTGTATTTTGTAGAGGCTCTAGATTTTACCTTCTTCTTTTTGCCATCTTTTGCCATGAAGCATTTGTGGCCGACGTTGGGGAAGAGGAGGCCCTTGTTGACGGCGATGTTGGCGGCATCCTCGTCGGAGGAGTCAGTGGAGCTTTCCTCAGAGTTCCATTCCCGACATACGTGGGCATCGCCACCCTTCTTCTTGTAGTACTTCTTCTTTTCCTTCCTCTTTCCCTTCTTGTCGTCGCCCTTGTCACTATCACTAGACATAGGACATTTAGCGATAAAATGACCGAGCTTACCACATTTGTAGCACACCCTTTTGGAACGGGGCTTGTAGTCTTTCTCCTTTCTTTGCTTGAGGATTTGGCGAAAGCTTTTGATGATAAGCGTCATTTCCTCGTTGTCAAGCTTGGAGGCGTCGATTGGAATTCTACTTGGTGTAGATTCCTTCTTTTCTTCCTCCGTCGCCTTGAATGCGACGAGTTACACCTCGGGTGTGGAGGTGCTGCCTTACTCCAAGTTGATGATTTGTTTGGAGCCTTTGATCATCAATTCAAAACTCACAAACTTTCCTATAACTTCCTCGGGAGACATTAACTTATATCGAGGATCACAGTGAATTAATTGAACTTGAGTGGGATTACGAAAAACAAGTGATCTAAGAATAACCTTGACCATTTCATGGTCATCCCACTTGGTGCTCCCGAGGTTGCGTACTTGGTTCACCAAGGTCTTAAGCTGGTTGTACATGGCTTGTGGCTCCTCTCCTTGGTTGAGGACGAACCGATCGAGCTCCCCCTCGATTGTTTCCCGTTTGGTGATCTTGGTCACCTCGTCTCCTTCTTGTGCGGTCTTTAGTACGTCCCAAATCTCTTTGGCACTCTTCAACCCTTGCACCTTATTATACTCCTCTCGACATAGAGAGGCGAGGAGTATAGTAGTTGCTTGGGAATCAAAGTGCTTGATTTGGGCGACCTCGTTTGAATCATAGCCTTCGTCCCTCGGCGATGGTACCTGTGCTCCAAACTCACCAATGTCCCATATGCTAGCGTGTAGTGAGGTTAGGTGATGCCTCATTTTATCACTCCACATACAATAATCTTCACCATCAAAAACCGGTGGTTTGCCTAGTGGGACAGAAAGTAAAGGAGTGCGTCTAGAAATACGGGGATAACGAAGTGGCATCTTACTATACTTCTTGCGCTCATGGGGCTTAGAAGTGACGGACAGCGCGTCAGAGCTGGAGGTGGATGGCGACGAAGAGTCGGTCTTGTAGTAGACCACCTTCTTCACCTTCTTTTTCTTGTCGCCGCTCCGATGCGACTTGTGAGGAGGTGATCCCTCCTTTAGCTTGTTGCCGGACTCCCTCGATGGAGCCTTCCCATGGCTTGTAGCCTTCTCGCCGGTCACGATCTCCCTCTTGGCATGATCTCCCGACATCACTTCGAGTGGTTAGACTCTAATGAAGTACTGAGCTCTGATACCAATTGAAAGTCGCCTAGAGGGGGGTGAATAGGCGGAATCTGAAAATTATAAACTTAAAACACAATCTACAAGTCGGGATTAGCATTAGAATAAAATCCGAGTCCGAAAGAGAGGGCGAAAACAAATCAACCAAGAAATAAAGCGGATGACACGGTGATTTGTTTTACCGAGGTTCGGTTCTTGAAAACCTACTCCTCGTTGAGGTGGTCACAAAGACTGGGTCTCTTTCAACCCTTTCCCTCTCTCAAATGGTCACCTAGACCGAGTGAGCTTTCTCCTTAATCAAACGGGTCACTTAGACCCCACAAGGACCACCACACAATTGGTGTCTCTTGCTTCGATTACAAGTTGCTTGAAGAACAAGAATGAGGAAGAAGAAAGCGATCCAAGAACAAGAGCTCAAAGAACACGAGAAAAACACTCTCTCTAGTCACTAGTTTGTAGTGGATTTGGGACTTGTAGAGGCTTTGATTCTTTTAAATTGTGTCTTGTATTGATTGCACTACTCTTGTATTGAATGAGATGTCTGAAAAACTTGAATGCTTGGAGTGGTAGTGGTTGGGGGTATTTATAGCCCTCAACCACCACATAGCCGTTGGGGAGGCTGTCTGTCAATGGGCGCACCGGACAGTCCGGTGCGCCACCGGACACTGTCCGGTATGCCGGCCACGTCACCCAACCGTTAGGGTTCTAGCGGTTTTGACCGTTGGAGCTTTGTCTTCATGTCGCACCAGACAGTCCGGTGCTGCACCAGACATGTCCTGTTCACTGTCCGGTGCGCCTCTGACGGCTACGCTGCTCTGTCGTGCACTGTTTGTGCACTGTTCATCTGGAATTCAGCTTTTGCAGGCGACTGTTGCACGAAGTAGCCCGTTGCTCCGCTTGGTGCAGTGAATTATAGCGGAGCGCGGCCTCAGAAACCCAAAGGTGAAGAGTTTGGAGTCGATCGGCTCTGGTGCACCGGACAGTGTCCGGTACGCCAGACTAGGGTTCTATTCGGTTTCTTTGCTCCTTTCTTTTTGAACCCTAACTTTGATCTTTTATTGGTTTGTGTTGAACTTCTATGCACCTGTAGAATATATAATCTAGAGCAAACTAGTTAGTCCAACATTTGTGTTGGCCATTCAACCACCAAAATCATTTATAGGAAAAGGTTTGACCCTATTTCCCTTTCAATAGCTTTCTTTTATTTTTAACATTTTGGACCACATTTGCACCACTTGTTTTGTTTTTGCAAATCTTTTGGAAAATCTTTTTCAAGGTCTTTTGCAAATAGTCAAAGGTATATGAATAACATTGCAAGAAGCATTTTCATGTTTTGAAATTTCTCCCCCTATTTCAAATGCTTTTCCTTTGACTAAACAAAACTCCCCCTGAATGAAATTCTCCTCTTAGCTTTTAAGAGGGTTTTAATAGATACTAATTGGAAAAACAAACTTTTGTAAATAACTCAAATTTTTGAAGTTGGTGGTGCGGTCCTTTTGCTTTGGGCTTAATATTTTCTCCCCCTTTGACATTAATTGCCAAAAACGGAGACGTCTAGAGCCCTTTTGTTTTCTCCCCCATTGGTATAGATAAATATGAGTGAAAAGAGTATACCAATGTGAGAGTGATGTGGAGTGACGACGAAGGGTAAATGATACCGTTAGAGTGGAGTGGAAGCCTTGTCTTCGCCGAAGACTCCATTTCCCTTTCAATCAATGACTTAGCATAGAAATACACTTGAAAACACATTAGTCGTAGTCATGAAAGAAGGATGATCAAAGGTATAAAATGAGTTACGTGTGCAATGTTTCAATCAAAATTCTGAGAATCGAGAATATTTAGCTCATTCCTAAGTTTGCTAAAAGTTTTCTCATCTAAAGGCTTGGTAAAGATATCGGCTAATTTTTCTTTGGTGCTAACATAAGCTATCTCGATATCCCCCCTTTGTTGGTGATCTCTCAAAAAGTGATACCGAATGTCTATGTGCTTAGTGCGGCTGTGTTCAACGGGATTATCCGCCATGCGGATTGCACTCTCATTGTCACATAGGAGAGGGACTTTGCTCAATTTGTAGTCATAATCTCGGAGGGTTTGCCTCATCCAATGTAATTGCGCACAACAATGCCCTGTGGCAATATACTCGGCTTCGGCAGTGGAAAGAGCTACTGAGTTTTGTTTCTTTGAAGCCCAAGACACCAGGGATCTCCCCAGAAACTGACAAGTCCATGATGTGCTCTTCCTGTCAATTTTACACCCTGCCCAATCGACATCGGAATATCCTATTAAATCAAAAGTGGATCCCTTGGGGGTACCAAAGTCCAAACTTAGAAGTATAAGCTAAATATCTCATGATTCTTTTCACAGCCCTAAGGTGAACTTCCTTAGGATTGGCTTGGAACCTTGCACACATGCATACGGAAAGCATAATATCCGGTCGAGATGCACATAAATAGAGTAAAGACCCTATCATCGACCGGTATACCTTTTGATCTACGGTTTTACCTCCTATGTCGAGGTCGAGATGCCCATTGGTTCCCATGGGTGTCTTGATGGGCTTGGCATCCTTCATTCCAAACTTGTTAAGTACGTCTTGAGTGTACTTTGTTTGGCTGATGAAGGTGCCCTCTTGGAGTTGCTTGACTTGAAATCCTAGGAAATACTTCAACTCCCCCATCATAGACATCTCGAATTTTGGTATCAAGATCCTACTAAACTCTTCACAAGTAGATTTGTTAGTAGACCCAAATATGATATCATCAACATAAATTTGGCATACAAACAAATCTTTTGCAATAGTTTTAGTAAAGAGTGTATACACATGGTTAGGGTACTCACTATCTTCAAAGCCAGGAGGTTGCTCAATGTAGACCTCTTCCTTGATTGGTCCATTGAGGAAAGAACTTTTCACGTCCATTTGGTAAAGCTTAAAGTCATGATAAGTAGCATAGACAAGTAATATGCGAATTGACTCAAGCCTAGCTACGGGTGCATAAGTTTCACCGAAATCCAAACCTTCGACTTGAGAATATCCTTTGGCTACAAGTCGGGCTTTGTTTCTTATCACCACACCATGCTCATCTTGCTTGTTGCGGAATACCCATTTGGTACCTACAACATTTTGATTAGGACGTGGAACTAAATGCCATACCTCATTCCTCGTGAAGTTGTTGAGCTCCTCTTGCATTGCCAGCACCCAATCCGAATCCCTTAGTGTATCCTCCACCCTGTATGGCTCAATAGAGGACACAAAAGAGTAATGTTCACAAAAATGTGTGACTCGAGATCGAGTAGTTACCCCCTTATGTATGTCACCGAGGATGGAGTTCGTGGGGTGATATCTTTGAATCGCTTGATAGACTCTTGGTTGTGGCGGTCTTTGACCCTGAATCTCTTGCTCATCTTCCTTGTCCTTATTGACTTGATCTCCCCCTTGATCATTATCCTCCTCTTGAGGTGGCTCATCCTCTTGATCTTCATCATCTTGAGCCTGATCCTCATCTTGAGTTGGTAGAGATCCTTGCTTGGAAGATTGAAAGTCGCCTAGAGGGGGTTGAATAGGGCGAAACTGAAATTTACAAATATAAACACAACTACAAGCCGGGTTAGCGTTAGAAATATAAACGAGTCCGCGAGAGAGGGTGAAAACAAATCGCAAGCGAATAATGAAGTGAGACACGCGGATTTGTTTTACCGAGGTTCGGTTCTCTCAAACCTACTCCCCGTTGAGGAGGTCACAAAGGCCGGGTCTTTTTCAACCCCTTCCCTCTCTCAAACGGTCCCTCGGACCGAGTGAGCTTCTTCTTCTCAATCAAACGGGAACAAAGCTTCCCCGCAAGGGCCACCACACAATTGGTGCCTCTTGCCTTGGTTACAATTGAGTTTTGATCACAAGAACAAGTGAGAAAGAAAAGAAGCAATCCAAGCGCAAGAGCTCAAAAGAACACGACAAATCTCTCTCGCTAATCACTAAAGCCTTGTGTGGAATTGGAGAGGATTTGATCACTTTGGGTGTGTCTAGAATTGAATGCCTAGCTCTTGTAAGTGGTTGAGAAGTGGAAAACTTGGATGCTACGAATGGTGGGTGGTTGGGGGTATTTATAGCCCCAACCACCAAACTAGCCGTTTGGTGGGGCTGTCTGTCGTATGGTGCATCGGACAGTCCGGTGCACATCGGACATGTCTGGTGCGCCAGCCACGTCACCAAAGCCGTTGGGTTCTGACCGTTGGAGCTCTAACTACTGGGCCCGCCTGGATGTCCGGTGGCGCACCGGACATGTACTGTAGAGTGTCCGGTGCGCCACTACGCGCGTGCCTGACTTCTGCGCGCTCTGGCGCGCATTAATTGCTGTTGCAGGTGACCGTTGGCACGAAGTAGCCGTTGCCCCGCAGTTACACCGGACAGTCCGGTGTACACCGGACATGTCCGGTGAATTATAGCGGAGCAGCCGTTGTAGTTTCCCGAAGCTGGCGAGTTCCTGAGGCCGCTCTTCCTTGGAGCACCGGACACTGTCCGGTGTACACCGGACAGTCCGGTGAATTATAGTGGAGTTGCCTCCGGAATTTCCCGAAGGTGACGAGTGTGAATTGGAGTCCTCTGGTGCACAGGACATGTCCGGTGCGCCAGACCAGAGGTGCCTTCGGTTGCCCCTTTGCTCTTTTGTTGAACCCAATACTTGGTCTTTTTATTGGCTAAGTGTGAACCTTTGGCACCTGTATAACTTGTACACTAGAGCAAACTAGTTAGTCCAATTATTTGTGTTGGGCAATTCAACCACCAAAATTATTTAGGAACTAGGTGTAAGCCTAATTCCCTTTCAATCTCCCCCTTTTTGGTGATTGATGCCAACACAAACCAAAGCAAATATAGAAGTGCATGATTGAACTAGTTTGCATAATGTAAGTCCAAAGGTTGCTCGGAATTGAGCCAATAAATATCACTTACTAGATATGCATGGATTGTTTCTTTATTTAACATTTTGGACCACGCTTGCACCACATGTTTTGTTTTTGCAAGTTCTTTCGTAAATCCTTTTCAAAGTTCTTTTGCAAATAGTCAAAGGTAAATGAATAAGATTTTGTGAAGCATTTTCAAGATTTGAAATTTTCTCCCCCTGTTTCAAATGCTTTTCCTTTGACTAAAACAAAACTCCCCCTAAATGAGATCCTCCTCTTAGTGTTCAAGAGGGTTTTGATATATCCATTTTGAGATACTACTTTCTCCCCCTTTTTAACACAATAAGATACTAATTTGAAATTTACCAATTTGAAAATCTCTATTTTAAAATTAGGTGGTGATGCGGTCCCTCTATTTTAAAATTAGGTGGTGATGCGGTCCTTTTGCTTTGGGCTCATATTTTCTCCCCCTTTGGCATGAATCGCCAAAAACGGAATCATTAGAGCCCTTTTCTAAGTACTATATCCCCTTTGGCAAATAAAACATATGAGTGAAGATTATGCCAAAGTTGGAGAGATGCTCGGAGTGACGGCGAAGGATGAGTTGTGGAGTGGAGTGGAAGCCTTTGTCTTCGCCGAAGACTCCAATTCCCTTTCAATATACCTATGACTTGGTTTGAAATACACTTGAAAACACATTAGTCATAGCATATATAAAAGAGACATGATCAAGGGTATACTTATAAGCTATGTGTGCAAATTAGCAAAAGAAATTCCTAGAATCAAGAATATTGAGCTCATGCCTAAGTTTGGTAAAAGTTTGTTCATCAAGAGGCTTGGTAAAGATATCGGCTAATTGATCCTTAGTGTTAATGTATGCAATCTCGATATCCCCCTTTTGTTGGTGATCCCTAAGAAAATGATACCGAATAGCTATGTGTTTAGTGCGGCTATGCTCAACGAGATTATCCGCCATGCGGATTGCACTCTCATTATCACATAGAAGAGGAACTTTGGTTAATTTGTAACCATAGTCCCGCAGGGTTTGCCTCATCCAAAGCAATTGCGCGCAACAATGGCCTGCGGCAATATACTCGGCTTCGGCGGTAGAAAGAGCGACCGAATTTTGCTTCTTTGAAGCCCAAGACACCAAGGATCTTCCCAAGAACTGGCAAGTCCCCGATGTGCTCTTTCTATTAATCTTACACCCTGCCCAATCGGCATCCGAATAACCAATCAAATCAAATGTGGATCCCCGAGGGTACCAAAGCCCAAACTTAGGAGTATAAGCCAAATATCTCAAGATTCGTTTTACGGCCGTAAGGTGAGATTCCTTAGGGTCGGATTGGAATCTTGCACACATGCATACGGAAAGCATAATGTCCGGTCGAGATGCACATAAATAGAGCAATGAACCAATCATCGACCGGTATACCTTTTGATCGACGGATTTACCTCCCGTGTCGAGGTCGAGATGCCCATTGGTTCCCATGGGTGTCTTGATGGGTTTGGCATCCTTCATTCCAAACTTGGTTAGAATGTCTTGAGTATACTTCGTTTGACAAATGAAGGTGCCCTCTTGGTGTTGCTTGACTTGAAATCCTAGAAAATACTTCAACTCCCCCATCATAGACATCTCGAATTTCTGTGTCATGATCCTACTAAATTCTTCACATGTAGATTCGTTAGTAGACCCAAAAATAATATCATCAACATAAATTTAGCATACAAACAAATCATTGTCAAGAGTTTTAGTGAATAAAGTAGGATCGGCCTTGCCGACTTTGAAGCCATTTGCAATAAGGAAAGGCATTCATACCATGCTCTTGGGGCTTGCTTGAGCCCATAAAGCACCATAGAGAGCCTATAGACATGATTAGGATACTCAATATCTTCAAAGCCGGGAGGTTGCTCAACGTAGACCTCCTCCTTGATTGGTCCGTTGAGGAAGGCACTCTTCACGTCCATTTGGTAAAGCTTGAAGCCATGGTAAGTAGCATAGGCTAATAATATACGAATGACTCAAGCCTAGCTACGGGTGCATAGGTTTCACCAAAATCCAAACCTTCGACTTGTGAATACCCCTTGGCCACTAGTCGAGCTTTGTTCCTAGTCACCACACCATGCTCGTCTTGCTTGTTGCGGAAGACCCACTTGGTTCCTACAACATTTTGGTTAGGACGTGGAACTAAATGCCATACCTCGTTCCTCGTGAAATTGTTGAGCTCCTCTTGCATCGCCATCACCCAATCCGAATCTTGAAGTGCCTCCTCTACCCTGTGTGGCTCAATTGAGGAAACAAAAGAGTAATGCTCACAAAAATGTGCAACACGAGATCGAGTAGTTACCCCCTTATGAATATCGCCGAGGATGGTGTCGACGGGGTGATCTCGTTGGATTGCTTGGTGGACTCTTGGGTGTGGCGGTCTTGGTTCTTCATCCTCCTTGTCTTCATCATTTGCATCTCCCCCTTGATCATTGCCGTCATCTTGAGGTGGCTCATTTCTTTGATCTTCCCCTTCATCAACTTGAGCCTCGTCCTCATTTTGAGTTGGTGGGGATGCTTGCGTGGAGGAGGATGGTTGATCTTGTGCATTTGGCGGCTCTTCGGATTCCTTGGGACACACATCCCCAATGGACATGTTCCTTAGCGCGATGCACGGAGCTTGTTCTTCACCTATCTCATCAAGATCAACTTGCTCTACTTGAGAGCCGTTAGTCTCATCAAACACAACGTCACAAGAAACTTCAACTAGTCCTGAGGACTTGTTAAAGACTCTATATGCCCTTGTGTTTGAATCATATCCTAGTAAAAAGCCTTCTACAGTCTTAGGAGCAAATTTGGATTTTCTACCTCTTTTAACAAGAATAAAGCATTTGCTACCAAAAACTCTAAAATAGGAAATATTTGGCTTTTTACTGGTTAGGAGTTCATAGGATGTCTTCTTGAGGATTCGGTGTAGATATAACCGGTTGATGGCGTAGCAAGCGGTGTTGACCGCCTCGGCCCAAAACCGATCCGGTGTCTTGTACTCATCAAGCATGGTTCTTGCCATGTCCAATAGAGTTCGATTCTTCCTCTCTACTACACCATTTTGTTGTGGAGTGTAGGAAGAAGAGAACTCATGCTTGATGCCCTCCTCCTCAAGGAAACCTTCAATTTGAGAGTTCTTGAACTCCGTCCCGTTGTCGCTTCTTATTTTCTTGATCCTTAAGCCGAACTCATTTTGAGCCCGTCTCAAGAATCCCTTTAAGGTCTCTTGGGTATGAGATTTTTCCTGCAAAAAGAACACCCAAGTGAAGCGAGAATAATCATCCACAATAACTAGACAGTACTTACTCCCGCCGATGCTTATGTAAGCGATCGGGCCGAATAAATCCAAGTGTAGGAGCTCCAGTGGTCTGTCACTTGTCATGATGTTCTTGTGTGGATGATGAGTGCCAACTTGCTTCCTGGCTTAGCATGCGCCACAAATCCTGTCTTTCTCAAAATGAACATTTGTTAGTCCTAAAATGTGTTCTCCCTTTAGAAGCTTATGAAGATTCTTTATTCCAACATGGGCTAGTCGGCGGTGCCAGAGCCAACCTATGTTAGTCTTAGCAACCAAGCAAGTGTCGAGTTCAGCTCTATCAAAATCTACCAAGTATAGCTGACCCTCTAACACTCCCTTAAATGCTATTGAATCATCACTTCTTCTAAAGACAGTGACACCTACATCAGTAAATAGACAGTTGTAGCCCATTTGACATAATTGGGATACGGAAAGCAAATTGTAATCTAAAGAATCTACAAGAAAAACATTGGAAATGGAATGGTCAGGAGATATAGCTATTTTACCCAGACCTTTGACCAAACCTTGGTTTCCATCCCCGAATGTGTTAGCTCGTTGGGGATCTTGGTTTTTCTCGTAGGAGGAGAACATTTTCTTCTCCCCAGTCATGTGGTTTGTGCACCCACTGTCGATGATCCAACTTGAGCCCCCGGATGCATAAACCTACAAAACAATTTTAGTTCTTGACTTTAGGTACCCAAACGGTTTTGGGTCCTTTGGCATTAGAAACAAGAACTTTGGGTACCCAAACACAAGTCTTGGAACCCTTGTGTTTGTCCCCAACAAACTTGGCAACTACCTTGCCGGATTTGTTAGTCAAAACATAGGATGCATCAAAAGTTTTGAATGAAATGTCATGATCATTTGATGCACTAGGAGTTTTCTTTCTAGGCAACTTAGCACGGGTTGGTTGCCTAGAGCTAGATGTCTCACCCTTATACATAAAAGCATGATTAGGGCTAGAGTGAGACTTCCTAGAATGAGTTCTCCTAATTTTGTGTCGGGGACCATAATTAGGGGTACCCTCAAGGCTCCTAATTCTCAGCTGGTAACCCCCATCAGCATAAAGCTGCAAAGGCTAGATGGGTGCGATTAAGTCAGGGATCAGTCCATTCGAGGGACTCGATCACGCCTCGCCCGAGCCTAGTCTCGGACAAGGGCAGCCGACCCCGGAGGATTTCCGTCTCGCCCGAGGCCCCCCTCCAGCGGCGAATATATTTCCGGCTCGCCCGAGGCCCTGTCTTCGCCAAGAAGCAACCCTGACCAAATCGCCGCACCGACCGACCAAATCGTAGGAGCATTTAATGCAAAGGTGGCCTGACACCTTTATCCTGACGTGCGCCCCCCAGTCGGCAGGGCCGAAGTGACCGCTGTCACTTTGCCGCTCCACTGACCGGCCTGACAGAAGGACAGCGCCGCCTGCGCCACTCCGACTGCGGTGCCACTTGACAGAGTGAGGCTGATAGGCAGTCAGGCCCGGCCACAGGCACCATAGGAAGCTCCGCTTCGCCCGACCCAGGGCTCGGACTCGGGCTAAGTCCTGGAAGACGGCGAACTCCGCTCCGCCCGACCCAGGGCTCGGACTCGGGCTAAGTCCCGGAAGACGGCGAACTCCGCTCCGCCCGACCCAGGGCTCGGACTCGGGCTAAGTACCGAAAAACGGCGAACTCCGCTCCGCCCGACCCAGGGCTCGGACACGGGCTCAGCCCCGGAAGACAACAAACTCCGCTTCGCCCGACCCAGGGCTCGGACTCAGGCTCAGCCCCAGAAGACGACGAACTCCGCTTCGCCCGACCCCAGGGCTCGGACTACGCCCTGGCCTCAGCCGACGGTCTCCGCCTCGCCCGACCCAGGGGCTCGGACTCGACCTCGGCCACGGAAGGCAGACTCGACCTCGGCTTCGGAGGAGCTTTCACATCGCCCAACCTAGGGCGCATACCAGCCACGTCAATAGGAGGCGCCATCATCACCCTACCCCGAGCTGACTCGGGCCACGGGAAACAAGACCGGCGTCCCATCTGGCTCGCTCTGCCAGATAGGCAATGATGGCGCCCCGCGTACTCTGTGACGACGGCGGCTCTCAGCCCCCTTACGGAAGCAAGAGGACGTCAGCAAGGACTCAACGGCTCCGACATTTGTCCCTCCGCCAGGCTCCAGCACTCCTCCGATGGCCACGACATCACACCAGCTGGGTGCCAAAATCTCTCCGGCTGCCACGACGGCATGTACTTAGGGCGCTAGCTCTCCTCCGCTAGACACGTAGCACTCTGCTATACCCCCCATTGTACACCTGGATCCTCTCCTTACGCCTATAAAAGGAAGGACCAGGGCCCTCTTAGAGAAGGTTGGCCGCGCGGGGACGAGGACGAGACAGGCGCTCGCTTGAAGCCGCTCGCTCCCTCTCCCGCGTGGACGCTTGTAACCCCCTACTGCAAGCGCACCCGACCTGGGCGCGGGACGAACACGAAGGCCGCGGGATTTCCACCTCTCTCACGCTGGTCTCCGGCCGCCTCGCCTCCCCCCTTCGCGCTCGCCCTCGTTCTCGACCCATCTGGGCTGGGGCACGCGGCGACATTCACTCGTCGGCTCAGGGACCCTCGGTCTCGAAACGCCGACAGTTGGCGCGCCAGGTAGGGGCCTGCTGCGTGTTGACGAACAGCTTCCCGTCAAGCTCCAGATGGGCAGTCTCCAGCGACCTCTCTAACCCGGGACGGTGCTCCGTTTCGAGAGTCTTGAGTTCATGTCCCTCGACGGCAGCTACGACATGATACTCATTCCACCGCCGGGCGACAGCGGCAATGGCGGCCGACAGTCCGCCCGCCGGTGGCGGAATCGACGACGTCTTCCCCGCGTGGTGGAAGAACAACCTTCGAGCTCATCCCGCCCTCTTCCCCGCCGACGGAGGGGAAGGCGGGGAAACCAAGGCCAAGCGGGAGGCAGCGTCTCGTCGGCTGTCGAGCGAGTCAACGGCGTCGGCACCCCAACGGGGGGCGCACCGGGCATCAACCTCGCGCTTGAGACGAAGGTGAGCGCCGTCTCCCCGCGATACGCCAACTCCGAGCAAACGGACGACGCCAGCACGCTCGCAGAAGGCTTGCTGGGTGTCACCCTCGTACCTGAGACGACGGTGCAGTCTGTCCCCGACGTGACTTTATCGCCGCTCGTCGACCAAGAGGTACCGACCGATTCCCATCCCACGTCATTTGGATTCAGCCTCAACCCGCCTAGCGACTTCGCTTTGGTGGGCGTTCTCGTAGAGGCGAGTCCAAACCCTCTAGGGTTTTGTATGCGGTCACCTTGGGACCGGTTGACGGACGTCTCGACCTACGGGCCCTCTGGGTCTGAGGAAGACGACGAGCCCAGCTTCTGTTGGGATTTCTCTGGACTTGGCAACCCCAGTGCCATGCGGGACTTCATGACCGCATGCGACTACTGCCTTTCTGACTGTTCCGACGGTAGCCGTAGCCTCGGCGTCGAGGACTGCGGCCCAAGCCGCGAATGTTTCCATGTCGATCTAGGGGGTCCCACCGAAGGCAACCATCTTGGCATGCCGAAGGACGGTGATCTCCCTAGGCCGGTGCCTCGCGTTGACATCCCACGGGAGCTAGCTGTGGTCCCCGTTCAGGCGGGGGGCCATGACCCACAGCTCGAGCAAATCCGCGGGGTGCAGGCCAGGCTCGACGAGGGAGCAGGAGCGCTTGAGCCGATCCACCGGGACGTCGGGCAGGCATGGGCGGCCCAGCCTCCGGCCGGAGAAATACGTCATCTACCCCAGGGCTTCCAGCACCGCGTCGCCGACGACGTCAGGGTCAGGCCGCCACCCGCATCCAGTGGGGTCGGCCAGAACCTGGCTGCAGCAGCAATGCTCCTCCGCGAGATGCCGGAGCCATCAACCACCGAGGGGCGGCGAATCCAGGGAGAGCTCAAGAATCTCTTGGAAGGCGCCACGGTCCGACGGGCCGAGAGCTCTGCCTCCCGAAGGCAGGGGTACCCCTCGGAACCTCATGCCGCGACTTCCCGATTCATGCGGGAAGCCTCGGTCTACACCGGGCGCACGCGCAACACCGCGCCTGCGGCCCCGGGTCGCCTCGGCAACGAGCACCATCACCGCGACCGTCGGGCCCACCTCGACGAGAGGGTGCGCCGAGGCTACCACCCCAGGCGTGGGGGACGCTACGACAGCGGGGAGGATCGGAGTCCCTCGCCCGAACCACCCGGTCCGCAGGCCTTCTGCCAGGCCATCCGACGGGCGCCGTTCCCGACCCGGTTCCGACCCCCGACTACTATCACAAAGTACTCGGGGGAGACGAGACCGAAACTGTGGCTCGCGGACTACCGTCTGGCCTGCCAGCTGGGTGGAACGGACGATGACAACCTCATCATCCGCAACCTCCCCCTATTTCTATCCGACACCGCTCGCGCCTGGTTGGAGCACCTGCCTCTGGGGCAGATCTCCAACTGGGACGACCTAGTCCAAGCTTTCGCCGGCAATTTCTAGGGCACGTACGTGCGCCCCGGGAATTCCTGGGACCTCCGAAGCTGCCGACAGCAGCCGGGAGAGTCTCTCCGGGACTACATCCGGCGATTCTCGAAGCAGCGCACCGAGCTGCCCAACATCACCGACTCGGATGTCATCGGCGCGTTCCTCGCTGGCACCACCTGCCGCGACCTGGTGAGCAAGCTAGGTCGCAAGACCCCCACCAGGGCGAGCGAGCTGATGGACATCGCCACCAAGTTCGCCTCCGGCCAGGAGGCGGTCGAGGCTATCTTCCGAAAGGATAAGCAGCCCCAGGGCCGCCCATCGGAAGATGCCCCCGAGGCGTCAACTCAGCGCGGCGCCAAGAAGAAGGGCAAGAAGAAGTCGCAAGCGAAACGCGACGCCGCCGACGCGGACCTTGTCGCCGCCGCCGAGTACAAGAACCCTCGAAAACCCCCTGGAGGTGCCAACCTCTTCGACAAGATGCTCAAGGAGCGTGCCCCTATCACCAGGGGCCCGTCAAGCACACCCTTGAGGAGTGCGTCATGCTTCGGCGCCACTTCCACAGGGCCGGGCCACCCGCGAAGGGTGGCCGGGCCCGCGACGATGACAAGAAGGAAGATCACCAGGCAGGAGAGTTCCTCGAGGTCCGCGACTGCTTCATGATCTATGGTGGGCAAGCGGCGAATGCCTCGGCTCGGCACTGCAAGCAAGAGCGCCGGGAGGTCTGCTCGGTGAAGGTGGTGGCGCCAGTCTACCTAGACTGGTCCGACAAGCCCATCACCTTCAACCAAGCCGACCACCCCGACCATGTGCCGAGCCCGGGGAAATACCCGCTCGTCGTCGACCCCGTCATCGGCGACGTCAGGCTCACCAAAGTCCTCATGGACGGAGGCAGCAGCCTCAACATCATCTACGCCGAGACCCTCGGGCTCCTGCGCGTCGATCTGTCCTCTGTCCGGGCAGGCGCTGCGCCCTTCCATGGGATCATTCCCGGGAAGCGCGTCCAGCCCCTCGGACAACTCGACCTTCCCGTCTGCTTCGGAACCCCCTCCAACTTCCGAAGGGAGACCCTGACGTTCGAGGTGGTCGGGTTCCGAGGAACCTACCACGCGGTGCTGGGAAGACCATGCTACGTGAAGTTTATGGTCGTCCCCAACTACACCTACCTGAAGCTCAAGATGCCGGGCCCCAACGGGGTCATCACCGTCGGCCCCACGTACAAACACGCGTTCGAATGCGACGTGGAGTGCGTGGAGTACGCCGAGGCCCTCGCCGAGTCCGAGGCCCTCATCGCCGACCTGGAGAGCCTCCCTAAGGAGGTGCCAGACGTGAAACGTCATGCCGGCAACTTCGAGCCAGCGGAGACGGTTAAGGCCGTCCCCCTCGACCCCAGCAGCGACGTCTCCAAGTGGATCTGGGTCGGCTCTGGGCTCGATCCCAAATAGGAAGCAGTACTCGCCGACTTTCTCCGCGCGAGCGTCGACGTCTTCGCGCGGAGTCCCTCGGACATGCCCGGCATACCGAGGGATGCCGCCGAGCACTCGCTGGACATCCGAGCCGGAGCCCGACCCGTCAAGCAGCCTCTGCGCCGATTCGACGAGGAGAAGCGCAGAGCCATAGGCGAGGAGATCCACAAGCTAATGGCGGCGGGGTTCATCAAAGAGGCGAAAGGCGTCAAGCTCAATCCCGAAAGGTGTGTCTTCGGGGTGCCCTGGGGCATGTTCTTGGGGTTCATCGTCTCCAAGCGGGGCATCAAAGCCAACCCAGAGAAGATCGCGACCATCGCGCAGCACCCCGAGCCCTTGTTGGGGACACCCGGGGGTTACACGCTGAAGCGTCCCGATCCTTTGGGACTCAAATGTGAAACAATTACTAGTCCCAGGAGGCTAGTAAACACATTTCTTACTTCAAATAGTACAGAGTTCTAGATAAATTTATTACAATACCGGGGTACAAGCTCGAGAGAGCCAAAAAGAGAAGCGCAGCAGGAACTAGCCCAAGCCACAGGCAGAACTGGGTGCAGACACAGCCCTCTTAATCAAGCAAAGCAGAAAAGAAGTCCTCGGCTGCTGAAAAACATAAATAAATCTGGGTGAATACACTAGGTATTCCGCAAGCCCACCCCACTCCCGTAGAGAGAAAGAGACCTATGATGTACATGCTCAATTTGGTGGAGTTGTAGTCACTCATTATTTTCTCAGAGAGAGACAGTTGCTTGAAGGTTTTCCCATGCTATTATAAGTAACCAAAAACTCAACTGCCACTGAGCTTCCCGCTCCAGAGGCTTTATCTCTTTTTCGAAACCCATTTAAACACACCTTTCCCCTGATAAGAAACTTAGAGAAAAAGTTCTAATTGCCATACCATACCAGACTCATCCATACCAGTGGACACGGACTATTCGAATAGGTTTCAACTCTGCGCAGAGGGGTACACTTTACCCACTAGCCCGGTTTCTGCGATCTCACCGTCGCGAGACCCGAATGCCGGATCTCTTTCCTTACTCGTGCATCCTAACCTTAACGGTTATCCGGAAGGAGTCAGGCCACCACCATGCCCAAACCGGACAAAACTTTCCCCTTCCTTATCCTCCGGTGCTCCCCAGCCTTCTTAACCCTGGGGTCGGACCACACGAGTTCGGATCGAGTGACTGCCCACACAGTCTCGAGTGGTTGTACGACAAAGGAGTACAGGTAGTGAAGATGACAAACCGGTCCTTATATGAGGGGACAATCCTTCTGCTCACGCCTAAACCAGCTGAGCCAACACCTTAGGCCCTCCCCTAAACCAGGGAGTCCCTGATCATCCCACTCTCAGGTGATGAGGGTGAGTACCCTTCATCGCATAATTTTTCAAAAGAGATTTTATTTGGAGATACACATAGCCTTTCCTCCCAATCCACTTTACGTATCCAGAATGTGTATGATAATGCGGGCCATCTCTCACTCACAATGCAAAATTCCCCATAATTCCCGGCCTAGGCAGTGGTAGAGAGAATAGGTAATTTATGCATCAAGGCAAGGATGGACTTGCCTTCGTCGAAGCTTTCCTGGCACAGAAGATCTACTTCCGGAAGTTCGGGTTCTGGCCCTTCTTCTGGGGCTACGGGTTCCGGATCAGCGATCCCCGCTTCTTCTAGGAAAACAGGCAATAAAACAATACATCAACAGGGATTTACAAATTATAGTGTGTCATTTTCTAACATCATTGTTGTATGAGATCTTTAGAAATTATTTGGATAATTTTTGGTGTAAAAATATTTGAAGAATACTAATTTAAATGGAAAAAGGTGAAGAAAGGAAAATAGAAAGGGATTTCTCCTCAAACGGGCCGGGGGGGAGAAATTTGGCCCAGCTCGGCGCGGGGCAGGCGCGCGGGCGCGCTTTCGGCCCGGCAGCGGCCCACGGGGAGGGGGCGACGGCGCGGGCGCGCGGAGCGACGGCGTCAACGCGGGGCCCACGCGACAGAGAGAGGCAGGGGGAAACGGCGCGGGCGCGATTGACGACGGGGTGAACCGGCCGAGGGGGGGGGGAAAAACCGGTCGCCGGGGGGGGGGGTTCGACGGCGGCTTGCCGCCGGTGGCCCGGTTCTTGGGCAATGCGCAGGCGCTTTATCATGGGGAGGGGATGGCGGACCTAAAGGTGGGCTCAATTTGGTCAGAGGAGGTCGGGAGGGGGCTGCCCGCGGGGAGGTGGCGGAGCTTCGCGGCGGGGATCGCCGCCGGTGGCCTCTGGGCGAGGGATTAGGGAGGGGAAGTGGTGTATTGCGCTTGCGGCAAGGCGAGGAAGCGGCTAGGCTAACTCAATTGCTTGCGGGGCTAACAGAGAGGGAGAGAGGAGAGGAGGAGGGACTCACCGGAGAGGGGGAAGAAGACGGCGCTCCGCGAATTGGGCTCGGGCGAGGGGAGGAGGGTAGTGGTCAGGGCTGGTGCGGGAAGGAAGGGGCTCGGGGCGAGCTTTTATAGGCGCGCGGGGGCGAGGGGGGCGGTGGAGCTCTCAGACTCCGGCGAGCTTCCCGGTGCCGCCATAAATGGCGCACAGCGCCGCCGAGGGGACGCTACGGCAGGGCGGTACCGGCGAGGACGCGGTCAGGGGAGGAGGACGGAGCGGTGCCAAACTTTCCTGTGCGGCGAGGAGACGGCGGTGAAGAGACGGCGGTGAAGGACGGCGGTGAAGGGACGGCGGGGCGTCGTATGTGGGGAGGACGACGAAGCGGCTGACCGGTGGGGCCGGTCTGCCAGCGGAAGCGAGCGCGCGAGAGAGGGCGGCTGGCAGGTGGGGCTGGCTTGTCAGCGAGAGCGAGCGAGCGAAGGCGAGGGCGCGGGGCGAGGGCGAGGGCGAGGGCGAGGGAGCGGCTGACGGGTGGGGCCGCTTGGTCAGTGAGAGCGAGCGAGCGAAGGCGAGGGCGCTGGGCGAGGGCGAGGGCGAGCGAGCGAAGGCGAGGGCGCTGGGCGAGGGCGACTGCCGCGCGCGCGGAAGCGGGCCGTAAACGGGCCGAAAGCGGAGGGTAGCGCGAGCGCGAGGGGGGGGGGGCGCGCGGGTTTGGGCTGGAAAACGGCCCAGCAGGGGGGGAGAGGGTTTTCTCTTTTTCTTTTTATTTTTCCAAAACCTATTCCCCTTTTTGCATCTTTTTCTTTGGAACAAAATATTTTGTAGATGCTCTAAGTGTTTAGAAAATAGAACCCAAGTGAGGGGCTTTTGTGATCAAACAAAATGTATGCATATGATGAAGGAAAATTTAGGGGAGGATTTTAGAATTAGAGGATGAAGGGAGGGGTAAAAGGTGGATTAGGGTTTCAAACCTAGATTAGGATTTTGGGATGCTACAAACCTACCCCACTTAAAGGAATCTCGCCCTCGAGATTAGACGGGGCTCGAGAAAAGGTAAGGGTATTCCTTCCTCAGTGAGTCCTCAGTCCTCACTTTCCCAGGTGGCTTCCTCTTCACCATCTCTGCTCCACTGAACCTTACAGAGCCTCACTTCTGAATTGCGGGTTCTTCTGACTGCTGAGTCGAGAATCTTCACTGGCTTTTCCCGGTACTGGAGATCCTTTTGAATTTGAATTGCTTCTGCCTCGATACGGGTTTCTGGTACTTTTAGACATTTGCGGAGTTGAGACACATGGAACACATTGTGAATATCTGACATGGATTCTGGTAGCTCAAGGCGGTATGCCACAGGTCCTATTCGGGAAATGATAGGGTAAGGACCGACGAAACGGGGTGCTAGCTTTCCCTTCATTTGGAACCTTCTGACACCCCGCATTGGAGAAACCTTGAGATAAACAAAATCTCCTTCCTCAAATCTGAGTTCCCTTCGCCTATTGTCTGCGTAACTCTTTTGTCGACTCTGAGCTTCAAGTAACCTTCTGCGGATCAAGGCAACTTTTTCTTCGGCTTCTTTAACGAAGTCGGGCCCTTCTAGTGTCCTTTCCCCTACATTGGACCACATTAGGGGGGTTTGGCATTTTCTTCCATACAGTGCTTCGAATGGTGACATTTTGATGCTGGCCTGATGGCTATTGTTGTATGAGAATTCGGCGTACGGCAAACTAGACTCCCAATCCCTGTGGAAGGCTAGTACGCAGGCTCTGAGTAAATCTTCAAGGACTTTGTTAACTCTCTCTGTTTGACCATCTGACTGGGGGTGATAGGCAGTACTGAAATCTAGCTTGGTGCCCATTGCTTGCTGAAGGCCCTTCCAAAACTTTGAAGTGAACTGCGTTCCTCTATCCGATACTATCTTCCGTGGAATGCCATGTAGCCTGACTATCTCTTTAAGGTATAATCGGGCGAGGGCTGCTCCCCCAAAAGTGGTCTTCACTGGAATGAAATGGGCCACTTTGGTGAGACGATCGATTATTACCCATATGGAATCATTTCCTCTTTGTGATCTGGGTAGTCCGGTTACGAAATCCATGCCTATTTCCTCCCACTTCCATTCGGGTATTGGGAGGGGTTGAAGCAGGCCTGCAGGCTTCTGATGTTCGGCCTTTGTTCGCTGACAGGTGTCACATCGGGCCACATACTGTGCTATTTCCTTCTTCATCCCTCTCCACCAATACCTGGTTTTGAGGTCCAGGTACATCTTGGTGGTTCCTGGGTGGATAGAGTAAGCTGAGTTGTGGGCTTCATCAAGCAGGGTCTCCCGTGCCTTTCCAATAGGCACGCACAGACGGTTCTTGAACCAGAGGACTCCTTGCTCGTCTGTTCTTAGGTCCAGAAGTTGCTCTTTGCGTGCTCTTTCCTTAAGCTTGGTTGTTTCTGCGTCGAGGCATTGGGCCTTGTATATGAGATCTTCTAGGTTTGGCTTGACTTCCAGGCCACCGTCGTCTCCCAGACATGCATTTAGCTGAGCTGATTCTTTCTTCCAATCTTCTAGGAAGTTTGTTCCTCTAATCCCGAAAGGTTTCCGGCTGAGGGCGTCTGCTACTACGTTGGCCTTTCCGGGGTGGTAGTGGATTTCGAGGTCATAATCTTTGATCAATTCGAGCCACCTTCGTTGACGGAGGTTGAGGTCCGGTTGCGTGAAGATGTACTTTAGACTCTTGTGATCAGTGAAGATGTGGCATTTGTTTCCAATCAGATAATGCCTCCATATTTTTAGAGCGTGCACTATGGCTGCCAATTCCAGATCGTGGGTAGGATAGTTCTGTTCGTGCGGCTTGAGTAATCGGGATGCATAAGCAATGACTTTCTCATTTTGCATTAAGACACACCCTAAGCCTTGCTTGGAAGCATCACAAAAGATGACAAACTCCTGGTGTATGTCTGGTAGAGTCAAAACTGGCGCGGTTGTAAGCTTCTTCTTGATGACTTGGAAACTTTCTTCACAATCGGGAGTCCATACGAACTTATTGTCCTTTTTGAGAAGTTCCGACAAGGGCTTTGCTATGCTGGAGAATCCCTTGATAAAACGGCGATAATACCCTGTCATTCCCAGAAAACTTCGAATTTCACTGACGTTGGATGGTTGCTTCCAATTTGAAACAGCTTCTACTTTAGATGGGTCCACTTCTACCCCTTCAGCAGTCAAGATATGCCCTAGGAAGGCTATCTTCTCTAACCAGAACTCACACTTGCTGAACTTAGCATAAAGTTGGTGAGCTCTGAGTCTTCCGAGGACGGTTCGAAGGTGCTGCTCATGGTCCTTGCGGCTCTTGGAATAGATGAGGATGTCGTCGATAAAAACCACGACAAACTTATCCAATTCTTCCATAAATACCTTATTCATGAGGTTCATGAAAAGGCGGGTGCGTTGGTTAATCCAAATGGCATCACTGTGAATTCATATTGCCCGTATCTGGTGACGAATGCAGTTTTCTGAATGTCTGCTTCTTTAATCCTAAGTTGGTGATATCCTGACCTGAGGTCTATCTTGGAGAAGTATTTGGCTCCTTGCAGCTGGTCGAAGAGGTCATCAATCCGGGGAAGGGGGTACTTATTCTTGATTGTAACTTCGTTCAAGGATCGATAATCAATACACATTCTCATACTCCCATCCTTTTTGGTCACGAAAAGAACGGGTGCTCCCCAGGGAGACGAACTGGGACGGATGTACCCTTTTTGCTGTAGTTCTGAAAGCTGAAGTTTCAGTTCTGCCAATTCAGTGGGGGCCATGCGGTATGGTCTTTTTGCGATGGGCGCAGTGCCGGGAATGAGGTCTATATAGAACTCTACTTCTCTTTCTGGTGGCATCCCGGGCAACTCTTCTGGAAATACATCTTCAAATTCCTTGATTACAGACATGCTTTCTACTGCCAGACTAAACACCATTGGATCTTTTGCAGGCGGTTGGGCTTGGCAGGAAACTGCCTTTCCTTGGTGATCTATGAGAAGGACAGTTCTGCTTGCGCAGCTGATAACACCCTTGTGCTTAGCTAGCCAATCCATTCCTAGGATTACATCAATACCTTGGGATGGCAAGATGGTTAAGTCTGCCAGGAATACTACCCCACTTAAAAGAATCCTGATTTGTGAACATCTGAGTTTGCATAGGAGGTCTGATCCCGGGGTTCGGGTGACCAAGGGGATAGCTAAAGGTGTAGAGGGTATGCCATGCTTCTCCACAAACTTAGCGGCTATAAATGAATGGGATGCTCCTGAATCAAAAAGCACAGAAGCGGGAGTAAATTCGACGAGGAACTCACCGAGCACTACTCCCGGGGCCTGCTGGGCTTCCTGAGCGTCGACGTGGTTGACTCGGGCCCTGCCCTGGTACTGAGCCCTGCTCTGCTGGCTGCTGGAAGGAAACGCCTTGGAGGTAGGTGCTGATGGGAACTTGGGGCCATTCACCGAGTTGGAGTGGGTTGGTCCGGGTGCCTTCAGCTGAGGGCAGTTGTTTTTGAAGTGCCAGGGGTCTCCGCAGTGCCAACAGGCGTTCGCTGGCGGCTGGTTGCTTGCAACGGAGGGTGCCTGATGGGAGCTCTGACTCTGCTGACTATAGCGCGATGGAGAGGGTCTAGATTGTTTATCGAAGCCTGGACCCCTGGGTGGGAGCCCAAAGGGTCGAGCTCTCTGGTGACGCTCTTGCTGTTGAGCCCGCAGAACTTGGAACTTTCTCTTGATGTGCCCTTTTTCTTCCTCTTTAGCTCTTTCCACTTGAATAGCTTTGTTGGAAAGGTGAGAGAAGCTGTGGAAGTCCTGGCTGGCGAGGATGGTCTTAAGCTCGGGTCTTAACCCTCTCAGGAAACGGGCCATTTTCCTGGCCTCGGTGCTGACATCCTCAGGCGCGTAGCGGGCCAGCTCTGTGAACTTGTGCACATACTCACTGACTGATCGCCCACCTTGGGTTAGCTCCCGGAATTCATCCTCCTTGAGTTGAACTATCCCTTGGGGTACATGGTGCTCACGGAAAGCTGTCTCGAATTCTGCCCAGGTAGCATCTCTGACGGCTTCACTGAAGGTGTCCCACCATGCTAACGCCATTCCTGAAAGCTGATGAGCTGCCAGCTGAACACGTTGATTCTCAGGGCAAGCGATGGCTTCTAACTTCCTCTTGATCGTGCGAAGCCAGTCATCTGCATCGAGGGGATTGCTGGACCCCGCGAATGTGGGAGGCTTGAGTCTCAGGAATTCTCCCATCCTGTCCTGGGGTCTTCCACCACCTGGGCGCTGGTTCTCCAGACTTCGAGTGAGGACTTCAATGAGTCTGGTTTGATGGGCTAGAACTTGGGCCAGATCTAGTGGTAGTTCCGGAGGTGCGGGGAGGTGGGTCCCATCCCCTTCTCCACTGGCTCCTCCTTCAGCTCCTAAGGGAAAACCTGCTCCAATCCCGGAGGCGGTAGGCGTGGTTTTATCCGAAGCCATCTGCCATGGGAAGAGAGTTACTATTATGCACATGCCATTTTTTTTAACTGGTTATTTTATTCATTACATCAAGCCATTACATGACACGACATCCTGCTATCACAAGTTCGTTACACGCGAGTGCTATCTAGGGTACTCCCGCAGTCCTTCTCTAATGTGTCCCCAAATTCCTTGAGAAGATCATCAAGGCTAGCCAGGGACATCTCATCGGTGTCGGATAGGTTCCTGGGAGGGTTTTCTTCCTTCTGCTCAGTCTGGCATCCTTGGCTCTTGGTCTTCTTGCGGATTTTCTTTGCGGGGGCAAGCTTCTTCAGTTTCTTGTCGTAGTCCATCTTCAGTGTGCGGTAGGCTTCTCGGGTATTGGTTTCCTCACCTTCCGCTATTGCGAGGCTCTCTTGAAGGGACACTTTTTCTTCTGAGAGTTCCCTGACTTTCTGCTCCAGGCTTTCCACCCGGGAGGTTAGAGAGGTGCAGTGGAGGGTGAGGTCATCATATTGGTTATCAAGGGTATGAAGGTATCCAGCCATGTAGACAATGGTGGGATCATTCTCAATAGGATCTCCTCCTGATAGGGCCTGAAGTCTTTTCCTCCAGGTGGGGGTATTCTTGTTGCTGGGTGGAAAGTAGCGAAGGGGGGTTTCAATGATTACTTTGTTGTAGTTTTGACATAGCTGACGGAGGGCTTTCCGGGCGACATTTTGGCAGGCATCTAGGAAATGAACTCCGGTAAAAGTGACTTGGAAGGAACGATGGTTTGGATAGCTGTGGCTTTCCCCCAGGTAGACTGCCATAGAGCATCTTATCATCCCGCCCTCGAAATGTTCCGTCCAGACGTATTCCGGCTTCTTGCGGATTCCCAAGCGGAGCGCACAGCTTCGCAAGAGGCGTGGGAACCCTTCCACTTCTGAGCAGTAGGATGTCTTAATGGCCAGAGAGTCTTCCATCTGGAATAGGAAAAGAAGGGTCTTGTTAGCCCCGGGGAAAGGAAGAGAAAACTTTCCTTGAGGTGAGAGGTATTTTCTGGTTAAGGTAGGTTTTAGGGTCAGGGCTGCGACCTACGGCCAGTCCTATGGCTCTGATACCACCTGAAGCGTCCCGATCCTTTGGGACTCAAATGTGAAACAATTACTAGTCCCAGGAGGCTAGTAAACACATTTCTTACTTCAAATAGTACAGAGTTCTAGATAAATTTATTACAATACCGGGGTACAAGCTCGAGAGAGCCAAAAAGAGAAGCGCAGCAGGAACTAGCCCAAGCCACAGGCAGAACTGGGTGCAGACACAGCCCTCTTAATCAAGCAAAGCAGAAAAGAAGTCCTCGGTTGCTGAAAAACATAAATAAATCTGGGTGAATACACTAGGTATTCCGCAAGCCCACCCCGCTCCCGTAGAGAGAAAGAGACCTATGATGTACATGCTCAATTTGGTGGAGTTGTAGTCACTCATTATTTTCTCAGAGAGAGACAGTTGCTTGAAGGTTTTCCCATGCTATTATAAGTAACCAAAAACTCAACTGCCACTGAGCTTCCCGCTCCAGAGGCTTTATCTCTTTTTCGAAACCCATTTAAACACACCTTTCCCCTGATAAGAAACTTAGAGAAAAAGTTCTAATTGCCATACCATACCAGACTCATCCATACCAGTGGACACGGACTATTCGAATAGGTTTCAACTCTGCGCAGAGGGGTACACTTTACCCACTAGCCCGGTTTCTGCGATCTCACCGTCGCGAGACCCGAATGCCGGATCTCTTTCCTTACTCGTGCATCCTAACCTTAACGGTTATCCGGAAGGAGTCAGGCCACCACCATGCCCAAACCGGACAAAACTTTCCCCTTCCTTATCCTCCGGTGCTCCCCAGCCTTCTTAACCCTGGGGTCGGACCACACGAGTTCGGATCGAGTGACTGCCCACACAGTCTCGAGTGGTTGTACGACAAAGGAGTACAGGTAGTGAAGATGACAAACCGGTCCTTATATGAGGGGACAATCCTTCTGCTCACGCCTAAACCAGCTGAGCCAACACCTTAGGCCCTCCCCTAAACCAGGGAGTCCCTGATCATCCCACTCTCAGGTGATGAGGGTGAGTACCCTTCATCGCATAATTTTTCAAAAGAGATTTTATTTGGAGATACACATAGCCTTTCCTCCCAATCCACTTTACGTATCCAGAATGTGTATGATAATGCGGGCCATCTCTCACTCACAATGCAGAATTCCCCATAATTCCCGGCCTAGGCAGTGGTAGAGAGAATAGGTAATTTATGCATCAAGGGAAGGATGGACTTGCCTTCGTCGAAGCTTTCCTGGCACAGAAGATCTACTTCCGGAAGTTCGGGTTCTGGCCCTTCTTCCGGGGCTACGGGTTCCGGATCAGCGATCCCCGCTTCTTCTAGGAAAACAGGCAATAAAACAATACATCAACAGGGATTTACAAATTATAGTGTGTCATTTTCTAACATCATTGTTGTATGAGATCTTTAGAAATTATTTGGATAATTTTTGGTGTAAAAATATTTGAAGAATACTAATTTAAATGGAAAAAGGTGAAGAAAGGAAAATAGAAAGGGATTTCTCCTCAAACGGGCCGGGGGGGAGAAATTTGGCCCAGCTCGGCGCGGGGCAGGCGCGCGGGCGCGCTTTCGGCCCGGCAGCGGCCCACGGGGAGGGGGCGACGGCGCGGGCGCGCGGAGCGACGGCGTCAACGCGGGGCCCACGCGACAGAGAGAGGCAGGGGGAAACGGCGCGGGCGCGATTGACGACGGGGTGAACCGGCCGAGGGGGGGGGGGAAAACCGGTCGCCGGGGGGGTTCGACGGCGGCTTGCCGCCGGTGGCCCGGTTCTTGGGCAATGCGCAGGCGCTTTATCATGGGGAGGGGATGGCGGACCTAAAGGTGGGCTCAATTTGGTCAGAGGAGGTCGGGAGGGGGCTGCCCGCGGGGAGGTGGCGGAGCTTCGCGGCGGGGATCGCCGCCGGTGGCCTCTGGGCGAGGGATTAGGGAGGGGAAGTGGTGTATTGCGCTTGCGGCAAGGCGAGGAAGCGGCTAGGCTAACTCAATTGCTTGCGGGGCTAACAGAGAGGGAGAGAGGAGAGGAGGAGGGACTCACCGGAGAGGGGGAAGAAGACGGCGCTCCGCGAATTGGGCTCGGGCGAGGGGAGGAGGGTAGTGGTCAGGGCTGGTGCGGGAAGGAAGGGGCTCGGGGCGAGCTTTTATAGGCGCGCGGGGGCGAGGGGGGGCGGTGGAGCTCTCAGACTCCGGCGAGCTTCCCGGTGCCGCCATAAATGGCGCACAGCGCCGCCGAGGGGACGCTACGGCGGGGCGGTACCGGCGAGGACGCGGTCAGGGGAGGAGGACGAAGCGGTGCCAAACTTTCCTGTGCGGCGAGGAGACGGCGGTGAAGAGACGGCGGTGAAGGACGGCGGTGAAGGGACGGCGGGGCGTCGTATGTGGGGAGGACGACGAAGCGGCTGACCGGTGGGGCCGGTCTGCCAGCGGAAGCGAGCGCGCGAGAGAGGGCGGCTGGCAGGTGGGGCTGGCTTGTCAGCGAGAGCGAGCGAGCGAAGGCGAGGGCGCGGGGCGAGGGCGAGGGCGAGGGCGAGGGAGCGGCTGACGGGTGGGGTCGCTTGGTCAGCGAGAGCGAGCGAGCGAAGGCGAGGGCGCTGGGCGAGGGCGAGGGCGAGCGAGCGAAGGCGAGGGCGCTGGGCGAGGGCGACTGCCGCGCGCGCGGAAGCGGGCCGTAAACGGGCCGAAAGCGGAGGGTAGCGCGAGCGCGAGGGGGGGGGGCGCGCGGGTTTGGGCTGGAAAACGGCCCAGCAGGGGGGGGGGGAGAGGGTTTTCTCTTTTTCTTTTTATTTTTCCAAAACCTATTCCCCTTTTTGCATCTTTTTCTTTGGAACAAAATATTTTGTAGATGCTCTAAGTGTTTAGAAAATAGAACCCAAGTGAGGGGCTTTTGTGATCAAACAAAATGTATGCATATGATGAAGCAAAATTTAGGGGAGGATTTTAGAATTAGAGGATGAAGGGAGGGGTAAAAGGTGGATTAGGGTTTCAAACCTAGATTAGGATTTTGGGATGCTACACACGCACCCCTGGGAAGGGCCGCTTGTCATCGCCAAAGTTCTGAAGCCCGAAACGTACAAGCTGGCCAACAGTCAAGGCGAGGTCTACAGCAACGCTTGGAACATCCAACAGCTATGTCGCTTCTACCCTTAAGATGTTTTCAAGTTGTTCGTATACCTCACTCCCACGCAAGTTTTAGTCGTCAAGGAAGGGTCAGCCTTGCCTCGGTAGAGCCCGACCCTCCCTCGGGGGCTAAAAAGGGGGAACCCCTCTGCATCAAGATTGGGGAACCCCTCCGCGTCCAAAATTTTCAATCAAAAAGGCTTTTGCATCCCCCCGGCTATGTCGGAAGCAGGACCCCAAGGAGCGAACGCGGGTGCATGTAAGTGGCGAGGCCGACTAAGCCGAGGGACTCCTATGCCTCCGGGTTACGGACACCTCACTCGTCACCCGCCACGAAAAGTGACCCCTACTTGGGGAAGCCACCCTGTTACTAACAGGCGAAGCCGGACACGCGAAATGAAAGGGAAAGGAGTACGACTTCATGCAACAGTAACAAAGTGTTCAGGCCTCAGCGGCTGCAGAAAGACACACGTGCATCCAACAGAAACTGTTCCAACAGAGTTAGGCGTCGCCTCGGGAAGGAGTCGCGCCTTCGGCTTCGCCCCCACCTTCGGCAAAGTCCATCCCGGCTTCCGACGATGGCGCAGGTGGGAGGATTTCTGCCTCAAAGGTGGTCGCCAGCACTGCGCTCGGACCCACGGCGGCCGCATCGAGCCTCTGGACTTCTGTTAGGGCGGCTTCATCTTCGTCGGGAAGGCAATACCCCTCGCTGACCCGCTCCAGGTCCACAACGTAGTGGGAAGCGAGCACGGCAAAGGCCCGCCTGACGTCGTGGTGTAGCGCCTCGCGGAGTCTGGCGCGCACATGATCGCCCAAGACTTGAAGGCGACTTTGAGGGGAGCTTCCTGAGGGGACGTCGCCGGAGCCAAGGACCCGGCAAAAGTCCGAGACGGCCTCGGACATGGCCGCGTGGTCGGCCTCCCTCTGCTCAGCCGGCCTGGCAAGCGCCTCGGCAAGCGCCTTGGCGGACTCATTAAGGGCGGACTCGAGCTCTGCGAACAGCCAGAAGAAAGATCTCAAACACAAGCAGAAGAAACAAGCAGGAAAAAAACCGAAGATGGCCAAGGCGTACCTCCGGCTCGGGCACGCTGCTCCGAGGCTGCGATCTGGGCTACGGCTAGGTCGGCTGCAAGGGTTTCAGCCCGGCTTTCGGCCTCGGCAGCCCGGCCCCGAGATTGGTCCCGCTCCTTAACGACCCGATCGAACTCCGACTGCTGTCGTTGCGCTTCTGCGCGCGCCACGGCCGCCTCCGCGCGCGCCGCTGCCGCCTCGGCTCTCAGATCGGTGCAGAGCAACCGAAGGTCCGCCACCTCGGCACCTTGCTGAGAGAGGCACGCAGTAGCCCCGGCGAGTGAGGTCCTCAGGGATCGCAGCGAGCCCCAGACGTCGACCTCGCGGCGGATGAACGACGACTTGGCGGCGCTCAGATCCGTCAGATCCTGAGGGAAGGAAGCGGGGCGTCACGAAAGACGCCTTGGTCACAAAAGAGAAAAGGTATGCCTGAAACCGTTACCTGGAGGATTTTGGGGACGTCCCTGCAGAAAACCTCCAGCGACGACCAGAGCGACCCCACCGTTGCTTCGGCACACTCGCGGAGCTCGTCCCAGGACTGGTCCTCCTGTTCATCGTCGAGAACGAAGACGGGATCTGAGGCCTCACGGGTCCGAAATCGGAGCAACTGGCGCCGGCCCTCGGAGCTCCGCCGCACAGCGATGAGGCTGCCGCCCGGCGGAACGGATCGCGTCTCCGCGCCCCCCTCTTCCGAGGCATCGAGCGCCGACGCCTCAGCCGTCTCAACGTCGGCAGCGACCGGTCGCTCCCCGATTGGGACGACGGTGACTTCAGTAGCGACAGGTGCCGGCATCACCGGCACATCCGGTGGGCCCGGGGCCACGTCCGCGTCAGCCGCCTCCCCTATCATAATGGCCGCCTCAGCAGAAGAGCCAGCCTCGGGAACCCGCTCCACGGCGACTGGTGCCGCCTGAGCCCCCTGATGTGGAGCACCTTGCGAGAAGGTCAGCTGAACGGCAAGGCCCGGAGCGGCGCTGGCCGCGCAAGCCGGCGCCGTCTTAAGGGCCTTCCGGGGTGCCAGGTCAGTCAGGCCATGGCTTCGCTTGCTGAGGGAAAAAGAAAAAATCACGGCCGGGACATACGAATGAAAAGCCAGGACGAAGACATTCCAAGATACTTACCCGCTCCGGGCCATGATCAACCGCGCCTGGGGGGAGGTCTCTCGGATCTCGACCCCGGGAGCCGCCGCCGAGGTCCGCTTCGCCGGCAGCTTCGACACCACCCTTGCTTTGGGCACCCTGGACGCCCGGGGGGCGGACTGCCCAGGCACTGCCACGGCGACCTGAGGGTCGCTCCCCTGCACTGCCGGCGTGGGCGGCGGCTCTCGGGGAGCAGACGCCTCGGCCTGGCTCCCCGGGGTCGCCTCAACTCCTCCAGCCGAGGGGTCAAGCACCCTCTCGGATTGCCCCCGCCCCTCGGGCCGGGACCCCGGCGTCCCGACTCCAGGGACTGACGGCATCAGCCCGCTCGGGGGATGGCTTGACGGCTCCTGGCCTAACCCCAAGCCAGGGCTGAGGCCAAGGCGGGCAGCCATGTCGTCTTCCTCGTCATCATCTTCATCATCGTCGTCGTCGTCGGGCGTTTTCGGCGACGGCTCCCTCGGGAGCCCCTCCCTCTCCTGCCGGCGACGAAGCTTTTCCAAGGCATCTCGAGCCCGCCTTTGCTCGCGGGCCCGGGCCTTCTCCACGTCCTTCTTTTTCTTCTTCTCCTCCGCAGCAACCCGTCGCGCTGCTCGGTCCACCGCATCTTGCGGGACCTGTGGCAGGGAAGGCTTGTGCCACCCCACCTCCTGAAGAAGGGGGAAAATCCCAATCGTAAGAACCAGGAGCAACTCAATGCAAGAGAAAGGAAGGAGCGGACACTCACCAGAGTCACGCACCCTTGGTCTGGGCGCATCAAAAGCTGGGAGAAGGCGCTGGGGTCCGGTTTCCCCAACGCGACGGCCACTCGCCCATGGAGGACGTCGAAGGGAAGAGGGTCCGAGGACATCCGTGAGCCCTCCAAGTCAGCCTCCGGTGTCATCTCCCAAAGCGGCAGCCGTCGCTCCGCCAAGGGAAGCACTCTCCGGCAGTGGATGGCGGCAATCACTCCCACAGCGGTGAGTCCCCCCTTCCGCAACGCCTCCAAGGCCTTGAGAAGGGGTTCGAGGTTCTTCTGTCTTTCGTGCGGGGTCCCGTGGCGCCAAGCATCAGCGGCGGTGGTGACTACTCGCTAGGAGAACGGCGGGAGCAACTCGCCGTCATTCCGGAGGTAGAACCACCGGCGCTGCCACCCCTTGTTCGAGGACGCGAGGATGGCGGGAATATACAGCGACGCCCGCGACTGCCTCAGTAGGAGGGTGCAGCCGCCGGCCCGCACTGCTGCGCGGACCTTCCTCTCCCCCGTCGGCGAAGCGAAAAGCTCCGCGAAAAAGAGATGGGTCCACAAATCCCAATGGGGGGCGATCCCCAAGTACCCCTCGCACACCGCTACGAAGATGGCGGCCTGCGAGATAGAGTTGGGGCTAAGGTTGTGCAACTCCACCCCGTAGTGGTGCAGGATCGCCCGCATGAAGCAGCTCGCCGGCACACCAAATCCCCGCTCGTGGAAGGAGACGAAGCTCACGATGTACCCCGGCGGTGGGGACGGAGCGGCTCCTCCCACGGGGGGAATCCATTCCGGCCGCTGCTCATCGGTGAGAGGGCGAAGTAAACCCTCGCCAACAAGATCCTCCAGATCGCTCGTCGTCATCGTGGAAAAAGGCCATGGGTCGCGTGGCGAGATGATGGTCACCCGGTCAGCCATCACCGAGCGGAAGGGGTGGCGGCGCAAGGGACAGGGAGGGCGGTTTCCTCTTCTCTGGCTAAGTCACTTGGGTTGCAAAAACCTAAGAGGGAGGCAGGAAGCGGAGCAAAGAACCATCGCCAGACCCTCTCCCGAGTATATAAAGACCAAGGCGAGACCGGTTCAAACGTTCCGCCCGGACCGGACGCGGGATTCAAAAACGCAAAGCGAAACAGCCGTTCCCCAAACGGCTCGCATACGCGCAACGGCCGCCCCGCGAACCATTCGCCCCGTCGCATTAACTCCGCGGCGGGACAGGCGGCGCCTCTGGCAGGAGAAGCGAGCGACGCTTCGCCTTCGCCATAATGACCGCGCCAAAAAAGGTACGCCGCGTCGTTCGATTTCGTATCTTTTTCCTTTTTCCCTCTTTCTCTCTCTTGCAGCAGGGACCGGGAAAGGGGAATACCCCGAAAAGGATCCTTCCCCGTGAAGGAACCAGGCTCCAAGCCTCCCTACTGATCAGAGGTTCGAAGGCTGGCCCCTCGGAAGGGTTCGACAGCCGCCTCAGGTCACGTGGGCCCTACACCCACTACTGGTCAGAGGTTCGAAGGCCGGCCCCTCGGAAGGGTTCAACGGTCGCCTCAGGCTACTCGGGCTCTGTGCCCACTACTGATCAGGGGTTCGAAGGCTGGCCCCTGAAGGGTTCACAGCCGCCTCAGACACAGAGCGAGGGATGACCATGGGTACGTTCGATACATAACCGAGGCTCGGGCTGCGCTCCCGAGGTACCCTAGGACATTTCCCAGACCAGCGGGAACGATCTTGTAACAGAATCCCATCAGAGGGAGGCATCGAGCCCTCGGACCCCATCGCTAGGGGACCAGGTCCGGCAGATCACCCGCAGGTACTTTTGGGCGTGCCTCTGGGCCCCTAGCCGACCCCTAATGAATGGGGCACGGACGTCCACTCGGATTACCCGCCTGCAGCTCACCGGAAACACCATGTTCGGCGCCCATCGAGGGCAACATGGCGCTTTCCCCCCCTCCTCCTTGCGGAAAGGCGACGCAGGGGCGTATGTAAAAAAGTCGAGTCTGTCCCTGATCGCCCTCTCGCCCTGTGCAGAGGCTCGAGGGCTGCTCTCGCAAACCTGTCTCCGGCCGAACCGTTGACAGCGTCAACATACCAGCCCGAGAACTTGGGACCCGACCGTACACCCGGGCTACGGCCAGCTCGCATGAGGGAACGATCAGACCAGCCGAAGCATTACGCGAGGCATTAAGACCTCGAAGGAGTGAAACCACTCCTCCGAGGCCTCGGGGGCTACACCCGGCGGGTGCGCTCGCGCGCACCCAACGGAACAAAACGCAACCGAGAAAGGCTGGTCCCCTTGCAAAAAAGTGCGATGAAAGCCTCCAAGCGAGTGCTAACACTCCCTTCGAGGCTCGGGGGCTACTGTTGGGGACCATAATTAGGGGTACCCTCAAGGCTCCTAATTCTCAGCTGGTAACCCCCATCAGCATAAAGCTGCAAAGGCCTGATGGGTGCGATTAAGTCAGGGATCAGTCCATTCGAGGGACTCGATCACGCCTCGCCCGAGCCTAGCCTCGGACAAGGGCAGCCGACCCCGGAGGATTTCCGTCTCGCCCGAGGCCCCCCTCCAGCGGCGAATATATTTCCGGCTCGCCTGAGGCCCTGTCTTTGCCAAGAAGCAACCCTGACCAAATCGCCGCACCGACCGACCAAATCGTAGGAGCATTTAATGCAAAGGTGGCCTGACACCTTTATCCTGACGCGCGCCCCCCAGCCGGCAGGGCCGAAGTGACCGCCGTCACTTCGCCGCTCCACTGACCGGCCTGACAGAAGGACAGCGCCGCCTGCGCCACTCCGACTGCGGTGCCACTTGACAGAGTGAGGCTGATAGGCAGTCAGGCCCGGCCGCAGGCACCATAGGAAGCTCCGCTTCGCCCGACCCAGGGCTCGGACTCGGGCTAAGTCCCGGAAGACGGCGAACTCCGCTCCGCCCGACCCAGGGCTCGGACTCGGGCTAAGTCCCGGAAGACGGCGAACTCCGCTCCGCCCGACCCAGGGCTCGGACTCGGGCTAAGTCCAGGAAGATGGCGAACTCCGCTCCGCCCGACCCAGGGCTCGGACTCGGGCTAAGTCCCGGAAGACGGCGAACTCCGCTCCGCCCGACCCAGGGCTCGGACACGGGCTCAGCCCCGGAAGACGACGAACTCCGCTCCGCCCGACCCAGGGCTCGGATTCGGGCTCAGCCCCAAAAGACGACGAACTCCGCTTCGCCCGACCCCAGGGCTCGGACTACGCCCTGGCCTCAGCCGACGGTCTCCGCCTCGCCCGACCCAGGGGCTCGGACTCGACCTCGGCCACGGAAGGCAGACTCGACCTCGGCTTCGGAGGAGCTTTCACATCGCCCAACCTAGGGCGCAGACCAACCACGTCAACAGGAGGCGCCATCATCACCCTACCCCGAGCTGACTCGGGCCACGTGAAACAAGATCGACGTCCCATCTGGCTCGCTCCGCCAGATAGGCAATGATGGCGCCCCGCGTACCCTGTGACGACGGCGGCTCTCAGCCCCCTTACGGAAGCAAGAGGACGTCAGCAAGGACTCAACGGCTCCGACAGCTGTCCCTCCGCCAGGCTCCAGCACTCCTCCGACGGCCACGACATCACACCAGCTGGGTGCCAAAATCTCTCCGGCTGCCACGACGGCATGTACTTAGGGCGCTAGCTCTCCTCCGCTAGACACGTAGCACTCTGCTATACCCCCCATTGTACACCTGGATCCTCTCCTTACGCCTATAAAAGGAAGGACCAGGGCCCTCTTAGAGAAGGTTGGCCGCGCGGGGACGAGGACGAGACAGACGCTCGCTTGAAGCCGCTCGCTCCCTCTCCCACGTGGACGCTTGTAACCCCCTACTGCAAGCGAACCCGACCTGGGCGTGGGACGAACACGAAGGCCGCGGGATTTCCACCTCTCTCACGCCGGTCTCCGGCCGCCTCGCCTCCCCCCTTCGTGCTCGCCCTCGCGCTCGACCCATCTGGGCTGGGGCACGCGGCGACATTCACTCGTCGGCTCAGGGACCCCCCGATCTCGAAACGCCAACATTTTGCTCTCAGGATAACCGGCAGGGTATAAAATGTAACCCTCGTTATCCTGAGGCATGGGAGCCTTGCCCTTAACAAAATTTGACAAACTTTTAGGAGGGGCACTAAGTTTGACATTGTCTTCCCTTTGGTAGCCAATGCCATCCTTGATGCCAGGGCGTCTCCCATTGTAGAGCATACTTCTAGCAAATTTAAACTATTCACTCTAAGTTATGCTCGGCAATTTTTGCATCTAATATTGCTATATGATCATTTTGTTGTTTAATTAAAACCATGTGATCATGAATAGCATTGATATCAACATCTCTACATCTAGTACAAATAGAAGTGTGCTCAACGGTAGATGTAGAGGGTTTGCAAGATTTTAATTCTACAACCTTAGCATGCAACATATCATTCTTAGTTCTAAGGTCGGAAATAGTAGTATTGCAAACATCAAAATCTTTAGCCTTAGCAATTAACTTTTCATTTTCAATCCTAAGGCTATCAAGAGAAATATTCAATTCATCAATCCTAGCAAGCAAATCAACATTATCATCTCTAGGATTGGAAATTGAATCAATACAAACATGGGAATCAACCTTAGCAATTAATTTAGCATTTTCATTTCTAAGATTGTCAATGGTCTCATGGCAAGTGCTTAGCGCACTAGACAATTTTTCACATTTTTCAACTTGTAGAGCATAAGCATTTTTAACCTTAACATGTTTTTTGTTTTCCTTAATAAGGAAGTCCTCTTGAGAGTCCAAGAGATCATCCTTTTCATGAATAGCACTAATCAATTCATTTAATTTTTCCTTTTGTTCCATGTTAAGGTTGGCAAAAAGGGTACGCAAGTTATCCTCCTCATCACTAGCATTTTCATCACTAGAAGACTCATATCTAGTGGAGGATTTAGATTTAACCTTCTTCTTTTTGCCGTCCTTTGCCATGAGGCATTTGTGGCCGACGTTGGGGAAGAGGAGTCCCTTGGTGACGGCAATGTTGGCGGCGTCCTCATCGGAGGAGGACTCGGTGGAGCTTTCGTCGGAGTCCCACTCGCGGCACACGTGGGCATCGCCTCCCCTCTTCTTGTGGTACCTCTTCTTTTCTCTCCTCTTGCCCTTCTTGTCGTTATCCCTGTCACTGTCACTTGATAATGGACATTTAGCAATAAAGTGACCGGGCTTACCACATTTGTAGCAAACCTTCTTGGAACGGGATTTGTAATCCTTCCCCTTCCGTTGCTTGAGGATTTGGCGAAAGCTTTTAATGATTAAAGCCATCTCCTCATTGTTGAGCTTGGAGGCGTCAATTGGTTGTCTACTCGGTGTAGACTCCTCCTTCTTCTCCTCCGTCGCCTTAAAAGCCACCGGTTGTGCTTCGGACGTGGAGGGATCATCAAGCTCGTTGATCTTCTTTGAGCCCTTGATCATACATTCAAAGCTCACAAAATTCCCGATAACTTCCTCGGGAGTCATTAGTGTGTATCTAGGATTACCATGAATTAATTGAACTTGAGTGGGGTTAAGAAAAATGAGAGATCTTAGAATAACCTTAACCACCTCGTGGTCGTCCCACTTCTTGCTCCCGAGGTTGCGCACTTGGTTCACCAAGATTTTGAGCCGGTTGTACATATCTTGTGGCTCCTCCCCTTGGCGAAGATGAAAACGACCGAGCTCCCCCTCGATCGTTTCCCGCTTGGTGATCTTGGTGAGTTCATCACCCTCGTGCGCGGTCTTGAGAAGGTCCCAAATCTCCTTTGCATTCTTCAACCCTTGCACCTTGTTGTATTCCTCCTTGCTCAGAGAGGCGAGGAGTATGGTTGTAGCTTGAGAGTTGAAGTGCTCGATTTGGGCTACTTCGTCCGTATCATAGTCTTCATCCCCTACGGATGGTACCTGTGCTCCAAACTCAACAACATTCCATATACTTTTATGGAGTGAGATTAGATGAAATTTCATTAAATCACTCCACCTAGCATAATCTTCGCCATCAAAGGTTGGCGGTTTGCCTAATGGAACGGAAAGTAATGGAGTAGGTCTAGATGTACGAGGATAGTGTAAGGGGATCTTACTAAACTTCTTGCGCTCTTGGCGCTTAGAAGTTACGGACGGCGCATCGGAGTCGGAGGTCGATGTTGATGAAGTGTCGGTCTCGTAGTAGACCACTTTCCTCATCCTCTTGTGCTTGTCGCCTTTCCGATGCGACTTGTGGGAAGAAGATTTTTCCTTCTTCTCTTTGTGGTGTGAAGAAGAAGATCTTTTCTCCTTTCGTTTGGAGGAGTCCTTCTTCTTCTCTTTCCTCTTGGTGCGGGACTCTTCCGATGAAGTGCTCCCGTGGCTCGTAGTGGGCTTGTCGCCGATCTCCATCTCCCTCTTGGTGTGATCTCCCGACATCACTTCGAGCGGTTAGGCTCTTATGAAGTACCGGGCTCCGATACCAATTGAAAGTCGCCTAGAGGGGGGGTGAATAGGGCGAAACTGAAATTTACAAATATAAACACAACTACAAGCCGGGTTAGCGTTAGAAATATAAACGAGTCCGTGAGAGAGGGTGAAAACAAATCGCAAGCGAATAATGAAGTGAGACACGCGGATTTGTTTTACCGAGGTTCGGTTCTCTCAAACCTACTCCCCATTGAGGAGGCCACAAAGGCCGGGTCTTTTTCAACCCCTTCCCTCTCTCAAACGGTCCCTCGGACCGAGTGAGCTTCTTCTTCTCAATCAAACGGGAACAAAGCTTCCCCGCAAGGGCCACCACACAATTGGTGCCTCTTGCCTTGGTTACAATTGAGTTTTGATCACAAGAACAAGTGAGAAAGAAAAGAAGCAATCCAAGCGCAAGAGCTCAAAAGAACACGACAAATCTCTCTCGCTAATCACTAAAGCCTTGTGTGGAATTGGAGAAGATTTGATCACTTTGGGTGTGTCTAGAATTGAATGCCTAGCTCTTGTAAGTGGTTGAGAAGTGGAAAACTTGGATGCTATGAATGGTGGGTGGTTGGGGGTATTTATAGCCCCAACCACCAAACTAGTCGTTTGGTGGGGCTGTCTGTCGTATGGTGCACCGGACAGTCCGGTGCACACCGGACATGTCCGGTGCGCCAGCCACGTCACCAAAGCCGTTGGGTTCTGACCGTTGGAGCTCTGACTACTGGGCCCGCCTGGATGTCCGGTGGCGCACCGGACATGTACTGTAGAGTGTCCGGTGCGCCACTACGCGCGTGCCTAACTTCTGCGCGCTCTGGCGCGCATTAATTGCTGTTGCAGGTGACCGTTGGCGCGAAGTAGTCGTTGCCCCGCAGTTACACCGGACAGTCCGGTGTACACCGGACATGTCCGGTGAATTATAGCGGAGCAGCCGTTGTAGTTTCCCGAAGCTGGCGAGTTCCTGAGGCCGCTCTTCCTTGGAGCACCGGACACTGTCCGGTGTACACCGGACAGTCTGGTGAATTATAGCGGAGTTGCCTCCGGAATTTCCCGAAGGTGACGAGTGTGAATTGGAGTCCTGTGGTGCACCGGACATGTCCGGTGGTGCACCGGACACTGTCCGGTGGCACACCGGACAGTCCGGTGCGCCAGACCAGAGGTGCCTTCGGTTGCCCCTTTGCTCTTTTGTTGAACCCAATACTTGGTCTTTTTATTGGCTAAGTGTGAACCTTTGGCACCTGTATAACTTGTACACTAGAGCAAACTAGTTAGTCCAATTATTTGTGTTGGGCAATTCAACCACCAAAATTATTTAGGAACTAGGTGTAAGCCTAATTCCCTTTCAAAGATGATGATTGATTTTGTGCTTGTGGAGGCTCGTCGGATTCCTTAGGACACACATCCCCAATGGACATGTTCCTTAATGCGATGCACAGAGCCTCTTCATCATCTAATTCATCAAGACCAACTTGCTCCACTTGGGAGCCATTAGTCTCATCAAACACAATGTCACAAGAAACCTCAACTAATCCAGTGGATTTGTTGAAGACTCTATATGCCCTTGTGTCTGAGTCATATTCTAGTAAAAAGCCTTATACTGCCTTGGGAGCAAATTTAGATTTTCTACCTCTTTTAATAAGAATAAAGCGTTTGCTACCAAAGACTCTAAAATATGAAACTTTGGGCTTTTTACCGGTGAGGAGTTCGTATGATGTCTTCTTGAGGATTCGATGAAGATATAACCAGTTGATGGAGTAGCAAGCAGTGTTGATTGCTTCCGCCCAAAACCGGTCTAGTGTCTTGTACTCATCAAGCATGGTCCTCGCCATGTCTAGTAGAGTTCTTGAAAGTCGCCTAGAGGGGTGTGAATAGGGCGATTCTGAAATTTACAAACTTAATCACAACTACAAGCCGGGTTAGCGTTAGAAATAGAAACGAGTCCGACAGAGGGTGTAAAAACAAATCGCGAGTGAGTGAAGAAGTGAGACGCAAGGATTTGTTTTACCGAGGTTCGGTTCTCGCAAACCTACTCCCCGTTGAGGAGGCCACAAAGGCCGGGTCTATTTCAACCCTTTCCCTCTCTCAAACGATCCCTCGGACCGAGTGAGCTTCTCTTCTCAAATCAACCGGGAACAAAACTTCCCCGCAAGGACCACCACACAATTGGTGTCTCTTGCCTCGGTTACAATTGAGTTTTGATCACAAGAACAAATGAGAAAGAAAGAAGCAATCCAAGCGCAAGAGCTCAAGAGAACACAACAAATCTCTCTCTCTCTCTAATCACTAAAGCCTTGTGTGGAATTGGGAGAGGATTTGATCACTTTGGTGTGTCTTGTATTGAATGCCTAGCTCTTGTAAGTAGTTGGAAGGTGGAAAACTTGGATGCCATTGAATGTGGGGTGGTTGGGGTATTTATAGCCCCAACCACCAAACTAGCCGTTTGGTGGAGGCTGTCTGTCGCATGGTGCACCGGACAGTCCGGTGCACTGAAAGTCGCCTAGAGGTGGGGTGAATAGGGCGAATCTGAAATTTAACAACTTAAACACAACTACAAGCCGGGTTAGCGTTAGGAATAGAAACGAGTCCAAGAGAGAGGGCGCAAAACAAATCGTGAGCAAATACGGAGTGAGACACGATGATTTGTTTTATCGAGGTTCGGTTCTCGCAAACCTACTCCCCGTTGAGGAGGCCACAAAGGCCGGGTCTTTTTCAACCCTTTCCCTCTCTCAAATGGTCCCTCGGACCGAGTGAGCTTCTCTTCTCAAATCAACCGGGAACAAAACTTCCCCGCAAGGACCACCACACGATTGGTGTCTCTTGCCTCGGTTACAATTGAGTTTTGATGGCAAGAACAAATGAGAAAGAAAGAAGCAATCCAAGCGCAAGATCTCAAAAGAACACAACAAATCTCTCTCGCTAGTCACTAAGGCTTTGTGTGGAATTGGAGAGGATTTGATCACTTGGGTGTGTCTAGAATTGAATGCTAGAGCTCTTGTAAGGTGTAGAAGTGTGAAGACTTGGATGCAATTGAATGTGGGGTGGTTGGGGTATTTATAGCCCCAACCACCAAACTAGCCGTTGGGTGGAAGGCTGTCTGTCGCATGGTGCACCGGACAGTCCGGTGCGCCAGCCACGTCACCCGACCGTTAGGGTTCCGACCGTTGGAGCTCTGACTGCTGGGCCCGCCTGGATGTCTGGTGGCGCACCGGACATGTACTGTAGAGTGTCCGGTGCGCCGTCTCGCGCGTGCCTGACTTCTGCGCGCTCTGGCGCGCATTTAATGTCGCTGCAGGTGACCGTTGGCGCCGAAGGAGTCGTTGCTCCGCTGTTACACCAGACACCGGACTGTCCGGTGAATTATAGCGGAGCGAATTCCCGAAGCTGGCGAGTTCAGAGTCGCTTCATTCTTGGAGCACCGGACACTGTCCGGTGTACACCGGACAGTCCGGTGAATTATAGCGCAGCGCCTCTGAGAATTCCCGAAGGTGAGGAGTTCAGCCTCGAGTGCCTTGGTGCACCGGACACTGTCCGGTGTACACCGGACAGTCCGGTGCGCCAGACCAGGGCAGCCTTCGGTTATCCCTTTGCTCTCTTTGTTGAACCCTTTTCTTGTTCTTTTTATTGGCTTAGTGTGAACCTTTGGCACCTGTATAACTTATAGACTAGAGCAAACTAGTTAGTCTAAATATTTGTGTTGGGCAATTCAACCACCAAAATCAATTTAGGAAATAGGTGTAAGCCTAATTCCCTTTCATGCACACCGGACAGTGTCCGGTGCGCCAGCCACGTCACCAGGCCATTGGGCTCCGACCGTTCGAGCTCTGACTGCTGGGCCCGCCTGGATGTCCGGTGGCGCACTGGACATGTACTGTAGAGTGTCCGGTGCGCCACCTCGCGCGTGCCTGACTTCTGCGCGCTCTGGCGCGCATTAATTGCTTCTGTAGGTGACCGTTGGCGCGAAGTAGCCATTGCTCCGCTGTCACACCGGACATGTCCGGTGAATTATAGCGGAGCGGATTCCCGAAGCTTGCGAGTTCAGAGTCGCTTCATTCCTGGAGCACCAGACACTGTCCGGTACACCGGACAGTCCGGTGAATTATAGCGGAGCGCCTCTGCGTTTTCCCGAAGGTGGGGAGTTCAGCATCGAGTGCCCTGGTGCACCGGACACTGTCCGGTGGCACACCGGACAGTCCGGTGCGCCAGACCAGGGCAGCCTTCGGTTATCCCTTTGCTCTCTTTGTTGAACCCTTTTCTTGTTCTTTTTATTGGCTTAGTGTGAACCTTTGGCACATGTATAACTTATAGACTAGAGCAAACTAGTTAGTCTAATTTATTTGTGTTGGGCAATTCAACCACCAAAATTAATTAGGAACTAGGTGTAAGCCTAATTCCCTTTCAGTTCTATTCTTCCTCTCCACTACACCATTTTGTTGAGGTGTGTAGGGAGAAGAGAACTCATGCGTGATGCCCTCATCCTCAAGGAAGCCTTCAATTTGTGAGTTCTTGAACTCCGTCCCATTGTCGCTTCTTATTTTCTTGATCCTTAATCCAAACTCATTTTGAGCTCGCCTTAAGAATCCCTTTAAAGTCTCTTGGGTTTGAGATTTTTCCTGCAAAAAGAATACCTAAGTGAAGCAAGAATAATCATCCACAATTACTAGACAGTACTTACTCTCGCTGATGCTTATGTAAGCAATCGGGCCAAATAAATCCATGTGTAGTAGCTCAAGCTGCCTGTCCGTTGTCATTATGTTCTTGTGTGGATGATGAACGCCAACTTGCTTTCCTGCTTGACATGCGCTACAAACCCTGTCTTTCTCAAAATGAACATTTTTTAGTCTCAAAATGTGCTCTCCCTTTAGAAGTTTGTGAAGATTCTTCATTCCAACATGGGCTAGTCGGCGATGCCAGAGCCAACCCATATTAGTCTTAGCAATTAAGCAAGTGTCAAGTTCAGCTCTATTAAAATCAACTAAGTATAGCTGACCCTTTAACACTCCATTAAATGCTACTAAATCATCACTCCTTCTAAAGACAGTAACACCAGTATCACTAAAAAGATAGTTGTAGCCCATTTTGCATAATTGAGAAACTGAAAGCAAATTGTAATCTAAAGAATCTACAAGAAAACATTGGAAATAGAATGGTCAGGGGATATAGCAATTTTACCCAAGCTTTTGACCAAACCTTGATTTCCATCCCCGGATGTGATAGCTCTTTGGGGATCTTCGTTTTTCTCGTAGGAGGAGGAGACCATCCTTTTCTCCCCTGTCATGTGGTTTGTGCATCCGCTGTCTATTATCCAACTTGAGCCCCCGGATGCATAAACCTACAAGACAATTTAGGCCTTGTTCTTAGGTACCCAAACGGTCTTGGGTCCTTTCACATTAGAAACAAGCACCTTGGGTACCCAAACACAAGTCTTTGACCCCTTGTGTTTGCCCCCAGCATATTTGGCAACTACTTTGCCTGATTTGTTAGTTAAAACATAAGATACATCAAAAGTCTTAAATGAAATAATAGGCTCATTTGATGCAGTAGGAGTTTTCTTTTTAGGCAATTTAACATGGGTTGATTGCCTAAAACTAGATGCCTCATTCTTATACATAAAAGCATGGTGAGAAACAGAATGAGATTTCCTAGCATGAATTCTCCTAATTTTGTGTTCAGGATAATTAGCAGGATATAAAATGTAACCCTCATTATCCTAAACCATAGGAGCCTTGCCCTTAACAAAATTAGACAATCTTTTAGGGGCATTAAGCTTGACATTGCTTTCCTGTTGGAAACCAATGCCATCCTTAATGCCAGGGCATCTCCCATTATAGAGCATGCTTCTAGCAAATTTAAATTTTTCATTTTCAATTTCATGCTCATTAATTTTAGCAGTTAGTTGAGCTATATGATCATTTTGTTGTTTAATTAAGGCAAGGTGATCATTTATAGCATCAACATTAATATCTCTACATCTAGTGCAAATAGAAACATGATCAACAGTAGATGTAGATGGTCTGCAAATATTTAATTCATCAATCTTAGCATGTAATATAGCATTCTCATTTCTAAGACTAGAAATAGAATCATTGCAAACATTCAAATCTTTAGCCTTAAAATTAATCTATCATTCTCAGTTTTAAGGCTAGAAATTGATTCATTCAATTTATCAATCTTAGCAATTAGACTAGTATTTTCATTTCTAAGATTGACAATTGAATCACTACAAGCATTTTACTTCTCAACCTTAGCAATTAAATTAACATTCTCAGTTCTAAGGTTGGGAATAGTGTCATGGCATATGCTAAGCTCATTAGTCAATTTTTCACATTTTTCTATCTCCTGAGCGTAAGCATTTTTTACTTTAACATGCTTCTTATTTTCCTTAATAATGAATTCCTCTTGGTTGTCCAAAAGTTCATCCTTCTCATAAATGGCTCCTATCAATTCATTTAATTTTTACTTTTGTTGCATGTTAAGGTTGGCAAAAAGGGTAAGCAAATCATCCTCATCTTCACTAGAGCTACCCTCATCACTAGATATTGTATATTTGGTGGAAGCTCTAGATTTTACCTTCTTTTTGTCGTCCTTTGCCATGAAGCACTTGTGGCCGACGTTGGGGAAGAGGAGGCCCTTGTTAACGGCGATGTTGGCGGCATCCTCGTCGGAGGAGGAGTCGGTGGAGCTCTCGTTGGAGTCCCATTTCTGACACACGTGGGCATCGCCGTCCTTCTTCTTGTAGTACCTCTTCTTTTCCTTCTTCCTCCCCTTCTTGTCGTCGCCCCTGTCACTATCACTAGACATAGGACATTTAGCAATAAAATGATCGGGCTTACCACATTTGTAGCACACCCTTTTGGAGCGGGGTTTGTAGTCCTTCCCCCTCCTTTGCTTGAGGATTTGGTGAATGCTCTTGATGATGAGCGCCATCTCCTCGTTGTCGAGCTTAGAGGCGTCGATGGGGAGCCTACTTGATGTAGACTCTTCTTTCTTCTCTTCCGTCGCCTTAAATGCGACGGGTTGCACCTCGAGTTTGGAGGTGCCGCCTTGTTCCAAGTCGATGATGTGTTTGGAGCCTTTGATCATCAACTCAAAGCTCACAAACTTTCCTATCACTTCCTTGGGAGACATTAATTTGTATCTAGGATCCCCACGAATTAATTGTACTTGAGTAGGATTGCGAAAAACAAGAGATCTTAGAATAACCTTGACCATATCATGGTCATCCCACTTGGTGCTCCCGAGGTTGCACACTTGGTTGACCAAGGTCTTGAGCCGGTTGTACATTGCTTGTGGCTCCTCTCCTTGGTTGAGGACGAATCGACCGAGCTCCCCCTCGATCGTCTCCCTCTTGGTGATCTTGGTCACCTCATCCCCTTCATGCGTGGTCTTTAGGACGTCCCAAATCTCCTTGGCACTCTTTAACCCTTGCACCTTATTATACTCCTCTCGACATAGAGAGGCGAGGAGTATAGTAGTGGCTTGGGAGTTAAAGTGCCGGATTTGGGCGACCTCGTCCGAGTCGTAGCCCTCGTCCCCTATGGTAGGTACCTGCGCTCCAAACTCAACAATGTCTCATATGCTTGCATGGAGTGAGGTTAGGTGATGCCTCATCTTATCACTCCACATACAATAATCTTCACCATCAAAATATGGTGGTTTGCCTAATGTAACGGAAAGTAAAGGAGTGTGTTTTGAAATGCGGGGATAGCGTAGGGGCATCTTACTATACTTCTTGCACTCATGGCGCTTATAAGTAACGGACGCCACGTCGGAGCCGGAGGTGGAGGGAGACGAAGAGTCGGTCTCGTAGTAGACCACTTTCCTTCATCTTTTTCTTCTTGTCGCCACTTCGATGCGACTTGATGCGGGGAGGTGATTCCTCCCTTCCTTTGGCGCCGGACTTCCTTGATAGAGCCTTCCTGTGGCTTGTGGCCTTCTCACCAGTTTCCATCTCCCTCTTGGCGGATCCTCCCGACATCACTTTGAGTGGTTAGAATCTAAACGAAGTACCGGGCTCTGATACCAATTGAAAGTCGCCTAGAGAGGGGTGGATAGGCGGAAACTGAAATTTACAACTTTAAACACACTACAAGCCGGGGTTAGCGTTAGAACAAATGTCAAGTCCGAGAGAGAGGGAAAAAACAAATCAACCAAGAAATAAAGCGGATGAACACAGTGATTTGTTTTACCGAGGTTCGGTTCTAAAGAACCTAGTACCTGTTGAGGTGGTCACAAAGACCGGGTCTCTTTCAACCATTTCCCTCTCTCAAACGGTCACTTAGACTGAGTGAGCTTTCTTCCTTGATTTCTCGGGTCACTTAGATCCCGCAAGGACCACCACACGATTGGTGTCTCTTGCTTCGCTTACAAGGCTTTGAGAATAAGAATGAGAGAAAGAAGAAAGCCAACCAAGCAACAAGAGCAACAAAGAAACACACTAACGATCCTCTCACAAGTCCTAAAGCACTAGAATTGAATTGCGGACTTTGATTGGATCGGTGGCTTTGATTTGTGTCTTGGAGTGTTGTACTTTGCTCTTGTATTGAATGAAGTGTGATGAACGCTTAGATGGTTGGAGTGGAGGTGGTTGGGGGGTATTTATAGCCCTCAACCACCAAACAACCGTTGGAGCAGGCTGTTGTCGATGGGTGCACCGGACAGTCCGGTGCGCCACCGGACACTGTCTGGCGCGCCAGCCACGTCACCCAACCGTTAGGGTTCTGGAGCAATTGACCATTGGACGCTTTATCCTCTAGTGGCACCGGATAGTCCGGTGCCGCACCGGACAGGCACTGTTCAGTATCCGGTGCGCCTCTGACCTCTGTTCCGACTTCTGCCGCGCACTGTAGCGCTGTTAGGGGCACTGTTTGCAGTCGACCGTTACGCTGGTAGTCGTTACTTCGCTGGTGCACCGGACAGTCCGGTGGCACACCGAACAGTCTGGTGAATTATAGCGGAGCACGCCTTAAGAAACCCGAGAGTGGCCAGTTTGATCCTGTACGGTCCTGGTGCACCAGACCATGGCACCCTTGTTTCCTTTGCTCCTTTGATTTTGATCCATAACTTTGTTATTTTATTGGTTTGTGTTGAACCTTTATGCACCTGTAGAATATATAATCTAGAGCAAACTAGTTAGTTTATTATTTGTGTTGGTCATTTAACCACCAAAATTATTTATAGGAAAAGATTGAACCATATTTTCCTTTCAACATGACTATTAGTGGTTCACTATACCGAAGAGATGGAAAACAAATCTATAGGGATCGCTTGGTTCTTACACGAACCAAAAAGAAGCGACACCATTGGTTCTTACACGAACCAAAAAGAAGCGACACCATTGGGGGCTCTCTGACGAGTATTGATGGGGTGTGTCAACTTTTTGATACATCGGCAAAATATCGAGATGTTTTTAATCTTTTCTTTATATTAATTATTTATATCTGAATTTTTTAAATATTTAAATTACTAGAATTGTGATGTTATCATAGAATAGAAATTAGGATGCAAAACTTTTATTATGTAAATAGACATATTATTAGGTGAAATTGGTATGATTATAAGTTTTAATTGGTGTAAGAAAATTTAGAGGAATTGGATTTAACCGGTTATCTTCCTCTAATCCTCTTAGTGATTTTAAAACAGATAAATGTTAATAATCTAGGGCTTAAGCAAACTTTTTTTCCATCTTCGTCCCTCCAAATGTCTCTAGTCGTCATGACCACGGAATCGTCGTCTCCTCCTCGCCTTTCGTCCGCCACACCATGGATAAACTTGAGCATGTGCCATCTGATCTGACCAATCCAACCCAACCAATACAATAAACATGTACAGACTATAGTTTTTTACCCATAATAATTCACGGGCTGAATATATACCATGATTTGTAACCAAAAACCGACCTAACCCAAAAATCCCTACCCAACTAAAAAAAACCAACATGATACGTCTATCAACAGCGATGCATGGGTCGACTTGATCTGATACTAGGCATAAGTCGATTACATGCCATGCCAAATAACTCTCGTTCTGACCTTATCCAACCTGACGTTTAAACAAGTCCAACCATGGGAAGCACATTTTCTCTAAAAAACTTATTGAGTGTGTGTGCACCATTAAGGGAGTGTTTGATTTAAAGAATAAATCTATCCAAAATAAAGTGGTGCATCATAAGTCATTCCTCAAATTTGATGAGATAATCTCATTCATAATGTTAGTACTAACTATAAAAAATGAGATGATAATAAATCAACTCATTCTATTACATAAACCAAACAAAAAATAGTAAGAATTAAGATAATGATAGACTAACTTATTCTTTGAACCAAACACGCTATAACCGAAGCGATGCAAACGTCGCCCAAACTGAGGAAGAAGGGGACGGGGCCAGAGCAGGAGGCGGGCAGTGGACGTAACGACCAACGGCAATGTCGCGACTGGTGGAATCATAGGAGAATAAGGGGCGTCTCAACGCCTCCCAAATTAGATCCTGCACTACACAATCATACACTCCAGCAGAGCCAAGCGCTCGCATGGGTTCTCGCGTTCTCGGCCTTCAGATCGAAGTAGTATACAATGCATATACAAGATTTTCGCTTAATAGACGGTCATAGCAAGAAGCTATATCAAAACTTGCTGACAATCGTCGTGAGATACAAATTTTCGAATGATGGCAAACAAAAAATAGTTTAATGACTCTTATCCGGCAGATCGCATCTTCCTTTCACATGCTGCCGATCAAAATTGCCTTCAACCAGGCAAGTCTTCAAAATAATTTACAAGTCAGGATGTGCTGCTGCTCCCCACATCACTTCAGGAGTTTCTGCAGCCTCCTTTCCGCTGCAAGAGCTGTTTTATTCTGTGGCTCCAATGCCAAAGCATGCCTGAAATCTGTAAGTGCAACAGATTATTCATAAAGTTTTGTGGATAGTGTATTTTAGACAGTATAACAAACAATTGTTTCTGATAGTTCGTTCACAATAGAATGACAAAACTCTTAATAACAATAAAACAACATAAATCAATTAAGAGTAACGAGGAAAGTTATGCATGTTCAACCAACATCTGCTCGGTGCAACTTGCTGACGATCAACACAATAAAATGTCAACTTTAGTTTTTTTATATGCTGCTAAGAACTACAATTTAATGCAATGACAAAAAAAAACCGCCACACCTTGAAGTGCTTCTTTGTAATTCAAAGTTACTTCCCTTGCAAAACCACGCCGTAGATATGCTTTAACATTCTGAAGCAACAAACGGTATTCACAGTAAGGATTTGATGTTGCCATAACAGCACAATATGGTAACGATGTCAGAACCATCCAGGACTATCCAATAAACCTTTGGAACTCCTCTCTTAGGGTTGACAATGCTTCAGACATGTCACCCGTAGCAGCACAGGAATATTGCATCTACAAAAATCTATTACCTTTCTATCCAACAGTAAGGCCCGGTCACAATCTGCTTCGGCCTCCTTAAAACTACATAAGAAAAAAATATGCCAGATTTAGTGTACTAACTTCAGAAAAACTTTGAGCAGATAAATATGGGTGGTATAAAGTATACCGGCCCAGTTCCAGATAAGCTGCTGCTCTGTTGCAGTAATATGTTGCATTTGTGTCACTCAAACTGATGGCCTCTGAGTAAAACTCAATTGCCTTGATCCACTGTCTTCTTTTGAAAGCGCTATTTCCCTGTCAAGGGAACGCACACTGGTTTAGTTTGAAATGAACAACATGAGCTGAAGAAATGTACTCGGTTGCTTTAAATTAGTGGCAGCAAATAATTTTCTTGTACCACAACCACTTCAAAAGATAGTAACCGTCTGCATGTTCATAATTTTATTTCAGTAAGTGTTCGTATTTTTTATCTAGTATTTTAATTCTGAGAATAAAGATCAAGTTGCCCTATGATACAGATTCAGACAAGACTAATTATATACAATTACACATGCAAAGACCTGAAAAATAGACTAGGAAATAATGATATACCATGTTTCCTAAAATACTAATTAAGGACCCATAACTTTTTCGGAGTAGAGAGAATGTGATGACATCTTCTAGTAAAGGTAGAAAGACTTGTATCAAGAAATGATACTGATCAATTTTAAGATAGAGACTGGACAAAGGGTGTTATAGGTCTTTTCAGGACTAATCTGACTCATGCAACCCATCTTTCATTATATCTCTCCAAGCAAAATTAATGTCAAATAGATTGTTCGCTATGTCACCAAAAAAAAGAAGAGTGATTGTTTGCTGAACAGACCTTTTCTTTCAGAAGCTCTGATGCATTGACATCAACATCAACATTGGTTACTGGTGCAGTTTCCAACTTGGATGCCAAAATTACTTGGTCCTGGATGAGAGAATATGTATCCAAGATATTACGGAGTAGAAACTTGTCTGATCCATTTGCTGCTACAAATGAAAGAGATACATGATGATCCAGATTTTCCATGGGAATAGTGGCCTGCAAAAATGAGTCTTACATAGTAAGTGGAATGAAATAAGATAATGATTATATTATTCTCAAGAGGTGAAATAAGGTAATCAAATTATGCAGAGGTACTGCTTTACCTCACAACAGCCAGAAAGTGCAGCAACGCCTACAAATTTGTACATTCTATCCTCAAATCCAGATGATAGTCTTTCTTTAGAGTTTCTCTTCAGAGGATATCCAGCTGTGGTTGGTAGAACTAAAATTCCAGTATCCTAGATAGCACCACACCGAATGAAGAGTTAAAAGCAAAAATATCATGGACAAACCCTTCATTCAATCTAATAATGAACTTTCTGACAAGATTTATCATAAATTAGCACATGGTGATACAGCAATACAAAGGAATTCTCAAGTCATCAATATGGTGACTTGGGAATTGATAAAACAAATGACACATGCACACATTTTTTTTCATTTCTTCTGGGTCTACTATAACAACTGATAAATGTAACATCCATTATCAGTCCCTTTTTCACAGAATCAAAATTCTAAGTGTTAAAACATTCTGTTGTCCTTATGACGTGAGATGGGCAGCATGGGCCTAGATAGAGCCACTGGGTTGTCACCCAAGACATCGCTAAAAAAATCTGCAGTAGCAGGCCAAGCAGCAGTTGGTGGTAGCAGACGTTCCCTTGAGGCCTTGACGCTCCGCCCATGCCTCGCCTCACCCCACCCCATGCATCTCCACTAGACATTTCCTGCTCACCCTACCCCATATGCTTCCCTCTCGACATCTCTTGCTCTCCTCCTCCCTTCACAACCCTAGCTAGGCTACTGCACAATCCTGTTAGTGGCGACCCTGATCCTGCAGTACCCAATCACGAGGGGCACGCCCAGACAAGCTGTGCCTGTGCAAGTCACGCTGCAGCAGCTGCTGATCTGAAGGCATGCTGCTGTCCCTGCCAGGAGCATCAGCACAAGGAGTGTCAGACTTCTGAAGAGCATGAAGCTGAAGGAATGCATCCTTGTAGCATGACACACACATGGCATGGAGGCGGAGCCACGAGAGGAGCAGCCAGGTTATTAAAACAGTAAAACGTTGGAACGCTCATGGGTGAATTTTTTACTTTTAAACGTTTAAACTTTGTTTAAATGTAGTTTTAAACAACACAGGAAAAATACCAATACATCATAATTTCAGACAATAATATGAAGTTAAATACCAAAATAGAGAGGTTAGTGGCTTACCAAAACTTCACCCATGAGCTGGATTGAACCTCAAAAGTAACTAATAGACTGAGCCCAAAAGTAGCTAATGGTCTAAAATGCATAAAGCACTGCGTTTTACAGTTTAGAACGCCAAAACGCTAAAACGTGGTTTCAATCTCTAATTAGAGTTTTGACGTTTAAACGTAGTTTTAATAACACTGGGAGCAGGAGCCAGGAGCAGGAGCCAGGAGCAGTAGTAAACGGAGAGCAGAACTGCAACAGCCTATGGAGGCTGACACTGCAGGTCTGCACTCCGCAACATGCTTAGGCGCTGACACAGGCAGATCGCAGGGCGACCCCACCAGGCGCACTGGGGCAGTCAGGACTGTAGGAGCAGCTGGCAATAGCAAGGTGCAAACAGGTGAGCAACCCATAGGGAATAACTGCATCGCACTATCCCAATCAGGTTGCTCCGTCCCCCACCCCGCCCGCCATTGTCTAATTCAATTTCTTTGAATCATTTGCACATGCTGAAATCTGATTTTACTTGCATTACATCTTGTACTGTAATTACACAATGAAGAGGAATCAAAGACATTTTCATCTTATTAAGATTTTCCTATTTCACCTAATAAATTGTATCTGGATGTTGCCAAAAGTATGGTACTGTCATGAGAATACTGAAAGACTGGATTCTAAGGAAGTCGTATAGGAGAGATCAACAACAATTTAATCAAGTGCCTCCGATGTATGTCAATAGTTTAATGAACCAAGCAAGCGGTATTGGCTTGTTGCCATAAGTACCCGATATGGGTGCTTCAAACACTTAGATGGTGGCCCTAGTCTTGCAGGAAGCAGTCCTCCATCACTCACTGTCTTATTTGTTAGAGTATATTAGGCAACTCCTGATATGGTTGGTTTAGGATTGATTGTAATCTTGGGATAACCTTCCTTATCTCTAGGATAGGCTTCTTGCCCTCCAAATCATGTACTCCTACATATTCTCCCTAGAGGCTCAATGCAATATATCCCACACATTACACGCATTCTCTCCTTCCTTCATTATTCATTAGTTACAACAGCATGAAGTTTCTAGGAAAGGAGCCAGTGAAATACAAGCAATGAGTATATGTTGTTCAAAAGTGTGATTAAGAGAAAGGTTTTGCGAACGGCTACCTTTAGAAGATTCTTGAGTGCAGCCCGCAATTCATTTCTTATTGCGTACAAAGATTTGATGTTTTCCCGTGCAAAATTCACTGCTTGTAGCACACGAGTAGAGATATCAAGGCCAAGCTTAGGTTTAACAGTGTTAACCCACTCCTCGTGGTTTGCTTTAAACTCATATCTGAAAAAATTATTAACATGTAAGTCCCAAGGTAATTGTTGATTCATGTTGAGTTATAGAAACTACAAAGCAATGAAATAAAGAAATCCAGATCTAAAAATAATAGCAACTGCGCAGCAAAAACAATGATTTTCCTAGCATCAAATTATTGAACAATATCTATACTTTTATAAAAAACAAGAATTTTAGCTGCTTGGAAAGCGGCATGTAGCAAAGCTATGCAAGATGAAAAAATTAATCTTCCCAACAGCATACAAAATTTTGCTGTTAATCATGCTAATCAATCACAGGCAGGGCAGGGTTCCAACTCAGCAAGCCAGACATCCAAGCGGTTCACAAAGTACAAGTGTATCATAAATACAATCCATCAGTCCATGCATAAGGTAAACTTCAACTACCTGATGAAATGGCGCCCCAACCAGCCAGTGATGGTTCACTCATAAAGACCTAGTCAACATGGCATATCCCAGAATCCAAGTGGTATGATCATGGCACATTTTGACTAGCTCATAACAAAAATCATCATCTCTGATTTTAATAGATGAAAATTTTAGGATTCCAAGGTATTTACTACCTAGTTGGCATCCTTGTGTACTTAATTTTGCCACTCCACCCACGCACCCACCACTCCATTCCCCCAAGCAAAACTGTATAAACTGGAGCAAATGATTACTGCAAACAAACCTCTGTAATAACAACATCACTGTGGAGATTGCTTTCAGGGCTGATGTTCCTTCTTCTAACTTTGTAGCTGGTTCGCAAAACTCCTTCAGGCTAGGTACATTGGAATAAATATATTGGCCAATATTGATGTGTTTAGGTGGCTGATCTGCAAGATATGGGATTAATTTGTAGCAGATCTGGATCAGTGAAGTAACAAACATATGAATTAAAGAAAAAGACACATCACTATGACTTACATCCACGTAATGCCTGGACAGCATTTTTTATGGCATGCACAGTTTTCTGATTAGAGACCTTTAGCAGCTGAAAGCAGTCATCGGCAAAAACAAATTGCCTTGTTTGCTTAAGTCCACCAACAGCGGCTGGTAAAAGAACTTCACCAACACGATGAAGAATACATGGATCTCGTGCAAACCATCCTAACAAGGTACAGAAATCAAGTGAAATAATAAACAATCTTTTGTAAAATCTAAAAATGATGTCATTTGACACTGACATCAATAATTTGTTTTCTGAGGACAGAGATAATTGTGTTTTAATATACACAGTGATATTCTGTAAAAAAATAAAGACAGGGCTGAATCAAATGTCTTAATTCGCCTCTCAACATATTAATTACTTGGTTAGATAATATTCACCATTAGTAACTGAAGCTCCAGAAAACTTTGTTCATCGGATATTTTGTAACATTAGTCAGTTGCCCATACTTTGTTACGGTTTCTATATATCATATAGGTAGATCTTGCTTACATAAAATATTTATTCAAACACGATCCAAAATCATAGATTCTAGATCAAGCCAAATCAATGCCGAGATAGACGTGCGGCGGTATCGTCCCCATCGGCATGGCAACACGTGCGGCGACGCACCTTTAGGGTCGCACGGATTTGGCCACGCCTCATTGTACACCTAGGATTTCGCCCTAGAGACATCGGGTGGCGATGTGGCGAGGAGAGGCGGAGACAACGACGACGACGAGTCATGTGGTATGGGGTGAGACAAGATAAGTTTTCTCTCTCGCTTTTTTTCCACACCGGCGAGATCAGAGACCGTGTCGTGGCCTGTCCCATTTAATAGTGCTACGGTCTACTGGCTAGAAGGTGTGCAAGTATCGTGCTGCGTAGGTCGAGCGCCAGGGTTCGGTTCCTGGCTGCACTTGCGTGTTTTTTTATTATTCGCAGCAATGCTGCTGCGTCGTGGGGACCAAGGTCAAGCGCGAACGAGCGATGGGAGGATGCACGAAGGGAGATTCCCACTTAAATATAGTAGAGATATATATTGTGATGAGTTATGTGTTCTTACTTTTTTTCATACTCAAATTAAAAGTACATTTTAGTAATAATTCAATTGTAAGTCGCAATTGAATATATCATTTACAGTCCTTCTACACATGGTACAACTACATGCTCACAGAAAAAGGTATTCAGCTTGTGTCATAGAATACATGAAAATTCTTGCCAAACTAATTAATAAATACAAGAACAGAAAATATTGAGAAAGGCAAGAAATACCGATTGTGTCGAGACTTTGTGAATTTGCTATGGTCCCAAGAGTAGATATAACACCATAGGAAGGCCTAAAACAAAGTAAACCACAGAAAGAAGCTGGGATTCTTACATCACCAATTGTATCAGTGCCTACAAGAATTTCAGAGGTTAACATGTCAGGAATAGGAGACAGAACATGGAGAAGCGGAAGAGCAAGAGATAAGAACTGAGTTCAGCTCGGATCAAGGATTTGTCTACTAACAAAATGAGTATGGGTTGAACTTTGTATTACAATGTAGTGCATCATAAAAGAGAGGTGAAAATGTATTACAGTAGTAGACATGGTGGAATGACTTCTCCAACATATGGTCTTGATGATTTACCATTAGAAAGACTTTCAGAGAAGACTCATTGACAACAAACTCAAGGGCATAACCAACTATTCAGGATCATATACCGTACCGACAAAATGTTGTGTCACTGTGACATTCATTCAAACCTGACAAAACTAGCAACGTTAAAAAATAATTAATATTGTAATTTTAGCCACTGCCTTTAAATGGCTATATAATGTCCCACAAACAGATAACTGTTAGTCATCTACAAATCCTAGCGCGAGACTAAACATTTCATTTCACTTCATTCCCAAAAAAAACATATTGTATGAACACTCAGAAATAAAATTGCAAAAGTGAAATACTAAACCTAACTGTGTAGAAGAAACACCTGTATAGTAATATTAGGAAAGGTAAAGTAAAACAAGACACTATTACACGCAGACAACATTATCTTCATGACGCAGCAGAAACATAATAGAAAATGTTCCATTTACATGGACAAGCGGGGGTTTATAATCAGTAGATGGTAGAAATCTTTCTGAAATACCAATTGCAAAGTCAACAAGTTGTGCAGCAACTGCCACAGCAGAGCCACTGCATGATCCACCAGGGACGAGTGAAGAAGAAACAGGGTTGGCTGGTGTTCCATGGTGCAAATTTTCTCCAGTGACACTGAAAACATGGTAAATGAATTTATGATAAGCATGTAAATAGTAAAGGGGGGTTTTGCCAACAAAAATATTAATTTATTATTGATGCTTGTGCAAATAACGACGTTGTCGTTAAGATTTAAGGTCTGGTCATATTAAAATATGTAGAATTTAGAAGGAAAACACAATTACTCCAGAAAGCACTTTTTGGACACACCATTTCAATGCGAAAATTGTATTGTTGTAATATTTTCCATGTCCAAGCAATGTAGATCATATGATTGCATGAAAAAAACTGAATTGCAGAGATATATTTCGTGTTTACAGTGACCATTTTGACCTTTCCTATTACGCCTACTTATATGCATCATTAAGCTAACATCCTGGAGCTGTATAAAAATCAAGTGACTATCGATGATGCCAATAATTCACATGAGTAAGTACCATGTCAATTTTCAAAAGAAATCAATTTGAAGCAACAAAAGAAACAAACCCAAAGCCTAGTTCATCCATGATTGTCCTTCCAACGCAGGTGGCCCCCTGTTTCCGCAGCATTGTGACAGCCACAGCAGTGTGCCTCGCCGCCTCATGAGTTTTCTTCCAGTCTGGGTTCCCAAACCCGGCTACGTAGCCCTCGATCTCGAAGCTGAAACGCGACAAATACATGGATGGCAACCCAATATCGCACATGACAGACAGACAGACAAGAGCAGGAAGCTTCCAGGACTCACTTGTCACTAGCGGCGAAGGTCAGACCCGAGAGAATGTGGCGAGCCGCGGGAGGAGGCGGCTGCGCCGGAGGGTGAAGCTCAAAGCGGTCGCAGAAGGATCCAGCGTCGGGTGGCGTGCCGGACATGCCCCGCAGCCACCGGCGGCGGCGGCGGCGCGCGACCTCCGCGAGGACGAGGACGCCCGCGACGGCGATGCTCGCGACAATCCAGACGCGGGGATTGGAAGCAACCGTGCCGCCGCCTCCGGCGCCGCCCGATTGCGACGAGGAGGCCATGGTGGAGCGCGGAGGCGTACGAGAGACTAGGGTTTAAGGAGGGGGTTTTGGAGGAGAGCCTCGGGAGTCAGGATCAGGACTCAGACAGAACTGCAGTTCCGCTTCAACTTTTGGTTCTCTGGATTTTTGCGCGTTTCTTGCGGGAGGTGCTTCTTTTCTGTGGGGGGCCAGTGTCAGTGACTTGGAGGAATGTTTTTCTGGGCGACGGAGGCAGTATTTTGACTTGTTTCACAAGTCGAGGGAGACGGTCAAACGAGCGGTTTGTTCCGGTGGACTTTTCTTGGGCCGAGTTGGATTTCCTGGCCCAGCAATATAGGAACGAGTGATGGGGCGATTTCGCTACACCCCGACCGACGTTGGCAAAACAAACTAGTACTCATGTACATTACCACACACGCTTGGCTGAAATATCTCTTCTTGTGGTCCTGCAGATGTGAAGGAAAGTTGATGTGAAAAAGATACCTTTTCGCAATGTTCAAACTACGTTGTGAAGGTAGCGCATGTGCCGCAAGGTCATACACAACAAGCCGATTGAATTCCCCCCACCAGCAGGTTTGGATAAAATCAATCGTGGATGTGGCTACACCAAAGGACGCAACGCAAATAGAGGTGCAGTCGCAGAAGAGGCCGACATGGATCTCAAAATTCAGAAGCTGATCGAACAGCTCGCTGACTGTGACCAGCTCCTTCACAGCGCAAATAACAGAAACTAGTCGGAGATAATTGTCACCGTGGCATGTGAAAATGTACTCTACCGAATTTTTAGTTTTTTAGAGGCCGACCAACTATTTCATCTTATCACCTGGGGATTTGACCTTTCCGAATTATTTAAACAAATATATCTAGTTTTTTTATATTTGTTAGAACCAACCATACATCGATGTTGCTTCCTCTTGCCTTAGATCTTTGTCCAGCCTTCAGCTGCAGTCACCGTAGAGGTGCAGTCGCCGTAGAGCCCGACATGAATTTCAAAATTCAGAAGCAGACCCAACAGCTCGCTGACTAGGGCATGTGAAAACTGTACTCTACCAATTTTTCATCTTTTTAGAGGCCGGCCAACTATTTCATCTTATCACCTAAGAATTTTACCTTTCCGAAGTATTCCGGAACAAACAGATTCTATTTTTTAGTATTTGTTAGAGCCAACCGTACATTTAAGTTTCTTCCTCTTGTTTTCAAGGCAAATGCACCTTGGATCTTTGTCCAGGCCTCGCCCGTGGTTTTTTCGAACGAAGATCACTCCATTTCTATTACTTTCATAACAGAAATACAATTGTTTTATTCACATCTAGATAAGCACCAAGGGCTAAGCCTAGAAGGGATACATCACCAGAAACTGACCTGATTCAGGTCACACCAACAAACAACAAGTTGTTCTAAAAATGTGTTGACACCCTTTTGGAGGTGTCAATTACTCAAGAGAACCAGCGGCGGTGCTCTCTGGTCAGGCGCGGACGGTCCGCGGCACAGGGCCGGACGGTCCACGACCTGGCGTGAGGCGGCGGTGCTCTCTGGTCAGGCGCGGACGGTCCGCGGCACATGGCCGGACGGTCCGCGACCTGGTGCAGGAGCTCGGGTTCCCTGCCTGACGGCCGGACGGTCCGCGCCCTAGGGCCGGACGGTCCGCGCGTGCGCAGGGGCGGCGGAAGATCGTCGGCGGCGCCTGGATCTCGCTCCCGGGAGGGACCCCGTCGGGGAGGAGAGATCCTAGGTGGTGTCTAGGCTCGGGCAGGCCGACCTAGACTCCTCTAATCGACGTAGAGTCGAAGAGAAGCGGAGAATTTGGGGATCAAGAAGCTAAACTAGAACTAGACTAGAACTACTCCTAATTGTACAGGAAATAAATACGAAATAGAAGTTGTATTGATTCGATTGATGATTACAAATCGGCCGTATACCTCTCTATTTATAGAGGAGGGGGGCTGGACCCTTTACAAACTAATTTCCGAGCGAATCCCGCGAATTTAGCTAACAACCGTAGCACAAAACTCGGAACCCTAATCTACTCTGCGCACGCGCGGACCGTCCGGCCCACGGGCGCGGACTGTCCGGACCGCGGACTGTCCGGCCTCAGGGCCGGACCGTCCGCACACTCAATTTGGTGCCAAACATATGCCCCCTGCCTTTTGGTGGAGCTGGGCAAACCAAAAGCATCTTAACTCGATGTGACCACATCGGTTTTCTTAAGCATCTTGCCACATACTAGGATGGTACTGCTTGAGGAAACGTCAATTCAAAGCTTTGGGTAAATCCTTGCCTTGTAATGTCTGTAGTAAATAGGTGTTACCAGATATTACCTGTTTTACTTTATAAGGACCTTCCCAGTTTGGCGACCATTTTCCGAACTTCCGGTCTTTATTCCTTAGAGGCAAGATGGTCTTCCACACCAGATCCCCTACTTGAAATGATTTTGCTTTGACCCTCTTGTTGTAGGCCCTGGCTACCATGATCTTGTCCTTTTCTATTGCTCCCAAAGCTATCACCCTCTTGTCGGTCACTTCGTCAATATTGTCCATCATTGAATCATAATAATCAGTGACGGTTAGATCATTTTGCCTGGCGAACCTGACAGCATTCAAACTTATTTTCACAGGCAACACTGCTTCCTGCCCATAGACAAGCTCAAAAGGAGATACTTTAGTAGCACTATGTTTAGATATTCTATGAGCCCATAAAGCTTCGGACAAAATCTTATGCCAATGTTTAGGATTATCCGATGTCTTCTTTTTTATCAAGTTAATCAATGTCATATTACTAGACTCGGCCTATCCATTGGCCTGAGCATAATATGGAGATGAATTAAGTAACTTAATTCTATATAATTCAGCAAACTCACGTACCTCCTTTGACATAAAAGAAGTCCCTTGATCTGTAGTCAAAGTCTGGGGAATGCCGAATCTATGAATAATATGCTCAGTTATGAACTCAATTACCTCCTTGTGTGTCATGTTCTTCAGAGCAACGGCTTCAGTCCATTTGGTAAAGTAGTCAGTGGCAACTAACACGAACGGATGCCCCTTTGATGATGAAGGGTGAATTTCTCCAATAAAGTCTAATCCCCATCCTCTAAAAGGCCAGGGCTTGATGATAGGGTGTAATTCGGCTGCAGGGACCAACTGTAGGTCGCCGGATTTTTGACACACTTGGCAACCCTTGTAGTACTTGAAACAATCAGCCATCATATTAGGCCAATAAAAACCAGACCTTCGCAACAGCCACTTCATCTTTGGAGCTGATTGATGGGTACCACAAATTCCTTCATGTACTTCGACCATGGCTAATATAGCATCATCTGGGCCCAAGCACTTAAGCAGGACGTCGTTGACTGTTCGGCGGTAGAGTTCATCACTCATCAAAACATACTTGAAAGTTGTACGCCGAATATTCTTATCTGTCCTAACATTGGGATTTCGTAAATAATTAGTTATGGGCGTCCTCCAATCTCCTGCATCGGCTTTATTATCAACCGAATCGATTAGGAGAACTTTCCCGGTAACCCCGGACGGTTCGGCGTCATCACGCGGACGGTCCGCGACCTGGGGATTTGGCCCTGCACTAGTTATCAGATTTTCAGTATTGTGAAATTTTCCTCTCTTTATCCGATAACCTGATGCATCTTGTGCCAAATCGTTAGCTCTATGATTCTCAATTCTAGAGATATGTCGAATACTGAATTCGTCAAAAGAATGGATTATGTTCCAACATTTTTCAAGGTAACTATTTAGAGTACCATCAAAACATTGATATTCTTCTAACACCTGTTAGACGACTAGCTGAGAATCACCAAATGCCTTTACATGTTTTACTCCCATACAACTTAAAAGCTCTAAACCGAACAAAAGGGCTTCATATTCGGCTTGATTGTTAGTGCAATAAGTTTTCAATCGGCTAGAGAAGTCAAAGGAGACATTACTTGGTGAAACAAGCACAATGTCAATCCCTTGCCCTTCATGGCAAACCGATCCATCAAAATATAAAGTTCAAGGAGTAATAGTGAGGTATGTCATGTCTAGTTTATGAGTATCATTAATCCGATGTTCTACAATAAAATCTGCTACGACATGGCCTCTCATAGATTTCAGTGGTTCATAGGCCAAGTCATATTCTATAAGTGCATAAGCCCACTTACCAATCCTACCACTCATGATTGGGTTATGCAACATGTATTTAGTTACATCGGCTTGACCAGAAACAGTGCAACGACTAGATAGTAAATAATACCTACATTTGGTGCATGCATAAAACAAGCATAAACATAACTTCTCAATAAGAGTGTACCTTGTTTCAGCATCCGCCAACCTCCGACTTAGATAAGTCACCACATGCTCCTTTCCTTCAGTTCCTTGTGTCAGAACAGCTCCAATGACCTTATTTTCAGCGGTAATCTATAATCGGAATGGCACTCCTGGTCGTGGTGCTCTTAATACGGGAGCCGAAGACAAGTATTTTTTAATGAGATCAAATGCTTCCTGCTGCTCTGCCCCCAAGCGAATTCAGCATCATTCTTAAGCCGAAGGATAGGGGTGAAGGCATCAATCTTCCCGGCTAGGTTAGAAATAAACCTTCGCAAATAATTCACCTTGCCGAGAAACCTCTGCACTTCGACTTTACAGGTCGGAGGCCCCACATTCCGAATAGACTTAATTCGGCCAGGGTCTATCTCTATGCCATGTTCATGGATAATAAATCCTAAAAACTTACCAGCCGACACTCCAAACACACATTTACGTGGGTTCATTTTTGAACCGTACCGACGCATTTTATCAAAGGTTTTGCGTAAATCAGCTATGTGAGAACTAAACTCAGCCGATTTGACTACGATATCATCAATGTAGACTTCCACAGTATTTCCTAACAACTCATGAAAAATCAAATTCATAGCCCTCTGATAAGTAGCACCAGCATTTTTAAGACCAAATGTCATGACAACCCATTCAAATAAACCAATGAAGCCTGGACATATGAAGGCCGTTTTAGACGCATCCTCTTCGGCCATAAAAATCTGATTATATCCGGCATTACCATCAAGAAAGCTAATAATTCTATTTCCTGATGCATTATTGATTAATGTGTCGGCTATGGGCATGGGATACTCGTCTTTAGGAGTTGCTCTATTTAAATTGCGAAAATCAATGCACACTTCTAAGCTTACCTGACTCCTTCTCCACCGGCACAATATTGGAGACCCACTCTGCGTATCTGCAAGGTCTAATAAAATTAGCTTCTAACAGTCGGTGGATTTCGTCCTTGATTCGTGGGAGAAGATCTGGACGAAAGGTTCTAGCTTTCTGCTTGAAAGGTCTTAAACCGTACTTAATGGGCAGCCGATGTTCGACGATCTCTCGGCTTAGTCCAGGCATCTCAGTGTAATTCCAAGAAAAACAATCTGAATATTCTTTCAATAGACCGATCATCTCATTTCTAGGATTGGTCTCCAGGGTCTTGTTTACAAAAGTTGGCCTTGGAGTGTTACCATCTCCTATGTCAATCTCTTCCAAATGATCGGCCGATGTAAATCACTGTCCTAGTTTATCAAGATCTCTGAATTCCTCTATCATGTCCCCCACAGAGGAATCAGATGGTCTTTGTGTGATGGCGGACTTTCCGGTCTCAGGGACCGGATCATCTGTAATACTGTCTTTTCGCTGCGGTAGATGTTCGATCTTAACGTCCGAACTGTTTTGGGAAAAACCAGACCATCCGGCTTTGGGAGCCGAACTATCCGTGACCAAAGACTCATAAACTTTATGTGTATTCATCATCTAAACTTTATTTAGGATTTAGTCGATTCTCCATCGGCTCTAGCATTACAAGAATGAAACCTTTCTTATCTATACTTATGAACTGATAATCAGAAAAATCTACTCCTGTGAGACATGTAGCAGTCTCATAAGTCCAGAGTACAGGGGCTGAAAGGGAAATGTGCCCTTGGGCCATTTCTAAGTATTTTGGTGATTTAGTGTCCAACACAAGTGCCTAAGTGTAAAATGGTGGACAAAGTACAAATCAAGGATAAAGGTATGTTTCTCAGACTTAGTACATTGTTTTAAAGACTAATGTATTGTGTCTAAGTGCTGGAAACAGGAAAAATCCAATTGGAAATGTCTTGGCTCGAGCAGCCAAGACTCTGCTCAGTCTGGGAGCACCGGACTGTCCGGTGGTGCACCGGACTGTGTCCGGTAGTGCACCGGACAGTGTCCGGTGCGTCGGGCTGGCTCGAGCGAACTGACCACTCTCGGGAATTCACCGGCGACGTACGACTATAATTCACCGGACTGTCCGGTGTGCACCGGACTGTCCGGTGAGCCAACGGTCGGCCGCGCGATCTGCGCGGGACACGTGGCCGAGCCAACGGCTAGAAGGAGGCACCGGACTGTCCGGTGTGCACCGGACATGTCCGGTGCACCAACGGCTCTCAGGCTACCAACGGTCGACTGCGCCATTTTTGGAAGGAAATCGGGCACCGGACAGTGTCCGGTGTGCACCGGACTGTCCGGTGCACCATTCGACAGAAGGCAATATCAGCCTTCCTAGAATGCTCTCAACGGCTCCTAGCTGCCTTGGGGCTATAAAAGGGACCCCTAGGCGCATGGACGAGGACACCAAGCATTCCTACAACATTCCTAAGCACCAAGACCTCGATTCCGCGCATTTGTTTCATTGTGATAGCATATAGAGCTCTAGTGGAGTTGTGAACTCATTGAGTTGTGTTGCAAGCTCTTGTTGCGACTTGTGTGCATGTTGACACTCTGATTCTTGTGTCTTGTGTGCGTTGCTAATCCTCCCTTGCTCTGTGCTTCTTTGTGAACTTCAAGTGTAAGGGCGAGAGGCTCCAAGTTGTGGAGATTCCTCGCAAACGGGATAGAGAAAAGCAAGCAAAAACACCGTGGTATTCAAGTGGGTCTTTAGACCGCTTGAGAGGGGTTGATTGCAACCCTCGTCCGTTGGGACGCCACAACGTGGAGTAGGCAAGCGTTGGTCTTGGCCGAACCACGGGATAACCACTGTGCCATCTCTGTGACTGATTTCTTGTGGTTATTGTGTTTTGTTGAGACTCCTCTCTAGCCACTTGGCATTTACTGTGCTAACGCTTAACCAAGTTTGTGTGGCTTAAGTTTTCAAGTTTTACAGGATCACCTATTCACCCCCCCCTCTAGGTGCTCTCAATTGGTATCAGAGCCGTTATCTTCACAAAGGGACTAATCGCCCGAAGAGATGGATCCTAAGGGGAAGGGTATCGTGATCAACGATAAAGAGAAGAAATCTTTCGTCAACGAGCCGAATGATGACAAGCCTACAAACTCGGGCTCGGGCCATAGACGGGGGAAGAAGAAGAAGACGAGGCGCATCAAGGAGATCGTCTACTACGACGACAGCGATGAGTCTACTTCTTCCCAAAAGGACGACGACCACAACGACTACGAGAGAAGGAAACCGATCAATTCGAACTTTTCTTTTGACTACTCTCGTATTCCGCAAAGTACAAATACTCATTTGCTCTCCATTCCACTTGGCAAACCTCCTCACTTTGATGAAGAGGACTACGGATTTTGGAGCCACAAAATGCGTAGTCACCTGTTCTCTCTCCATCCGAGCATATGGGAGATTGTGGAAAGTGGAATGAAGTTCGATAGCTCGGATAGCCCTATTTTTATTAATGAACAAATTCATAGAAATGCACAAGCCACTACTGTGTTGTTAGCCTCCTTGTGCAGGGACGAGTACTATAAAGTGAGCGGCTTGGACAATGCCAAGCAGATCTGGGACACCCTCAAGATTTCTCATGAGGGGAACGACGTCACCTTGCTCACTAAGATGGAGTTGGTGGAGGGCGAGCTTGGACGATTCGCGATGATAAGGGGCGAGGAGCCAACCCAAACATACAACCGGCTCAAGACCCTTATCAACAAAATAAGGAGCTACGGAAGCACATGATGGACGGACCACGACGTCGTCTGACTGATGCTAAGGTCCTTTACCGTTCTTGATCCTCATTTGGTGAATAATTATTCGTGAGAATCCCAGGTATACCAAAATGTCACCCGAAGAAGTCCTTGGAAAATTCGTAAGTGGGCGAATGATGATCAAGGAGGCGAGGTACGTGGACGATGCGTTGAACGGTCCAATCCATGAGCCTCAACCCATTGCTCTCAAGGCAATAAGGAGCAAGGAGGCGTTACCTAGCAAGGTAGCGCAAGTTGAGGCGGCAGGGCTAAACGATGAAGAAATGGCCCTCATCATCAAGCGCTTCAAGACGACGCTTAAGGGTCGCAAGGGACAGCCAAGCAAGACCAAAGCCAAGGGGAAGCGCTCATGCTTCAAATGCGGTAAGATTGGTCATTTTATTGCTAACTGTCCCGATAATGAAAGTGACCAGGAACACGGGAGCAAGAGGAAAAAGAAAAAAAATTACAAGAAGGCCAAGGGCGAGGCACACCTAGGAAAGGAGTGGGATTCAGATTGCTCCTCCTCCGACTCCGACAATGAAGGACTCGCCGCCACCGCCTTCAACAAGTCATCCCTCTTCCCCAACGAGCGTCACACATGCCTTATGGCAAGGGAAAAGAAGGTATGTACTCGAGACTCTACTTATGCTTCTTCAAGTGAGGACGAATCTAGTGATGAGGATGAAATAGATTATTCATGTTTATTTAAGGGCCTAGATAGAACCAAGGTAGATAAAATTAATGAATTGATTGATGCCTTGAATGATAAGAATAAGCTTTTAGAAAAACAAGAAGATTTGTTGTATGAAGAACATGACAAATTTGTAGAAGCACAAAAATTTCATGCTTTAGAAGTTAAAAGAAATGAAATGCTTTCTTGTGAATTATCTTCTTGCCATGAGACAATTTCTAGCTTAAGGAGCATTAATGATGATTTGAATGCTAAGTTAGAAATAGCTAGTAAATCAACAACTTGTGTAGAAAATGTTGTTATTTGCAATAGATGTAAAGATTTTGATATTGATGCTTGTAGTGAACACATAGCTTCTATTGCAAAGTTAAATGATGAAATGGCTAGTCTTAATGCCCAACTTAAGGCTAGCAAAAGTGATTTTGATAAACTAAAATTTGCTAGGGATGCCTACACGATTGGTAGACACCCCTCAATTAAGGATGGGCTTGGCTTCAAGAGGGAAGCCAAGAACTTAACAAGCCATAAGGCTCCCATCTCCGCCAAAGAGAAAGGGAAGGCCCCTATGGCAAGTAGTACTAAAAAGAACCATGCTTTTATGTACATTGATAGAAGACAGTCTCATAGGAGTTGTAATGCTTTTGATTCACATGCCTATGATTCTTATGCTATGTTTGCTCTCAGTTCTTCCTATATGCATGGTAGAGATATGCCTAGGAAAAATATTCATCATGTGCCTAGAAAGAATATTGTTCATGTTCCTAGGAAAGTTATGAATGAACCCTCTACAATTTATCATGCTTTAAATGCTTCCTTTGCTATTTGTAGAAAGGATAGGAAGATAGTTGCTAGGAAATTAGGGGCAAAATGCAAGGGTGATAAAACTTGCATTTGGGTCCCTAAGACAATTGTGACTAACCTTGTAGGACCCAACAAGAGTTGGGTACCTAAGACCCAAGCCTAAATTTGCCTTGCAGGTTTATGCATCCGGGGGTTCAAGCTGGATTATCGACAGCGGATGCACGAACCATATGACGGGGGAAAAGAAGATGTTCACCTCCTACGTCAAGAATAAGGATTCCCAAGATTCAATCATATTCGGTGATGGGAACCAAGGCAAGGTGAAAGGTTTAGGCAAGATTGCAATATCAAATGAGCACTCTATCTCTAATGTGTTTTTAGTTGAGTCTCTTGGATATAATTTACTATCTGTCAGTCAATTATGTAATATGGGATATAATTGTCTATTTACAAATGTAGATGTGTCTGTCTTTAGAAGATGTGATGGTTCACTAGCTTTTAAGGGTGTACTAGACGACAAACTTTATTTAGTTGATTTTGCAAAAGAGGAGGCCGGTCTAGATGCATGCTTAATTGCTAAGACTAGCATGGGCTGGCTGTGGCATCGCCACTTAGCACATGTGGGGATGAAGAACCTTCACTAGCTTCTAAAGGGAGAACACGTGATAGGTTTGACTAACGTGCAATTCGAAAAAGATAGACCTTGTGCAGCTTGTCAAGCAGGTAAACAAGTGGGAGGAGCACATCACAACAAGAATGTGATGACCACTTCAAGACCTCTGGAGCTGCTGCATATGGACCTCTTCGGACCCGTCGCCTATCTGAGCATAGGAGGAAGTAAGTATGGTCTAGTTATTGTTGATGACTTTTCCCGCTTCACTTGGGTGTTCTTTTTGCAGGATAAGTCTAAAACCCAAGGGACCCTCAAACGCTTCCTAAGGAGAGCTCAAAATGAGTTTGAGCTCAAGGTGAAGAAGATAAGGAGCGACAACGGGTCCGAAATCAAGAATCTTCAAGTGGAGGAGTTCCTTGAGGAGGAGGGGATCAAGCACGAGTTCTCCGCTCCCTACACACCTCAGCAAAATGGTGTGGTAGAGAGGAAGAACAGGACGCTCATTGATATGGCGAGGACTATGCTTGGAGAGTTCAAGACCCCCGAGCGTTTTTGGTCGGAAGCCGTGAACACGGCTTGCCACGCCATCAACAGGGTCTACCTTCACCGCCTCCTCAAAAAGACTTCATATGAGCTGCTAACTGGTAACAAACCCAATGTGTCTTATTTTCGTGTATTTGGGAGCAAGTGTTATATTCTTGTGAAGAAAGGTAGAACTTCTAAATTTGCTCCCAAAGCTGTAGAAGGGTTTTTATTAGGTTATGATTCAAATACAAAGGCGTATAGGGTCTTCAACAAATCATCGGGTTTGGTTGAAGTCTCTAGCGACGTTGTATTTGATGATACTAATGGCTCTCCAAGAGAGCAAGTTGATGATCTTGATGATGTAGATGAAGAAGACGTTCCAACGGCCGCGATACGCACCATGGCGATTGGAGATGTACGACCTCAGGAACAATTAGAGCAAGATCAACGTCTTCCTCAACTATGGTGCATCCCCCAGCCCAAGATGACGAACAGGTACCTCAAGTGGAGGCGCATGATCAAGGGGGAGCACAGGATGTTCAAATTGAAGAGGAAGAAGCACCTCAGGCACCTCCAACCCAAGTTCGAGCGACGATCCAAAGGGATCATCCCGTCGACCAAATTTTGGGTGATATTAGCAAGGGAGTAACTACTCGTTCAAGATTAGTTAATTTTTGTGAGCATTACTCTTTTGTCTCTTCTATTAAGCCTTTCAGGGTAGAAGAGGCCTTGCTGGATCCGAACTGGGTGTTGGCCATGCAGGAGGAACTCAACAACTTCAAGCGCAATGAAGTTTGGACACTTGTGCCTCGTCCCAAGCAAAATGTTGTGGGAACCAAGTGGGTGTTCCGCAACAAACAGGACGAGCACGGGGTGGTGACAAGGAACAAGGCTCGACTTGTGGCAAAAGGTTATGCCCAAGTCACAGGTTTGGACTTTGAGGAGACGTTTGCTCCTGTGGCTAGGCTAGAATCAATTCGTATTTTGCTAGCATATGCCGCTCACCATTCCTTCAGGTTGTACCAAATGGATGTAAAGAGCGCTTTCCTCAACGGGCCAATCAAGGAGGAGGTGTACGTAGAGCAACCCCCTGGCTTCGAGGATGAACGGTACCCCGACCACGTGTGTAAGCTCTCTAAGGCGCTCTATGGACTTAAGCAAGCCCCAAGAGCATGGTATGAATGCCTTAGAGACTTTTTAATTGCTAATGCTTTCAAGGTCGGGAAAGCCGATCCAACTCTTTTTACTAAGACTTGCGATGGTGATCTTTTTGTGTGCCAAATTTATGTCGATGACATAATATTTTTGGTTCTACTAATCAAAAGTCTTGTGAAGAGTTTAGCAGGGTGATGACGTAGAAATTCGAGATGTCGATGATGGGCGAGTTGAACTACTTCCTTGGGTTCCAAGTGAAGCAACTCAAGGACGGCACTTTTATCTCCCAAACGAAGTATACGCAAGACTTGCTAAAGCGGTTTGGGATGACGGATGCCAAGCCCGCAAAGACTCCGATAGGAACCGACGGACACACTGACCTCAACAAAGGAGGTAAGTCCGTTGATCAAAAGGCATACCGGTCCATGATAGGTTCTTTGCTTTATTTATGTGCTAGTAGACCGGATATTATGCTTAGCGTATGCATGTGTGCTAGATTTCAATCCGATCCTAAGGAGTGTCACTTAGTGGCTGTGAAGCGAATTCTTAAATATTTAGTCGCTACGCCTTGCTTCGGGATCTGGTATCCAAAGGGGTCTAACTTTGACTTGATTGGATATTTAGATTCCAACTATGCTGGATGTAAGGTCGATAGGAAGAGTACATCGGGGACGTGCCAATTCTTAGGAAGGTCCCTGGTGTCGTGGAACTCTAAGAAACAAACTTCCGTTGCCCTATCCACCGCTGAGGCCGAGTACGTTGCCGCAGGACAGTGTTGCGCGCAACTACTTTGGATGAGGCAAACCCTCCGGGACTTTGGCTACAATCTGAGCAAAGTCCCACTCCTATGTGACAATGAGAGTGCTATCCGAATAGCGGAAAATCCTATTGAGCACAGCCGCACAAAGCACATTGACATCCGACATCACTTTTTGAGAGACCACCAGCAAAAGGGAGATATCTAAGTGTTTCATGTTAGCACCGAGAACCAGCTAGCCGATATCTTCACTAAGCCTTTAGATGAAAAGACCTTTTGCAGGCTGCGTAGTGAGCTAAATGTCTTAGATTCACGGAACTTGGATTGATTCATAGCATACATGTATTTATGCCTTTGATCATGTTCCTTATGCATTTCGTTGCTTACTTATGGTGCTCAAGTTGTACAAACACTCCCCGGACCTCACAAGTCCTTTTTGCAAGTGATGCACATATTTAGGGGGAGCTGTGCTACAACTTGACCCTTTGAGACTAACCATGTGCTTGAGTTTGCTTGTTTTAGTCTCAAAGGAGGTTTGAAAGGGAAAAGGTGGACTTGGACCATGAAAGACTTCCACTGCACTCCGATGAGAGGGTAACTTATTCCAAGTTCATCTCATGTACTCTTATTGCCTTTGTATTCTTATTGAAGATTTTGGTGAGGCAATGGGGTTCTGGGGCCAAGATTAATCCCGTTTTGGTGCTTGATGCCAAAGGGGGAGAAAATAAAGGCCAAAGCGATAAATGGATCAGCTACCACTTGAGAAATTTTAAAAATAGTAGATTAGAGCTTTTAGTTTGTCAAAACTCTTTTATTGTCTCTCTCGTCAAAAGTTGGCTTCTTGTGGGGAGAAGTGTTGATTATGGGAAAAAGGGGAGTTTTTGAAATCTTAAATCAATTTCTCTTGGAATGACTCTCTTTATGTCTTTACATGTGTGTTTGACTTAGAGGTAGAAATTTGAGGTTGATTTGCAAAAACAAACCAAGTGGTGGCGAAGAGTGATCCACATATGTCAAATTTGAATCAAAACAATTTGAGTTCTTATTTGAATTGATTTTGTATTTGTTCTACTTGCTTTATGATGTGTTGGCATAAATCACCAAAAAGGGGGAGATTGAAAGGGAAATGTGCCCTTGGGCCATTTCTAAGTATTTTGGTGATTTAGTGTCCAACACAAGTGCCTAAGTGTAAAATGGTGGACAAAGTACAAATCAAGGATAAAGGTATGTTTCTCAGACTTAGTACATTGTTTTAAAGACTAATGTATTGTGTCTAAGTGCTGGAAACAGGAAAAAATCCAATTAGAAATGTCTTGGCTCGAGCAGCCAAGACCCTGCTCAGTCTGGGAGCACCGGACTGTCCGGTGGTGCACCGGACAGTGTCCGGTAGTGCACCGGACAGTGTCCGGTGCGCCAGGCTGGCTCGAGCGAACTGACCACTCTCGGGAATTCACTGGCGACGTACGGCTATAATTCACCGGACTGTCCGGTGTGCACCGGACTGTCCGGTGAGCCAATGGTCGGCCAGGCCAACGGTCAGTCGCGCGATCTGCGCGGGACACGTGGCCGAGCCAACGGCTAGAAGGAGGCACCGGACTGTCCGGTGTGCACCGGACATGTCCGGTGCGCCAACGGCTCTCAGGCTACCAACGGTCGACTGCGCCATTTTTGGAAGGAAATCGGGCACCGGACAGTGTCCGGTGTGCACCGGACTGTCCGGTGCACCATTCGACAGAAGGCAATATCAGCCTTCCTATAATGCTCTCAACGGCTCCTAGCTGCCTTGGGGCTATAAAAGGGACCCCTAGGCGCATGGAGGAGGACACCAAGCATTCCTACAACATTCCTAAGCACCAAGACCTCGATTCCGCGCATTTGTTTCATTGTGATAGCATATAGAGCTCTAGTGGAGTTGTGAACTCATTGAGTTGTGTGCAAGCTCTTGTTGCGACTTGTGTGCGTGTTGACACTCTGATTCTTATGTCTTGTGTGCGTTGCTAATCCTCCCTTGCTCTGTGCTTCTTTGTGAACTTCAAGTGTAAGGGCGAGAGGCTCCAAGTTGTGGAGATTCCTCGCAAACGGGATAGAGAAAAGCAAGCAAAAACACCGTGGTATTTAAGTGGGTCTTTGGACCGCTTGAGAGGGGTTGATTGCAACCCTCGTCCGTTGGGACGCCACAACGTGGAGTAGACAAGCGTTGGTCTTGGCCGAACCACGGGATAACCACCATGCCATCTCTGTGACTGATTTCTTGTGGTTATTGTGTTTTGTTGAGACTCCTCTCTAGCCACTTGGTATTTACTGTGCTAACGCTTAACCAAGTTTGTGTGGCTTAAGTTTTCAAGTTTTACAGGATCACCTATTCACCCCCCCCCTCTAGGTGCTCTCAGGGGGCATCGGCCACAGCGATGCAGGCCGATACATCAGCATGTACTTGTTCTACCTCATCGCCCACCCATTGTATTAACATTTGATGTAATGTAGAAGGTATACATTGGTTGGCATGAATCCAATCTCTACCTAGTATTAGGCTATAATTTCCTTCTACATCAGCGACGAAGAATGCAGCAGCAAGGGTCTTAGTCCCGATGGTTAATTCAACGGACGTGACTCCCCTGGCTTTAATCGAACTATCCCCAACACCGCTGAGGGTCATGTTGGTTTTGACAAGTTCGTCATATTGCTTACCTAATTTTCTGTATAATGAATAAGGCATTAGATTTACAGCCGCCCCTCCATCTACCAACATCTTAGCAATCGATATTCCATCAATGTGACCGCGCACGAAGAGCGGCTTTAAATGATTTACCGATTCCTTTGGTTTAGTAAAGGCGGCTTTTTTAGGACCAAAATTAAACTGGGCAGCAACAGGTTCATCGTCGCCGATAATAGTACAATCGGCGAAAAATGTAATAACATTTACATCCATACCTGGGTGTTCTGGAGAAGCCTCGTAGTCGACCAAATCTTCTCCCAGTAGGTCGTCTTTTTCCACTGATGTTGGCGTGTTGTCGGAGGCTTCCTGATGAAGGACGGACGGTCCGCACGTAGGGGCCAGACGGTCCATGCCTGGTGTAGATTGTCCAACCTTGCTGGCCGAGCTATATGCCATACCTGCAGGGTGCTGCACAAGTGTTGTTTGATTTTCTATTTTTGTGGCCGTTTTTTTCTCAACGGCCTTTGGTCTCCATTTCTTTTGCGGTGGCGGGTATAGTGGATGTGTGTCATTGAATATCTTTTCCGCCTCCTTCTCCTGGCTCTCCTGTGCTCTTAGGCGCTGTAATTTTCTCTTTTGGGACTGTGTCAATCTCGCTGGGCACCATCGAGGCATGGAGTACTTTGGATCGGCTGTTTTGATGGTAGCCGTATTTTCTTTTTTGGTTGTATTGGCCGATTCACCAAAAATTATCGGCCCTTCGCTTTCTTTTTTATAACGACATCTGTTATGCCTATTTTGATAATGTCCTTTTTTGTCGTTCTTTTATTTGCCGCAGGCATATGCCCCCCTGCCGAATTGGTCGGTCTTGGAGGCCGAGTGGTCCGGCAATCCTGTTGGGTGTGTGCCTGATGACCGGACTGAGCGGTGCTTAATCGGTCTTGTACTGGTGGCGCTAACCTGTCAAAAACGGATGTTTGGGGTGCCCCCCAAGTAGGGTACTGTGGCATCCCAAATGAATATGGTGGTATGCCCCACATTTGATTTGGAACATATGGTGGAGGCATGTATGTGTATGGATATGGCATAGGTGGATATGGAGGTGGAGGTGCAGGTATGTTAGGTCTCAATTGTACAGTATGACCTTTCATTTCTTCCGATTTGTGGGGTGGTCCAATTGGCCTGACCTGACGCTGCTCATGAATGGGTGAGCGGGGTCGCTTTGCTGGCCGGTCCCTGGGGCCAGCCTTCTTTTTCACGTATTTAGACAACAATTGATCGAAAGTTGGGCCAGACTTGACCAGCCGACCAGCTACTTTAAATGTATTTGTTTTCCACGTACCTATCTCTGGTCGTCGTGGTTTGAAGGTACGTGGCCGCTGTGAGTCCTGAGCATGGCCGGACCATCCGCTGGTGTCCTCCGAACCGTCCGGAGAAGTTTCGGACCGTCCGCGTCTGGATGGTGGACCGTCCGCGATGCGCAGAACGGGTTCTTGCGCCTGTCTCCCTGTCTGTGTTTGCCCCCAGTCCCGGAGGCTGTGATGGTCACCTTCAGAGTCTCCCCTCCATCAGGGGTCTTCTCGGCCACCACTTTCCTGCAAGAAATTTTAATATTCCCACTGGCCTCTCCTGCATTGCCGATGACTATCTTTTTGCCTTTGCCTTCATCGGTTGTGTTTGGCCGAGTCAGGACTTTCTTCCCTCAAAGTCGATCATGTTCATCGGAAAGGGCTCTGTGTCCACCTGCATTTCCTGAAATTTCAATCGTCCTTCATTAATGGCCGATTGAATCTGTCGACGGAATACATTACAATCATTAGTGGCATGAGAAAATGAGTTATGCCACTTGCAGTATGCACGACGTTTTAGCTCGTCGGCGGATGGAACAGTGTGATTTATTTTAATATTGCCATTTTTAAGTAACTCATCAAATATTTTATCACATTTACCAACATTAAATGTAAACTTTACCTCCTCCTGCCGTTTCTTTTGAACCGGCTGTAAGGAAGCACAAGCCGAAGATTTGGCCTGCTTTGGCCAAACCATTTCAGCAGCATATATTTCTGTTGACTCGTCATCTGAGCTACTTTGATCGCACTCTACTATATGTACGTTATGACAAATTGCTTTAGCAGTTTCTTTGCTTCGGCTTTCACAAGCCAAAGCTCTCTGGTGTAACTGTGCTAGTGTAAAAAATTGGATGCCTTCTAATCTTTCTTTTAAATAATATCGTAGACCATTAAAGGCTAATCCCGCTAGCTGTTTTTCTGCTAAATGAATTTGGAAGCATCGGTTTCTTGTATCTCGGAATCTCCGGATGTAATCATTAACCGATTCATCTTTTGCTTGTCGCAATGACACTAAATCTACCAAATCCAACTCATAGTCACCGGAGAAAAAATGATCATGAAATTTTTGTTATAGATCCCCCCATGATGAAATGGAATTAGAAGGTAAAGTGGCGTACCATGCAAACGCGGTTCCCGTTAGAGATAATGAAAATAAACGTACGCGAAATGCCTCTGTGTCGGCCAATTCTCCTAATTGTGCTAAAAACTGGCCTATGTGTTCGCGCGTGTTCTTTCCTTGATCACCCAAAAATTTTGCGAATTCGGGTATCCTGGTTCCCTGTGGGTATGGGTGGTGATCAAATCGGTTGTCATAAGGTTTCCGATACGATTGCCCCCCAGGGACCATGCTTACTCCGAGCTTATCTCAGAACGCCCCGGCTATTTCTTCCCTTACTATATCAATGGCAGCCGGTGCGAGACCACCGGCTCTCTGGTCAAACATAGGTGGGGTTGGCTGGATGTTAGTATGTTGTCTCTCCCCCCATTGGTTTGAGCTACGTGGTGCATTTCCATTTGCCCTATATGGCTCATAGGTTTGATCGTTTCTTTCCGGCCTTCTAGGTGGGGCCGAAAAGCTTTCCTGGGCTCTGGATCTTGAACTAATGGGCTGGTGCATTGCATAGTGTGATGGGAAGTGTTGCTGGGACGGGTGAGGATTTAGGTAATAATCCTCCTCAAAAGATTCATGCGCGGACTGTCCGGGTATGTACCCGGACCGTCCGTGGTTGTATGCGGACCGTCCGTCGTTGTATGCGGACCGTCCGACTGGGTAGTTTGGGTTCTGTGACATATGTGGTGGCTCGGGTGCATGTCTAGGTAACTCATTAAAAATGGGCCCGACTGTTGCTGGCCCGGACGGTCCGTGCTCACGTGCGGATGGTCCGGACATGTGCAGATCGGCTGATTTGCTGCCAATTTGCGGTTGCTCAGGGTATGTGTCCATCGGCATCCCATAAAGGGGTTGTGACTGGCCGTGACAACCTGTAGCCGATGTATTACGCGTGTTACCCCCTAACTCAACCTCGTGCGAAGGAAAATTTGCGATATTAGATTTATCAAATGCACGTACTAGTCTCTTGAAATCGCTTTGCATACCCCTATGATGTTCTGCATTTGTTCACGTTGCTCTTCTACATAATTTCTAAGAGATTGTAGCTCGTTGGTATTACTTACATTGGGGATATCTGGTGTGGGTTGGAGCGAAGCCGAATCCGTCGCCCGATGTCGGACGACCTTGTTGTTCCTGTCAACTTTGAAGTTGGCCAAGAATTTTGCTTTTGCCTCCTGGATCATACACTCCTTATGCTCCTCGAATTGGAGCTGTTCGTCAGCCGGCAAGGTCTGCCAAGTCGGCTCTATGATGTTGCTTGGGGAAATATCAGAGCTATCTCTTGAACCGGCCATTGAGGGCTGATTTGATGCGTCTATATTTGTTTTCCCCAACAGAGTCGCCAAAAAGTATGTTGACACCCTTTTGGAGGCGCCAATTGCTCAAGAGAACCAGCGGCGGTGCTCTCTGGTCAGGCGCGGACGGTCCGCGGCACAGGGCCGGACGGTCCGCGACCTGGCGTGAGGCGGCGGACCGGCGGTGCTCTCTGTTCAGGCGCGGACGGTCCGCGGCACAGGGCCGGACGGTCCGCGACCTGGTGCAGGAGCTCGGGTTCCCTGCCTGACGGCCGGACGGTCCGCGCCCTAGGGCCGGACGGTCCGCGCGTGCGCAGGGGCGGCGGAAGATCGTCGGCGGCGCCTGGATCTCGCTCCCGGGAGGGACCCCGTCGGGGAGGAGAGATCCTAGGTGGTGTCTAGGCTCGGGCAGGCCGACCTAGACTCCTCTAATCGACGTAGAGTCGAAGAGAAGCGGAGAATTTGGGGATCAAGAAGCTAAACTAGAACTAGACTAGAACTACTCCTAATTGTACAGGAAATAAATACGAAATAGAAGTTGTATTGATTCGATTGATGATTACAAATCGGCCGTATACCTCTCTATTTATAGAGGAGGGGGGCTGGACCCTTTACAAACTAATTTCCGAGCGAATCCCGCGAATTTAGCTAACAACCGTAGCATAAAACTCGGAACCCTAATCTACTCTGCGCACGCGCGGACCGTCCGGCCCACGGGCGTGGACTGTCCGGACCGCGGACTGTCCGGCCTCAGGGCCGGACCGTCCGCACACTCAATTTGGTGCCAAACAAAATGAAACATACGAGAAACACAAATAAAACAGCTAAATTCCCAACCACTCCTCACTCATCTTCAGAAACATGAAACACTAGACATCAGAAACCCCAAAAGAGACTCAAAGACCATCCAACTAGACAGCTTCTCAGTGTCCACCTTCCTCGCTCGGCGTCTGCGGACTGATCCTTGCATTGGCAGCCTTCAACAGGAGCTTCGCGCCATCATGTAGCAAGTCCTGGAGTTCCTTCTTCCTTAAACCTGCCCATTTCATAATCAACGCACATGCATGACAAACAATTTCCACAGGTGAATTGATCACAGTGTTTTCAAAGCAAGCTTTATTCCTTGCTTTCCATAAGGCCCAACAAATGGCGGCAGCCCCGACAATTCCAATTTCATGCGTCCTCTGTTTCCAAAAAGTTCACCTTCATCAATCATCAGAAAATTCTCTTTCATAGGATAGCATCTTGCTTCAAGCTGCTGAGTATTAAGAGGACCCAACTCTTCATTCATTTCTAGCCTATTCAGATCATATATAATCTAATCTCTCTTCTTCTTTTTCTCCCCTTTTAAGTTCCAATCCCATCCTTTAAGAAACTGCTTGCATAACTTCAATTTTTGTTGGATTTTATCCAGTGAACTTTTAGCTCGGCATGGTTTGTTCCAAATATCTTCAACCATTTTTTTAAAATTTGGATGAGATAACCAACCAATCTCAAAAAAGAAGGAAGAGTGGGATCTCTTACATTGTCTTCTAGACTCAATAATGAGAGGATTATGATCAAAAAGAATCTTAGGAAGCTTTTTAACTTTTACAAGAGGAAACATATCCTCCCAATTTTCGCTCATCAGAACTCTGTCCAATTTAACCAAAGTGGGAGATTCATGGTTATTGGACCAGGTATGACCACCACCTACCATATGAATTTCTCTCAAGCAACATTTCTAGATCACCCAATTAAAAGGATCAGAATGATGGTGAATGTTATTTTATTTATTTTTTCATGAGTAAATCTTATAATGTTGAAGTCCCCACCAACAATGTAAGGTTCCTTACTATTTGTTGGGCACCATTTTGAGCCGGCGGACGGTCCGGCCCTGAGGCCGGACGGTCCGCGGTCCGGACTGTCCGCGCCTGTGGGCCAGACGGTCCGCGCACGCGCAGAACAGATTAGGGTTCCGAGTTTTTCGCTATGTTTGTTGGCGAAAATCGCGGGATTTGCTCGGAGTTTTGTTGGTAACGGTTCCAGCCCCCCTCCTCTATAAAAGCAGAGGACTACGACCGATTGGAGATAATCAATCGAACCCACAATCAATACAATTTACATTTATTCTTAGGAGTAGTTATAGTCTAGTTCTAGTTTAGTCTTCCAATCCCCAAATCCTCCGCTTCTCTTCGACTCTACGTCGATTAGAGGAGTCTAGGTCGATCTACCCGAGCCTAGACATTACCTAGGATCTCTCCTCCCCGACGGGGTCCCTCCCGGGAGCGAGATCCAGGCGTCGCCGGCGATCCTCCGTCGCCCCTGCGCACGCGCGGACCGTCCGACCCTAGGGCACGGACCGTCCGGCCGTCAGGCAGGGAACCCTAGCCCCTACGCCAGGTCGCGGACCGTCCGGCCCTGTGCCGCGGACCATCCGCGCTTGACCAGAGAGCACCGCCACGGTTCTTGTTGAGTGTTTGACGCCTCCAAAAAGACGTCAACATACTTTTTGGCGACTCCGCTGGGGACAACGCATATAGACCTATCAAATCGGCCCTCAATGGCCGGTTCAAAGGATAGCTCTGAAGTTTCCACCAGCAACATCATAGGAGTTGACTTGGGAGACCTTGTCGGCTGACGAACAGCTCCAGTTTGAGGAGCACAAGGAGCAGATGATCCAGGAGGCAAAAGCAAAGTTCTTGGCCAACTTCAAAGTGGACAGGAACAACAAGGTCGTCCGACATCGGGCGACGGATCCGGCTTCGCTCCGACCCACACCAGATATCCCCAATGTAAGTAATATAAACGAGCTACAATCTCTTAGAAATTATGTAGATGAACAGCGTGAACAAATGCAAAATATCCTAGAGGGTATGCAGAACGATTATAGGAGACTAGTACGTGCATTTGATAAATCTAATATCGCAAATTTTCCTTCGCACGAGGTTGAATTAGGGGGTAACACACGTAATACATCGGCTATAGGTTGTCGCGACTAGGCACAACCCCTTTATGGGATGCCGATGGACACATATCCTGAGCAACCGCAAATCGGCAGCAAATCAGCCGATCTGCACATGCCCGGACCGTTCGTACGTGAGCGCGGACCGTCTAGGCCAGCCATAGTCGGGCCCATTTTTAATGAGTTACCAACACATGTACCCGAGCCACATCATTTAGCGCAAAATTCAAACTACCTAGCCGGACCGTCCGCATACCATGACGGACGGTCCGCATATAATCACGGACGGTCCGGGCCAATGTTCGGACAGTCCGCGCATGACCTTTTTGAGGAGGATTATTACCCGAATCCTCACCCGTCCCAGCAACACTTCCCATCACACTATGCGATCCATCAGCCTAATAATACAAAATTTAGAGCCCAGGAAAGCTTTCCGGCCCGCCTAGAAGGCCAGAAAGGAACGATCAATCCTATGAGTCATATAGGGCAAACGGCAATGCACCACATAGCTCAAACCAATGGGGGGAAGACAACATGCCAATATCTAGCCAACCCCACCTATGTTTGACCAGAGAGCCGGTGGCCTCGCACCGGCTGCCATTGATATAGTGAGGGAGGAAATAGCTGGGGCGTTCCGGGATAAGCTCGGAGTGAGCATGATCCCTAGGGGGCAATCATATCGGAAACCTTATGAGAACCGATTTAATCACCACCCATACCCACAGGGAACCAGGATACCCGAATTCTCAAAATTTTCGGGTGACCAGGGAAAGAGCACGCGCGAACACATAGGCCAGTTCCTAGCACAATTAGGAGAATTGGCCGACATAGAAGCATTTCGCGTGCGTTTATTTTCATTATCTTTAACAGGAACTGTGTTCGCATGGTACGCCACTTTACCTCCTAATTCTATTTTTTGTCATGGGGGGATTTAGAACAAAAATTCTATGATCACTTTTTCTCCGGTGACTATGAGTTAGATTTAGTAGACCTAGTGGCCTTGCGACAAGCGAAAGATGAATCGGTTAATGACTATATCCGGAGATTCCGAGATACTAGAAACCGATGCTTCCAAATTCATTTGGCAGAAAAACAGTTAGCAGGACTATCTTTTAATGGATTGCGATATTATTTAAAGGAAAGATTAGAAGGCATTCAATTTTTCACGCTAGCGCAACTACACCAAAGAGCTTTGGCCTGTGAAAGCCGAAGCAAAGAGACTGCCAAAACTATTCGTCACAATGTCCATATAGTAGAATGTGACCAAAGTAGCTCGGACGACGAATCAACAGAAATTTATGCTGCTGAAATGGTTTGGCCAAAGCAGGCCAAATCTTCGGCTTGTTCTTCCTTGCAGCCGGTTCAAAAGAAACGGCAAGAGGAGGTTAAGTTTACATTTAATGTTGGTAAATATGATAAAATATTTGATGAATTACTCAAAAATGGCAACATTAAAATAAATCACACTATTCCATCCGCTGACAAGATAAAATGTCGGGCATACTGCAAGTGGCATAACTCATTTTCTCATGCCACTAATGATTGTAATGTATTCCGTCGACAGATTCAATCGGCTATTAACGAGGGACGATTGAAATTTCAGGAAATGCAGGTGGATACAGAGCCCTTTCCGATGAACATGATCGACTTCGAGGGCAAGAAAGTCCTGGTTCGGCCAAACGCAGCCGATAAAGGCAAAGGCAAAGAGATAGTCATCGGCAATGCAAGAGATGCCAATGAAAATCATAAAATTTCTTGCAGGAAAGTGGTGGCATAAAAGACTCCTAACGGAGGGGAAACTCTTAAGGTGACCATCACGGCCTACGGCGCTGGGGGCAAGCACGGACCAAGGAGCAGGAACCCGTGCTGCGCACCCCGGACGGTCCGGCACATAGGCGCAGACGGTCCGGGACCCCGCCGGATGGTCCGGGGAACTCCAGCGGACGGTCCGGCCATGCTCAAGACTCGCAACGACCACATACTTTCAAACCACGATGACCAGAGATAGATACATGGAAAACAAATACATTCAAGGCAGCTGGTCAGTTGGTCAAAACCGGCTCGACTTTCGATCAATTGTTGTCTAAATACGTGAAAAAGAAGGCCGGCCCCAGTGACCGGCCAGCAAAGCGACCCCGCTCCCCTATTTATGAGCAATGTCAGGTAAGGCCGATTGGACTACCTCACCAATCGGAACAAATGAAAGGTCATACTGTGTAGTTGAGACCTAACATACCTACATGGACACCTCCACCTTATCCACCTATGCCATATCCATACACATATTTACCTCCACCATATGTCCCAAACCAAATGTGGGGCATGCCACCATATTCATTTGGGATGCCACAGTACCCTGCTTGGGGGGCACCCCAAACATCTGTATTTGATAGGTTGACACCTCCAGTACAAGACCAATTGAGTGCCGCTCAATCCGGTCATCAGACATAGGCCCAACAAGAGTGCCGGAGTACTCGGCCTCAAAGGCCGACCAATCCGGCAGGGGGCATATACCTGCAGCAACCGAAAGGACAACAAAAAAGGACGTCATCAAAATAGGTACTGTAGATGTTATCATACAGGAAGATAATAAAGGGTCGATGATTTTTGGTGAATCGGCCAACACAACCAAAAAAGAAGATACGGCTACCATCAAAACAGCTGATCCGAAGTACTCCATGCCTCGATGGTGCCCAACGGGATTGACACGGTCCCAAAAGCGGAAATTATAGCGCCTAAGAGCAAAGGAGAGCCAGGAGAAGGAGGCAGAAAAGATATTCAATGATACACATCCACAGTACCCGCCACCGGAAAAGAAATGGAGACCAAAGGCCGTTGAAGAAAAACAAACGACCACAAAAATAGAAAATAAAACAACACTTGTGCAGCACCCTGCAGGTATGGCAAATAGCTTGGCCAACGAGGCCGAACAGCCTGCACCAGACGTGGACCATCCGCTCCCGGAGTTCAGACCGTCCGCACCACTCCAGGAAGCCTCCAACGACATGCCAACATCAATGGAAGAGGACGACCAACTGGGAGAATACCTGGTCGACTACGAGGCTTCTCCAAAGCGCTCAGGTATGGATGTAAATGTTATTACATTTTCCACCGATTATACTATTGTCGGCTACGATCAACCTGTTGTTGCCCAGTTTGATTTTGGTCCTAAAGAAGCCGCCTTTACTAAACCAAAGGAATCGGTAAATCATTTAAAGCCGCTCTTCGTGCGCGGTCACATTGATGGGATACCAATTGCTAAAATGTTGGTAGATGGAGGGGCGGCTGTAAATCTAATGCATTATTCATTTTACAGAAAATTAGGTAAACAAGACGACGAACTTGTCAAGACCAACATGACCCTCAGCGGTGTTGGACCTAATAGTTCGATTAAAGCCAGGGGAGTCACGTCCGTTGAATTAACCATCAGGACTAAGACCCTTGCTGATGCATTCTTCGTCGCTGATGTAGAAGGAAATTACAGTTTAATCCTAGGCAGAGATTGGATTCATGCCAATCAATGTATACCTTCTACATTACATCAAATGCTAATACAATGGGTAGGCGATGATGTAGAACAAGTACATGCTGATGTATCGGTCTGTATCGCTGTGGCCGATGCCCCTGTACTCTGGACCTATGAGACTGCTACATGTCTCACAGGAGTAGATTTTTCTGATTATCAGTTCATAAGTATTGATAAGAGAGGTTTCATTCCTATAATGCTAGAGCCGATGGAGAATCGGCAAAATCCTAAATAAAGTTTAAATAATGAGTACACACAAAGCTCATGAGTCTTTGGTCACGGACAATTCGGCTTCTAAAGCCGGATGGTCTGGTCTTTCACAAAACAGTTCAAACTTTAAGGCCGAGCATCTACCGCAGCATAAAGACAGTATTACGGATGATCCGGTACCCGAGACCGGAAAATCCGCCATCACACAAAGATCATCTGATTCCTCTGTGGGGGACATGATAGAGGAATTCAGAGATCTTGATAAACTAGGACAGGGGTTTACATCGGCCGATCCTTTGGAGGAGATTGACATAGGAGATGGTCAAACTCTAAGGTCGATTTTTGTAAACAAGACCCTAGAGACCGATCCTAGAAATGAAATGATCGGTCTATTGAAGGAATATTCAGATTGTTTTGCTTGGAATTACACTTAGATGCCTGGATTAAGCCGAGAGATCGTAGAACATCAGCTGCCTATTAAGTCCGGTTTCAGACCTTTCAACTAGAAAGCTAGAACATTTCGTCCAGATCTTCTCCCACGAATCAAGGACGAAATCCACCAGCTGCCAGAAGCTGATTTTATTAGACCTTGTAGATACGCAGAATGGGTCTCCAATATTGTGCCGGTGGAAAAGAAAGAGTTAGGTAAACTTAGAGTATGCATTGATTTTCGCAATTTAAATAGAGCAACTCCTAAAGATGAGTATCCCATGCCCATAGCCGACACGTTAATCAATAATGCATCAGGAAATAGAATTATTAGCTTCCTTGATGGTAATGCTGGATATAATCAGATTTTCATGGCCGAAGAAGACGCGTATAAAACAGCCTTTATATGTCCAGTGAAAGTCGCCTAGAGGGGGGGGGTGAATAGGGCGAAACTGAAATTTACAAATATAAACACAACTACAAGCCTGAGAGCACCTAGAGGGGGGTGAATAGGTGATCCTGTAAAAACTTCAAACTTAAGCCACAAAAACTTGTTAAGTGTTAGCACGATTATTGCCAAGTGGCTAAGGTGAAGTCTCAACAAAACACAATACCACAAGAGATCAAGCACAGAGGTGACACAGTGGTTTATCCCGTGGTTCGGCCAAGACCAACGCTTGCCTACTCCACGTTGTGGCGTCCCAATGGACGAGGGTTGCAATCAACCCCTCTCAAGCGGTCCAAAGACCCACTTGAATACCACGGTGTTTTGTTTTTCCTTTCACTATCCCGTTTGCAAGGAATCTCCACAAATTGGAGTCTCTTGCCCTTACAAGTATATGATCACAAATGAAACACAGAGTAAGGGAGGGAAGCAACACACACAAATCCACAGCGAAACGCGCACACACACGGCCAAGAATCGAGCTCACAAGAGTATCACAAAGTTCTCACTAGAACAGAGCTCGAATCACTTAGAATGACAAACAAATGCGCAGAGACTGAGTGTGGATGATCAAGAATGCTCAAAGGTTGCTTGTGTATCTCCTCCATGCGCCTAGGGGCTCCTTTTATAGCCCCAAGGCAGCTAGGAGCCGTTGAGAGCAAATCCGGAAGGCCATCCTTGCCTTCTGTCGTCGGGGGCACCGGACAGTCCGGTGCACACCGGACACTGTCCGGTGCCCGATTTGTTTCCATAACTGGCGCTTCCGACCGTTGCCGACCGTTGGAAGATCTGGGAGCCGTTGGCGCACCGGACATGTCCGGTGCACACCGGACAGTCCGGTGCCGTCTTCCGACCGTTGGCTCGGCCACGTGTCCCGCGCAGATTGCGCGGCCGACCGTTGGCCCGGCCGACCGTTGGCTCACCGGACAGTCCGGTGCACACCGGACAGTCCGGTGAATTTTAGCCGTACGCCGTCGGCGAATTCCCGAGAGCGGCCAGTTCGCTCCGAGCCAGCCTGGCGCACCGGACACTGTCCGGTGCACACCGGACAGTCCGGTGCTCCAGACCGAGCTGAGTCTTGGCTGCACACAGCCAAGTCATTTTCTCCTCTTCTCTCTTCTTCTTCTTTCTGTTTCTAACACTTAGACAAATATATTAGTACACAAAACCAATGTACTAAGGCTTAGAAACATACCTTTACTTCATGATTTGCACCTTGTTCATCCATGTACATAAATTCACAATTAAGCACATGTGTTGGCACTCAATCACCAAAATACTTAGAAATGGCCCAAGGGCACATTTCCCTTTCAATCTCCCCCTTTTTGGTGATTTATGCCAACACAACATAAAGCAACTAGAACAAGTGCAAACTCACTTCAAATAAAACTTAAATTTATTTTGAATCAATTTTGGCATATATGGATCATCCTTTGCCACCACTTGGTTTGTTTTTGCAAATCAAACTCAAATCTCCATCTCTAAGTTAAACACACATGTTGAAGCATAAAGAGAGCCATTCCAAAAGAGATTGATCAAGGATTTCAAAAACTCCCCCTTTTTCCCATAATCAACTACTTCTCCCCACTAGAAGCCAAAAGAGACAATAAAAGAGTTTTGACAAACCAAAAGCTCTACTCTACTATTTTCAAATTTCTCAAGTGGTAGCTGATCCATTTATTGCTTTGGCCTTTATTTTCTCCCCCTTTGGCATCAAGCACCAAAACGGGATAAATCTTGGCCCTTTAACCCCATTGCCTCACCAAAATCTTCAATTTAGAGCAAATGGCAATAAGAGTTCATGAGATGAACTTGGAAATAAGTTACCCTCTCATCGGAGTGCAGTGGAAGTCTTTCATGGTCCAAGTCCACCTTTTCCCTTTCAATTTCCCTTTGAGACTAAAACAAGTAAACTCAAGCATATGGTTAGTCTCAAAGGGTCAAGTTGTAACACATCTCCCCCTAAACATGTGCATCACTTTGCAACGGACTTGTGAGGTCCAGGGAGTGTTTGTACAACTTGAGCACCATAATAAGCAACAAAATGCAGAATGAACATGATCAAAGGCATAAATACATGTATGCTACAATTCAATCCAAGTTCCGCGAATCTAAGACATTTAGCTCACTACGCAGCCTGCAAAAGGTCTTCTCATCTAAAGGCTTGGTAAAGATATCGGCTAACTGGTTCTCGGTGCTAACATGAAACACTTCGATATCTCCCTTTTGCTGGTGGTCTCTCAAAAAGTGATGCCGGATGTCAATGTGCTTTGTGCGGCTGTGCTCAACAGGATTTTCCGCTATTCGGATAGCACTCTCATTATCACATAGGAGTGGGACTTTGCTCAGATTGTAGCCAAAGTCCCTGAGGGTTTGCCTCATCCAAAGTAGCTGCGCACAACACTGTCCTGCGGCAACGTACTCGGCCTCAGCGGTGGATAGGGCAACGGAGGTTTGTTTCTTAGAGTTCCATGACACCAGGGACCTTCCTAAGAATTGGCACGTCCCCGATGTACTCTTCCTATCGACCTTACATCCAGCATAGTCGGAATCTGAGTACCCAATCAAGTCAAAGTTAGACCCATTTGGATACCAGATCCCGAAGCAAGGCGTAGCGACTAAATATCTAAGAATTCGCTTCACCGCCACCAAGTGACACTCCTTAGGATCGGATTGAAATCTAGCACACATGCATACGCTAAGCATAATATCCGGTCTACTAGCACATAAATAAAGCAAAGAACCTATCATGGACCGGTATGCTTTTTGATCAACGGACTTACCTCCTTTGTTGAGGTCGGTGTGTCCGTCGGTTCCCATCGGCGTCTTTGCGGGCTTGGCGTCCTTCATCCCAAACCTCTTTAGCAGATCTTGTGTGTACTTCGTTTGGGAGATGAAGGTGCCGTCCTTGAGTTGCTTCACTTGGAACCCAAGGAAGTAGTTCAACTCGCCCATCATCGACATCTCGAATTTCTGCGTCATCACCCTGCTAAACTCTTCACAAGACTTTTGATTAGTAGAACCAAATATTATGTCATCGACATAAATTTGGCATACAAAAAGATCACCATCGCAAGTCTTAGTAAAAAGAGTTGGATCGGCTTTCCCAACCTTGAAAGCATTAGCAATTAAGAAATCTCTAAGGCATTCATACCATGCTCTTGGGGCTTGTTTAAGTCCATAGAGCGCCTTAGAGAGCTTACACACGTGGTCGGGGTACCGTTCATCCTCGAAGCCAGGGGGTTGCTCCACGTACACCTCCTCCTTTATTGGCCCGTTGAGGAAAGCGCTCTTCACATCCATTTGGTACAACCTGAAAGAATGGTGAGCGGCATATGCTAGCAAGATACGAATGGACTCTAGCCTAGCCACAGGAGCAAAAGTCTCCTCAAAGTCCAAACCTGCGACTTGGGCATAACCTTTTGCCACAAGTCGAGCCTTGTTCCTCGTCACCACCCCGTGCTCGTCTTGTTTGTTGCGGAACACCCACTTGGTTCCCACAACATTTTGCTTGGGACGAGGCACCAGCGTCCAAACTTCATTGCGCTTGAAGTTGTTAAGTTCCTCCTGCATGGCCAACACCCAATCCGGATCTAGCAAGGCCTCCTCTACCCTGAAAGGCTCAATAGAGGAGACAAAAGAGTAATGTTCACAAAAATTAACTAGTCGAGACCGAGTAGTTACTCCCTTGCTAATGTCACCCAGAATTTGGTCAACGGGATGATCCCTTTGAATCATCGCTCGAACTTGGGTTGGAGGTGCCGGTTGCCCTTCTTCCTCCATCACATGATCATCTTGTGCTCCCCCTTGATCACACGCCTCCTGTTGATGAATCTGTTCATCGTCTTGAGTTGGGGGATGCACCGTTGTTGAGGAAGAAGGTTGATCTCGTTCATCTTGTTCCTGTGGCCGAATGTCTCCAATCGCCATGGTTCGTATAGCGGCCATCGGAACATCTTCTTCATCTACATCATCACAATCAACAACTTGCTCTCTTGGAGAGCCATTAGTCTCATCAAATACAACGTCGCTAGAGACTTCAACCAAACCCGATGATTTGTTGAAGACCCTATACGCCTTTGTATTTGAATCATAACCTAATAAAAACCCTTCTACAGCTTTGGGAGCAAACTTAGAATTTCTACCCTTCTTCACTAGAATGTAGCACTTGCTCCCAAATACACGAAAGTACGATACATTGGGTTTGTTACCGGTTAGTAGCTCATACGAAGTCTTCTTGAGGAGTCGATGAAGATAGACCCTGTTGATGGCGTGGCAAGCCGTGTTCACAGCTTCCGACCAAAAGCACTCGGGGGTCTTGAACTCTCCAAGCATCGTCCTCGCCATATCGATTAGCGTCCTGTTCTTCCCCTCTACCACACCATTTTGCTGAGGTGTGTAGGGAGCGGAGAACTCGTGCTTGATCCCTTCCTCCTCAAGAAACTCCTCCACTTGAAGGTTCTTGAACTCGGACCCGTTGTCGCTCCTAATCTTCTTCACCTTGAGCTCAAACTCATTTTGAGCTCTCCTGAGGAAGCGCTTGAGGGTCCCTTGGGTTTCAGACTTATCCTGCAAAAAGAACACCCAAGTGAAGCGGGAAAAGTCATCAACAATAACTAAACCATACTTACTTCCTCCTATGCTTAGATAGGCGACGGGTCCGAAGAGGTCCATATGCAGCAGCTCCAGAGGTCTTGACGTGGTCATCACATTCTTGCTGTGATGTGCTCCTCCCACTTGTTTACCTGCCTGACAAGCTGCACATGGTCTATCTTTTTCGAAATAAACATTTGTTAGACCTATCACGTGTTCTCCCTTTAGAAGCTTGTGGAGGTTCTTCATCCCCACATGTGCTAAGCGGCGATGCCACAGCCAGCCCATGCAAGTCTTAGCCATTAAGCATGCATCTAGACCGGCCTCTTCTTTTGCAAAATCAACTAAGTAAAGCTTGCCGTCTAGTACACCCTTAAAAGCTAGTGAACCATCACATCTTCTAAAGACAGACACATCTACATTAGTAAAAAGGCAATTGTATCCCATGTTGCATAGTTGACTAACAGATAGCAAATTGTAACCAAGAGACTCAACTAAAAACACATTTGAAATTGAGTGCTCATTAGAAATTGCAATTTTACCTAACCCTTTTACCTTGCCTTGATTCCCATCACCGAATATAATTGAATCTTGGGAATCCTTATTTTTGACGTAGGAGGTGAACATCTTCTTCTCCCCCGTCATATGGTTTGTGCATCCGCTGTCGATAATCCAGCTTGAACCCCCGGATGCATAAACCTGCAAGGCAAATTTAGGCTTGGGTCTTAGGTACCCAACTCATGTTGGGTCCTGCAAGGTTAGCACAAATGTCCTTAGGGACCCAAATGCAAGTCCTGTCTCCCTTGCATTTTGCCCCTAACTTCCTAGCAACTATTTTCCTATCCTTTCTACAAATAGCAAAGGAAGTGTTTAAAGCACAATAAATTATAGAAGGTTCATTCACTACTTTCCTAGGAGCATGAATAACATTCTTTCTAGGCACATGAGCAATATTTCTCCTAGGCATATGTACAACATTTCTCCTACACATATCCCTATCATGCTTATAAGACGAACTAGAAGCAAACATGGCATGAGAATCATAAACATGTGAATCAAAATCATTATAAGCATTTCTAGCATTTCTCCTATCATTATACATAAAGGCATGGTTCTTTTTCGCACTACTAGCCATAGGGGCCTTCCCCTTCTCCTTGACGAAGATGGGAGCCTTATGGCTTGTTAAGTTCTTGGCTTCCCTCTTGAAGCCAAGCCCATCCTTAATTGAGGGATGTCTTCCAATTGTATAGGCATCCCTTGCAAATTTTAACTTGTCAAATTCACTTTTGCTAGTCTTAAGTTGTGCATTAAGACTAGCCAATTCATCACTTAGTTTGGAAATTGAAACTAAGTGTTCACTACAGGCATTAACATCAAAATCCTTACACCTAGTGCAAATTGTAACATTTTCAACACAGGAATTTGATTTACTAGCTACTTCTAGTTTAGCACTTAACTCATTATTAACACTTCTTAAGGTATCAATGGTTTCATGACAGGAAGATATTTCACTAGAAAGCACTTCATTTCTTTTAATTTCTAGAGCAAGAGAATTTTGTGCACTAACAAATTTATCATGCTCCTCATATAAAAGATCCTCTTGTTTTTCTAGTAATCTATTCTTATCATTCAAAGCATCAATCAGCTCATTAATTTTATCTATCTTAGATCTATCTAAGCCCTTGAACAAGCATGAATAATCTATGTCATCATCATCACTAGACTCACTATCACTAGAAGAAGCATAAGTGGAGTCTTGAGTACTCACCTTCTTCTCCCTTGCCATAAGACATGTGAGACGTTCGTTGGGGAAGAGAGCCGATTTGTTGAAGGCAGTGGCGGCGAGTCCTTCGTTGTCGGAGTCGGACGAGGAGCAATCCGAGTCCCACTCCTTTCCTAGATGTGCCTCGCCCTTTGCCTTCTTGTATTGCTTCTTCTTCTCTCTTTTGTTCCCCTTTTCCTGGTCACTTTCATTATCGGGACAGTTAGCGATGAAATGACCAAGCTTACCGCATTTGAAGCATGAGCGCTTCCCCTTTGTCCTGGTCTTGCTTGGCTGCCCCTTGCGACCATTTAGCGCCGTCTTGAATCTCTTGATGATGAGAGCCATCTCTTCATCATTGAGTCCGGCCGCCTCAATCTGTGCCACCTTGCTAGGTAGCGCCTCCTTGCTTCGTGTTGCCTTGAGAGCAAGAGGTTGCGGCTCGTTGATCGGACCATTCAAGGCGTCGTCCACATACCTCGCCTCCTTGATCATCATTCGCCCGCTAACGAATTTCCCAAGAACTTCTTCGGGCGACATCTTGGTGTACCTGGGATTTTCACGTATATTGTTCACCAAATGAGGATCAAGAACGGTAAATGACCTGAGCATTAGGCGGACGACGTCGTGGTCCGTCTATCGTGTGCTTCCGTAGCTCCTTATCTTGTTGATAAGGGTCTTGAGCCGGTTGTATGTTTGCGTCGGCTCCTCGCCCCTTATCATTACGAACCGTCCAAGCTCACCCTCCACCAACTCCATCTTGGTGAGCAAGGTGACGTCGTTCCCCTCATGAGAAATCTTGAGGGTGTCCCAGATTTGCTTGGCGTTATCCAAGCCGCTCACTTTATGATATTCATCCCTGCACAAGGAAGCTAGAAGAACAGTAGTAGCTTGTGCATTCTTATGAATTTGTTCAGTAATGAACATGGGACTATCCGAACTATCAAAGTGCATTCCACTCTCTACAATCTCCCATATACTAGGATGGAGAGAGAATAGGTGACTACGCATTTTGTGGCTCCAAAATCCGTAGTCCTCTCCATCAAAGTGTGGGGGCTTGCCGAGTGGAATGGAGAGCAAATGAGAATGTGAACTTTGCGGAATACGAGAGTAATCAAAAGAAAAGTTCGAATTAACCGGTTTCCTTCTCTCGTAGTCGTTGTGGTCCTCGTCCTTTTGGGAAGAAGTAGACTCGTCGCTGTCGTAGTAGACGATCTCCTTGATGCGCCTTGTCTTCTTCTTCTTCTTCCCTTCCTTCCGTCTTTGGCCCGAGCCGGAGTCGGTAGGCTTATCGTCCTTCGGCTCGTTGACGAAGGATTCCTTCTCTTTGTCATTGATCACAATACCCTTCCCCTTAGGATCCATCTCTTCGGGCGGTTAGTCCCTTTGTGAAGAGAACGGCTCCGATACCAATTGAGAGCACCTAGAGGGGGGGTGAATAGGTGATCCTGTAAAAACTTCAAACTTAAGCCACAAAAACTTGTTAAGTGTTAGCACGATTATTGCCAAGTGGCTAAGGTGAAGTCTCAACAAAACACAATACCACAAGAGATCAAGCACAGAGGTGACACAGTGGTTTATCCCGTGGTTCGGCCAAGACCAACGCTTGCCTACTCCACGTTGTGGCGTCCCAATGGACGAGGGTTGCAATCAACCCCTCTCAAGCGGTCCAAAGACCCACTTGAATACCACGGTGTTTTGTTTTTCCTTTCACTATCCCGTTTGCAAGGAATCTCCACAAATTGGAGTCTCTTGCCCTTACAAGTATATGATCACAAATGAAACACAGAGTAAGGGAGGGAAGCAACACACACAAATCCACAGCGAAACGCGCACACACACGGCCAAGAATCGAGCTCACAAGAGTATCACAAAGTTCTCACTAGAACAGAGCTCGAATCACTTAGAATGACAAACAAATGCGCAGAGACTGAGTGTGGATGATCAAGAATGCTCAAAGGTTGCTTGTGTATCTCCTCCATGCGCCTAGGGGCTCCTTTTATAGCCCCAAGGCAGCTAGGAGCCGTTGAGAGCAAATCCGGAAGGACATCCTTGCCTTCTGTCGTCGGGGGCACCAGACAGTCCGGTGCACACCGGACACTGTCCGGTGCCCGATTTGTTTCCATAACTGGCGCTTCCGACCGTTGCCGACCGTTGGAAGATCTGGGAGCCGTTGGCGCACCGGACATGTCCGGTGCACACCGGACAGTCCGGTGCCGTCTTCCGACCGTTGGCTCGGCCACGTGTCCCGCGCAGATTGCGCGGCCGACCGTTGGCCCGGCCGACCGTTGGCTCACCGGACAGTCCGGTGCACACCGGACAGTCCGGTGAATTTTAGCCGTACGCCGTCGGTGAATTCCCGAGAGCGGCTAGTTCGCTCCGAGCCAGCCTGGCGCACCGGACACTGTCCGGTGCACACCGGACAGTCCGGTGCTCCAGACCGAGCTGAGTCTTGGCTGCACACAGCCAAGTCATTTTCTCCTCTTCTCTCTTCTTCTTCTTTCTGTTTCTAACACTTAGACAAATATATTAGTACACAAAACCAATGTACTAAGGCTTAGAAACATACCTTTACTTCATGATTTGCACCTTGTTCATCCATGTACATAAATTCACAATTAAGCACATGTGTTGGCACTCAATCACCAAAATACTTAGAAATGGCCCAAGGGCACATTTCCCTTTCAAAGCCGGGTTAGCGTTAGTAATAAAGAAACGAGTCCGCGAGAGAGGGCGCAAAACAAATCGCAAGCAAATAAGAGTGTGACACGCGGATTTGTTTTACCGAGGTTCGGTTCTCGCAAACCTACTCCCCGTTGAGGAGGCCACAAAGGCCGGGTCTCTTTCAACCCTTCCCTCTCTCAAATGATCCCACGGATCGAGTGAGCTTTCTCTTCTTCTTAATCAAACGGGAACAAAAACTTCCCCGCAAGGGTCACCACACAATTGGTGCCTCTTGCCTTGGTTACAATTGAGTTTGATCACAAGAACAAGTGAGGAAGAAAAGAATGCGATCCAAGCGCAAGAGCTCAAAAGAACACGGCAAATCTCTCTCGCTAGTCACTAAAGGCTTGAGTGAAAGTGGAGAGGATTTGATCTCTTTGTATGTGTCTAAAATTGAATGCCTAGCTCTTGTAAGTGGTTGGAAGTTGGAAAACTTGGATGGCAATGAATGTGGGGTGGTTGGGGTATTTATAGCCCCAACCACCAAAAGTGACCGTTGCTGGAAGCTGTCTGTTCGATGGCGCACCGGACAGTCCGGTGCACACCGGACAGTCCGGTGCCCCTGCCACGTCACCATTGCCGTTGGATTCTGACCGTTGGAGCTTCTGACTTCTGGGCCCTCCTGGGTGTCCGGTGCACACCGGACATGTACTGTTTGATGTCCGGTGCACCGGTATGGGCGATCCTGATGCCTGCGCGCGCTGCGCGCGCATTAAATGCACCGCAGGTAGCCGTTGGCGCCGAAATAGCCGTTGCTCCGCTGGCACACCGGACAGTCCGGTGCACACCGGACAGTCCGGTGAATTTTAGCGGAGCGGCTGCCGCGCGAACCCGAGGCTGGCTAGTTCCGGAGACTGCGCTTCCTTGGAGCACCGGACATGTCCGGTGCACACCGGACAGTCCGGTGAATTATAGCGCGCCGGCTTCCGAGAATTCCCGAGGGCGAAGAGTTTGAGTTGGAGTCCTCTGGGCGCACCGGACACTGTCCGGTGCACACCGGACAGTCCGGTGCCTCCAGACAGAGGTGCCCTCGGTTGCCTCATTGCTCCTTTGTTGAATCCAAAACTTGATCTTTTTATTGGCTGAGTGTGAACCTTTTGCACCTGAATAACTTATATACTAGAGCAAACTAGTTAGTCCAATATTTGTGTTGGGCAATTCAACCACCAAAATTATTTAGGAACTAGGTGTAAGCCTAATTCCCTTTCAATCTCCCCCTTTTTGGTGATTGATGCCAACACAAACCAAAGCAAATATAGAAGTGCATAATTAAACTAGCTTGCATAATGTAAGTGCAAAGGTTGCTTGGAATTGAGCCAATATAAATATTTATGTGATGCGCATGGATGGTTTCTTTGTTTTTGACATATTGGACCACATTTACACCAAGAGTTTTGTTTTTGCAAATTCTTTTGTAAATTCTTTTCAAAGTCCTTTTGCAAGATAGTCAAAGGTAAATGAATAAGATTTTGCAAAGCATTTTCAAGATTTGAAATTTTCTTCCTTTGTTCAAATGCTTTTCCTTTGACTAAACAAAACTCCCCCTCAAATAAGGTCTCCTCTTAGTGTTCAAGAGGGTTTTAAGACATCAATTTTGAAAATACTAGTTGCTCCCCCTTTAGAACACAAAGAGATACCAATTTTGAAATTTACCAATATAAAATCATCAAATTTATAAAATTAGGTGGTGGTGCGGTCCTTTTGCTTTGGGCTCATATTTTCTCCCCCTTTGGCATGAATCGCCAAAAACGGAATCATTAGAGCCCAATAAGTACTTTCTCCCCCTTTGGTCATGAAATGAATGAGTGAAGATTATACCAAAGTTGGAGAGATGATGCGGAGCGACGGCGAAGAATGAGTAGTGGAGTGGAGTGGAAGCCTTGTCTTTGCCGAAGACTCCAATTCCCTTTCAATATACCTATGACTTGGTTTGAAATACACTTGAAAACACATTAGTCATAGCATATATAAAAAAGACATGATCAAAGGTATATTTATGAGCTATGTGTGCAAGACTAGCAAAAGAAATTCCTAGAATCAAGAATATTAAGCTCATGCCTAAGTCGGGTAAAAGATTGTTCATCAAGTGGCTTGGTAAAGATATCGGCTAATTGATCTTTAGTGTTAATGTATGAAATCTCGATATCCCCCTTTTGTTGGTGATCCCGAAGAAAATGATACCGAATGGCTATGTGCTTAGTGCGGCTATGCTCAACGGGATTGTCGGCCATTTTGATTGCACTCTCATTGTCACATAGCAAAGAGACTTTGGTTAATTTGTAACCGTAGTCCCGCAGGGTTTGCCTCATCCAAAGCAATTGCGCGCAACAATGGCCTGCGGCAATGTACTCGGCTTCGGCGGTAGAAAGAGCGACCGAATTTTGCTTCTTCGAAGCCCATGACACCAAGGATCTTCCCAAGAACTGGCAAGTCCCCGATGTGCTCTTCCTATTAATCCTACACCCCGCCCAATCGGCATCCGAATATCCAATCAGATCAAAAGTGGATCCCCGAGGGTACCAAAGCCCAAACTTAGGAGTATAAGCCAAATATCTCAAGATTCGTTTTACGGCCGTAAGGTGTGATTCCTTAGGGTCGGCTTGGAATCTTGCACACATGCAAACGGAAAGCATAATGTCCGGTCGAGATGCACATAAATAAAGCAATGAACCAATCATCGACCGGTATACCTTTTGATCCACGGACTTACCTCCCGTGTCGAGGTCGAGATGCCCATTTGTTCCCATGGGTGTCTTGATGGGCTTGGCATCCTTCATTCCAAACTTGCTTAGAATGTCTTGAGTATACTTTGTTTGGCTAATGAAGGTGCCCTCATGGAGTTGCTTGACTTGGAATCCTAGAAAATACTTCAACTCCCCCATCATTGACATCTCGAATTTCTGTGTCATGATCCTACTAAATTCCTCACAAGTGGATTTGTTAGTAGACCCAAATATAATATCATCAACATAAATTTGGCATACAAACAAATCATTATCAAGAATCTTAGTGAATAAAGTAGGATCAGCCTTGCCGACTTTGAAGCCATTTGCAATAAGGAAATCCCTAAGGCATTCATACCATGCTCTTGGAGCTTGCTTGAGCCCATAAAGCGCCTTAGAGAGCCTATAAACATGGTTAGGATACTCACTGTCTTCAAAGCCAGGAGGTTGCTCAACATAGACCTCCTCCTTGATCGGTCCATTGAGGAAGGCACTCTTCACGTCCATTTGATAAAGCTTGAAGCCATGGTAAGTAGCTGTAACACCCGGTTTTAAAGGACAAAGCCGGGTGCATCTCATACATGCGCCAAAGAAGACAACATATATAATAACAGAGTGTATAGAGATAAATGTCATAAAACATCAGAGTATTTATTACATAGCGGAAGACTTATTACAAAATAAAAGGTAAATATAAAACGAACTAAGGATCGTCGGCGCCAATGTCAACTGAGAAACGCCACCTAGATCAGATCATACTCCTCGCCTTGTGGCTCCTCCTGAACCACCTGCTCTTCTCCTGTGGGGGGGTGTGAGACAGCAAGAGTGAGCTCACATACGTTCATAGCTCAACAAGTCGTGGGGAATAATGTGGCATGAACTCACCAAAGGTGGGAGTTCATGTAGTGTAAGGCTGATCAATGAAATAAAGGCTGAAGCTGAGCATTGCTTTTATAAGTTGGTCAAAATTTTATTAGCAGTTACTAAGTGTAAGTAAATACCAAACCATAGTAATAATAAGTAAAAGTAATAATAAAATAATCCCAAATGCAATGAAATGACAGGTTAAGTTTAAGTTCCATAATTTAATCATGTGAGTGTCCGAGCCGCTCATGACCGTGAGCACGGCTAGTATACCAGTTTTACACTCTGCAGAGGTTGCGCATCTTTACCCACAAGTCGTGTTACCCATTTGCCACAGAGTTGATCAGACTCCATACACCTCTACCTAGGAAGCGAGGCAGGGTACCACTACGAGGCCTTTACAAAGTTCCACTAGCTTCAGACTACCCGCTACAGTTTATAGGAAGATCCAGTACAGGGTTCCTGGCTGACCGCCATCGCAGCAAAATCAACCAGGGACCTCCCTGCACTGACCTCTCCCCTACTGCCCTTGCCCCTTTCGGGTAAGGTAGCCCTCCCCTAGCTTTCCTAGTTAATCAGCCAAGGGCGTCCCATTAAACCCTTGTGGTAGCACTGTTTTCCCGGGTGGTTCTCCATGTTCCCATTAACATAATGATCTTCACATGAACAAGGAATAATAAAACAAATAACAATAAATAGTATAACAAAGAGTGATGAATATCTCTATACCCAAATCCACATAAAGCAATAGCATGTACTACCCAAAACTTTAGTAGTAAAACCAGTGGTGAAGCAAGGTATAAAGATAGTCAAAATCTAGGGTATCCTATTGGGTCCCATCAAAATTATCCTATGCAGATCATTATGAATAATAAGAACATGAATGGGTAAAAGAAGTGATCAAGGGCACAACTTGCCTTCCACGAGCTCCTGCTCAGCTACTTCAACTTGTTGAAGCTCAGGTTCCACAGTGGGTTGCTCGTCTACTCGCATCAATACAATACATACATGGCATAGCATAAATTAACATCATATCAAACATGCAAATAGAATATACAGTGATAAACTAGACATTAAAATAAGATCACAGGAACTGGAATCATTAAATTTAGAGTTATATATTTTAAGTTATGGATTTTCTAAGGTTTTATGTGCTTAATACAAGATTAAGTACCAAAATAATTCCAATGTGCTTTTCATGCCAAAACAGTGGCACAAATAGACAGACAATAATTTTATGAAAATTTAGGAACTGGAATGGTCTAATTTGGAGTTCATATGCATTTACTATGAATTAAACAAGTTTTAACATTTATTTATGCACTAAAAATTAATTTCTGATATTAATTTCTGATTTTTAAAGTTCTCTGGATCGGGCCTCAATTACAGGAAACTGCAGGGGCTAACTCGCAAGATCTCTTAGACTCAGTGAATAGTTACTCTCTGGATGGCGGGTTTAGTTCCTGAAAACAGGGGGTCTTATGTGCAATTTGACCCACGAAGGGGTATCGTTGTATCACAGCCATCAGATCTAAACTTGACGGCACAAATTAAAAGGGATGAAGGGTTACTCTAGGTTCTAATCCGCACCGCACATAGGCGATCTAATGGTCACGATAAACATTTCCCCACCCCCAATCTTAGCCGCCCAAACGATATCCTACGGTTCGGCAACACACAAGAAACAACTGACCACTGACCGTTAGATTATCCTACAACGGCCCAAATCCGAACACCCGAAAGGGTAGTCACTGCTCTAATCCTCGCCGTTACTGGTGCATCCGATGGCCAGGACATCGTCTTCACCCCCTCCCCGGTTCTCTCTCTCATCTATTCTTCTCCCGTGGTGACCCGAGCAACAGCGCCGAGCCACAACGGCGGAACCACGCCGGTGACGCTCCCAACCACGACCCGGTGCCCTATACTAATCCGAAGGGAGGTGCGCGTGGTACGGGAATCTACGAACCAGACGGGGGCATAAACATACCAGTGGTTCGAGTATTGCGCAGTCCTGCCAATGACGAACTACGGTGTCGCGGCGCTTCCTCCACTTCAGCGAGAAATCAGCAGCAGCTCAGTTGATTGATTCACCCGTGGCGGTCACGAATCGGTGCAGGATGACACAGTGGCTCGCTAGTGAAAGGGAAATGTGCCCTTGGGCTATTTCTAAGTATTTTGGTGATTGAGTGCCAACACATGTGCTTAATTGTGAATTTATGTACATGGATGAACAAGGTACAAATCATGACATGAAGGTATGTTTCTAAGCCTTAGTACATTTGTTTTGTGGACTAACATATTTGTCTAAGTGTTAGAAACAGAAAGAAGAAAAAGAGAAAAGGGGAGAGAAAGACTTGGCTGTGTGCAGCCAAGGCTCAGCTCGGTCTGGAGCACCGGACTGTCCGGTGTGCACCGGACAGTGTCCGGTGCGCCAGGCCAACTCGGCGCGAACTGGCCGCTCTCGGGAATTCGCCGACGGCGTACGGCTAAAATTCACCGGACTGTCCGGTGTGCACCGGACTGTCCGGTGAGCCAATGGTCGGCCAGGGCCAACGGTCGGCCGCGCAATCCGCGCGGGACACGTGGCCGAGCCAACGGTCGGAAGACGGCACCGGACTGTCCGGTGTGCACCGGACTGTCCGGTGCGCCAACGGCTCTCAGATCTCCGCCGGTCTGCAACGGTCGGGAAGCGCTGGATAAGGAAAGAAATCGGTCACCGGACATGTCCGGTGTGCACCGGACTGTCCGGTGCCCCCGACGACAGAAGGCAAGGATGGCCTTCCGGATTTGCTCTCAACGGCTCCTAGCTGCCTTGGGGCTATAAAAGGAGCCCCTAGGCGCATGGAGGAGACACACAAGCAACCTTTGAGCATTCTTGATCATCCACACTCAATCTCTGCGCATTTGATTGTCATTCTAAGTGTTTCGAGCTCTGTTCTAGTGAGAACTGTGTGAAACTCTTGTGAGCTCGATTCTTGGCCGTGTGTGTGCGCGTTTCGCTGTGGATTTGTGTGTGTTGCTTCCCTCCCTTACTCTGTGCTTTCTTTGTGATCATATACTTGTAAGGGCAAGAGACTCCAATTTGTGGAGATTCCTTGCAAACGGGATAGTGAAAGGAACAACAAAACAACGTGGTATTCAAGTGGGTCTTTGGACCGCTTGAGAGGGGTTGATTGCAACCCTCGTCCGTTGGGACGCCACAACGTGGAAGTAGGCAAGCATTGGCTTGGCCGAACCACGGGATAAACCACTGTGTCCCTCTGTGCTTGATTCTTGTGGTATTGTGTTTTGTTGAGACTTCACCTTAGCCACTTGGCATTAATCGTGCTAACGCTTAACAAGTTTTTGTGGCTTAAGTTTGAAGTTTTTACAGGATCACCTATTCACCCCCCCTCTAGGTGCTCTCAATTGGTATCAGAGCCGTTCTATTCACAAAGGGACTAACCGCCCGAATAGATGGATCCTAAGGGGAAGGGTATTGTGATCAACGACAAAGAAAAGGAGACCTTCGTCAACGAGCCGAAGGACGACAAGCCTACCGACTCCGGCTCGGGCCATAGACGAAAGGAAGGGAAGAAGAAGAAGACGAGGCGTATCAAGGAGATCATCTACTACGACGATAGTGATGAATCCACTTCTTCCCAAAAGGACGACGACAACGACTACAGGAAGACGGTCAATTCGAACTTTTCATTTGATTATTCCCGTATTCAACATAGTTCGAATTCGCATTTGCTTTCCATTCCTCTTGGCAAACCTCCACACTTCGATGGGGAGGACTACGGATTTTGGAGTCACAAAATGCGTAGTCACTTATTCTCTCTCCATCCTAGCATATGGGAGATTGTGGAGAACGGAATGAAATTCGATAGCTCGGATAGCCCTATGCTTATAAATGAACAGATTCATAAAAATGCACAGGCTACTACTGTTCTCTTAGCATCTTTGTGCAGGGAAGAGTACAATAAGGTGAGCGGCTTGGACAATGCCAAGCAGATATGGGACACCCTCAAGATCTCTCACGAGGGGAACGACATCACCATGCTCACCAAGATGGAGTTGGTGGAGGGCGAGCTTGGACGGTTTGCCATGATAAGGGGAGAGGAGCCAACTCAGACGTACAACCGGCTCAAGACCCTTATCAACAAAATAAGGAGCTACGGAAGCACGCGTTGGACGGATCACGATGTCGTCCGCCTAATGCTCAGGTCCTTTACCGTTCTTGATCCTCATCTCGTGAACAATATTCGTGAGAATCCCAGGTACACGATGATGACACCCGAGGAAGTACTTGGAAAATTCGTGAGCGGACGGATGATGATCAAGGAAGCAAGATACGTCGACGACGCGTTGAACGGACCACTCCACGAGCCCCAACCCATTGCTCTAAAGGCAACGAGGAGCAAGGAGTCGCTACCTAGCAAGGTGGCGCAAGTTGAGGCGGCCGGACTCAATGATGAAGAGATGGCTCTCATCATTAAAAGATTCAAGATGGTGCTTAAAGGTCACAAGGGACAACCAAGCAAGACCAAAGCCAAGGGGAAGCGCTCATGCTTCAAATGCGGTAAGCTTGGTCATTTCATTGCTAACTGTCCCGATAATGAAAGTGACCAGGAAAAGGGGAACAAAAGAGAGAAGAAGAAGCAATACAAGAAGGCAAAGGGCGAGGCGCATCTAGGAAAGGAGTGGGACTCGGATTGCTCCTCCTCCGACTCCGACAACGAAGGACTCGCCGCCACTGCCTTCAACAAATCGGCTCTCTTCCCCAACGAGCGTCTCACTTGCCTTATGGCAAGAGAGAAGAAGGTGAGTACTCAAGACTCCACTTATGCTTCTTCTAGTGATAATGAGTCTAGTGATGATGACATAGATTATTCTTGCTTGTTCAAGGGCTTAGATAGATCTAAGATAGATAAAATCAATGAATTGATTGATGCTTTGAATGAAAAGGATAGGCTTTTAGAAAAGCAAGAGGATTTATTGTATGATGAACATGATAAGTTTGTAGAGGCACAAAAATCATATGCTTTAGAAGTGAAAAGAAATGAAGTGCTTTCTAGTGAAATATCTTCTTGTCATGAAACCATTGCTACTTTACAAAGTGTTAACCATGATTTAAATGCTAAATTAGAAGTAACAAATAAATCTAAGTCTTGTGTTGAAAATGTTACAATTTGCACTAGGTGTAAGGATTTTGATGTTAACACTTGTAGCAAACACTTAGTTTCAATTTCAAAACTAAAAGATGAAGTGGCTAGTCTTAATGCCCAACTTAAGACTAGCAAGAGTGAAGTTGAAAAGATAAAATTTGCAAGGGATGCCTATACAATTGGAAGACATCCCTCAATTAAGGATGGGCTTGGCTTCAAGAGGGAAGCCAAGAACTTAACAAGCCATAAGGCTCCCATCTTCGTCAAGAAGAAGGGGAAGGCCCCTATGGCTAGCAATGCTAAAAAGAATCATGCTTTTATGTATTATGATAGGAGACATGCTTATAATCATTTTGATTCACATGTTTATGATTCCCATGCCATGATTGCTTCTAGTTCGTCTTATAAGCATGATAGAGATATGTGTAGGAAAAATGTTGTACATATGCCTAGGAGAGATATTGCTCATGTACCTAGAAAGAATGTTATTCATGCTCCTAGGAAAGTAGTGAATGAACCTTCTACCATTTATTATGCTTGTAATGCTCCCTTTGCTATTTGTAGAAAGGGTAAGAAGGTAGTTGCTAGGAAATTAGGGGCTAGATGCAAGGGAGATAAATCTTGCATTTGGGTCCCTAAAGACATTTGTGCTAACCTTGCAGGACCCAACATGAGTTGGGTACCTAAGACCCAAGCCTAAATTTGCCTTGCAGGTTTATGCATCCGGGGGTTCAAGCTGGATTATCGACAGCGGATGCACAAACCATATGACGGGGGAGAAGAAGATGTTCACCTCCTACGTCAAGAATAAGGATTCCCAAGATTCAATTATATTCGGTGATGGGAATCAAGGCAAGGTAAAAGGGTTAGGTAAAATTGCAATTTCTAATGAGCATTCTATCTCAAATGTATTCTTAGTGGAGAGTCTTGGATATAATTTGCTATCTGTTAGTCAATTATGTCAAATGGGATATAATTGTTTATTTACAAATGTAGATTTGTCTGTCTTTAGAAGATGTGATGGTTCACTAGCTTTTAAGGGTGTACTAGACGGCAAGCTTTATTTAGTTGACTTTGCAAAAGAAGAGGCCGGTCTAGATGCATGCTTAATGGCTAAGACTTGCATGGGCTGGCTGTGGCATCGCCGCTTAGCACATGTGGGGATGAAGAACCTCCACAAGCTTCTAAAGGGAGAACACGTGATAGGTCTAACAAATGTTTATTTCGAAAAAGATAGACCTTGTGCAGCTTGTCAGGCAGGTAAACAAGTAGGAGGAGCACATCACAGCAAGAATGTGATGACCACGTCAAGACCTCTGGAGCTGATGCATATGGACCTCTTCGGACCCGTCGCCTATCTAAGCATAGGAGGAAGTAAGTATGGTTTAGTTATTGTTGATGACTTTTCCCGCTTCACTTGGGTGTTCTTTTTGCAGGATAAGTCTGAAACCCAAGGGACCCTCAAGCGCTTCCTCAGGAGAGCTCAAAATGAGTTTGAGCTCAAGGTGAAGAAGATTAGGAGCGACAACGGGTCCGAGTTCAAGAACCTTCAAGTGGAGGAGTTTCTTGAGGAGGAAGGGATCAAGCACGAGTTCTCCGCTCCCTACACACCACAGCAAAATGGTGTGGTAGAGAGGAAGAACAGGACGCTAATCGATATGGCGAGGACGATGCTTGGAGAGTTCAAGACCCCCGAGTGCTTTTGGTCGGAAGCCGTGAACACGGCTTGCCACGCCATCAACAGGGTCTATCTTCACCGCCTCCTCAAGAAGACGTCATATGAGCTACTAACCGGTAACAAACCCAATGTATCTTACTTTCGTGTTTTTGGGAGCAAGTGCTACATTCTAGTGAAGAAGGGTAGAAATTCTAAGTTTGCTCCCAAAGCTGTAGAAGGGTTTTTATTAGGTTATGATTCAAATACAAAGGCGTATAGAGTCTTCAACAAATCATCGGGTTTGGTTGAAGTCTCTAGCGACGTTGTATTTGATGAGACTAATGGCTCTCCAAGAGAGCAAGTTGTTGATTGTGATGATGTAGATGAAGAAGATGTTCCGACGGCCGCTATACGAACCATGGCGATTGGAGACATTCGGCCACAGGAACAGGATGAACGAGATCAACCTTCTTCCTCAACGACGGTGCAACCCCCAACTCAAGACGATGAACAGGTTCATCAAAAGGAGGCGTGTGATCAAGGGGGAGCACAAGACGATCATGTGATGGAGAAAGAAGCGCAACCGGCACCTCCAACCCAAGTTCGAGCGATGATTCAAAGGGATCATCCCGTCGACCAAATTCTGGGTGACATTAGCAAGGGAGTAACTACTCGGTCTCGATTAGTTAATTTTTGTGAACATTACTCCTTTGTCTCCTCTATTGAGCCTTTCAGGGTAGAGGAGGCCTTGCTAGATCCGGATTGGGTGTTGGCCATGCAGGAGGAACTCAACAACTTCAAGCGCAATGAAGTTTGGACGCTGGTGCCTCGTCCCAAGCAAAATGTTGTGGGAACCAAGTGGGTGTTTCGCAACAAACAGGACGAGCACGGAGTTGTGACAAGGAACAAGGCTCGACTTGTGGCAAAAGGTTATGCCCAAGTCGCAGGTTTGGACTTTGAGGAGACTTTTGCTCCTGTGGCTAGGCTAGAATCCATTCGCATCTTGCTAGCATATGCCGCTCACCATTCTTTCAGGTTGTACCAAATGGATGTGAAGAGCGCGTTCCTCAACGGGCCAATAAAGGAGGAAGTGTACGTGGAGCAACCCCCTGGCTTCGAGGATGAGCGGTACCCCGACCACGTGTGTAAGCTCTCTAAGGCGCTCTATGGACTTAAACAAGCCCCAAGAGCATGGTATGAATGCCTTAGAGATTTCTTACTTGCTAATGCTTTCAAGGTTGGGAAAGCCGATCCAACTCTTTTCACTAAGACTTGTAATGGTGATTTGTTTGTGTGCCAAATTTATGTCGATGACATAATATTTGGTTCTACTAATCAAAAGTCTTGTGAAGAGTTTAGCAGGGTGATGACGCAGAAATTCGAGATGTCGATGATGGGCGAGTTGAACTACTTCCTTGGGTTCCAAGTGAAGCAACTCAAGGACGGCACCTTCATCTCCCAAACGAAGTACACGCAAGATCTGCTGAAGCGGTTTGGGATGAAGGACGCCAAGCCCGCAAAGACTCCGATGGGAACCGACGGACACACCGACCTCAACAAAGGAGGTAAGTCCGTTGATCAAAAAGCATACCGGTCAATGATAGGATCTCTACTTTATTTATGTGCTAGTAGACCGGATATTATGCTTAGCGTATGCATGTGTGCTAGATTTCAATCCGATCCTAAGGAGTGTCACTTGGTGGCGGTGAAGCGAATTCTTAGATATTTAGTCGCTACGCCTTGCTTCGGGATCTGGTATCCAAAGGGGTCTAACTTTGACTTGATTGGGTACTCAGATTCCGACTATGCTGGATGTAAGGTCGATAGGAAGAGTACATCGGGGACGTGCCAATTCTTAGGAAGGTCCCTGGTGTCATGGAACTCTAAGAAACAAACATCCGTTGCCCTATCCACCGCTGAGGCCGAGTACGTTGCCGCAGGACAGTGTTGTGCGCAACTACTTTGGATGAGGCAAACCCTCCGGGACTTTGGCTACAATCTGAGCAAAGTCCCACTCCTATGTGACAATGAGAGTGCTATCCGAATAGCGGAAAATCCTGTTGAGCACAGCGGCACAAAGCACATTGACATCCGGCATCACTTTTTGAGAGACCACCAGCAAAAGGGAGATATCGAAGTGTTTTATGTTAGCACCGAGAACCAGCTAGCCGATATCTTTACCAAGCCTTTAGATGAGAAGACCTTTTGCAGGCTGCGTAGTGAGCTAAATGTCTTAGATTCGCGGAACTTGGATTGAATTGTAGCATACATGTATTTATGCCTTTGATCATGTTCATTCTGCATTTTGTTGCTTATTATGGTGCTCAAGTTGTACAAACACTCCCTGGACCTCACAAGTCCGTTGCAAAGTGATGCACATGTTTAGGGGGAGATGTGTTACAACTTGACCCTTTGAGACTAACCATATGTTGAGTTTGTCCGATTTAGTCTCAAAGGAGAATTGAAAGGGAAAAGGTGGACTTGGACCATGCAAGACTTCCACTGCACTCCGATAAGGGGTAACTTACTCCAAGTCCATCTCATTAACTCTTATTGCCATTTGCTCTTAAGTGGAGATTTTGGTGAGGCAATGGGGTTAAAGGGCCAAAATTGATCCCGTTTTGGTGTTTGATGCCAAAGGGGGAGAAAATAAAGGCCAAAGCAATAAATGGATCAGCTACCACTTGAGAGATTTTGAAAATAGTAGAATAGAGTTTTTGGTTTGTCAAAACTCTTAAGTTGTCTCTCTTGTCAAAAGTTGGCTTCTTGTGGGGAGAAGTATTGATTATGGGAAAAAGGGGGAGTTTTTGAAATCCTTGATCAATCTCTTTTTGAATGACTCTCTTTATGCTTAAACATGTGTGTTTAACTTAGAGATAGAGATTTGTGTTTGATTTGCAAAAACAAACCAAGTGGTGGCAAAGGATGATCCATATATGCCAAAATTGATTCAAAATAAATTTAAGTGTTATTTGAATTGAGTTTGCACTTGTTCTAGTGGCTTTATGTTGTGTTGGCATAAATCACCAAAAAGGGGGAGATTGAAAGGGAAATGTGCCCTTGGGCCATTTCTAAGTATTTTGGTGATTGAGTGCCAACACATGTGCTTAATTGTGAATTTATGTACATGGATGAACAAGGTACAAATCATGACATGAAGGTATGTTTCTAAGCCTTAGTACATTTGTTTTGTGGACTAACATATTTGTCTAAGTGTTAGAAACAGAAAGAAGAAAAAGAGAAAAGGGGAGAGAAAGACTTGGCTGTGTGCAGCCAAGGCTCAGCTCGGTCTGGAGCACCGGACTGTCCGGTGTGCACCGGACAGTGTCCGGTGCGCCAGGCCAACTCGGCGCGAACTGGCCGCTCTCGGGAATTCGCCGACGGCGTACGGCTAAAATTCACCGGACTGTCCGGTGTGCACCGGACTGTCCGGTGAGCCAATGGTCGGCCAGGGCCAACGGTCGGCCGCGCAATCCGCGCGGGACACGTGGCCGAGCCAACGGTCGGAAGACGGCACCGAACTGTCCGGTGTGCACCGGACTGTCCGGTGCGCCAACGGCTCTCAGATCTCCGCCGGTCTGCAACGGTCGGGAAGCGCTGGATAAGGAAAGAAATCGGTCACCGGACATGTCCGGTGTGCACCGGACTGTCCGGTGCCCCCGACGACAGAAGGCAAGGATGGCCTTCCGGATTTGCTCTCAACGGCTCCTAGCTGCCTTGGGGCTATAAAAGGAGCCCCTAGGCGCATGGAGGAGACACACAAGCAACCTTTGAGCATTCTTGATCATCCACACTCAATCTCTGCGCATTTGATTGTCATTCTAAGTGTTTCGAGCTCTGTTCTAGTGAGAACTGTGTGAAACTCTTGTGAGCTCGATTCTTGGCCGTGTGTGTGCGCGTTTCGCTGTGGATTTGTGTGTGTTGCTTCCCTCCCTTACTCTGTGCTTTCTTTGTGATCATATACTTGTAAGGGCAAGAGACTCCAATTTGTGGAGATTCCTTGCAAACGGGATAGTGAAAGGAACAACAAAACAACGTGGTATTCAAGTGGGTCTTTGGACCGCTTGAGAGGGGTTGATTGCAACCCTCGTCCGTTGGGACGCCACAACGTGGAAGTAGGCAAGCATTGGCTTGGCCGAACCACGGGATAAACCACTGTGTCCCTCTGTGCTTGATTCTTGTGGTATTGTGTTTTGTTGAGACTTCACCTTAGCCACTTGGCATTAATCGTGCTAACGCTTAACAAGTTTTTGTGGCTTAAGTTTGAAGTTTTTACAGGATCACCTATTCACCCCCCCCTCTAGGTGCTCTCAGCTAGGACCATCCGGAATCCCAGAATCGGCGGCGCAGGTGAGAGGACCGCTTGGCGGCGACCGTATCAGCCTACGACGACGGTGGCGGCCAGTCCTGATTCCTCGATGCGCCCGACGATGGTGAGCTTGGCTGGATATACAAGGATGTGGCCTGGTCACGCATAAATACCCGGAAATCCCTGCTAAACCCGCAGAAATCGCGGGTGGTTGCAACGGCTGGAGGATTCCAGGCGATGCATTCGCGTCGAAGCTGGTTGTGCAAGGTGAGAGATGAGCTGACAACCCAGGCCCGCACGGAAGTGAGAGAAGCGTGTGACCGGTTTGGTGGGCCGCGCGGAATAGGATTCGCGAAGTGGGCCGAACGCAGGGGAAAACTGGGCCAAAATTAGCCTTCACGGCCCACTCGAGTTAGGAGTCTTTTTTCTTTATTCTTTTCTCCATTTTTCTTATTTTTGAACCTAAATTTGAATTTCAAGTTTGTGGTGGTCTTGTACTCCAATTTCTGAGTATTTTGAATAATTTATTGTGAGATAAATTTATCTATTTATAAATTTATTTTTGTATTGTATAGTATCTCCTCTTTCTTTCTCTATTTCAAATCCCTAATTCTCAATTTAGGATTCAAACTTTCTAGTAATTATTATCTTATTATTTTTATCCTTGTTATTTTATTTAATATGCAAACATATAAAACTCCAACATGATGCATATTCTTTTTATCATTTGTTTTAATTCATCTCCAACTCTTATGCATGCTCTTTTCATGATGCAAATATGGCACATAAAATAAGGAATTCACTATACTCTCTTTGAATACATTTTTGGGTATTACAGTAGCATAGGCTAATAATATGCGAATTGACTCAAGCCTAGCTACGGGTGCATAGGTTTCACCAAAATCCAAACCTTCGACTTGTGAATACCCCTTGGCCACGAGTCGAGCTTTGTTCCTTGTCACCACACCATGCTCGTCTTGCTTGTTGCGGAAGACCCACTTGGTTCCTACAACATTTTGGTTAGGACGTGGAACTAAGTGCCAAACCTCATTCCTTGTGAAATTGTTGAGCTCCTCTTGCATCGCCATCACCCAATCCGAATCTTGTAGTGCTTCCTCTACCCTGTGTGGCTCAATAGAGGAAACAAAAGAGTAATGTTCACAAAAGTGTGCAACACGAGATCGAGTGGTTACCCCCTTATGAATGTCGCCGAGGATGGTGTCGACGGGGTGATCTCGTTGTATTGCTTGATGGACTCTTGGGTGTGGCGGTCTTGGTTGTTCATCCTCCTTGTCTTCATCATTTGTATCTCCCCCTTGATCATTGCCGTCACTTTGAGGTGGCTCTTCTTCTTGATCTTCTTGTTCAACATCTTGAGCCTCATCCTTATTTTGGTTTGGCGGAGATGCTTGCGTTGAGGAGGATGGTTGATCTTGTGCACTTGAAGACTCTTCGGATTCCTTAGGACACACATCCCCAATGGACATGTTCCTTAGTGCTATGCATGGAGCCTGTTCTTCACCTATTTCATCAAGATCAACTTGCTCTACTTGAGAGCCGTTAGTCTCATCAAACACAACGTCACAAGAAACTTCAACAAGTCCTGAGGACTTGTTAAAGACTCTATATGCCCTTGTGTTTGAGTCATATCCTAGTAAAAAGCCTTCTACAGTTTTAGGAGCAAACTTAGATTTTCTACCTCTTTTAACAAGTATAAAGCATTTGCTACCAAAAACTCTAAAATATAAAATATTTGGCTTTTTACCGGTTAGGAGTTCATAAGATGTCTTCTTGAGGATTCGATGAAGATATAACCGGTTGATGGCGTAGCAGGCAGTGTTGACTGCTTCCGCCCAAAACCGATCCGGTGTCTTGTACTCATCAAGCATGGTTCTTGCCATGTCCAATAGAGTTCGATTCTTCCTCTCCACTACACCATTTTGTTATGGAGTGTAGGGAGAAGAGAACTCATGCTTGATGCCCTCCTCCTCAAGGAAGCCTTCAATTTGAGAATTCTTGAACTCCGTCCCGTTGTCGCTTCTAATTTTCTTGATCCTTAAACCGAACTCATTTTGAGCCCGTCTCAAGAATCCCTTTAAGGTTTCTTGGGTATAAGATTTGTCCTGCAAGAAGAACACCCAAGTGAAGCGAGAATAATCATCCACAATTACAAGGCAATACTTACTACCGCCGATGCTTATGTAAGCGATCGGGCCGAATAAATCCATGTGTAGGAGCTCCAGCGGCCTGTCGGTAGTCATGACATTTTTGTGTGGATGATGGACACCAACTTGCTTCCCAGCTTGGCATGCGCTACAAATCCTGTCTTTCTCAAAAAGAACATTGGTTAGTCCTAAAATGTGTTCTCCCTTTAGAAGCTTGTGAAGATTCTTCATTCCAACATGGGCTAGTCGGCGGTGCCAGAGCCAACCCAAGTTAGTCTTAGCAACCAAGCAAGTGTCGAGTTCAGCTCTATCAAAATCTACCAAGTATAGCTGACCCTCTAACACTCCCTTAAATGCTACTGAATCATCACTTCTTCTAAAGACAGTAACACCTGTATTAGTAAAAAGACAGTTGTAGCCCATTTGACATAATTGGGATACGGAAAGCAAATTGTAATCTAAGGAATCTACAAGAAAAACATTGGAAATGGTATGGTCAGGTGATATAGCAATTTTACCCAAACCTTTGACCAAACCTTGATTTCCATCCCCGAATGTGATAGCTCGTTGGGGATCTTGGTTTTTCTCATATGAGGAGAACATCTTTTTCTCCCCTGTCATGTGGTTTGTGCACCCGCTGTCGAGTATCCAACTTGAGCCCTCGGATGCATAAACCTACAAAACAAGTTTAGTTCTTTGTTTTAGGTACCCAAACGGTTTTGGGTCCTTTGGCATTAGAAACGAGAACCTTGGGTACCCAAACACAAGTCTTGGAGCCCTTGTGTTTGCCCCCAACAATTTTGGCAACTATCTTGCCGGATTTGTTAGTCAAAACATAAGATGCATCAAAAGTTTTAAATGAAATAGCATGATCATTTGATGCATTTGGAATTTTCTTTCTAGGCAACTTGGCATGGGTTGGTTGCCTAGATCTAGATGTCTCACCCTTATACATAAAAAGCATGATTAGGGCCAGAGTGAGACTTCCTAGAATGAGTTTTCCTAATCTTGCTCTCAGGATAGCCGGCAGGGTACAAAATGTAACCCTCGTTATCCTGAGGCATGGGAGCCTTGCCCTTAACAAAGTTAGATAGGTTCTTTGGAGGGGCATTAATTTTGACATTGCCTTCCTTTTGGAAGCCAATGCCGTCCTTAATGCCAGGGCGTCTCCCATTATAGAGCATGCTTCTAGCAAATTTAAATTTTTCATTTTCTAAGTCCTGCTCTCTAATCTTAGCATTAAGTTGTGCTATGTGATCATTTTGTTTTTTAATTAAGGCTAGGTGATCATGGATAGCATCAACATTAATATCTCTACATCTAGTACAAATGGAAATATGCTCAGTAGATGTAGAAGGTTTGCAAGATTTCAATTCAATGACCTTAGCATGCAACAAATCATTCTTAGTTCTAAGGTCCGAAATAGTAGCATTGCAAACATCAAAATTCTTAGCCTTAGCAATTAATTTCTCATTCTCATTTCTAAGGCTAGCAAGAGAAATGTTCAATTCTTCAATCCTAGCAAACAAGTCATCATTATCATCTCTAGGATTTGGAATTGAAACATTGCAAATATGAGAATCAACCTTAGCTAACAAATTAGCATTTTCATTTCTAAGGTTGTCTATAGTCTTATGGCAAGTGCTTAGCTCACTAAACAATTTTTCACATTTTTCCATTTCTAGAGCATAAGCATTTTTAACCTTAACATGCTTCTTATTTTCTTTAATAAGGAAGTCCTCTTGAGAATCCAAGAGATCATCCTTCTCATGTATAGCACTAATCAATTCATTTAATTTTTCCTTTTGTTGCATGTTGAGGTTAGCAAAAAGAATGCGCAAATTATCCTCCTCATTTTTATCATCATCCTCATCACTAGATGTTTCATATTTAGTGGAGGACTTTGATTTTACCTTCTTTTTGCCGTCCTTGGCCATGAGACACTTGTGGCCGACGTTGGGGAAGAGGAGGCCCTTGGTGACGGCGATGTTGGCGGCGTCCTCGTCGTCGGAGGAGTCGCTTAAGCTTTCGTCGGAGTCCCACTCCCGACAAACATGGGCATCGCCGCCCTTCTTCTTGTAGTATCTCTTCTTCTCCTTCCTCTTGCCCTTCTTGTCGTCGCCCCTGTCACTATCACTAGACATAGGACATTTTGCAATAAAATGACCGGGCTTACCACACTTGTAGCAAACCTTCTTGGAACGAGATTTGTAATCCTTCCCTTTCCGTTGCTTGAGGATTTGCCGAAAGCTTTTGATGATTAGGGCCATCTCCTCATTGTCGAGCTTGGAGGCGTCAATCGGTTGTCTACTTGGTGTAGACTCCTCCTTCTCCTCCGTGGCCTTGAAGGCCACCGGTTGCGCCTCGGATGTGGAAGGTTCATCAAGCTCGTTGATCTTCTTGGAGCCCTTAATCATGCATTCAAAGCTTACAAAATTCCCGATAACTTCCTCGGGAGTCATTAGTGGATATCTAGGATTACCACGAATTAGTTGTACTTGAGTGGGGTTAAGGAAAATAAGTGCTCTTAAAATAACCTTAACCACCTCGTGGTCATCCCATTTTGCGCTCCCGAGGTTGCGCACTTGGTTCACCAAGGTCTTGAGCCGGTTGTACATGTCTTGTGGCTCCTCCCCTTGGCGAAGACGAAAGCGACCGAGCTCCCCCTCGATCGTTTCCCGTTTGGTGATTTTGGTGAGTTCATCACCTTCGTGCGCCGTCTTGAGTAGGTCCCAAATCTCCTTTGCGTTCTTCAACCCTTGCACCTTGTTGTATTCCTCCTTGCTTAGTGAGGCAAGGAGAATGGTTGCGGCTTGGGAGTTGAAGTGCTCGATTTGGGCCACTTCATCCGTGTCATAGTCCTCATCCCCTACGGATGGTACCTGTACACCATACTCAACAACATCCCATATACTTTTGTGGAGAGAGGTTAGATGAAATCGCATTAAATTACTCCACATAGCATAATCTTCACCATTAAAAGTTGGTGGTTTGCCTAATGGGACGGAAAGTAAAGGTGTATGTTTAGGAATGCGAGGGTAGCGTAGGGGAATCTTACTATACTTCTTACGCTCTTGGCGTTTAGAAGTGACGGACGCCGCGTCGGAGCCGGAGGTGGATGTCGATGAAGTGTCGGTCTCGTAGTAGACCACCTTCCTCATCCTTTTGTGCTTGTCCCCACTCCGATGCGGCTTGTGAGAAGAAGATTTTTCCTTCTTCTCCTTGTGGTGAGAAGAGGAAGATTTTTTCTCCTTCCGCTTGGAGAAGTTCTTCTTCTTCTCCCTTCTCTTGGTGCGAGACTCTTCCGATGAAGTGCTCCCTTGGCTTGTAGTGGGCTTGTTATCGCCGGTCTCCATCTCCCTCTTGGTGTGATCCCCCGACATCACTTCGAGCGGTTAGGCTCTAATGAAGAACCGGGCTCTGATACCAATTGAAAGTCGCCTAGAGGGGGGGGGGGTGAATAGGGCGAAACTGAAATTTACAAATATAAACACAACTACAAGCCGGGTTAGCGTTAGTAATAAAGAAACGAGTCCGCGAGAGAGGGCGCAAAACAAATCGCAAGCAAATAAGAGTGTGACACGCGGATTTGTTTTACCGAGGTTCGGTTCTCGCGAACCTACTCCCCGTTGAGGAGGCCACAAAGGCCGGGTCTCTTTCAACCCTTCCCTCTCTCAAACGATCCCACGGATCGAGTGAGCTTTCTCTTCTTCTTAATCAAACGGGAACAAAAACTTCCCCGCAAGGGTCACCACACAATTGGTGCCTCTTGCCTTGGTTACAATTGAGTTTGATCACAAGAACAAGTGAGGAAGAAAAGAATGCGATCCAAGCGCAAGAGCTCAAAAGAACACGGCAAATCTCTCTCGCTAGTCACTAAAGGCTTGAGTGAAAGTGGAGAGGATTTGATCTCTTTGTATGTGTCTAAAATTGAATGCCTAGCTCTTGTAAGTGGTTGGAAGTTGGAAAACTTGGATGGCAATGAATGTGGGGTGGTTGGGGTATTTATAGCCCCAACCACCAAAAGTGACCGTTGCTGGAAGCTGTCTGTTCGATGGCGCACCGGACAGTCCGGTGCACACCGGACAGTCCGGTGCCCCTGCCACATCACCATTGCCGTTGGATTCTGACCGTTGGAGCTTCTGACTTCTGGGCCCTCCTGGGTGTCCGGTGCACACCGGACATGTACTGTTTGATGTCCGGTGCACCGGTATGGGCGATCCTGATGCCTGCGCGCGCTGCGCGCGCATTAAATGCACCGCAGGTAGCCGTTGGCGCCGAAATAGCCGTTGCTCCGCTGGCACACCGGACAGTCCGGTGCACACCGGACAGTCCGGTGAATTTTAGCGGAGCGACTGCCGCGCGAACCCGAGGCTGGCTAGTTCCGGAGACTGCGCTTCCTTGGAGCACCGGACATGTCCGGTGCACACCGGACAGTCCGGTGAATTATAGCGCGCCGGCTTCCGAGAATTCCCGAGGGCGAAGAGTTTGAGTTGGAGTCCTCTGGGCGCACCGGACACTGTCCGGTGCACACCGGACAGTCCGGTGCCTCCAGACAGAGGTGCCCTCGGTTGCCTCATTGCTCCTTTGTTGAATCCAAAACTTGATCTTTTTATTGGCTGAGTGTGAACCTTTTGCACCTGAATAACTTATATACTAGAGCAAACTAGTTAGTCCAATATTTGTGTTGGGCAATTCAACCACCAAAATTATTTAGGAACTAGGTGTAAGCCTAATTCCCTTTCATCCAGGCTTCATTGGTTTATTTGAGTGGGTTGTCATGACATTTGGCTTGAAAAATGCTGGTGCTATTTATCAGAGGGCTATGAATTTGATCTTCCATGAGCTGTTAGGAAACATTGTGGAAGTCTACATTGATGATATTGTAGTCAAATCGGCTGAGTTTAGTTCTCACATGCTGATTTGTGCAAAGCCTTTGATAAAATGCGTCAGTATGGTTTGAAAATGAACCCACGTAAGTGTGCTTTTGGAGTGTCGGCTGGTAAGTTTCTAGGATTTGTCATCCATGAACATGGTATAGAAATAGACCCTAACCGAATCAAGTCTATTCGGAATGTGGGGCCTCCGACTTGTAAGGTCGAAGTGCAGAAGTTTCTTAGCAAAGTGAATTATTTGCGAAGGTTTATTTCTAACCTAGCTGGAAAGATTGATGCCTTCACCCCTATCCTTCGGCTTAAAATGATGTCGAATTCGCTTAGGGAGGAGAACAGCAGGAAGCATTTGATCTCATTAAAAAATACTTGTCTTCAACTCCCGTATTAAAAGCACCACAAGCAGGAGTACCATTCAGATTATATATTGCAGTTGAAGATAAGGTCATTGGTGCTGTTCTGACACAAGAAACTGAAGGAAAGGAGCATGTGGTGACATATCTAAGTCGGAGGTTGGTGGATGCTGAAACGAGGTACACTTTTATTGAAAAGTTATGCTTATGTTTGTTTTATGCATGCACCAAATGTAGATGTTATTTACTGTTTAGTCATTGCACTGTTTCTGGTCAAGCCGATGTGATCAAGTATATGTTGCACAACCCAATTATGAGTGGTAGAATTGGTAAGTGGGCTTATGCACTCATAGAATATGACTTGGCCTATGAACCATTGAAATCTATGAAAGGCCAGGTCATAGTAGATTTTATTGTAGAACATCGGATTAATGATACTTATGAACTAGACATGTCATACCTTACTATTACTCCTTAGACTTTATATTTTGACGGATCAGTTTGCAATGAAGGGCAAGGAATTGGCATAGTACTTGTTTCACCAAGTGATGTCTCCTTCGACTTCTCTAGCCGATTGAAAACTTATTGCACTAATAATCAAGCCGAATATGAGGCCCTTTTGTTCGGCTTGGAACTTTTAAATTGTATGGGAGTAAAACATGTGAGGGTATTTGGTGATTCTCAGCTGGTCGTCCAACAGGTGTTAGAAGAATATCAATGTTTTTATGATACTCTAAATAGTTACCTTGAAAAATGTTGGAGCATAATCCATTCTTTTGACGAATTTAGTATTCGGTATATCTCTAGAGTTGAGAATCATAGAGCTAATAATTTGGCACAAGATGCGTCAGGTTATTGGATAAAGCGAGGGAGATTTCACAACACTGAAAATCTAATAACCGGTGCAGGGCCAATTCCCCAGGTCGCGGACCGTCCGCGTGAAGACGCCGGACCGTCCAGGGTTAGCAGGAAAGTTCTCCTAATCGATTCGGCTGATAATGAAGCTGATGCAAGTGATTGGAGGACGCCCATAACTAATTATTTACGAAATCCCAATGTCAGGACAGATAAGAACATTCGGCGTACAACTTTCAAGTATGTTTTGATGAGTGATGAACTCTACCGCCGAACAGTCAACGACGTCCTACTTAAGTGCTTGGGCCCAGATGATGCTATATTAGCTATGGCCGAAGTACATGAAGGAATTTCTGGTACCCATCAATCAGCTCCAAAGATGAAGTGGCTGTTGCGAAAGTCTGGTTTTTATTGTCCTAGCATGATAGCTGATTGTTTCAAGTACTACAAGGGTTGCCAAGTGTGCCAAAAATTCGGCAACCTACAGTTGGTCCCTGCAGCCGAATTACATCCTATCATCAAGCCTTGGCCTTTCAGAGGATGGGGATTAGACTTTATTGGAGAAATTCATCCTTCATCATCAAAGGGGCATCAGTTCGTGTTAGTTGCCACTGACTACTTTACCAAATGGACTGAAGCCGTTGCTCCGAAGAACATGACACACAAGGAAGTAATTGAGTTCATAAGTGAGCATATTATTCATAGATTCGGCATTCCCCAGACCTTGACTACAGATCAAGGGACTTCTTTTATGTCAAAGGAGGTACGTGAATTTGCTGAATTATATAGAATTAAGTTGCTTAATTCATCTCCATATTATGCTCAGGCCAATGGACAGGTCGAGTCTAGTAACAGGACATTGATTAACTTGATAAAAAAAGAAGATATCCGATAATCCTAAGCATTGGCACAAAATTTTGTCCGAAGCTTGATGGGCTCATAGAATATCTAAACATAGTGCTACTAAAGTATCTCCTTTTGAGCTTGTCTATAGGCAGGAAGCAGTGTTGCCTGTGGAAATAAGTTTGAATGCTGTCAGGATCGCCAGGCAAAATGATCTAACCGTCACTGATTATTATAATTCAATGATGGACAATATTGATGAGGTGACCGACAAAAGGGTGATAGCTTTGGGAGCAATAGAAAAGGACAAGATCATGGTAGTCAGGGCCTACAACAAGAAGGTCAAAGCAAAATCATTTCAAGTAGGGAATCTGGTGTGGAAGACCATCCTGCCTCTAAGGAATAAAGACCGGAAGTTTGGGAAATGGTCGTCAAGCTAGGAGGGTCCTTACAAAGTAAAACATGTAATGTCTGGTAACGCCTATTTACTACAAACATTACAAGGCAAGGATTTACCCAAGGCTTTGAATGGACGTTTCCTCAAACAATACCATCCTAGTATGTGGCAAGATGCCTAAGAAAACCGATGTAATCACATCGAGTTAGTTGCTTTTGGTTTGCTCAGCTCCACCAAAAGGCAGGGGGCATATGTTGGGCACCATTTTGAGCCGGCGGACGGTCCGGCCCTGAGGCCGGACGGTCCGTGGTCCGGACTGTCCGCGCCTGTGGGTCGGACGGTCCGCGCACGCGCAGAACAGATTAGGGTTCCGAGTTTTTCGCTATGTTTGTTGACGAAAATCACGGGATTTGCTCGGAGTTTTGTTGGTAACGGGTCCAGCCCCCTCCTCTATAAAAGCAGAGGACTACGACCGATTGGAGACAATCAATCGAACCCACAATCAATACAATTTACATTTATTCTTAGGAGTAGTTCTAGTCTAGTTCTAGTTTAGTCTTCCAATCCACAAATCCTCCGTTTCTCTTCGACTCTACGTCGATTAGAGGAGTCTAGGTCGGTCTACTCGAGCCTAGACACCACCTAGGATCTCTCCTCCCCGACGGGGTCCCTCTCGGAAGCAAGATCCGAGCGCCGCCGGCGATCCTCCGCTGCCCCTGCGCATGCGCGGACCGTCCGACCCTATGGCACTGTAGCATCCCAAAAATTCAAATCCTGAAATTTTCTCAAACTCCCTCTAAATTCAAAATGAATTTCAAATTTCATTTCAAAATGTTTGTTTGCGAGTTGATATCAGCAAATAAAATATAGTGGTCTATATTCTCTCCAAAATCCTCCTCAAATATCCTACAAATATTTCCCAGTGATCACCCTCAATTTGTTTCCAGAAATACCGCCCAGATATTTCCCGAGTAATCCCCTTCAAGTTCTTTCCAGAAATATTGCCCAGATATTCCACCGATATATCTCCAAGTATTTTCCTCTTGAGAAATACCTTTAGAATCATTTTTCAAGTCCCTATAAATATTTCCTTCATAACTTTCCTCATGCCTATACGTATACGTATGCCTCCAGTGTCATACGGTGAGCTCTACAAGCTAATTACACTTATACAAGACAAATACATGCTAATCTCCACTAATCCTCTCATCCTCCCCCTAATCCTCTCATCCCTCCCCCTAATCCCCCCCACCATGGCTATAAATAGAGGGGCAAGGGCCTCCTCTCATCCCACCCCAAGCCATTTCATGGCAACTCTCTCCCCCCCCCACACACACACCCACTCCATGTTCCACACAAGCACACACTAGCACAAGGATCGTTCGATCGTTCTTCGATCGTTCGTCCCCTGTTCTTAGTTTGTTCGTTCGTTCGTCCGATCGTTCGATCGTTCGTCCGATCGTTCATGGTTCGTTCGTCCGTTCGTCCGATCGTTCGATCGTTCGTCCGTTCGTTCGTCCAAATAATCTTTTTCCTACCGTTATGCTGCCGAAATTCCGATCGTTCGTTCGTTCGATCATTCGATCGTTCATCGTTCGTTCATAGTTCCTATTCATCGTTCATCGTTCGTTCATAGTCCCTATTCATCGTTTGTTCATAGTCCCTATTCATCGTTCTTCCAGATAATCGTTGTCCTGCCGTTATGCTGCCGAAATTCCGATCGTTCGTTCGTTCGATCATTCGATCGTTCATCGTTCGTTCATAGTTCCTATTCATCGTTCATCGTTCGTTCATAGTCCCTATTCATCGTTCGTTCATAGTCCCTATTCATCGTTCTTCCAGATAATCGTTGTCCTGCCGTTATGCTGCCGAAATTCCGATCGTTCGTTCGTTCGATCATTCGATCGTTCATCGTTCGTTCATAGTTCCTATTCATCGTTCATCGTTCGTTCATAGTCCCTATTCATCGTTCTTCCAGATAATCTTTATCCTGCCGTTATGCTGCCGAAATTCCGATCGTTCGTTCTTCCGATCATTCGATCGTTCGTCCGTTCGTTCGTCCAAATAATCTTTTCCTGCCGTTATGCTGCCGAAATTCCAATCGTTCGTTCGTCCGATCATTCGATCGTTCGTCCGTTCGTTCATAGTTCCTATTCATCGTTCATCGTTCGTTCATACGACTATTCACTGTCACTATTCACCATTACTATTCACCGTTACTATTCATCGTTACTATTCACCATTACTATTCATCGTTACTATTCACATACACTATTCATCATCGTTACTATTTATCATTACTATTCATCATTGTTACTATTCATAGATGATATCTATAATTACTTTTCCATCGCCACTATTCATCGTTACTATTCATCGATTAGCCGATCACCCCAAATTTCAACTACTCATACATCATGCTGTCCAGTCCACCTAAGACCAGCCAGACCCATATTCCAGTCATATGAACTTCGGTGACTGTGATTTTCCTTCCAGTAGGGAACTTCCCATCTGGTCACCCATCCCAGGTTTCTCCGAGTTGAGCACGCTTAACTTTGAGATTCCTTCGAACCAGGCTCCCAAACTCAGATTCCAATAATTCTCGTTTCTAAATTTTTATCAAACTATTCCCTATCCAGTCATGTCACCCCTTAAGCATGGTTCATGTTCCAGAAAACTCCCAAAATACTCTTGTCCCATATTCTGCCTATAACTCTCATGTTCATACCAAGTCAGACGATTCATTCGTCACCATTCTCACCAACAGTGAACTTCACTGTGCTACACCACCTACACTCAGCTATAAATACACCCAGCTACCCTCTCCCTCTCCACACACACTCAACACCCTCAGCCAAGGCAAACACCCCACCCACTCAGTTACTCCGCTCTGCCGGCTACACGCATAGTGTCGCTTTGCCTCCAGTCCACCCTCCTGGTAAGCACCTCCGCTCCACCACCAGTAATATCACAACACCACATGACATAGATTCTACTCAAGACTCTACCCATCCATATATCGCTTTTCTGACCACTATACTAAATATTTGTTGGTATACTTGCTGGTTTGTATGTTTGCTTGTTCATGTTGCATAGTTATCGGAGCGTTCGTTCCATCTCGTGGAGGCCAGATCTGCAAGTCTACGCCAGGCGGTGGAGCCAGAAGCCAGTTCCGCGAGCTCTCCTTCCCCCTTCGCCGAATAAGCACGGCAAGCTCACTGGATCCCTTTGATGCATAAATTACCTATGTTTTACAACCACAACCCTCAACCTGTTATTTTATGCATGATATGATTTTAAGACAAGTTATTATGGCCACCCAGCCGCTTGCCGCAATCAATCCCTGATATATTTGTTACAAATGATTTGAGGAAAGGTGTGAGTTTTCAAAAGAAAATGCTTTTCAAAATGTGTATGATGAAGGGTTTTCACCCTTATCACCTTTGAGTAGGGATGATCAGGGACTCCCTGGTTTAGGGGAGGGCCTAAGGTGATGGCTCAGCTGGTTTAGGCGTGAGCAGAAGGATTGTCCCCTCATATAAGGACCGGTTTGTCATCTTCACTACCTGTACTCTTTAATAGTACAACCACTCGAGACTGTGTGGGCAGTCACTCAATCTGAACTCGTACGGTCCAACCCCAGGGTTATGAAGGCTGGGGAGCACCGGGAGGATAAGGAGGGGGAAAGTTTTGTCCGGTTTGGACATGGTGGTGGCCTGACTCCTTCCGGATAACCGTTAAGGTTAGGACGTGCGGGGAAAGAAAGAGATTCAGATTCGGATCTCATTGATCATGAGATCGCAGAGCCGGACTAGTGGGTAAAGTGTACACCTCTGCGCAGAGTTTGAAAACCTATTCGAATAGTCTGTGTCCACAGGAATGGACGAGTCTGGTATGGTATGGCAATTAATGTTTTGTTTTCCAAAAAAAAGAGATGGTTTTGAGAAAAGTGGTTTTTAAAAAGGTTCGGCGGTTGAGCCGTGAGCTATGGTGGACGGGAAGTCCAGTAGCGGTTTTTGAAAAGGAAAACCAGTGGGAAACTGCTGAGATGCCTGGATGGTTTAGTCCAGGGGATTTTGTTATAATACTGAAAAACTTCCTGCTCCTTTTGGAGAGGATGCGCTTTGCAAAATACAAAATGTTTTTCAAAACAACCCTGCATAAAATATTGCTGTTTCTGCAAATATCCTGAGCTCTACATATTCCATGCATTATATCTGATTTCCCCATTCCGTGGGTGAAGGTGGGCTGCTGAGTACGTTTGTACTCACCCTTGCTTATTTGTTGTTTTTCAGAAAAAGGAGATCGGGTAAGAGTTACGACTGTTCCCAACCTTGCCTGTGGCTGTTGGACCGCTGACTTGCTTCGCTGCGTATATCGGGCTGCTTCAGCCCCACTCTGATGATATGTCCCGAGTTGTGGACCAACTCTTAAAGTTGTTCGCCACCTTTGTAGGTTTGTCTCGTTTAAGCAGATTTGGTATCATCTGATGTATAAATGTGTTTACTAGCCTCCTGGGACTAGTAATTGTATCACATTTGAGTCCCAGAGGATTGGGGACGCTTCAGGCACGGACCGTCCGGCCGTCAGGCAGGGAACCCTATGTAACACCCAAATTCTGAATTTGGGATTGGTAGAAGAAACTTGAACAAAATAGCATAATGTTTTGGAAATTTGAAAAAGAAAAAGAGGTGAAGGAGAATTTTTCTTTTAAAGGGAACCATTTATACATCTCATGAAATAAATAAACAAGGAGAATAAAACTTAAACTAGTAATAATAAAATAGTATGGTTTATATTCACCCTTGGATTTCAATTGATACATTTGAAAAACCTGAAAACTAGAATAGAAATATAAATTTGAATTTGGAATAGAAAATAGAAAATAAAAGAGAAGGGAAGAACTAAGAAAAATATTACATAAAATAAAATAAATAAACATCCTTCACACTTATATTAATAAATTATACCTTTCAAACTGAAGACAAGTTATTCACAAAGTTTGAACTCAAACTTGAATTCAAATTGGATTTGAAAATAGAGAAAAGAAATAGAAAATAAAATAGAAAAAGAGAAAACCTTGTACTGGGCCTAATTCCTTGATTTCGGCCCACTTAAACCTCCCACGCACCGGCCCAACTGTGTCCTGGCGCCGACATGTGGGCCATGCCCGTCAGCCTCTTCCTCGCGTCCGCGCCCCACTCCTTCACTGTCGCGCGGGCCCCACTGGTCATTTACCCCATCTTCTCGCACGCGCGTCAGCTGGATCCTGGCGCCGACAACTCGGGCCCGCTGGTCAGTCGCGCCGCGTACACGCTGTTCTCCTCACTGGCCCGCGGGACCCGCTGTCAGCCGCTCCCTCCCTTCGCGCTACTCGTGCGTGCCTCGCCGACTCGTGGGCCCTTGCGGTCGGGCTCGTCCTCCCTACCGGAATCGCGCAACCGCCGCCGCGATGTTCCCGGTGATTGACCGAGCTGGCTCAACGGCCCCTGCTCCCTCGGACACCCTTTGCCGCATATAAGAAGGCCGCCCGGGATTCCCTGGTCGCAAGCACCGGCCTCAGTTGAGAGAAGCGGAGTGAGAGAGAGACAAGGATTTTCCGCCGCCGTGGTTTCGTGACAACGACGCCCTTGCGGTCGGGATTGTTGGTTCGGGCGCTTCTACGCGACCTACGGTGCGTGCTCTCGGCCTCGGTTGACGCGATTGGAGAGCTGCGCGCCGGCAATTGCTCGCCGTCGAACCCAAATCCACACGAATCCGCCTCTCGCCGCGGGTAACGTCGCTGCTGCCGTCTCCAAGCTCGGTGAGTAGCTCATCCGGTTAGTTGCGCCTGGAGCATCGCGTAGGCCGTAGGAATTGAGCTATTAGTGCCCTAACCCTGGGATTGGCCGAACGCCGGCCATGGGCCACCGTGGGCGTGTGGCGGCGCCACCGCCGTCGGCCTCATTTGGGGGAATTCACCTCAATCGTTAGATCATTGACGGACGGTCACGATTAGATGTGGCGTACCGCTTCGCCTCGGGATATCTCGAGCGTTTGATCCAGATCGGACGCTCTGGGGGGAAAGATCTGATCAATTAAATCCGATCCGTCGATCGCGAAATAAACGGTGTAGATTAGATCGGCATCGGATCTGAGTGCTGTGGGGATGGATGCGATCGGGACCGTTCAATCCGGATCGTGCGCACGAGAATCAATCTGAGTATTTTAAATCCTGATCGTTGATTGTTTGATCAACGGCTCTGGGCGCGTACCGGTTCACTTAGGTCAGGATTTAATCTGGGCCGCTCGGTTCAGATCGTGCGGCCGAGATCGGCCCGTACCCCTTCGTCGAGCCTATTTTGTAAAAGAGCCCCTCGGTTTTACTTAAATCAACCCGCCGTCCAGGGACCCTGTTCCCTGTGTCTCGGGATTCTTACGCCGAACCCCCTGTAGTTTCCAGTATTTGACGCCCAGTCCAGTCAACATGAAAACCAGAGAAAATAAATAGAAAATGAATTTTTAATATAAAAATAATTGCTAGAACTTTATAAATTCATAGAAAATTCATATTAGCTCCAAATTGAACCATTCCAATTCCTAAAATTTTGTAATAATATTCTTCATCATTTAGTGTCTTTGTTTTGACATGAACTCTGTCAGAAAATTTATTTATCATTTAATCATATTTTAATCACATTAAACCTTAGGAAAATCATAACTTAAAATCTACAACTCCAAATTTAGTGATTCCAGTTCCTGTGGTTTTATTTTAATGTGTAGATTATTACTGTGTATTTTGCATATATGTTTGGTGTAATGTTAATTTTGCCTATACCATGTATGTTTGTATTGCTACGACTAGCAGTGAGGTCACGAGGATCTGAAGAATCATCCTGGTACCTGGAATCTCAAGGCCCAGGCAAGTTGTGCCCTTGATCACTTCTTTTCACCTACTCATGTTCTAATTAATCATAATGATCTGCATAGGTTAATTTTGATGGGACCCAATAGGTTACCCTAGTTTGACTATCTTTATACCTTGTTCACCACTGAATCTTTGGGTAGTACTTGCTAGTGCTATATGTGGCTTTGGGTATAGAGATACACATTATTATTCATGATTATACATTTGTTATCAGTTGTTATTTACTGTTCATGTTGAGATCATTATGTTAATTGGAACATGGAGCGACCACCCGGGAAAACAGTGCTACCACAAGGGTAGTATGGGATGCCCTTGGCTGATTAATTAGGAAAGCTAGTGGAAGACTACCTTACCCGAAAGGGGCAAGGGCAGTAGGGGAGAGGTCAGTGTAGGGAGGCCCTCGGGAGGATTTTGCTGCGATGGCGGTCCTGCAAGGGATTCCTGCACTGGATCTTCCTATAAACTGTAGCGGGTTTTCGGAAGCTAGTGGAACTTTGTAAAGGCCTCGTAGTGTTACCCTGCCTCGCTTCCTTGGTAGAGGTGAATGGGATTCATGACCCCTTGGCAGATGGGTAACACGGCTTGTGGGTAAAGATGCGCAACCTCTGCAGAGTGTAAAACTGGTATACTAGCCGTGCTCACGGTCATGAGCAGCTCGGACCCTCACATGATTAAATTATGGAACTTAAACTCAATTTGTCATATGCATTGCATCGCAGGTGAAGTTGTTACTTTTGTTCTACTATTTAACTGGGTTGGTATTTACTTATACTTAGTAACTGCTAATAAAATTTTGACCAACTTTAAAAGCAATGCTCAGCTCTAACCATCTTCATTGGTAAGCCTTACACTTCACGTGAGCTCCCACCTTTGGCGAGTTCATGCACATTATTCCCCACAACTTGTTGAGCGATGAACGTATGTGAGCTCACTCTTGCTGTCTCACATACACCACAGGTCAAGACCAGGTACTGCAGGATGATGCTCATGGAGGATGCTGCGATGAGTTCGTGAGAGGTCTAGGCCGTCGTCTCCCAGTCAACTTTGGGTTGCTGGACCGTTGTCTCCCTATAATGTAATTACTTATTTTGTATAGAACTCCTGTTATATATAAAGATGTGACATTCGATCCTGTGCCACTATACATCATATGTATGAGACTTGGTCCCAGCATACCTGGTGTTTATGTTAACCCCGGGTTTTGGACCCCTAAAATCCGGGTGTTACAGAAGTGGTATCAGAGGAATGTTGACTGTAGGACGAAACCTAGATAGAACTGGATAACCAATACTTACCTTTGCTACTCTGATTCTTTTCTAAACTTATCTTAATCTTTTCTCATCTATTTCCGCTTTACTCTGATTATTCTTACCTTTTCATTCTAAAGACAAATGTGGATTTCACACTTTGAAATCCTGTACCTAAAGTGACTTTTAGGAATAGGAGACCTATTCTTAGGAACAAAAACAAAACTATTTTTATAGATATCTATGAACTTGAATGTTTGTTCTTATGATACTTGTTTGATTTGGATCTTTGATTGAGTGTGATGGGTTGTGGAGTAATGTCCACAATTGCATCCACATATACACATAGGTATAAAAATATATTTACAAAATAACTAGACAACCTAGATTATCCCCATTGGAACATATCTAGCTTAAGAGATTTATCTTATCCTAAAAAGCTCTCATTCTAACCAATTCATCTTATCTTAAAAGATTCTCCCTTATCTTAATAGATCCATCTTATCTTAAAAGATACTCATCCTATCTTGAAAAGATTGTATCTCATCCTAATAGGTCTAACTGGTCTTAAAAGATTCTATCTTATCTTTATGGATCCCTCTTGTCCTAATAAGCATACTTATCCACCCTAGTTTAACAACCATGATCTAATGCAAATTAACTAGATCTTATCTAGTCAAACAAGTCACACCAATCTAACCCAGATCTGATCAAATTTAAAGTGACTTATCAAACATGTTAGATAATACTGATGAAATAGTTTAGACTCTAAAACTATAGAACCAGTCTTAACTTAGATCACCCTGCACTAAATTAAGAATGTCAGATCAACTTGGCCATATGCAACTACCTTAACCATCCAATAGTTGCATAACCCCTCGATTCTAACCCAGCAAGAGATTCTAACCAACCTACACATAATCCATCCTACTCAGATATATCTTACCCTGATAGATCTATCTAACCTAAACTAGTCTAATCTAGTCACATCCAATTTAATCTAGATCTTATCTTACCTAATGTGACCTGATCCAGTGTGGTCTAATGTTATCTAACTTAATGTGGTTCACTTAAACAGATTAATGACACTAGTGGAAGAGATTAGACCCCACTAGCCATGTATTAAAATTATCTTAGCACATTGGATCAACTCAAACCCAACCCATAGTGCCATAATGAATAGTATGACCTTTCTATTCCCACCTAATAACAAACAAACTTTTAACCTACATCTTGTAGCCTATCTCACCCATGTATATCTCTCATCTTGACAGATTCTATCTTACCCTTGGATATTCACCTTATATGATTGGTTACCCCAATCTGGACATAAATTAAGCCCTACCAAAGAATCTATAGATTATAACCAACTACTAGCTTATCTATTCCGCTTAGTAATTTCCTTTGCAAAACTATTACCACATGCTTCTAACTTTCATGGTCAATACCAGGAAAGGAAAGATTATCACATAACAACAAACAGAAAATGAATCCTCCAAATCCTCCACCTGTTGACATCAATCAAGTGGTTGCTACCCAAAGACTGGTAATACAACAGTTAACAGACCTGGTGACCGAGATGCAAAATCAGATAAGACAACAACGCGAGGAAATACGTCAGGCCCGTCAAGAAATAAGGCAAGCACGGTTGGAGAGACAACAACAACAACAACCCCCACCACCACCAGCTTCACCAAGCCACATAGATATAGATTATGATGATTTATAGATCTAGATGTTACTTTAGTTAGTAGATAATATGATATTATTCTAGAAGAAACAATAAGGTCTATTGACCCTATGTTTTGTTAAAGAATTATACCTCATGCTGAGATTTCTTTGTTTGTGCATATGTTCCGAGAACAATATGAGCATACATCCCTTTTCTTACAAATCTCGAGGACGAGATTATTTTTAAGGGGGGTAGGATTTGTAACACCCAAATTCTGAATTTGGGATTGGTAGAAGAAACTTGAACAAAATAGCATAATGTTTTGGAAATTTGAAAAAGAAAAAGAGGTGAAGGAGAATTTTTCTTTTAAAGGGAACCATTTATACATCTCATGAAATAAATAAACAAGGAGAATAAAACTTAAACTAGTAATAATAAAATAGTATGGTTTATATTCACCCTTGGATTTCAATTGATACATTTGAAAAACCTGAAAACTAGAATAGAAATATAAATTTGAATTTGGAATAGAAAATAGAAAATAAAAGAGAAGGGAAGAACTAAGAAAAATATTACATAAAATAAAATAAATAAACATCCTTCACACTTATATTAATAAATTATACCTTTCAAACTGAAGACAAGTTATTCACAAAGTTTGAACTCAAACTTGAATTCAAATTGGATTTGAAAATAGAGAAAAGAAATAGAAAATAAAATAGAAAAAGAGAAAACCTTGTACTGGGCCTAATTCCTTGATTTCGGCCCACTTAAACCTCCCACGCACCGGCCCAACTGTGTCCTGGCGCCGACATGTGGGCCATGCCCGTCAGCCTCTTCCTCGCGTCCGCGCCCCACTCCTTCACTGTCGCGCGGGCCCCACTGGTCATTTACCCCATCTTCTCGCACGCGCGTCAGCTGGATCCTGGCGCCGACAACTCGGGCCCGCTGGTCAGTCGCGCCGCGTACACGCTGTTCTCCTCACTGGCCCGCGGGACCCGCTGTCAGCCGCTCCCTCCCTTCGCGCTACTCGTGCGTGCCTCGCCGACTCGTGGGCCCTTGCGGTCGGGCTCGTCCTCCCTACCGGAATCGCGCAACCGCCGCCGCGATGTTCCCGGTGATTGACCGAGCTGGCTCAACGGCCCCTGCTCCCTCGGACACCCTTTGCCGCATATAAGAAGGCCGCCCGGGATTCCCTGGTCGCAAGCACCGGCCTCAGTTGAGAGAAGCGGAGTGAGAGAGAGACAAGGATTTTCCGCCGCCGTGGTTTCGTGACAACGACGCCCTTGCGGTCGGGATTGTTGGTTCGGGCGCTTCTACGCGACCTACGGTGCGTGCTCTCGGCCTCGGTTGACGCGATTGGAGAGCTGCGCGCCGGCAATTGCTCGCCGTCGAACCCAAATCCACACGAATCCGCCTCTCGCCGCGGGTAACGTCGCTGCTGCCGTCTCCAAGCTCGGTGAGTAGCTCATCCGGTTAGTTGCGCCTGGAGCATCGCGTAGGCCGTAGGAATTGAGCTATTAGTGCCCTAACCCTGGGATTGGCCGAACGCCGGCCATGGGCCACCGTGGGCGTGTGGCGGCGCCACCGCCGTCGGCCTCATTTGGGGGAATTCACCTCAATCGTTAGATCATTGACGGACGGTCACGATTAGATGTGGCGTACCGCTTCGCCTCGGGATATCTCGAGCGTTTGATCCAGATCGGACGCTCTGGGGGGAAAGATCTGATCAATTAAATCCGATCCGTCGATCGCGAAATAAACGGTGTAGATTAGATCGGCATCGGATCTGGGTGCTGTGGGGATGGATGCGATCGGGACCGTTCAATCCGGATCGTGCGCACGAGAATCAATCTGAGTATTTTAAATCCTGATCGTTGATTGTTTGATCAACGGCTCTGGGCGCGTACCGGTTCACTTAGGTCAGGATTTAATCTGGGCCGCTCGGTTCAGATCGTGCGGCCGAGATCGGCCCGTACCCCTTCGTCGAGCCTATTTTGTAAAAGAGCCCCTCGGTTTTACTTAAATCAACCCGCCGTCCAGGGACCCTGTTCCCTGTGTCTCGGGATTCTTACGCCGAACCCCCTGTAGTTTCCAGTATTTGACGCCCAGTCCAGTCAACATGAAAACCAGAGAAAATAAATAGAAAATGAATTTTTAATATAAAAATAATTGCTAGAACTTTATAAATTCATAGAAAATTCATATTAGCTCCAAATTGAACCATTCCAATTCCTAAAATTTTGTAATAATATTCTTCATCATTTAGTGTCTTTGTTTTGACATGAACTCTGTCAGAAAATTTATTTATCATTTAATCATATTTTAATCACATTAAACCTTAGGAAAATCATAACTTAAAATCTACAACTCCAAATTTAGTGATTCCAGTTCCTGTGGTTTTATTTTAATGTGTAGATTATTACTGTGTATTTTGCATATATGTTTGGTGTAATGTTAATTTTGCCTATACCATGTATGTTTGTATTGCTACGACTAGCAGTGAGGTCACGAGGATCTGAAGAATCATCCTGGTACCTGGAATCTCAAGGCCCAGGCAAGTTGTGCCCTTGATCACTTCTTTTCACCTACTCATGTTCTAATTAATCATAATGATCTGCATAGGTTAATTTTGATGGGACCCAATAGGTTACCCTAGTTTGACTATCTTTATACCTTGTTCACCACTGAATCTTTGGGTAGTACTTGCTAGTGCTATATGTGGCTTTGGGTATAGAGATACACATTATTATTCATGATTATACATTTGTTATCAGTTGTTATTTACTGTTCATGTTGAGATCATTATGTTAATTGGAACATGGAGCGACCACCCGGGAAAACAGTGCTACCACAAGGGTAGTATGGGATGCCCTTGGCTGATTAATTAGGAAAGCTAGTGGAAGACTACCTTACCCGAAAGGGGCAAGGGCAGTAGGGGAGAGGTCAGTGTAGGGAGGCCCTCGGGAGGATTTTGCTGCGATGGCGGTCCTGCAAGGGATTCCTGCACTGGATCTTCCTATAAACTGTAGCGGGTTTTCGGAAGCTAGTGGAACTTTGTAAAGGCCTCGTAGTGTTACCCTGCCTCGCTTCCTTGGTAGAGGTGAATGGGATTCATGACCCCTTGGCAGATGGGTAACACGGCTTGTGGGTAAAGATGCGCAACCTCTGCAGAGTGTAAAACTGGTATACTAGCCGTGCTCACGGTCATGAGCAGCTCGGACCCTCACATGATTAAATTATGGAACTTAAACTCAATTTGTCATATGCATTGCATCGCAGGTGAAGTTGTTACTTTTGTTCTACTATTTAACTGGGTTGGTATTTACTTATACTTAGTAACTGCTAATAAAATTTTGACCAACTTTAAAAGCAATGCTCAGCTCTAACCATCTTCATTGGTAAGCCTTACACTTCACGTGAGCTCCCACCTTTGGCGAGTTCATGCACATTATTCCCCACAACTTGTTGAGCGATGAACGTATGTGAGCTCACTCTTGCTGTCTCACATACACCACAGGTCAAGACCAGGTACTGCAGGATGATGCTCATGGAGGATGCTGCGATGAGTTCGTGAGAGGTCTAGGCCGTCGTCTCCCAGTCAACTTTGGGTTGCTGGACCGTTGTCTCCCTATAATGTAATTACTTATTTTGTATAGAACTCCTGTTATATATAAAGATGTGACATTCGATCCTGTGCCACTATACATCATATGTATGAGACTTGGTCCCAGCATACCTGGTGTTTATGTTAACCCCGGGTTTTGGACCCCTAAAATCCGGGTGTTACACCCTAGCCCCTGCGCCAGGTCGCGGACCGTCCGCGCCTGACCAGAGAGCACCGCCACGGTTCTTGTTGAGTGTTTGACGCCTCCAAAAAGACGTCAACACTATTATCACAAAAGGTCTCCAGATCATCTAGGAAACTATCTTTACTTTTCTCATGAGCTGGACCATAAACCACCATCAAGTTCCATTTGTACAGAGAACTTTTATCCCAGTAATTAACTTGGAGGACATGCTTTCCTTGCTTAAAGGATCCAACATCAAGATCATTAATCCTAGATCCCACCAGAATACCTCCAGATTTCCCATTAGAAGGAGACCACAACCACAGATAGTCATTCGAAGGATCCAACTTCTTTGTAATAGAGACATCACCTTCAACAACCATAGTCTCTTGCAAACCAATGAACTTAAATTTATGTTGCCCAATAAGATTCCTGATAAAAGGGGCAACCCCTTTTTTCTGATACCTCTACAATTCAAAAAGAAGACCCATCATTTGGAAAACTTTTTATTAGGGATCTTATCAGCAGCACTATCAAAAGATTCCCTAGTGCTTTTGATCTTTTTTCGACCAAGATTTTCTTGTGCCTTTTTATGATGAATTCTCTTGTTTTTTATAATCTTTCTCTTTTTCTTTCTTGATTGAACCAAAATGAAGGCATCTGTTTCATATTCTTCATGGTTTTGACTCTCTTTTTCCATATCATTATTAGTAGTTCTACCATTTTCATCCCTTTTTTGCAACATCAATTCTTTTTTCCTACCCAAACATTGTCTGGCCAATTCCATTTCATTAATCAAGTCAATAGACTCCATGTTTGTGTTGTCCATATTAACACCCATCTTTTTGCTTATATCAATTATTTCATTAGAAGATAAACAAGCAATTTTGGAGTTGGGTTTAGACTTGTTACCTTCCAAGTTTCTTTTCACAACCATCCTTCTGTTCTTTTCTTCAATTCTGAGGCCCTGGTCTTTCTTAAGCCTCTCACTGACCCTCCTTTCAAGAATGGGGGAGGGAATTTTCTTCTGCTGGACATCACTTTGACCCCTGTCGTCAGCCTTGATCCACTGATTCTTTGGAATAGATTCCTCCTCTTGAGAGGTATTCAGAATCTCACTTCCCTGAGTATTATCAAACATCATCTCATCAGAATTTCATTCCTTTTTATCATTTGGGTCCAGTTCTTCAATAATGACAGAACATTACGCGTTCCTGCTATGTTGCCCAACATTTGTATTCATTTTGTTCCTACACTTTAGTTGGGTATTCCAAGCAGAATGACTACTAGAGCCAATTCCCCCAGTCTTCATAGTCAAAAGATCATCTCCAAGAAGATCACTGTCATCATCTTCTTCACTATTAGTAATGTGAACTTTATATTTTTCATCATCAGCGCAATTGAAGTATTAAGAGTACTCCCCTCATTCTCTTTTCCTTTGCCCTTGCCTTTGTCAACTTTCATATTCCCTTCATCGAACAACCGCATATCCTGTCTTTTACCCTTTGGCATTTTACCTTCATATTTAAATCTTTTAGCATCTTTCTGATATGATTCATCCACTTTAACCTCTATTTCAGCATTTCCTTCTTCATCCTCCGTAAGAATTTCTCTTTCAAAAAAGAAATCGTACAAGAACATTCTAAGGGCACTTTCCACAACCCCTGGAACTACAGTGACATCTCTACAGGCTATTCTAGCTCTGACATATTCATTTCTGAGCCTAGTTTTCTCATCAACTTCGACCACCTTGCCCACTAGACCACCAAATTTTGCAATAGTAACTAGATATCTATGCTCCATAGGTATGCCACTAATCCTGAACCACCCTTTTTGTAAGCTACCTTTAGCATTAACCGCGGGGTCCAAGGATCAATAGTGATTTGGGCTTTTGCGGTTCTCATCCCCAAAGGTCTGAAGTACCCTAAGTCACCAATCATCTTAGGGTCTGGGAATCTCATCAAAAACTTGTTATCACCAATGGATCTAGCAGACCATCTCCACATAGTATTGACAAGCATATTCATAAATTCCAGTTCAATTTGTTTCCCCCAACATTTCCTTGGACAACAATGATTATGGCAGTACTGGATTTCTCTTTAATCATTATGTTATCAATTTTTTTCTTCGATATAAAAGAAACTTTGATCTTCAACTTGAGTAGCACATAACTTAGGACCAAAATTCTAGGACAGACATTTTTTGCAATTGAAAACAACATGATCATCAAAACCACAAATATCACAAGGAAATCGATGTCTGCAGTCCTTAGTGAAATGATTTTTGAAATGGCAGAAGATGCAACCAATTCTGTCAGGGATAAGATTACGATTTCCCTCTTTTTTTAGCTTGAGCCTCTCTCAGTCCACCATCTTCCACAGATATAGGAGCACCTTTCCAACTCCCTTCTGTGTTTTCTTCAAAGTTTGTTGCATGCATCTCCCAAGGGGACGGCTCACCTTGATCCAAGGTGTTCCCCTCTATTATCTTGTTCGGCTCCGCCAGATCTTTCCCTTCACGTTGGTTTTGCATAACACCATCATCAACTCTTCTCCAGACATGATCTCGCCCGTGGTTTTGAAGGAGGAAACTTGAATCAACATGTCTTTTGATAGCGACGATAGGAGATATGGCTCGCGACTTGTTAATCTCTGCCTTTCGAATCTTCATACTCCAGATTATCTACTGTTGGGGCGAAGACGAAGACGCTACCCTACCCTTCGCTTCAGGACTTCGCCACCTCGCTCAACCAACGGAGGCAAGACGACCGGCGTGGCCCACCCTTCGTCCTCCTCACCACAAGACGAAGGCCTACGACGAAGTCTCTCTCCATCCCACGTCCTCAACCGTTCTGGAGGCCCGTGTGGGATTCGGCCCACCGTAACAGGCCCTGCACGGAGAAGCGTGTTACGGGCCTAATTTGTAATAAGCTTTTCTATAATTACGGTCTGTAACCCTCCCTTATGAGAATATTTTGGGGATAATCCAGGTGCCCGAGGGCATAAGTGTCCTTACATTGAGACGATAGGCAATCGGGCGCCTATAAATACCCCCGTACAGTGCCCTTGAGAGGTTAGATGAACAGAGCAATTGCGATCCTACGATAAACCTTGTTTGCACTTTTTCCACTCCCCTGTTGGATCAACTTGCTCAGGAGCGTAAGTTCCAACATCTACATTGATCCCTTTTCTATCAGCGCCCTTTCGAGGTGATTTTGGTTAGTGGCGCCTTGGTGACACATGTAAAGAAAGCTGAGCAGCTTTGTGCTGTGAATAGCGCGGGTCCTAACCTGCGCATGCCAAAGCGTATAGTTGGGCTTTGTTAGCTTCTTGAGGATTGATAGACTACGGACAGGATTCACGGAGGCAGATGATGATGAACTTGTTATGGCTCTGATTATCATGTAAAAGTACATAGATTGCTGGAAGAATCGTTGATAGCTTAGCTTAGTCTTTGATCTATGTAGGTTGCATGTTGATCCGTTGGACGAGCGAGGAATAACCCCTTATTACCATAGCATACATATATTAATTGATCTTATGACTGAATCATGTATCCGATTAACTCCTCGATCGTATTAGGCACAGAGTAACAAACGCCTATTGACTCTATGAGCATCTACTGCATCACGCGTCCAAGACGCTGGCACGTTGCATTATTGCATCTCCTTAGAACAGCCATCTCTTATGCAATTCCACTTGGAAAAGAAATCCCGCCTTCCACCAACTCGTGTCCCATTCTCGTCATTTACACAACCCCCTTTTTTTTTTAAAAAAAAAGCTAAAGCAAGTTGGCATTCAAGTATTCGACGATTTGCAAGCACAGGGTGCCGGCGGGCTCGTGGCAGTGATAGACAAGGCTTATTACGCTTGTCAGCTGACACACCTCATGATTGCAAGTCAGATTCCTAATGTCAGCACTGATACTCTGACGGATTAACCATCCTTGACATTGTTAATTAAAGGCGCCCTCGCGAGTCAGCCTGTCGCCTTTTCAAATTGTCGGGCTTTGGCGCTAGTCTTCCGTGAAATCATGACCAGGTTTGCGATGCGACACGTTTTCTGTTCTCATTTTCAGGTACAGCGTCGAGCGTTACGTACCCTGCAGTCGTCCTGCTTGCTCCATTTTGTTCAGTACAAACATCTGGTTCCGGCAAGCAGCACAAAGACGGGACGGCATGCATGGACGTGCAGCGAACGCACATACTGCAAGGGTTAAACTGCAGCAAATTACCGAGGATCGGAAAGCGGCAGCCTTGACGGAGGTTAGGTTCGATCCCATCCCATCGTCGCCTGCAGCAAGTGGGCAGCAGGTGCAGCGAGAACAGCGACGTAAATCCGTTTAAACAGACAGCACACACGCACAGGCACAGCAGCGTTGTGGCCTGGCACTGGCAGCGTCGACAGCGAGCGGAACCAGCCCAGTAGCGGCGGGATCGCTTTCCTGCGAAGTTGGGCGTGGACAGGTGGGAAAAACACAGGTGCCGATCGAGCGACCTGTGTCTGTCCATCGCCAAAGGGGCACACGTCTCGTCTCTGAGCGTTATGGGCCTAAACCTATACTACGACAGCAACGTGTTAAAGTCTGCTTTTGTAGACAGGTGTATGAAATACTGTTTGAGCAAGGTAGATAAAGTAGAGTTCAAAAATATAAATGTGTTATGCATGCATGCATGCGCGATTTTTGCAGACAAGATGAACACAGAACTCTGAATCCGTGTACCTGCGACGTACCGATACCGATGTGGTGTCTCGGTCTGACAATGGTAGTACATGAGTTCTCACTAAACTGAAACAAGGCCTGCTAGTGGGTTCAAATCCACCTCATATCCAATCCAACTGATAACAGATTAGCTCCCTTCTTCAGTCTATCATCTTATTTTTTTTTATAGTTTTAATTAACCCAACTCATTCTACTCAAAAAATAATTTAAAGCTGTGGGTTTTGGTATGATAACCCATGAGCTCGAATAAAATGTATATAGAGGTTTGCATGGAACTTCGGGATTTTAAATCTCACGTGCAAACTATACTACAGTATATTAAAAATCCAAGATCTGTTGGATTAATGTGGGCTTGGCCCAAATTAATATTCAATAATAGTCAATGCTAATGGCCCACTTTAATGCTATGGTGTACTAATTATTTAGTACCATATTGGAAGTTCAAAGGACAAATCAATCAACTTAAATAGGTGGACCATTGGTGCATCTATTGAGAAGTTGAGAAAAGGATGAAGGACTGCCACACGCGCGCGCGCGCCGCCGCCGCCAGCCGGGCCGTGGTAGATCGGATATTCCTTTCAAACGGTTGCGCATTTTGCCTGGAGCGATGACCGTCATGATAACCGTCCGTTTCCTGTCTTATGGCTAGTAACGGACGTCAGTTACTGTCGTCAGTTTCCAGTTCTAATGCTCGACCGTTTCTGTCCGTTGTTCTTCTCCCTCCTTCTGACCGCCTATAAGAATGGAGAGGGAGGGCTCTTCCAGGTACGCGAATTATCTCACGCGAATTCCCGTCCCATCTTCTGCGAGCACAGAGAGAGTGGGAGAGCAGGCCTCCGAAATCACCGACCGCAGAGATACACTTGCACGGGTGTGCGGGCGATCAGATTTTTGGGGAGCGTCTTCGCGACTGCTCGCGTGATCTGTTTGTCCAGCTGCTTCGTCCACAGCTTGCTGTTCGTCGCCTTCCCGAGTTGACGCGTGCTGCTGTTCTTCTTCCCGGCGACCGTTCGAGGGACTGCACAGCGTACATCTTCCTGCACCGACTTCGTACGGCTACATCGAACAAACACACGAGATGTCTCGTGTGAATGGAGCCACTGATGCCTTGAGCATCGGTCCCTCCGCTGGGTACACTCTGTTCTTCGTATTTGTGCATGTTTCATTGCTGTTTACTGCTTATGCGAGTAGTTATACACACATGCACATACATGTCATCACATATATCGCACTGTTTTTCTGGATTAAATTAAAACTAAAAATGCCTAACTTTCTAACAATCCAAAAATCTGATATTAGGCATTTTTCTGTTAGTGGTTTTGCTGCTGCGTTAAAACCAAGTGAACCTTTTGATGGGACGTTTTACAAGAGATGGCGTAGTAAGATGATACTGTGGTTGACCGCAATGAACTGCTATCACGCCGCACAGGGGAAACCCGAACAGTTCACTCCTGAAGAGGAGAGAATGTTCGACGTTGCCGATAACCTGTTTCGAGGCGCCGTGATTGGCGCTCTTGCCAACAAGTATGTTGATTCTTATCTAACGTGCACATCTGCAAAAGAGTTATGAGATGTATTAGATGAGAAGTTTGGTGTTTCTGATGCTGGTAGCGAGCTGTACATCATGGAGCAGCTGTTTGACTATAAGATGGTGGAAAACCGTCCTATAGTTGAACAGGCTCATGAAATACAGACACTGGCTAAAGAACTCGAACAATTCCCATGTGTCTTGCCTGACAAGTTCGTGGCCGGCGGTATTATCGCTAAACTGCCACCTTCTTGGACGGACTTTGCTACCACTCTAAAACATAAGAGACAAGAGTTTAGCGTGGCTGAGCTTATTGGTTCTCTTGATGTTGAGGAGAGGGCGAGAGAAAAATACACTCGTGGAAAAGGAGTTGAGACTTCTAGTGCCAATATGGTACAAAAGAAGAACTCCAATGCGTCACATAATAATAAAAAGAAGAACAAGCAACAGAATGCCACGAAGCCCAAGCAGGCAGCCTCGTTCAAAAAGAAGAACAAAGGAGCTGGTTGCTTTATTTACGGGAGTACTGATCATTGGGCAAGCGCTTGTCCAGACCGCAAATTTAAGCAAGAGAAAAAACTAGCTCAAGAGAAGAAAACAGTAAACATGGTTGCTAGCGAGACTGCAGAAGGAACATCGGGGTATGGTAATCTTTTACCTACTGTTCTTTCAGTGTGTCAATCCCCTGAGTGGTGGGCTGATACCGGTGCTAATATTCATGTGTGTGCTGATATTTCTTTATTTTCTTCTTATCAGTGCAAAGGGACTGGAGCCTTGCTGATGGGGAACGGATCACATGCGCGTGTTCTTGGTGTTGGTACAGTCATTCTGAAGTTTACTTCGGGAAAGACGGTGCTATTGAAGAACGTGCAGCATGTCCCCTCCATCAAAAAGAATCTAGTTAGTGGCTCTCAATTGTGTCGAGATGGCTACAAAATTGTCTTTGAGTCTAATAAATGTATACTGTCTAAGTATGGAACGTTTGTTGGAAAAGGCTATGACAGCGGAGGCTTGTTCCGCTTATCTTTGCATGATGCGTGTAATAAGTCTGTGAACAATGTTGTTTCGAATGAGTCGTATATTTGGCATTCACGACTTTGTCATATCAATTTTGGTTGCGTCTCGCGGTTAGCAGATTTAAATTTAATCCCGAAATTTGATTTAGTCAAAGGTTCTAAGTGCCAGGTGTGCGTGCAATCTAAGCAACCTCGCAAGCCTCACAAGGCTGCGGAGGCGAGGAATTTGGCACCACTAGACTTAATACATTCCGATTTATGTGAGATGAACGGAATATTGACTAAAGGAGGCAAGCGATATTTTATTACTTTTATCGATGACTCTACTAGATTTTGTTATGTGTATCTCTTAAAATCAAAAGATGAAGCTTTGCATTATTTTAAGACCTACAAAGCTGAAGTTGAAAATCAACTCGAGAGGAAAATTAAACGGTTAAGGTCTGATCGTGGTGGAGAATATTTTTCGGGTGATTTTTCTGATTTTTGTGTGGAACATGGTATTATTCATGAGAGGACACCGCCATACTCACCACAATCCAATGGGGTTGCTGAAAGAAAGAACCGTACTCTAACTGATTTGGTTAATGCCATGTTAGAGACTTCAGGGCTATCTAAGGAATGGTGGGGTGAGGCGATCTTGACGGCGTGTCATGTCCTGAATAAAGTTCCCACAAAGAACAAAGAAATCACACCATTCGAGGAATGGGAAAAGAAGAAATTAAATATCTCCTATTTGCGCACCTGGGGTTGTTTGGCTAAAGTGAATGTGCCAATTAACAAGAAGCGCAAATTAGGACCGAAAACTGTTGATTGTGTTTTCCTTGGGTATGCTTTCCACAGCATTGGATATAGGTTTTTAATTATAAACTCTGGAGTACCGGACATGTTGGTTGGTACAATTATGGAGTCCAGAGATGCTACGTTTTTTGAGGACGAATTTCCCATGAAAGCTACACATGATACGTCTAATGATGAACCAACGATACCCCATGAGCATTTTATTCCGGTAGAACACACTGAGGAATCCCATATACATAATCATGTGGAAAATGACAATGTATCAACTCGAAAGAGTAAGAGACCAAGGATTGCAAAGTCCTTTGGTGATGATTACATTGTATATCTTATGGATGACACACCAAGTACCATTGAAGAGGCATATTCCTCTCCTGATGCTGACTTTTGGAAGGAAGCAATAAGGAGTGAGATGGATTCTATTATGTCTAATGCAACTTGGGAGGTAGTTGAGCGTCCTTATGGGTGTAAGCCCATTGGAAGTAAATGGGTGTTCAAGAAAAAACTTAGGCCTGATGGTACTATTGAAAGGTACAAGGCGAGGCTTGTAATTAAAGGCTATTCACAGAAGGAAGGTGAGGATTTCTTTGATACTTATTCACCTGTGGCTCGATTGACCACAATTCGTGTGCTACTTTCTTTGGCTGCCTCTCATGGTCTACTCGTCCATCAAATGGATGTTAAGACAGCATTCCTAAATGGAGAGCTAGATGAGGAAATTTACATGGAGCAGCCAGCTGGGTTTGTAGCAAACGGTCAAGAAGGCATGGTGTGTAAATTATTGAAATATTTATATGGCCTAAAACAAGCACCTAAGCAATGGCATGAAAAGTTCGATAGAACTTTGACATCTGCCGGTTTTGTTGTGAACGAAGCAGACAAGTGTGTATACTATCGGTATGGTGGGGGCGAGGGAGTAATTTTATGCCTATATGTTGATGACATTCTAATCTTGGGGACGAGTCTTGATGTGATTAAAGAGACAAAAGACTTTCTGTCTAATAATTTTGAAATGAAAGATTTGGGAGAAGCTGATGTTATTCTTAACATTAAGCTACTGAGAGAAGGCATTGGTGGGATCACACTTGTGCAATCCCATTATGTGGAAAAGGTTTTGAGTCGCTTTGGTTTTAGCGAATGTGAACCTGCTCCAACGCCTTATGATCCTAGTAAGCTATTAAAGAAAAATCGAAGGATAGCTAGGGATCAATTGAGATATTCCCAAATAATTGGTTCACTCATGTATTTAGCTAGCGCTACGAGGCCTGACATCTCATTTGCTGTGAGCAAACTTAGTCGATTTGTTTCAAATCCGGGAGATGATCACTGGCGTGCTCTTGAGAGAGTTTTGCGCTATCTAAAGGGTACTATGAGTTTAGGCATCCATTATACCGGGTACCCAACAGTTCTGGAGGGTTATTGTGATGCAAACTGGATATCTGATGCTGATGAGATATATGCCACAAGTGGATATGTGTTTTCACTTGGAGGTGGTGCTGTTTCATGGAAGTCTTGCAAGCAGACCATCTTAACGAGGTCGACTATGGAAGCAGAACTCACAGCATTAGATACCGCTTCAGTTGAGGCTGAGTGGCTTCGTGAACTCCTTATGGATTTACCGGTGGTTGAAAAACCTGTGCCGGCTATTTCCATGAACTGTGATAATCAGATTGTGATAATTAAGATAAACAGTTCTAAGGATAATATGAAGTCGACAAGGCACATAAAGAGGCGTTTGAAATCTGTCAGGAAATTGAGAAACTCCGGAGTAATAGCGTTGGATTATGTCCATACGTCTAAAAATCTGGCAGTTCAATTTACTAAGGGGCTATCACGTAGTGTGATAGATAGTGCATCAAGTGAGATGGGCATGAGACCCACCTAAAGTTTATCATAGTGGTAACCTGTTCTATGTGATCGGAGATCCCGTGAATTAGAATGGTGAAACAAGCTAGTGGTAGACTGAGAGGAAAGACCCTTAATAAGGCTCATTTCAGATGCATATCTTTCCTTACTGTAAGGTAGGTTGGTGTTTACACCTTAATATGTTCCAAGTGGCTTTGTGAAGCAAAGATGTTGTCCTACAGAACATCTTTAGAGGAACATACCTATATGGGTTAACTGCTAGTCACAGTTTATGAGATCTGGGTGGTTTCTAGATACCCATGAAAGGCTATGGAGTTTGACTTATATGCTCCAACCAGAGGGGATGCGTTCAACAATCTAGTACTGGTAAAGAGTTTAGATGAAACTCATTCCACGCAAAACTGCCAATTCAAGGCCTAGTCCATTGTGCAGTTGTGGTCAAGTGTAGTCTAAGTTCTAGGTGGATGTTCAACTTAACAGTCTCCATCGAAACACCAGTATATCAAACGTTTGAGATGATGAGAGCTTTTTAGTGTGACTTAGCATTTGGTGGGGATTGTTGGATTAATGTGGGCTTGGCCCAAATTAATATTCAATAATAGTCAATGCTAATGGCCCACTTTAATGCTATGGTGTACTAATTATTTAGTACCATATTGGAAGTTCAAAGGACAAATCAATCAACTTAAATAGGTGGACCATTGGTGCATCTATTGAGAAGTTGAGAAAAGGATGAAGGACTGCCACACGCGCGCGCGCGCGCGTCGCCGCCGCCGCCGGCCGGGCCGGGCCGGGCCGTGGCTCGTGGCTCGGTAGATCGGACCTTGGTCCGAATATTCCTTTCAAACGGTTGCGCATTTTGCCTGGAGCGATGACCGTCATGATAACCGTCCGTTTCCTGTCTTATGGCTAGTAACGGACGTCAGTTACTATCGTCAGTTTCCAGTTCTAATGCTCGACCGTTTCTGTCCGTTGTTCTTCTCCCTCCTTCTGACCGCCTATAAGAATGGAGAGGGAGGGCTCTTCTAGGTACGCGAATTATCTCACGCGAATTCCCGTCCCATCTTCTGCGAGCACAGAGAGAGTGGGAGAGCAGGCCTCCGAAATCACCGACCGCAGAGATACACTTGCACAGGTGTGCGGGCGATCAGATTTTTGGGGAGCGTCTTCGCGACTGCTCGCGTGATCTGTTTGTCCAGCTGCTTCGTCCACAGCTTGCTGTTCGTCGCCTTCCCGAGTTGACGCGTGCTGCTGTTCTTCTTCCCGGCGACCGTTCGAGGGACTGCACAGCGTACATCTTCCTGCACCGACTTCGTACGGCTACATCGAACAAACACACGAGATGTCTCGTGTGAATGGAGCCACTGATGCCTTGAGCATCGGTCCCTCCGCTGGGTACACTCTGTTCTTCGTATTTGTGCATGTTTCATTGCTGTTTACTGCTTATGCGAGTAGTTATACACACATGCACATACATGTCATCACATATATCGCACTGTTTTTCTGGATTAAATTAAAACTAAAAATGCCTAACTTTCTAACAAGATCAACACATGGTTCAGCCCATTCAAACAAAATAGAAACAGCATCATTTCGACCCCATCCAGCTCAATTTTCTATTAAACCCCATTCCAATTCCATCTCCTCCAATTCCAATCCAAAGGCGATTTAAGTTTCTAAACTAGCCCTAAATCTATTTTTACCTAACGTCCCAACCTATTAACAAGCCTAACTGAAATGGCTATACAGTCCTTTCAGCTTTTGCTAACTGCATAGGAGACTTTCAGTCATCCTGTAATTCATCGACCACAAGTCTCCCCAAAAAAATATATACAGAATAGTTTCAAAAAAAACAAATACGCATGCTTTGCTCGCTGCAGACGGGAGATGTGTCTTTTTCACTTCTTTTTACACGGAGCTACGTCCTTTTCCAGTTGTCTCTAGTACGGACCCTTCAGTGCACGTAGGTTACGGAAGCACTTATAAAAGATCTCGTCGTCAGTAATGCGATGGACTCGTGCTCACGACTCAACCAGTGATTTCGACAGTGAAGGCTCAAGTCACAACCACTAAGGAAGCTGGAGTTGAACTAATCATGCAGGAAAGCTCCCCTTTAAAACTTGGCCTATTATTGTCGACGTTGAAGCAGTGCAGATCGGATGAAATTAGCATTGGATTTGCATGGCCATAAAAGCCATGGCGCATATTATATAGCATTAGACAGTTGTTGGACATACAGTAGTTTAATTAGTGAGATCGTTGATCCCTGATGGATGAGTGCGATATGGACTTTCTTTCTTTCTTTCTTTTTTTTTTTTGCAATTTAGACTTTACTAACAAAGAGCAGCATCACAACCTGAAGTATTTTTATGAGCAGAGCCTTAATCTTATGGCCATTTGCAACCTAATTAATAATGGTCCTTAGGTTAATTAACGCCACCGCGTATCTTTGAAACCGTAAATGCCTAATTAAACGAAGTCCAAATTAAATAAGCTCATATGCTGTAAATGAAAGAGTTCGATATCTTGAGCGGGCAGAATTAAACAACAGTTGATCTGTTCCTGCACTTGATCAACCTGCTGATTGCATCAACAGATCGACCGTGGCCAGGCAGATGGTTTACCGAAATAATATCCTATGGCACAGTTAGAAACCCATGTCCGCAAGGAAACATCTTTCAGTTGGACTTAGACGAGCAGACTCCCAATCGCCGACGATCGGCAACGTCAGAGAGTACCTGTGCGTGGACAAGGTGCACATCATTTTCTATAATTGTTTACATCTTAACAGTTTCATGCATATATGCATGGGGCAGTAGCTCCAACCTTCAACAAGGAAAGGAATGCAGCCTCTACTACTGAGAGGACCAGGAAAAAGTTGTCAAATGGCGGGAGAAGCTTTATCCTATTGCTTAACTTGTTGCCAATGGCAAGTGATGCAATTGCACAGTGAACGAAGCAGACAAGTCGCACAAGACATTAGTTGAGGAAAACTGGGGACCAAGAATCCTCCATGTCCTTGTGTTTGTCTCGGCTCGCTGTTCCATCTGGGTCTGTTTTGTGCCTGACATTGTGCTTCTCTCTCTGTATGTATATATCGTAGTTTATGATTATATAGATATCGAGAATATTTATTTGAGGAGAAAACTGAACCCTAGTTTCTGCACTTGCTATGTATGTCATCCTACAGCCAGTTATTTGCACTGCTGTAACTGTAACTGTAATCCATAGAGACAAAACACATAGAAGTAGTAGAAACCCGTACGAATTAAAGCCAAGCGAACATACCAGGTTTTGCCGACCCAGTTGATCCGCCCCAGCTTACCATCATTAGGGATGGCAATAGGGAATTTTCCGTCTGTAAATAGCTCTCCGTCCTCGCCCTACGATGAATTTTTTTCCCGCAGGAATTCCCACGAACGCTTGCGGAAACATTTCTTTCACATCCTCATTCCCCGCGGGATAAATTCCTAACAGGGATCCCTGTCCCGCTTAAGTTATAATTAGAACATACGTCCTTTGTTACTAATGCAAAACATTGTCAGATGTAAGAAATCATTATGTGTACATCACAATGAACACATTTATACAATGATTGATCTTTTGACAAGGTAAATATTTATTTTTATCATTAACTAGTACACAAAACTATCGTCACGTACAAGTTTAACAAGTCAACGCGGGGAACGGAGATGGGGAATGCTTTCTCGTTCCCGTCCCCGTTTACCCGTCGGGGAAGATCTTTCTCCGTTTACATTCCCATGGTGGAAGAAACTTCAGCATACCCATCCTCTAATGGAGGAAATCTTCCGCGGAAAATTAGGGATCGGGTCCACATTGCCATCTCTAATCACCATCATCTAAAAGAATTACCCTATTAAACATATGATAGTTCTAAACTGAATCTATTTAGAAAAATATCTTCTATTTTACAGTAGCCTATACAAATTCTAGATGGTTAAAGGAGTGAGAATAGTCCATAAAATATTTTTAAAAACTAATTTATACAGATACTTTTCATCTATGCAAGCTCATACATAATTCTAGTAGCTTTTTTCATACTAGAGTACAACACTAAACAATGTACTGCTACTAGAACAAGCATTAATTCTAGTTGTTTTGGTTTCTATACTAGAGTACAACACTAAGCAAGCTACTACTACTACTACTAAAACAAACAACACTAGAGGCCCACCAACTAAAGCAATTAAAATTGTTGACAAATACTATGTACAATTAAGCTTAGCATATATTTGAACCATCAAAAGTCATAAAATTTTATAAAAATAATTATAGATACACTTTATTGTTTATTCTTCTTTTTATACCGCGACTACTCTCCATCTTAGACCCGAATGTATGGCTCATTGGCTCTCCTCATACTCTCCCTAGCTCTCTTCCTCTACTTCACCGGCGCATAAATCATGAACCGAACTGAGACGAATTCAGAGAGAGAATCGGCTAATTCTTAAGCTTAGGAAGAACTATCACTGCACTCTTCCAGATGAAGGCCGGTTTTTTCATGCAGAACTTGACCCGTTGACCGCGGGCCTTCAGCAAATTGTATATGCCGCTGGAGTGCAGTTTTCTGTATCTTCACATGTGTCTATCGGGTATATACTCCTTGCAACAAATGTGTTCCATATATTTGTATGTGTTTGTTGTGTGCAAGCTTGCCAAAAAATTGAAGCACTTAGCATTAATTGCTAGTAAATCCTTCCAAATACAACTGATGGAGTGTTTGGTTTATAGAGACTAATTTTTAGTCCCTTCATTTTATTCTATTTTTGTCCCTAAATTACTAATATAGTTTCTATATTTAGTAATTTAGAGACAAAAATAAAATAAACTAGAGAGACTAAAAATTAGTCCATAGAAATCAAACACCCTCTGGCCTCTGAGTTGAATAAATATACTAGCTAGCTAGTCACCAAATTAAATTTAGCGCACAAATTCTCCTTTTGAACTAGACATCAGAAATCAATGGAGAATAAAAAGTTGTGCGGATCGGATAGGGCTTCTCTGGCTCTCTGCAGCTGAGACAGTAGCGAGTGGTCGTCTGTAGAGGAACTGGTTGCTGGGTATACAGATTGAGAGTATAAGCAGAAATACCCGGGAGACACACAGCGAGGACCAGAGGTCCAGAGCTTTAAAAAGGAAGGTTGGTACATTCGTCTAACCATCAGCGATGGCATGCTAGCGCCCTTTTGGTGCACACACGCACTCGCTGCTGTGGGTTTAACCTCAAAGCGAGCATGGTCCGAGGCATTTGGCCGCTTCTGACGATGACGAGACTGCTGGCTTCAGGAGTGTCGAGGTGGGCAAAGATCGTCATCAGCAAAAGGATGTTCCGGATGGAAGCTAATAGATCGTTCCAAGTTCTTGGTCGCTGCCTGCACCAACTCCCCCCCGCGCATATGTCAAACAGGGTGTCATCACTTGCTTGTTCCAGTTTACATGGTGAAAGAAGTTAAAACTACTACCCTTTTATTTCTACTGACATGACACGGACGTGCGTCGTCGTTGCGAGCCTCCGTGCGTGTCTGCACGTACTGTTCATCAGCTACCCATCCGTGTGGCTTGTACACGGATATAGCTAGATAGAGTAGTGATAGATGAGGCTATTGAGAAATAAATTGTTGTTTAGAACGCGTCACGACGCGCATCGTCACAAGTCAATTTTGTGAAAAAAAACGAAACACGAGCGAACGCGTTTGGTCAGTTCATAGCAACTTCTATAGTCATTTGTGTATCACATGTGAAGAGAAATATACATCCTCACTTATAAATTGGTTATCTCCTATCTAGATAAATAATATGGAATAAAGCCCCTCTTCACACCAGTTTGACTTTCTTATTTGAGTTGGGCCATGTTGGAGACTTGTTTTCAAATGTTATGAATTAAAAACAAGACAACATAAAAATGTTAAAGCCCTTCGTTCGCTGAAGCATTATATCCCCAAGGATTTAATGAACTTCGGACGAAGGTCACAGATTAAATATTACGAAGGTCATACCTTCGTGATTAGGTTTATAGAACAATGTAAAATGAAGCATAACGTGTAAAACATATGTTAGAAGCAGACAACATTATTCTTATATTTCATTATATGGATCTGAATATTAAAACATGACATTTGAGTACGTTTATACCTTCTCCTTGACGGAAAACAATAATTCAAGTGTGATGCGTCAACAATTACAAGATTGCGTGAACAGTATAGGGGTACTGTTTATCTATTTATAGGCACAGGACACAGCCTATGTAAAATTATATTTATCCCCTTTATAATCAATTACAATACTGACACAAAACATCATGAGTCTTTGAGTCATTTGATCTTTAAGTCGGTTCGCCCCCTTCGTCTTGAGACTTGTCACTGTGCCGAAGCTCTATTGGTGATAACTTCGGCGCTGTTCTTGAAAGGATCTTACCGAAGGTGTTTTTCTTTTTTAGGATCTTCGGCTACGAAGCATACCCCCAACAGGCCACCCACAAGTGGGCTATATATATGCTGAATTCCAACAATGACTGAATCTTGAACTCAAACTCTGAAACTTCATTTTTGAATTTTTTGGCAATGCCATGATCTGATCCGTTGGACGGATAATTTCTCAGTCTGTATTCATGTAATTCACCGTCTCTCGCAATCAGGCCCTAACTGCTCCGACCTTAGATCCTACTAGCTGCCTGCCATACAGCAAGGCCCTACGACATCGACAGATGAATGGACACTACGAGAACTGTCTGCTAAACTTTTCCTTCTTTCTTAAGCACAACATGGTTGAATTCATCTATTACCAGTCAATCCAGCGTCAGCGAATATCTCAGCAGATCACGGATTAAAAAGATGTGGCCTATGGAAGCACGGGTTGGTGAGAATTTGAGGCCGTCTTTTATGTGTTGTACCTTTGGATGACTCATGCCGGGACCTAAGAATCTTTAGCTGCTATCTGAACCTAGAGGCACACATCTATGCATGGCTGCTATCATTTTAATTTGTTAGCCCTGATGACCACTTCTTTTTTTAACTCCGCTACATCAATGCTAACGGTAGTTTTTTTTCTACGTGCAGAAAGAAAATTATTCAGAGTAGGTGCTTGTCTTCTCCTGCACATCCTTCATGCATGGCATGCCGCTCTAGTAATAAGAAGATTATTTTAGTATGTAGCCTTTTAACTAATGGTAGATACGGCCAGATACATTTCATTTTTGTATTTGACCAAGTTGTCTACATGAGAATACAAGTGACCCTACCTATACCATTAGTTACTACTCCTATAGGTGTATATATATTAAAATTTAGGATGTATATACGACGTCGACCCGACGAAGTATATGTATGTGATCATACTAAACCATCCGGGATATATGTCAAGTATAAAAGTCTATATACATAGAGCACATGGTTATACTTATTTTATATACTGCTATGATAATATATTATATTAATGTATTAAAAATATAGTCTTCTTTAAACAAATTGTGTATTAGGGATAAGAGTATCCTAAAGCAAATATATAGACACACTACTCAAATTAATAAATAAATATGCACATATATACAAAATAGTAGTTTATTAAAGATGAGACTAATAAGTTGCACGCCTTGTGTATAGTATATACACTACCGGAATCCGAGCCTTTGCCGAGTGCCGGCCGCTTTGCCGAGTGCCTTTTCTCGGGCACTCGGCAAAGACGGCTTTGCCGAGAGCCGCACTCGGCAAAGCTCGGCTCTCGGTAACGAGCGTCTTTACCGAGCGTAGGACACTCGGTACAGGTCCACACTCGGCAAATCCATGTTTGCCGAGTGTCAAACACTCGGCAAATGGGGCTCTCGGCAAAGGGCCGTCAGCGGCCGTCCCAAAGCTGACGGCCGTCAGTCTTTGCCGAGCGCCAACGGTTGGCACTCGGCAAAGAGTCTTCTTTGCCGAGTGTCGCCCAGTTGACGCTCGGCAAAGAACTCTTTGCCGAGTGCCATCCCTAGACACTCGGCAAAGTATATTTTTATTTCTTTTATTTTGTCTCCCAAACTTTTTGTGGTATGTTCCTACACTATGTAGACCTACATGTATCATTTGTGGACAATTTTAACAGAGTTTCAATCGTTAGTAGATTTAGTTCGTTTATTTGAATTTCTTCGGAAAATTTAGATTTGAACTGCAGGTCACTCGAAACTTGGAAAACCGTGCATGAAAAAATGATATTCATGTTACTTAGCATAAGTTACGACCGATTCCAGGAGCGGACCAAAAACTTCGAGCAACATGCTCACTAAACATGGTCGTGAACTTGTCATCAACATGTTTAAAACTTGTATAAAACACAAACAAAGTCAGAAAATCTTGAAACTTGTCCACGTGTCATGATATCATATGTACAGGCTGCGATAAAAAATTGAAAAAATTTCGAGAAAACTATGACGCGCTATGTGTACAAACCTAAGAGATCCACATTGAAACTCTATGATTTCATGTGTAGTTCTCTTAGGTTTCTACACATAGTGTCTCACAACTTTGTCCAAACATTCTCAATTTTTTATCACAACCTGTACATATGATATCATGACACGTGGACAAGTTTCATGATTTTCTGACTTTGTTTGTGTTTTATACAATTTTTAAACATGTGGATGGCAAGTTCACGGCCATGTTTAGTGAGCATGTTGCTCGAAGTTTTCGGTCCGCTCATGGAATCGGTCGTAACTTATGCTAAGTAACATGAATATCATTTTTTTCATGCACGGTTTTCCAAGTTTCGAGTGACCTGCAGTTCAAATTTGAATTTTCCGAAGAAATTCAAATAAACAAACTAAATCTACTAGCTATTTCAAACTCTGTTAAAATTGTCCACAAATGATACATGTAGATCTACATAGTGTAGGAACATACCACAAAAAGTTTGGGAGACAAAATAAAAAAAATACAAATGCACTTTGCCGAGTGTCTAGGGATGACACTCGGCAAAGACTTCTTTGCCGAGTGCTAGATGTGTGACACTCGGCAAAGAGGTAGTAAAGAACCTTTGCCGAGTGCCGCAACGGGGGACACTCGGCAAAGAACTCTTTGCCGAGTGCCAGTCCACCAGACACTCGGCAAATAAACCTCCTTTGCCGAGTGTCGCCGTGGGCACTCGGCGAAGGTTCCGTCACCGTCACTTGGCGCCGAGTGCCCGACAAAAAGTACTCGGCAAAGATGCTGTTGCCGATGTACAGTTCGCCGAGCGTTCTTTGCCGAGTGTTACACTCGGTAAAGCATTTGCCGAGTGTAAAATAGCTTTTGCCGTGTGTCTCAGACACACGGCAAAGAAGCTGATTCCGGTAGTGATAATAATATAAGTTTTGATGCATAAATAAAACGGCTGATCTGAGCTGCGAGACTGCAACACAGGTCTGGTCAGACTTATTAAGATGAATGGCTAATGACGGCGTAGTCTGTCTAATAAAACATGCATGATATATTTCCGAAAAGCATCAAGTAGAAAACACATGTATGGATATACTCATAACGGTTATTCAGATGTATATAGACAAAGAACTGTATATGGACGCGTGCATGCATATTCGTTGGTATACTGAACTTGACAATTGACATGGGAAACGTCGTCAATAAGTATATATATATGCAGCCACGAATAAACAGATCAGCAATCACCTCATGACAGAGCTCAGCTCAAAACTAAAATTAGTCACTAGACAAGTGGATGATGTATGCATGTCATTTTGATAAACGGAGTTTGAAAAATGTGGCAGAGCATGCAGGACAAAGTTAAATAGCCTACTAGCTCGACTAGGATTTCGCTGTATTTTGTATTCATAATTCAAATTAGCATGCAGGAGGTACGTAGAACAATCATCACAGCCAAGCGCCATTAGTTGTCATATACGTTCCTCTAACCAGTAGTACCAAAAAAAGTCGAAATTTGCCGAAGCCTGCAGAAAACGTGATACTTTCTCGTTTCTCCGCCGTGTTTGGTTCTTAATTTGGGAAAATTTCTGCCATTACAAACCTGACTGACCGAACAGTAATTTTAAAACTTTGAGCGAGATCCGACGACGACGACGCTTATATATATAGCTTTTACTAGGATCCATTGATATGATATATATGTGTGTTGAAGAACGACGCTCTGTCACCATCCAACTCAAGGGACAACCCTGAAAGCGACGTGGAAACGCGCGCTAATCAACCCACTCCGCGCGTTTTGTAATTTAACGATGGGGCCACGGGGACCGGAGCAGGCAGGAGGAACAAGTCAAGAAGGCGACGACGACCACGGAGACAACGACGAGGCGGGTCGGGCTCCCATATGCGCTAACGTCCCCTCACGTACGTTGCGTGCATGGGGAGGCATGCATGTCGTCCGGACGGACCCCACGCCCCCACGTACGTCGCCAGGCCAAAAGCACGTGGAAATGGAGGGGCTTCTTCATCCGCGGCAATCAAAAAAGCTGCCGAAAGAAGAAGAAGAAGAGCTAGTTCATCTCCATGCATGGCGTTGGAGCTTCGTCGAAGCAAGGCTGCTGTGGACTGTGGCCCGCGCGCGCGGAGCAGGGAGGGGTATACTAGGACTAGCTAGCTAGAACGTATGGTATAGTGCAGCAGTAGATAACAGTCACTTCTTTCTTTCTTTCGGATATAAAGGCTACTATATATGTATGCCTTTAGGCTAGCTTTAGGTGCTGTCCTCAAATCCCAGTTGCAGAGTTATTAGTATTTTCGCTTGATGTCCGTGCATTTGTTTGGAGCGAATCTATCGACGACATGCAAGCTCTGGTCCTCACGCCGTTTGGATAGCTCGGTTGCAGTTCAGCGACCTCATTTGTCAATCATGCATGCATGCTAGCTGCCTGTTAGATGGATATATGTGGCGTTAGATTGGTTCCTACATTTCCTTCTTGTTATTTTTTTAATACTAGCTTGATATATAATACTCCCTCCGGCCACTACAAATTACTACTTCTATTTCTTTTTATTTGACGCTCAACGGTATAACTTTACACTAACAAACGTCAAATAAAAAAAAAATCGGAGGTAGTACTATATTATACTAGGTGATATATTTACTCCCTCAAGATGCTGCGAGATATTAGATTCATTTGGTACCAAGTATCAGTTGCACAAACAGGCAAACAAAAAATCAACAGGTGACCACACAAGGATCATTATCCCTGAACCAAAAAAGCCTGATGTCGGGTTTGACTTTTGTTCACCGCCCATGCAAACTTAATTGTGTGCTCCCACTCATATCGTCTGCACTGCACTGCACCCATCAATTCTTTCCTCTGAACATGGTTCCAATCTTCTAGAACGATGTTCAGATGCTCCGATCCGGTCCAGTCCCGACTAATGATAATTGAACTGCTAGCTAACCACGAAATGCCGCGATCAGAGAATAGTACTCCACCTAATCGAGGCATTTACTTTTGGGGGTTCAGGAACAAGACACTGAGGTCAAATTTCTGCACACGCAATTCCAGCTGTGACAGACTCTTTCAATTCATCTTGGTATGTACTTCCAAAATGTTTTTCTTGGGTTATTATCTGCTGGGCGAGATACATTGTATGCATGCATGCATAGGTGGCTTATACTATATTACATGAGACTACTTGTATGGTGTCATCCAGGAATATACATGTTGGCATGCTTGGCAAATGATACTGTACTTTAGGTGTGCTACCAAGTACCAAGCTGATCCAAAAAACAACAACATGCAATGGCTAGTTTTCAAAACGAGAACCATCTAATACTTGGACAGTCTAAGACTCTCATTTATATGCACAAAGAGTTGTTTGAATAGACGCATTTTTATATGGAATATATATAGTAATAGAGCGCTTCCTGAACCTGTGTGCTCATTTTGTTTGGACTTTGGAGATGGAGCAACAGCCTACAGCCCCACCAGCAGAGAGCAGACTCAGATATATCTCTAATTAAGACATGCTGAGCTGAACTATTTAATAGCAATACTATGAGTAAACACATCACACACAATGATGAAAACAACATATATACTACTAATATAATGCTAAAAGAAAATAGAGGTGACCATAGCTCAACGTGGCTTTGAGTTGCTTGGCCAAGTAGCACTGTGCCTAGCAGCCTAGCAAAGCACATCCTAGACAAGTCAACAATAAAGGACCAGGGGACCCCTATATACTTTAGCGTGGGGGGCAGTGGACACTACTAAGACCCCTGCCCCCTTTTATGACAGACGTGAACGCCGGCACACTGAAATGATCAAGGGGCATATTAGTCATTTACACTCGTATAAACTATGTATAACCTGGGTTCAGGAAACAGGGATTTCCAAGTCTTTATATAGCGGAAGCTGTGTTCTGGTGACCAGCCACCCAAGGGACAGGAAGCTCCAAGGGCCAAGGGAGGCTGCAGGCAGGTTGTCTCCCTCCTTCCCACCTGCACCACCCCTACCCCTGCCCCCCCATCTCATCCATCAATGGGAAGGTCACCTTGCTGCGATGAGAATGGTCTCAAGAAGGGCCCCTGGACCCCTGAAGAAGACCAGAAGCTCATGGAGTACATCCAGAAGAACGGCCATGGGAGCTGGAGGGCGCTGCCTAGGCTTGCCGGTACGTGACTGCCGGGAACAAACCTCTCCATTTCTCTCGGTCTCGGTGTGATGATGTAAAAGAGGTCGATCGCTTCCATGCGAAAATGTAGCTCATCGATCTAGTTGTTATTGCAGGGCTCAACAGGTGTGGCAAGAGCTGCAGGCTGAGATGGACCAACTACTTGAGGCCAGACATCAAGAGAGGGAAGTTCACCCAGGAGGAAGAACAGACCATCCTCCAGCTTCACTCCGTCCTTGGCAACAAGTACTGCTGCACTACACCCCTCTTACAGATGCCTGCCTGCCACCCACCATCCACTAGCTAGCTTCTTAGTAAAATCTCATGCATGCATGCCTGGCATCAAGCCATCAACTAACTAGCTAGTCTGTTTCACTCTAACTTCAATAACTCGTATTTTTGACTTGTACGTAGTGCATGCTATGCTAATCCAGTGTCAACTGTTGTCATGGTCAAACCAGATGGTCAGCTATCGCAAAGCACCTCCCTGGGCGGACTGATAACGAGATCAAGAATTTCTGGAACACGCACCTGAAGAAGAAGCTCATCCAGATGGGCTTCGACCCGATGACGCACCGGCCGAGAACCGACTTCTTTGCTGCTCTGCCTCAACTCATTGCTCTTGCGAACCTCCGCCAGCTTGTGGAGCAGCGGCCGTGGGATGACCACGCTGCCAGGATACAGGTTGAGGCGGTCCAGGCTGCGAAGCTCCAGTGCCTCCAGAACCTGCTCCAGTCTGCAGCATCCATCACCACCACTCCCAGCTCCAGCAGCATGAACACCATCCCCAGTGACCTTGGCCTCCTGAGTCCTCCACAGATGTCTTCCTTGTCTACGTTGCCTTCTCCAAGTTTCCTGGAGAGTATCAGTGGCCAAGACATGGTAGCTGGTCAACTGTCTGACATCCAGATCCCTAGCTCTTTCTTTGAACAGCCCACCAGCAACGAGGCCAACCAGCAGTCAGACTTCACTCCAAAGAGTAGCGTCGAGGGGGAGAATGGAACCCCTAAAACGCTGCTGTCAGAAAATTCCCTTCCGCCGCTCGCCGACTTCCCCATTTCCAACCTGGGTGATGCTTGCGGTGCCTCAAGCTGTGACGGTAGCAGCATTCAGTTCCCAAGTTGGCCCGAGTTGTTTGATGAACAGTTCATGTGCGAGTTTGTATGAATTCTGGCCTGGAGTGAGTGTGTTTGTGTTACTCTATAGTTTGGTTTTTTTTTTCAGTTCTAGTTTTCTTCCCTTCTTACATCTGTTTTTTGTGCCATATTCTGGTGTGGGTCTCAGTTCAGAAGTGTAGTTTCCGCATGCTGTTTTTTTTCCTTTTTTGAGTGAAAATGTGTGGCTCCTATGCATACACTATATACCAAACACTTGTAAATATACGACACTATAAATTTTGAAGGTTTGGATCCTCCATACTTTTTTTTTGCAAGACCCTAGTTGTCCCCTGGAACCCCACTAAAGTTTTCAATAAATCCTAAACAATATATAATGTCAATGTGGTGTTATGTCATATGATTGTTAGCATCAAATGGTATATAAATGCATGTGTATGGTGATCGTCTAAATAAACACACATTAGTTGAAGAGTTGTGCACGCACATATTTTAGAAGTTAGGACAAAGGAATTTAGATGACACAAAACTCAGAAATCATACTCACTCCGTTCTTTTTTATTTGTCGTAGTTTAGTTCAAAAATGAACATGTAGTATTCCAGAACTACAACAGGCTCAAGTTAAGACTTTTGCCATTTACCATCAAACAACAGACTAAGTAGGTATTTGAATGCACTAGAACTAATAGTTAGTTGGCTAAAAATTGTTAGTAGAATTAGCTAACTAATAAATAGTTACTTAACTATTAACTAATTTACCAAAAATAGCTAATAGCTGAACTATTAGCTAGGATGTTTGGATGTCTCAACTAATTTTAGCCACTAACTATTAGTTCTAATGCATTCAAACATCCCCTAAAAAACCACTCCTCTTTTCTGAACAAAAGCTTGTGTTAGATTCAAGTTCTGAATGTTTTCTCCAAGAAATGCTATGAAGTAACCCACAATAGAAGAAAACTTCTAAATGCTACTACTGCGAGGAAGAAACTTGTCGTACCAGGCAGTTACAGGGAGTTGACTGAAACCTGTTGTTTCCAAAGAGCGACAGAAAGCAAGTAGCGCCGATAGAAAGGATCCAAACAGCTAAAACATATGCTGCTGTCACAGATAATTTTTAATCTCAATAATCATGCATCGATCAGGGAGCTTTTCTGAAGCATTAATAGTGTTTTTCCTTAGTCACTTGTCCTTATGTCCTTGTCAGAGGTTGAACATCTTTCAGGTTCGAACCATTTACAAGTTAGTTTCTTTTAAAATGATATTCTTTCTTATGAGCAGGTGAGGGCTGATGCCTTTTCCTTCAAGATATTGACGGCTAGCATTAACAAACTCATTTCAAATCTCTAGCAATAACAGCACAGCTTTACCTGACACTGACAAGTATCAATTTTACAACTCTTTTTTTCTACACTAGATCAATGATTAAGATTTTTGGGCATATATTTGAGGGCATTTGGAACGAGGAAGCAAACCAAGGCACTAACTAATTTATGATGCCATAGGGTTAGACACTGCATTAAGCTTTCCACGTCACTGAAGAAAACCAACATGTAGGTACAGAGTGATTGGAACTTTGAAAATAATGCATGTAAGACAAACTCATCCAGGTCAGGCCGTACTGTGCTTTAATATTTCAAATAGCACAACTGTTAGTATCTGTCGTACAATATTCAGTATTTCAAATACCCCAGCATGCATCCCAGTGCATGCTTGGCGGTGAGCGAGGGTATAGAGTGCAATGCGCTCCTAAAGAGATAACTTATGTAAACGGTAACCTCGTGCAAATTGGCAACAAGTGACAACATAGTTTAGGTATAACCAGTAGAAAATGATCATGGAATGTGAAAAGAGTTTGTGTTAATAATCTTATTCTGCTCCTGTGTCATAAGAACATTTTCTTGTTGCACCTTTAGTTTGTAATTTGGTATGGAATATGGTATTTCTCATCTATACATTTGGAATTAATCTATGTAAAGAAACATACAACAGATTTACATGAAGATGGGTAAAAGAAACTAATGTCAGAGAGTTTTGCGTAGCTCTGTAACTTGAACCTGCACATACTTGTTTCGACACCAGAGTCTAAATTGCTCTCAGCAGTTTTGTTCTATTGTTCTGACATTCAACCGCCTGTAAACCTGTTTCTTTTATTACTGCCACATGCCCCACATTGCTAGAACTAGTTTGTATAAATAATTAAATACAGCTAAAATTTTCTGCCAGTATTTAATTTTTTAGAAAACAAAAAACCATCTTTGAAACCAACTAGATGGTCAAATTTGTCGGGTATTGATAGTTTAGTTACCAAAAAAATTCAGTCTAGAGTTGCATGGCCAAAAACAAACTCCGGCAATAGTTGGATGGTAAAAAATGAACTTCTCGCTAACAGGACATAGAAGTCATTGACAATGGTTATTTCATATATGTCTATCATTAATTGTAACTTGTTTCTAATACTGCATCATACAAGGACAAACTTAGTCAGACTATTTAAAAAAAACAGACTCCATTTCTCATCTACCCAAGGAATTCAATACTATCACATCGTTACTGAAATGCCATGACATGGAACTTTTCATAGAATACTTGAATGGAGCCATGGAGGCATCTTAAATAATTAAGGTCTGAGACTCCAGTCACAGTACTAGTGCTGACTACACCCAGTACAAAGAGTATGGCTGAGGTCACTAGACCAGCTATATAGACAGACAAAACAATGTTTTGCACTATTCACAGAGTGGAGCTTGAAATGTAAGGTAGGGATAGAAAGCATAATGATGTTTCCCTGACAAGGATCAACAAGCCAACCCCTCTATCATCTACCACCTTAAGCTAATAAGGATATTGAAAACGAGCAAAGTTGCAGCTTTTTGCTAAAGTTCATGGGCCTAATCATAAAACTTATGATAGATCCAGATATCCAGCCTGGTAGTTCTATCCAGCAACAATTGCAACGCATGCTGGAGTACAGTATATGAGAGAGGCCCATAAGTCCAACATGCTTTGGGGGCAATTCTACCCAGATACACAGCAAGACTGGATGGATAGTATCTGAAATTTATGTCGCCGGCACAAGAGAAGAAAAGAACGCCATTTTCAATTGTTCCATAAGACGATGAAATTGGATAAAAAAATACAGCAATTCCAACAGAGATTATATTATAAGTTTACTTATCTGGTTGAATGGTTCAAGTTTTCAGTCATATTCTTGGGCTAACATTTTTTTTTCATAAAATGAGAGAATGGGTCCAAATAAAGTGAGCAATATCAACATTGTCTGATAAATCAATATTTACACAGATGCTTTCTAAGCTACTCCTTCCGTTGCAAATTGTAAGTCGTTTGGCTTTTTTAGAATCACAGTTTTCTAACCATATTATTGGAAAGCTAAAATAACTTATAATTTAAAATGGAGGAAGCACATAACAAGTAAGAGCATTCTCTCACGCTCGTTAAAAGTGAATGAATAAAGCAAATTTGGGTCTTCCAACAGATCGAACTGCCAACAAATTACTAGTTTGGAAACTCAAATTTTCTTGGGGATTGGGATGAAAATGAGCTATTTTTTCCCTCAATCCCCTCCAATCACTAAGAGGATTTGAGTTTTCAAACTATCCCTCAAAGGTTAAGGTATCAATTTAGAGCAAACTATACATGGTTCTCTTCTCTCAGGAAGCAAAACACAATTATTTGGTTATGTTCTATAGACACTTTTTTTCTATAAAAAATGTTTATGGATCAGTGCTATAATTCATAACTATTGCTGGTCACTGCCATTTGAGAAACCCCACCCCTCACTTCGTACATTGCACATTTCCAATCTCTGGTGCCTTAAGCTTCATTGATAACACTGTAGAACTCGTTCTGTTCCACTAATGGTCTTATATGGTTAGTCTCACCAATGGATGTTCTGATGATATTGGAGGTTGGCAAAGGTTACTCTTATAGTCCAGCAATATAGTTACATACCAACAGTATAATGAACTAATGTTGTTAGAATGGACGCACTAACCAGTTCAACCCAAAAGCTTAAGCTATGGGAGAAGGTAGCCAATCCACTTATACACTTCAACACCCCACTCACGCAAACGCAGCCAGAGAGAAAGGCGCAAACGCAGACAGAGAGAAAGGCGCAAACGTGGAAATAAATGGGTGGAGGCATAAATAAAGCCTCTGCCAGGATTCGAACTCGAGACCTCTGGCTTTGATACCATGTTAGAATGGACGCATTAACCAGTTCAACCCAAAAGCTTAAGCTGATGGGAGAAGATAGCCAATCCACTTATACACTTCAACAAATATGACTCAAAAACTATATTTGAAACTACTTTCTGTATTCATTCAAATAGAGGTTTGAAAGCCCTTATAGGACATCAATTTGATTTGATTCAGCATGGCAAGAAAACATATACTTTTAGGTGCAAATGACTGTCCATTCTCAATTACTGGATAGCATGCACGTATAAAGTGCAGTTTAATATGTGAAGCAGATAAGAAAAATGCACCAAAAACACAGATAGAGGCGTAAATTTAAATAAATCAAAATTTACAGAAGAGACTAACGACTGAAATTCAGATTCGGATAGCAATGCTTAGTAAAATGTAAACATGGAATACGTAACAATGAAATAAAGTTTGGAATCACAAAGGAACCTTCCTGCAACACTCTTGCATGAAATGACTTTTGCAGATTGCTTCTTTTGCAGCTCTCTACTCCTCTTTGTTCTCCCTTAGAGATGGTGGTGGTCTGACCACAATGCCCTGCTTCCATTTCCTATCAAGCTTCCTGGACAATCTCTTGTTTATTCCTTGTTCAATTTCCCGCTCTCTTTTCACAGTCAACATACAAGCAATCTGAAGATGAAATGTGAGTAAACAGAGAATTCTAAATACATAGTTAGCTGAAAAGGAAGAGTAGGAAGTGCAAAATCAGCATTAACTTGACAAATTCCTTTCTCATTGCTAGCACATGGCCACATTAGAGGAATAAAGGTTTTTGACCAATCTGTAGCGAATTGTTTGTTCCAGGCATGCATGTGTCTAGTCCAGTGAAAAGAAAGCGATAAGCCACCTCAAAAAAAGAGAAGGTGATAAGTATGATTCCTAATCATCTCATTGTAAGACATCTGTTTCTATGCCGTGCAAGTCTTTCTCAAATGCTGTGAACAATCAACAATGTCCGTATCATTCTGTGACTTACAAGATTCTTTTATCTGCATTCAGATGTCCACAGAAACAAAAAAATCTATCCATTTGCAGTGCAGATTGTAATATACACATAAAGATTAAGCTTTGGAATATCCTTGTAATCAACTAATAAAAAAACTAGCATAGAACCTGTCTCGGCAGAGTTATGAGAACCAGTGAGATTAACTTATAATTTAAGTTCCACCCAAGTAAGAAGGATAGGCCTGATGTAGTGGCAATAGCTGTCTAGGTTATGGGTTCGAAGCAGCCTCTCCACATTTGCGGATGAGATTTATCCCTTTCTCAGGCACCACTTACATGGGAGCCTCCGATACTAGGTCTGTTGTTCCCATAATAAAATGAAAAGTAACTGCAATTACGGACTTTCCACTTGATATCATATATTAACTGATCCAATCAGGAATCCCTTTTCTTTGTTATGACTAAGAACTCAAACTATCTGAAACTCTTTATCACTAAATAATACAGATATCTTAAACTTTTTATCAGTAAATAATACAGATTGTAAAGTGACTATATGGAGCAGACCCCGTTAATAATCCATCGTTTTCTGACGAAAAAATTGTGATCTTGCCATGACAAAAGGAAACTATCGATTTGTCTATAACTATATCATAGGATCGACATATTCCACCAATCTGTGCTAATTTCCCAGATGAAGTCAACAACTCCGCCAATAATACTCATACAGTAATGTATAGAGGGAACAATGTACCCTCTTGCGCATGCGGCCGAACTCGCTGTTCTTGAACTCCTGGCGCGCCGAGCGCTTAAGGCGGAGCAGGAAAAGCTCCCCCTTGAGGTCTAACACCTCCTCCTCCAGCTGTTCCGTCGTCATGGGCTCATGGCCCGGATCCCCTCCAGCTCCTGCTCCCTCTTCGCCATCGCGACCACTACCGCGGCGTGACGCTCCACTGGCTGCGACGCCGCCGCTAAGCGGATGCACAGGGATGCCGTGCGAGTAGGCGGAGCGGCGATGCCGCGGGGAGTGGAGGCGAGGGATGACGCCGCTGCAGGAGGCATCATCGCCATTGTTGTTCCGCAGCGCTGCCGTCTCGCTAGCGCAGTGGAACGAGATCCTCTAACTTCATCCTTTCAACTTTTCTCTGCAGTAGATAATTGCATTTTTAGGATGAAAGGATGACAATGTCCAAGAGAGGGTGAATTAAACTTTTTTAAAAATCAACACTAATTAAAACCTAAACAAGATCTTAACTTCACCTTAACAACTAGCACTAAGAGAATAATACTAGAAATACAATAATGCTAAGTCAATACTTCAAATACTTACTAAACAAATACACAATGTAAAATGCTTGAATTAAGTGCGGAATGTAAAGCAAGGTTTAAAAGACTCCTCCAATTTTTCCTGAGGTATCGAAGAGTCGTCACTCTCCACTAGTCCTCGTTGGAGCACCCGCGCAAGGGTATCGCTCCCCCTTGGTCCTCACAAGAACCAAGTGCTCACTACGAGATGATCCTTTGCCACTTCGGCGTGGTGGATCCCTCACGACCGCTTACAAACTTGAGTCGGATCACCAACAAGAACTCCACGGTGATCACCGAGCTCCCAACGCCACCAAACCGTCTAGGTGATGCCGATCACCAAGAGTAACAAGCCGTAGACTTTCGCTTGACCAAAAGAAGTCTAATGCAAGTGGTGTGTGCTCTAGGTGGCTCTCGCTAGCGCTAATGAGGTCCAAATACGGGATTAAGATTCTCTAATCACCTCACTAGGCTTTTGGTGCTTGCAATGCTCTACCAATGTGCAGGAATAAATGTGGGCAGCAAGACATTGAATATGGTGGGTGGAGGGGGTATAAATAGCCCTCACCCACCAACTAGCCGTTACCAGCAATCTTCTGCGCATGGGCGCACCGGACAGTCCGATGCGCCACTGGTGCGCCAACGGTCGACTCCAATGGCTAGTTCTGACAGCTAGCGGTTGGGCAGATGGCACACCAGACAGTGAACAGTCACTGTCCGGTACACACCGGACGGTCCGATGCGTTGTCCGGTGCGCCACTATAATTCAACTCGTGAACCTTGCGCTCTCGGGTTTCTGCTCGGGGGAAACCCTTCCCCGGGCCATCCTGGCCCCACTTGGCAGAGGGCGCACCGGACAGTCCGGTGCCCCAAAGCCAGAAACCCTAACTTCTATTTTTCTGCTGTTTTCAAATCGGTTTTCGTTCTAACTTGTGAATATGTTCTAGAGTGTCACATAGCACTATATGTGAGTGTGAATATGCACCAACACTACACTAGAACTCTCTTGGTCAAACTACTCATCGACAACCCCTCTTTATAGTATGGCTAAAACAAAATAAAAGACCTAACTATATCACGAGTGTCCGCAACTCCTTGACACTCGGACTATGTAGACCTTCACTTTTTGTTTCGTCGCTTTAGCCGTCGCTTCGAGTTCTTATCTCCGGGATTGTTTTCACCGTTGTAGTATATCTACCTATAATGCGACCTAACTTACCATTTGTCTCTGCAAAACACACGTTAGTCACATATAACATTACGTTGTCATTAATCACTAAAACCAACCAGGGGCCTAGATGCTTTCATTCTCCCCCTTTTTGATGATTGATAACGACCCTACAAGATTTGTGAGAGTAGTTTGTTTTGAAATTTCTGTCAATAGAGAAGATGATTAGTTGTACTCAGTAATCTTTGACAGAAAGAGAGTGTAACATAATAATAGGAATGAGCGCATACACATCGTGAGTTTCTTGTTCATATAAAAGTGAAATCAAATCGATGAACAAGAACTAGAAGACTGGTGATAACATATAAGGTGAAAACATAATACACATAGTCAACATAAGCATCGAGAGTATATAATAGAGTTTGTGAGCCAAAATCATCATACAAAAGTGGAGCTAGTACAGAGAGTAACAAGCACATATATTACATCAAAATGACTCTCTACTAACTCCCTAACTCCCCCTAGCTCTCACAACTCTCATATCTCTCCCCCTTTGGCGTCAAACACCAAAAGGGAACCCGAACCTACACATCAGAAGAGGAAGGAGGTGGCGGGGGTGCATCCGGTCGCGGTCGAGGCAAAAGAGCAAACGCCAGCTGTGGGTCAGAGTCAGTCTTGGATCCAGGATCTGTCGTAGAAGCTGGAGCTGGTACTGACTTGAACTGAGGCTGCGCTGCAGGAGCTGCCAGAGCTGAGGTCACAGACACCGCCACAACAGCAGTGGTAACAGCAGGAGCTGGTGGCACTGGCTGCTGAGTGCTGACGGAGCTGATGACCGGCGACGAGAAAACCAGGGTGACCGCCCGGAGCGGAGAGGAAGAAGGACTGACTGTAGGAAGAGAGGGTCCTGCCTAAATGGCTGGCACAACAGCCATCTGAAGAGCTGGAGGGGGTGCAGACTGAACCAGAGGGATCTGAACACCGACATGCTAAAGAATATGTCATGAAGGCCCGGTGCTCAGCCCTATCTGCCAAAAGCTGCTGTTGTAGAGTGTCCTGCCTGTCCTAAATAATCTGAAAGAGAGAGAGCATCCTCTCGGACATCTGCTGCTGCACCACTGCCTGACGAGCCTGCTCAGCTGCCAGTCGAGCCTGCTCAGACACCATAAGAGTCTGCTGCTGCGTAAGAGTCTGAAGGATAGCAGCCAGAGCAGGATCAACCACTGGAGGAGCAGCGGGAACAACACTGGAACTTCCGGCCTCATGATCATGTGAGCGGGGAGGCGGAGGCAGAGGCGGAACCCCAAAGTCATCATCATCATCATCATCATGGACTATTGTGCCCTGAGTCTCGAACTGATGAAAAGCGGTATCCTCGGCCTGAGTGTCAAGCACTGGAGTAGGTGTCGGCACAGGATCCTCAGGGGCTGGACGGTAGGACCCAAAGAGGAGGCGAGAGGCCTCAAGAGTGCCCTGAAACTGTGGTGGCCGAATCAGCTGAGCGAAGATGTGGCAAAGATAGTGAGCATACGGTAGCTATCGCCGGGCACGTAGACCATCCAGTACGGTGTCCTCGATCTCACAAATGAGGAAATCCACAACATCAAACTCGAAGTGAGAGACCAGGGCACCAAGGAGCCAGAGCTGGATATGAGTGGCAGCCTCCCTGTAACCCATCCGTGGCAGAAGCGTCCGTCTCATGAGCTGATATAAAAATTTTGCCACTGTGGTGAAGTCTACCGGAGAACGTCGCGACCCATCTGAGAAGGGCGGTCGGAACAAAGCCGCGACGTGAGCTGTACCAGGAGCAACTCCGCCGTGAGGGTGACGAGGAGGATTAGAGGTGCCGTAGCACAAGCTGTGAAGATGAGTCGATAACTCGTTGAATCCAAACAACTGGCGAATCTGGCTGGCATGAATTGTAACATCCTCTCGCTCAAAGTGGAATCTCATCCACTGGTGATCAGGGTCGATCCATACAGAAGCATAGAAAACTTGGACCCATTCCTCAACATATCTGCCGCTGGTAGTCAACAGAGTGAGAAGTCCAGGCAGATATGAGAGGTGTACCTCAGAGTCAGCACCGGCGGCTAGCAGAAACGCAGGAAGGTCCAAAAGCCGGTGCACTCGCAGAGCAATCTGTGCAGACATCTGAGCTCGAAAGAAGGACTCCTGTATCCGGGTACTGAAGAGATCGGCAGCAGTAGGGTATCTCTAAGTCGGTAGCCAAGTCTCCACGGGTATGTGTCTTAACCGACGTACCCGTGCTGCTATAGCATGCTGAAGATCAAACAACCTGGGATCCGTAGCAAGTGGTCGTACCTCAGTCTCATCGCGCTCCCAGAAGCGGGCAGGTGGGATTGGAGGAGCGAAAAGGGGAGCGGGAGGAGGAGCAGCGCAAGCTGGAGTAGTGGAGGTGGTAGGAATGGCTGAGGTGGTGGATGGCGCAGGAGTGACTGGAGTGGGTGAAGTGGGTGGTGGAGTGGTAGCAGTGGCGGGAGTGGTAGGTGCGGAGGAGCGAGGCCGAGAGGCGAGGCGACGAACTCGGTAAGCAATCTGATCGGAAGGAATCTGTAGCTGAGCTCCTCTCTCAACCTGCTCAGCGGCTGCTGCTGCTGCTAGAGCCGCTCGGGCTGCTCTATCCAAACGCCGCTTCTTGCAGCCTTCCTGTTGCTCCAAATAAACAATCTTCCCCTTGACCTGCCTAAAGGGGCGAGGAGGGTCCTTGTCATCTCCTCCCCCTGGCGCCGACACATTCTTCATGCGTGGCATCCTGACCTGACGACTGCAAAAGAGAGAGAGAAGCTAAGCACAAGAAGATAACAGTCGAGAGGATGACAGAAGAACGAATAGCTACCTGGAAATCTCACACGAGAGGGAGAGAATCCAGGCAGGACAGGAGACGGCTCACGGGCAGGCAAGGTCACTGAAATGACAGAAGAGGTGAGCACGTATTAGTCACATAGTCATAAGTATATGAAATGTGAATAAATACATACATAGAGTGTTATGGCACAGAAAACGAGAGAAATGGCGATCGAGAGGTCAAACGACGCGAAAACGATGTTTGAACGAGAAATAGTGCCATAGGAGGTTTGAAATTCGAATTGAGGCATGAAATGATGTGGAATTGAGCCGATACTTCACGAATAGGTTTATATGGGTAAATATGAGTGAAGTGTGCGCTTGGTTTGATTTGAGGTGAAGAAAGTGGAATTTGGGCGCGTGGCTTGGAATTGATCGCTAGAAATAGGGAATTGTATAAAATTGAAGCCTGGGATATCGGATTGGCCTGAGATTTTGTGAATGTGTTGCTAGAGGTATTGTGAAGGTGCCTGAAAAGTTTGGGTTCAATCGGAGCAATTTTGGCTGGTTTGAGCATTTCGCCGAGCACGTGGCGTGCAGGATTCTAGGTTTTAGGAGAAATGGTCAATTTACGTTGAGAAACCCTCCCAAAGGGAGCTAGGAATCTGCAGGGGTATTCAACAAGCATATAGGAACCTAGCCAAGAACTTGGATTCACAGAAATGCATAGGAATTTGAATCGCATTCAAAAGGTGGGATGAGAAAGAGCTTCACTGGTGTTTGAAACAAGAGAGAAAGGGGAGAGGCAAAGCAGTGGGGGCTTGGGCTGCTCACCAGGGAGGGGGGCAGGAGTGGAGCTCTTGGTCGCCGAAGGATCGTCGTCGGCGAGGATGGTCGCCGGAGAGGAGAAATCGCCAGAGACAGAGAAGAGCCAGAGAGTAGAGAGGGAAATGGAGGCCTCTGGCTCGGGCTGGAGGCCTTTTTTTAATACGCGTTATGGGCGCACTGGACAGTCTACAGTGCCTATCCGGTGCACACCGAACAGCGCATAGTAGCTGTCTGGTGAACCACTAGACAGCGCACAGGAAAAGGAGTTCTTGCGCGCGCGACCGGTGCACTGGACTGTCCGGTGAGCCCAGACAGAGGGAATTTTGAAATTTTTCAAATTTTCTATCTAGTTTTCAACTAAACCAAATCCCAACTTATAATCACACAAAGTAACACTTGTTGGGACAGGTATTGGCACCCTCATATATTTTCTCATAATTTTCAAAATATTTTGCCATAGGCTAGATAATTTTTAGAGAAAATAGGCAAATGGCGAGATTTGCATTTTGGCTTTACACTAGGGGGTTTCATGAATAATTTGAGTTTGAATACTCCCCCTAAGTGCAGTACCTCATGCATATCTCAAGAACCAACAATTGCATAGTAAGTAGGAATTTAAGTACTAAAAGCTTAAAACTAAGACTTGTCACGTTTGAGGCTGAGTTAAGCTTTTTCACTCGCTTTGTTGGCGGTTATCTTAACTAGGTTAGACAAGCCCTAGATGCAATACAAGAAATTTAAATATGCAATGCAAGCTTGACAACACCATTTGAGATCTTAAATAAAATTTCTGAGATCAAGTATATTTAATTCATTCCTCAACATGCAAAAGCGGGTTTTATCAAGTGGCTTAGTGAAAATATCCGCTAATTGATCTTCCGACCTGACTCCTTCTAAAATGATATCTCCTTTAGCAACATGATCTCTAAGGAAGTGATGATGGATATCAATGTGCTTGGTGCGAGAGTGTTGTACAGGGTTATTAGCAAGTTTAACAGCACTCTCATTGTCACACAACAAAGGTACCTTTTCTGGAACTACGGCATAGTCTAGAAGGGTTTGTTTCATATATAAAATTTGTGTGCAACAAGCACCTGTGGCAATGTATTCCACTTCGGCAGTTGACAAGGCAACACTGTTTTGCTTTTTGGATGTCCATGATACTAGTGATCTCCCAAGCAAATGGCACCCCCTAGAAGTACTTTTTCTATCAATTTTGCAACCGGCATAATCCGAACCGGAATAGCCAATTAAGTCAAAAGTAGCTCCTTTGGGATACCAAAGGCCAACGCTTAGGGTGTGCTTGAGATACCTAAGAATTCTTTTAACAGCGCAAAGATGAGCTTTCTTAGGATTTGATTGAAATCTTGCACACATGTAGACACTAAACATGATATCGGGCCTAGATGCGGTAAGATACAATAAACTACCAATCATAGAACAATAGAGAGTTTGATCAACCGGGTTACCTCCCTCATCTAGGTCGAGATGTCCATTTGTTCGCATAGGTGTCTTGATTGGTTTGCACTTCTCCATGTTGAACCTTTTCAACAAGTCTTTAGTATACTTCTCTTATGAGAGGAAGTTACCATCTTTCATTTGCTTGACTTGAAAGCCGAGGAAGTACGTCAGCTCACCAATCATTGACATCTCGAACTCCTTCGACATCAACTCACCAAATTCCTTGCAATGATAGTCATTTGTCGAGCCAAAGATTATGTCATCAACATATACTTGACAAATGAAAATATCACCGTTATGTTTCTTTGTGAATAGAGTTGTGTCGACGGTCCCGATCTTGAAGCCCTTTTCGATGAGGAAGTTGCGAAGACGCTCATACCAAGCCCTTGGAGCTTGCTTTAATCCATATAGCGCCTTGGACAATGGATGGCTTCCAGTCGAGCAACCGGTGCAAAGGTCTCTCCAAAATCTAAGACTTCAACTTGAGAGAATCCCTTTGCAACAAGTCTTGCCTTGTTCCTTACAATCACTCCTTGGTCATCTTGTTTGTTTCTAAACACCCACTTTGTTCCAATGATTCTTGCATCTTGTGGGGGCTTCTCCAAGGTCCAAACTTGGTTACAGGTGAAGTTGTTTAGTTCTTCATGCATGACGTTCACCCAGTCCAGATCCTGTAGTGCCTCATCTATACATGTAGGCTCAACACAAGAAACAAAGGAGTGATGTTCAATAAAAGAAGCATGTTTATGTGATCGAGTAATAACCCTTGTGAAGGACTCTCAATGATTTGGTCTTTTGGGTGAGCTTGAAGTAGAGATGAGTTTCTCCTGTCAACCACTTGGGAAGAAGATCCTGGAGCATCAACATCTTCGGCTTGTACCCTTGCTTGTTCATGAGAGACAAATGTATCTTCATTTGCATGCCTCTCATCTTTTTCATCATCTTGTGGTACACTTGATGAAGAAGGCTTGTCAATGTTTTGCACCTCTTCTTCATCTTCTTTTGGTTTGATGGCTCCAATTGGCATGTTCTTCATGGCTTCCCTAAGTGGCTCATCACCTACATCATCAAGATTTTCAAGTGCTCCTTGGGAGCCATTAGTATCATCAAATTCCACATCATATGTTTCTTCTACCACACCAGTGGCATGATTGAATACTCGATATGCTTTGGACTTTGATGAATAACCCAATAGAAAACCAATATCACAATGGCATTTTTTTGTAAATGTAGCATTTGCATCCAAACACCCGGAAGGAAGAGACGTCTAGCTTTTTCCCATTTAGCAGTTCATAGGGAGTCTTCACAAGTAGCCGGTGAGGGAATAGCCTGTTTGATGCATAACATGCAGTGTTGACAGCTTCGGCCCAAAACCTCTCTGGTGTGTTATACTCATCAATCATTGTTCTTGCAAGTGTGATCAAGGTCCTGTTTCTCCTTTCAACAACTCCATTTTGTTGAGGTGTATATGTTGCAGATACTTCATGCTTGATCCCAATCTCATCACAGTATTCATGAATGTTGGTGTTGTCAAATTCTTTACCATTATCACTTCTAATCTTCTTGATCTTGCAATCAAATTCATTTTGAGCTTTCTTGGCAAACTTCTTGAATATAGATGCAACTTCAGATTTATCATGGAGAAAGAACACCCAAGTGTATCTTGAGAAATCATCAACTATCACTAGACAGTAGAGGTTGCCACCAACACTTACATAATTTGTAGGTCCAAATAAATCCATATGAAGTAGTTCCAGTGGCCTTGATGTTGACATGAAAGCTTTTGTAGGTTGTGTGTTAGCAACTTGTTTCCCAGCTTGACATGCACTGCAAGGCTTGTCCTTTTCAAATACAACATCCTTTAATCCTCTAACCATGTCCTTCTTTAATACTTTCTTGAGTGTGCTCATTCCAACATGTGCAAGCCTCCTATGCCATAGCCATCCAAGTGATGCTTTGGTAAAGAGGCAAGTTCTTAAGTCTGCATCTTCAGAGGTGAAATCCACTAAGTAGAGATTGTTGTATATAAATCCTTTAAACACCATTGATTCATCATCCATTTTTGATACAATAAGCATTGAAGTCCAAGATCACAGAGTTGACCCACTGATAATAAGTTGAAGCTCAAAGGTGCAACCAAGAGAACATTTGAAATTGATAGATCATTTGAAATTGCCACCTTGCCCAGTCCTTGAACTTCCCTTTTGAATTGTCCCCAAATGTGATTTTGTCTTGTCCATCAACGTTCTCATCAAGTGAGGTGAACATCCGTGGGTTGCCTGTCATATGTTGTGTGCATCCACTATCAATAACCCAATGGCCCCCACCGGTCTTGTAGTTCACCTACATCCATAGACAAATCAAGCTTGAGTTTTGAGGGCCCTTGTCGAAGAGAAAATCCTCCAGCCGGGTGGCGGAATGCACCGGCCCTAATCCTAAGATAAGGAGGGGGCTTAAATGGTTTGCCTGTTGTGTGAATTCGGGATGAACACAGGAGCACACAAGGGATTATAGTGGTTCAGGCCGCCGGAGCGTAATACCCTACCTCCATTGTGTATGTTGTATTGAGAGTGTGTGTAAGAGTGTATGTGAACTTGAGAGCCTGTGAGCTTGTCCCCTATAACGTTGTGTGCCTTCCCTTTTATAGTTTAAGGGAGGCACATACAAGGACGCTGAGCCCCGACATGTGGGCCCAGGAGCATAATGGAAAGAATACATTATGTGAATAACTAATGCTAGTAACACCTGAGCAATCACCGAGAGTTTTGATGACCGCAGTCCATGCAGCATTGATAGCCGAAACGTATGAGTAATGGTGAATAACAGCACGACCCGCGTATCGTGGACTGTGCACGCCACCTGTCAGTGGAATGGACAGGCGCATGTGTTATCCGTAATGAATGCGAAGGCGCGCGTGGCCTAGAGGCGTCATGCTAGGTTCCGCCCGTTGGTTTAAGCCGCACGCAATATGCCACATGGCAGCATCCTGTTGGTGTTTTGGGTCCGACCGCACACCCGGGGTTGCCCCTCAAGGTGCTTTTTGGAGTAGGACGGTGTTGTCAACTGTAGCTCAATGGTTCGTGCTAGTTGCACGAGAGACGGTAGACAATGATTTACAGGTTCGGGCCGCTTTGGAGTGCGTAACACCCTACATCCTAGCGAGAGTGTTGTATATGGTGAGTTACAAGGTAATAATGCGTAGGAAGCTGGGGTGGATGGCTAAGTAGTGGGTTCGATCTTTCTGAAGGGGTGCCCCCTAGGCCTTATATACTCGACCGTGGGGCAATACATGCAGATATGATAATCACGCGCACCTAAGAAATAGTAAACCGATTGAGTCTATCTTCCTATAGTTCCGCTGACCCATCTTCGCTCGGTTCATTGTACGAGCCTCCAGCGCGGGAAGATCGGGTCTCTATTGTGATTACTCGCTCGAGATCATTGGGCCGTCTGAGCTTGCTCCGATCCAGCCTTATGTCGATCTGCTTCACTAGTCGTTCCTCCCCAGGCCCACGAAGGGATGACCTTACGACTTATTGGACCCTTGGGCCTTTCGTGAGGTCTTTTATCCTTCCAGTGGACCCGGGGGATATCTGTCCCCCACAAGCCCCTGATCTTTGGGTTGATTTTAAAATAATCGGCCCAGAGATCCTAAGTCCAGCTTGCGGTCTTTGCTTGTAACAGGAAGTACTTTCTGGGTAATCTGGTAAAAACGATTTCTTACTGTCTCCTTCTGCTTTTATCACTTGAAAATTGGTGTTCTGTCTTAGACTTTTGCTTTGGAGGTCAGCATTTCGTACTGTAGGACTTCGAACTTCATTAGGTGCACCGAAGGTGCACCCAATGGGTGTATCCCCCGAGCTTCGAGTGGATTTTTGAAAATAATCCACTCGAAGGTCTTCACTTTGAGTATTATCAGAAGTCACCTTCATCTTCCACTTGTATTTTGTCGGAGGTTAACCTTGCATTGATCTTACCCTATGCTTTAGAGGTCAGCATTGTCTTGATCCGAGATAATGATTCATTGGGTGCGCCGAAGGTGCACCCAATGGGTGTTGCCCCCGAGCTTCGAGTGGATTTTTGAAAATAATTCACTCGAAGATCTTCGTTTTATGCCTTTTTCCAGTGATCTTCTTCCCTTTTTGCCGGATGCCTTGGAGGTCAGCACTATGTTATTGATATTATGCTTTAGAGATCGGCGTATATTTTGTTTTTTTGAGGCCGAGTTCGTGATCTGCTCATATCTTGCTAGGTGGTGCAATTTATTTGATCTGTGACTGATTGGACGTTCGATAGGTGACCCTTGGCTAGTCTTTGTTATCACTTCTTGCTTCAATGCTTCTGTCGATTAGACTTGTACCTTGCTGGCTATATTTGGCTTTCCTTTGATCCTTGTTGATATCTCACTTTTGTCTTGAAGTATTCATTGCACGTGCTGCACAGATGTGACAGTTTTGAAAAATATACTGGTATTTCCTGGGCGTCCCCCCCAATGGGTGTAGGCAAGGGACGGCTTGGTACACTGAGTGTTTTAGCAAACTTGTCGGGGACCATAATTAGGGGTACCCTCAAGACGCCTAATTCTCAGCTGGTAACCCCCATCAGCATAAAGCTGCAGAGGCCTGATGGGTTTGATTAAGTCAGGGATCAGTCCATACGAGCGACTCGATCACGCCACGCCCGAGCCTAGCCTCGGGCGAGGGCAGCCGACCCTAAGATGACTCCGTCTCGCCTGAGGCCTCCTCTTTCACGGCAGACGCATCACCGGCTCGCCCGAGGCCCCGCCTTCGATAAGAAGTAACCCTGACTAAATCACCGCGCCAACCGACCAAGTCACCGGGGCGTTTAACGCAAAAGGTAAGACCGACGGGCGACCAGACTTCGCCAGGGGTGCCATAGGAGGCTCTGCCCGACCCAGGGCTCGGACTCGGGCTGAGGCCCCGGAAGACGGCGAACTCCGCTCCGCCCGACCCAGGGCTCGGACTCGGGCTAAGGCCCCGGAAGACGGCGAACTCCGCTCCGCCCGACCCAGGGCTCGGACTCGGGCTAAGGCCCCGGAAGACGGCGAACTCCGCTCCGCCCGACCCAGGGCTCGGACTCGGGCTAAGGCCCCGGAAGACGGCGAACTCCGCTCCGCCCGACCCAGGGCTCGGACTCGGGCTAAGGCCCCGGAAGACGGCGAACTCCGCTCCGCCCGACCCAGGGCTCGGACTCGGGCTAAGGCCCCGGAAGACGGCGAACTCCGCTCCGCCCGACCCAGGGCTCGGACTCGGGCTAAGGCCCCGGAAGACGACGAACTCCGCCTCGCCCGACCCAGGGCTCGGACTCCGCCTCGGCCTCTGCCGAACGACCTCCGCCTCGCCCGACCCAGGAGTTCGGGCTCGGCCTCTGTCATGCAGGACGGACTCGACCTCGACTTCGGAGGAGCCTCCACGACGCCCGACCTAGGACACAAGACCGCCACGTCAACAGGAAGCGTCATCATCACCCTGCCCTGAGCCGACTCGGGTCGCAGAGAACAAGACCGGCGTCCCATCTGGCCAGCTCCGCCAGATAGGCAATGATGGCGCCTCACTAGACCATGACGACGGCGACTCTCAGCTCCCTTACGAAAGCAGGGAGATGTCAGCAAGAGCACAGCTGTTCCAACAGCTGTCCCTCCATCAGGCTCCGTTACTCCTCCAACAGCCACGACGCCACACCAACAGGGTGCCAAGATCTCTCCGGCTGCCACCTTGGCATGTACTTAGGGCGCTAGCTCTCCCTCGCTAGACACGTAGCACCTTGCTACACCCCCATTTTGTACACCTGGATCCTCTCCTTACGACTATAAAAGGAAGGACCAGGGCCTTCTTAGAAAGGGTTGGCCTCGCGGGAACGAGGGCAGGGGCAGGCGCTCTCTCGGGGCCGCTCGCTCCCCTCACCCGCGCGGACGCTTGTAACCCCCTACTGCAAGCGCACCCGACCTGGGCGCGGGACAAACACGAAGGCCGCGGGAATTCTCCGACTCCCTCACGACCCGGCTCCGGCCACCTCGCTCTCGCTCGCTCTCTCCCCCCTTCGCGCTCGCCCACGCGCTCGACCCATCTGGGCTGGGGCACGCGGCACACTCACTCGTCGGCTCGGGGACCCCCCGGTCTCGGAACGCCGACAGTTGGCGCGCCAGGTAGGGGCCTGCTGCGTGTTGACGAGTAGATTCCCGTCAAGCTCCAGATGGGCAGTCTCCAACGACCTCTTCAACCCAAGACGGTGCTCCGTTTCGGGAGCCTCGAGTTCATGTCTCTCGACAGCAGCTACAACATGATACTCCTTCCACCGCCGCGCGACAGCGACAATGGTGGCGGACAGCCCGCCCACCGGCGGCGGAATCGACGACGCCTTTCCCGCGTGGGGGAAGGACAACTTTCGAGTTCGCCCCATCCTCTCCCCCGCCATCGCAGGAGGAGGAGGCGGGGCAACCAGGGCCGAGCGGGAGGCAGCGCCCCGACGGCTGTCGAGCAGATCGACATCCCCAATGCCCCAACGGAGGACACGCTAGGCGTCACCCTCGCGTTCGAGGCAAAGGCGAGCGCCGCCCCCCCGCAACACGTCGACCTCGAGCAAGTGGACGACGCCAGCACGCTCACGGAGGGCCTGCAGGACGTCGCCCTCGCACCCAGGACGACGGCGCGATTAGCCCCCGGCGTGACTTCATCGCTCCTCGTCGACAAAAAGGTACCGACTGCTACCCATCTTTCGTCATTTCGACTCGGCCTCAACCCGCCTGGTGACCTCGCTTTGGCGGGCGCTCACGTTGAGGCGAGTGCAACCTCTCTGGGGTTTCGTGTGCGGTCGCCTTGGGACCGATTGACGGGTGTCTCGACCTACGGACCCTCTGGGTCCGAGGAAGATGACGACCCCAGCATCTGCTGGGATTTCTCCGGATTTGGCAACCCCAGTGCCATGCGGGACTTCATGACCGCATGTGACTACTGCCTCTCCGACTGTTCCGACGGCAGCCGCAGCCTTGACGACAAGGACTGCGGCCCGAGCCGCGAATGTCTCCACGTCGAGCTAGGGGATCCCTCTGGAGGCGGCTGTCTCGGCATGCCGGAGGATGGTGATCCCCCTAGGCCAGCGCCTCGCGCCGACATCCCGCGGGAGCTAGCTGTGGTCCCCGTTCCGGCGGGGGGTCACGACCCACAGCTCGAGCAAGTCCGCGGGGCGCAGGCCGGGCTCGATGAGGGAGCAGGAGCGCTCGAGGCAATCCGCCAGAACATCGGGCAGGTATGGGCGAGCCAGCCCCCAGCCGGAGGAATACGTCACCTGCCCCAAGGTCTCCAGCACCGCATCGCCAACGATGCCAGGGACAGACCGCCACCCGCATCCGGCGGAACCGGTCAGGACCTGGCCGCCGCAGCGATGCTCCTCCGCGCGATGCCGGAGTCATCAACCACCGAGGGTCGGCGAATCCAGGGAGAACTCAAGCATCTCCTGGAAGGCGCTGCGGCCCGGCGGGCCGAGAGCTCTGCCTCTCGAAGGCAGGGGTACACCTCGGAACCTCGTGCCGCGACTTCCCGACTCACGCGGGAAGCCTCGGCCTACACCGGGCGCACGCGCAACACCGCGCCTGCGGCCCCGGGCCACCTCGGCGACGAGCACCCTCATCGCGACCGTCGGGCCCGCCTCCACGAAAGGGTGCGCCGAGGTTATCACCCCAGGCGTGGGGGACGCTACGACAGCGGGGAAGATCGGAGTCCCTCGCCCGAACCACCCGGTCCGCAGGTCTTTAGCCGAGCCATTCGGCGGGCGCCGTTTCCGCCCCGATTCCGACCCCCGACTACTATCACAAAGTACTCGGGGGAAACGAGACCGGAATTGTGGCTTGCGGACTACCGCCTGGCCTGTCAACTGGGTGGGACGGACGATGACAACCTCATCATCCGAAACCTCCCCCTGTTTCTCTCCGACACCGCTCGCGCTTGGTTGGAGCACCTGCCTCCGGGGCAGATTTTCAACTGGGAAGATCTGGTCCAGGCTTTCGCCGGCAACTTCCAGGGCACGTACGTGCGCCCCGGGAATTCCTGGGACCTCCGAAGCTGTCGGCAACTGCCGGGAGAGTCTCTCCGGGACTACATCCGGCGGTTCTCGAAGCAGCGCACCGAGCTGCCCAACATCACCGACTCCGATGTCATCGGCGCGTTCCTCGCCGGCACCACCTGCCGTGACCTGGTGAGCAAGTTGGGTCGCAAGACCCCCACCAGGGCGAGCGAGCTGATGGACATCGCCACCAAGTTCGCCTCCGACCAGGAGGCGGTAGAGGCCATCTTCCGAAAGGACAAGCAGCCCCAGGGCCGCCCGTCGGAAGATGCTCCCGAGGCGTCTACTCCGCGCGGCGCCAAGAAGAAAGGCAGGAGGAAGTCGCAAGCGAAACGCGACGTTCCCGATGCAGACCTTGTCGCCGCCGCCGAGCACAAGAACCCTCGGAAGCCCCCCGGAGGTGCTAACCTCTTCGACAAGGCACTCAAGGAGACGTGCCCCTATCATCAGGGGCCCGTCAAGCACACCCTCGAGGAGTGCGTCATGCTTCGGCGCCACTTCCACAGGGCCGGACCACCCGCAGAGGGTGGCAGGGCTCATGACGACGACAAAAGGGAGGATCGCCAAGCAGGAGAGTTCCCAGAGGTCCGCAACTGCTTCATGATCTACGGAGGGCATGCGGCGAATGCCTCGGCTCGGCATCGTAAGCAAGAGCGTCGGGAGGTCTGCTCGGTGAAGGTGGCGGCGCCAGTCTACCTAGACTGGTACGACAAGCCCATCACCTTCGACCGGGACGACCACCCCGACCACGTGCCGAGCCCGGGGAAGTACCCGCTCGTCGTCGACCCCGTCATCGGCGACGTCAGGCTCACCAAGGTCCTGATGGATGGGGGCAGCTGCCTCAACGTCATCTACGTCGAGACCCTCAGGCTCCTGCGCGTCGGTCTGTCATCCGTCCGAGCAGGCGCTGCGCCCTTCCATGGGATCATCCCTGGGAAGCGCGTCCAGCCCCTCGGGCAGATCGACCTCCCTGTCTGCTTCGGAACACCCTCCAACTTCCGAAGGGAGACTTTGACGTTCGAGGTGGTCGGGTTCCGAGGAACCTACCACGCAGTGCTGGGAAGACCATGCTACGCGAAGTTCATGGCCATCCCCAACTACACTTACCTGAAGCTCAAGATGCCGGGCCCCAACGGGGTCATCACCGTCGGCCCCACGTACAAACACGCATTCGAATGCGATGTGGAGTGCGTGGAGTACGCCGAGGCCCTCGCCGAGTCCGAGGCCCTCATTGCCGACCTGGAAAGCCTCTCCCGAGAGGTGCCAGACGTGAAGCGACATGCCGGCAACTTCGAGCCAGCGGAGACGGTTAAGGCCGTCCCCCTCGACCCCAGTGGCGACGCCTCCAAGCAGATTCGAATCGGATCCGGGCTCGACCCCAAATAGGAAGCAGTGCTCGTCGACTTTCTCCGCGCAAACGCCGACGTCTTTGCGTGGAGTCCCTCGGACATGCCCGGCATACCGAGGGATGTCGCCGAGCACTCGCTAGATATTCGGGCCGGGGCCCGACCGGTCAGACAGCCTCTGCGCCGATTCGACGAGGAAAGGCACAGGGTGATAGGCGAGGAGATCCACAAGCTGATGGCAGCAGGGTTCATTAAAGAGGTATTCCATCCCGAATGGCTTGCCAACCCTGTACTTGTGAGGAAAAAAGGGGGGAAATGGCGGATGTGTGTAGACTACACTGGTCTCAACAAAGCATGTCCGAAGGTCCCCTACCCTCTACCTCGCATCGATCAAATCGTGGACTCCACTGCAGGGTGCGAAACCCTGTCTTTCCTCGATGCCTACTCAGGGTATCATCAAATCAAGATGAAAGAGTCCGACCAGCTCGCGACTTCTTTCATCACGCCCTTCGGCATGTACTGTTATGTCACAATGCCGTTCGGTTTGAGGAACGCGGGTGCAACGTACCAGCGGTGCATGAACCATGTGTTCGGCGGACACATCGGTCGCACGGTCGAGGCCTACGTCGATGACATCGTAGTCAAGACGAGGAAAGCCTCCGACCTTCTCTCCGACCTCGAACTGACATTCCGGTGTCTCAAGGCGAAGGGCGTCAAGCTTAATCCCGAGAAGTGCGTCTTCGGGGTGCCCCGGGGCATGCTTTTGGGATTCATCGTCTCCGAGCGGGGCATCGAAGCCAACCCGGAGAAGATCGCGGCCATCACAAACATGGGGCCCATCAAGGACTTAAAAGGCGTACAGAGGGTCATGGGATGCCTCGCGGCCTTGAGCCATTTCATCTCGCGCCTCGGCGAAAGAGGCCTGCCCCTGTACCGTCTCTTAAGGAAGGCCGAGTGCTTCACTTGGACTCCCGAGGCCGAGGAAGCCCTCGGGAACCTAAAGGCGCTCCTCACCCAGGCGCCCATCTTGGTACCCCCAGCTGATGGAGAAGCCCTCCTGGTCTACGTCGCCGCAACCACTCAGGTGGTCAGCGCCGCGATCGTGGTCGAAAGGCAGGAAGAGGGGCATGCTTTGCCCATTCAGAGGCCAGTTTACTTCGTCAGCGAAGTGCTGTCCGAGACCAAGATCCGCTACCCACAAGTCCGGAAGGTGCTATATGCAGTGATCCTGACGAGGCGAAAGCTGCGACATTACTTCGAGTCCCATCCGGTGACTGTGGTGTCATCCTTCCCCCTGGGGGAGATCATCCAGTGCCGAGAAGCCTCGGGACGGATCGCGAAGTGGGCGGTGGAAATCATGGGCGAGGCAATCTCGTTCGCCCCTCGGAAGGCCATCAAGTCCCAGGTACTGGTGGATTTCGTAGCCGAATGGGTCGATACCCAGTTGCCAACGGCTCCGATCCAACCAGAGCTCTGGACCATGTTTTTCGACGGGTCGCTGATGAAGACGGGAGCTGGCGCGGGCCTGCTCTTCGTCTCGCCCCTCGGGAAACACCTGCGCTACGTGCTCCGCCTCCATTTCCCGGCGTCCAACAATGTGGCTGAGTACGAGGCTCTGATCAACGGATTGCGAATCGCCATCGAGCTAGGGGTCCGACGCCTCGATGCACGCGGCGACTTGCAGCTCGTCGTCGACCAAGTCATGAAGAACTCCCTCTGCCGCGACCCGAAGATGGAGGCCTACTGTGAGGAGGTTCGACGCCTGGAAGACAAGTTCTACGGGCTCGAGCTTAACCACATCGCCCGGCGCTATAACGAGACTGCGGACGAGCTGGCGAAGATAGCCTCGGGGCGAACGACGGTTCCCCCGGACGTCTTCTCCCGGGATCTGCACCAACCCTCCGTCAAGATAGGCGACGCGCCCGAGCCCGAAGCACCCTCGGCCCCGTCCGAGGTGACCTCGGCCCAGCCCGAGGCACCCTGGGCCCTGTCCGAGGTGACCTCGGCCCAGCCCGAGCCACCCTCGGTTCAGCCCGAGGAACCCTCGGCCCCCGAGGGCGAAGCACTGCGCATCGAGGAGGAGCAGAGCGGGGTCATGCCAGATCAAGATTGGCAAACCCCGTACCTGCAATATCTCCGCCAAGGAGAACTGCCCCTCGACCGAGCCGAGGCTCGGCGGGTAGCGCGACGCGCCAAGTCGTTCGTCTTGCTGGGCGATGAGAAGGAGCTTTACCACCGAAGCCCCTCGGGCATCCTCCAGCGATGCATCCCCATCGCCGAAGGTCAGGAACTCCTGCGGGAAATACACTCGGGGGCTTGCGGCCATCATGCAGCACCTCGAACCCTCGTTGGGAACGCTTTCCGCCAAGGTTTCTACTGGCCAACGGCGGTGGCTGACGCCACTAGAATTGTCCGCGCCTGCGAAGGGTGCCAATTCTATGCGAAGCAGACCCGCCTGCCCGCTCAGGCTCTGCAGACGATACCCATCACCTGGCCCTTCGCTGTGTGGGGTCTGGACCTCGTCGGCCCTCTGCAGAAGGCGCCCGGGGGCTACACGCACCTGCTGGTCGCCATCGACAAATTCTCCAAGTGGATCGAGGTCCGACCCCTGAACAGCATCAGGTCCGAGCAGGCGGTGGCGTTCTTCACCAACATCATCCATCGCTTCGGGGTCCCGAACTCCATCATCACCGACAATGGCACCCAGTTCACCGGCAAAAAATTCTTGGATTTTTGCGACGATCACAGCATCCGGGTGGACTGGGCCGCCGTAGCTCATCCCATGTCGAATGGGCAAGTGGAACGTGCCAACGGCATGATCCTACAAGGGCTCAAGCCTCGAATTTACAATGATCTCAACAAGTTCGGCAAGCGATGGATGAAGGAACTCCCCTCGGTGGTCTGGAGCCTGAGGACGACGCCAAGCCGAGCCACGGGTTTCACGCCGTTCTTCCTGGTCTACGGGGCCGAGGCCATCCTGCCCACCGACCTGGAATACGGCTCCCCGAGGACGAGGGCCTACAACGAAGAAAGCAACCAAGCTAGCCGAGAAGACTCGCTGGACCAGCTGGACGAGGCTCGGGACAGGGCCTTACTACACTCGGCGCGGTACCAGCAGTCCCTGCGACGCTACCACACCCGAGGGGTCCGACCCCGAGATCTCCAGGTGGGCGACCTGGTACTTCGGCTGCGGCAGGACGCCCGAGGGAGGCACAAGCTCACGCCCCCCTGGGAGGGGCCGTTCATCATCGCCAAAGTTCTGAAGCCCGGAACGTACAAGCTGGCCAACAGTCAGGGCGAGGTCTACGGCAACGCTTGGAACATCCAACAGCTACGTCGCTTCTACCCTTAAGATGTTTCCAAGTTATTCATATACCTCGCACCCACGCAAAGTTTAGTCAACAAGGAAGGGTCGGCCTCGCCTCGGCAAAGCCCGACCCTCCCTCGGGGGCTAAAAGGGGGGAAACCCCCTCTGCGTCAAAATTTTCCTCGAAAAGAAAATCTCTTTTACCAGAACATCTTTCGTGCTTTTTGACTACTTCGAAAAGTGGGTCCTGGAAACGACGGGGTACACGTAAGCAGTCAAGGCTGACCGAGCCGAGGGACTCCTACGCCTCCGGGATACGGATACCTCACTCATCACCTTCTGCGATAAGTAACTCGCGCTCGGATAAGGTGAATCCGCGGATCGAACGAGTCTTTACGTACGGAAGCTCTTCTGTCGAAGCGATTCTTCGAGCCTTCTCGACCGAGTCGGTGACAGGGCCTCATGGACGGGTAAAAGTACGCGTAAGCGGCAAGGCCGACCGAGCCGAGGGACTCCCACGCCTCCGGGATACGGATACCTCACTCATCACCTTCCGCGAGAAGCAACTCTTGCTCGCACTAACATCCCTGCTACCGACAAAAAGTCCAGATACTCGAAACAAGAGGAAAAGAGACGCAGCTTTATAACGCAGCAAGGGTGTGTGTTCTGGCCTCGACGGCCGCACAAGGCCCACGCTACAAGACGATTTGACCCTGCAGGCTCGGATCTTGACGCTGGAAGAGGGCGATGACACCCTCGGCATCGACAGCACCTTCGGCAAGGCCCGACCTAGCCTCGGACGGCGACGCGGTCCGAGGGCCTCCGCTCCGAAGGACGACGTCATCACCACGCTCGAGCAATCTCTGCCAGGGACTTCTCCGAGAACCCGGCCCGAGCGGACGGCTCGGCCGGCCACCTCCGGGGCCTCGGCCGACCGCCTTCCGAGGGCGCCAGCTCGGTCCGAAGCCTCGGCTGATCAGCTCCGACGTCGATCCTGCCAACAGACAACCCGGCTAGGCTCCGGCCAACCAGGTTTCATTTCCGAGCCAACTCCGCCTCTGCTCGTGCTGATATCGCTACCCCTGGCCTCGGCTCGTCGAAGAGCGGTCGAGGGGTCTCTTTAACTAAGCTAGAGGAGCCTCGGACAACAGGTCCGACCGAGCCGAGGGACTCCTACGCCTCCGGGATACGGATACCTCACTCGTCACCTTGACACGGGGCAACTCACGCTTGGTGAAGCGGTTCAGATAATCAGCAGGCGAGTCTTAGTGCTCGAAAATGAGGAAAAAACATGGCTCCGTGTCGAAATTACATACATGTTCAGGCCCCGAAAGCCAAAATGAACAAAAAACCCGGCACTCGGAGTGCCATTACAAACGGAACTCCGGTTCCCCCCCCCCGCAGGTACGAACAACCCCACTCGATGGGGGTGGGCCTGCGGGGCAGCAGAAGACCGACGAACGGCACGTCGCCGCCCGCCCTGGCAGTGGCGACGATGAAGACGTCTGTCCTGGGGGGCCCAACAGCAGCAATGATGGCCTCAGGGCGGATGCTGCTGCTGGGAGGCCCCCGCCCTTGCCCAAACTCGAGAGGCAAGGACAGAAGGCCGTAGAGTCGGAGGTCGGTCCGTGGCCAACCTCGGCTGTCGCGCCGGCGGAAGAACCTCTTCCAGCTGCCGTGGCGGGAGGCGGCACCGGGGGCGGCTCCGAGATTGCTCGGCTCAGAGAGCCGGGCACGCTGCAGCTGTTGGCGCCACGGACGACTCCCGCCCTTCCCCCCGATCACTGAGGGAAGGAGCGGGTCACCACCCGCGCAGGGGCCAACCCCGACCCGGCACACGCCCCTCCTCAGCCCTGGTGATGAAAATCCTTGAGGCTGAGGAAGGGGCGGATGCCGCAGCCCGGCTCGCTTTCCCCCACCATCAAGCCGGAGGTCACCACCCTGGGTGACCGCCGGTGGAGGGGTGCAGCCGGGCTGCATGATGAAAATCCTTGAAGCCGAACGATGGCTGAAAGGTACCAACTCCCACGGAGTTGCGTTCCTCCAACGATGGGGCGAAAAGACGGCGGTTTCCCCCATCCGGGGGCTTGGAAGGTGGAAAGACACGATGCATAAGGCAGGGAGAGGGCATGGTCGCCTTACGAAAGGGTCGCCCTCCTTTTAAAGGCAACTCCCCCTGCTTGCGCCCCCAACCGTCACGGGCTGAGTCTTCTTCAACACGCCTCCAAAGCCCTCCCCCGCGGCGCGGGGGCTGGGACCCACAAGTCAGGAAGACCAGCTTCGAGCAGAGGAGGACGAACCGCCGCGCACGACGCACGCAACCACCCAGCGGTTGCAAGTAACCCTCCACTTTTGCCCGGACCAGCGGGCGAAGGGGGCAGGCGGCCATGCAGGCGGCGTGCAACCGCGCCAAGTGGACGCGCCTCTCCGACTCCTGACAGGCCAGCGCGACGGCTCAAGCCCACGCGTCGTGCAACTGGCGCGCCGGGTGCTGCATGCGAACCGCTGTGCCACTCGCTCCACCACCGCACCTCCTCGATTGCGGAACCGATACCGCGATTCGAGGCGACCCAGCACGCGACCCAGCAGCGCCAGCCTGGCGCAGCGGTCAAACGCGGTCAAAAATGGGCCGGCAGTAATGACGGTGGCAGGCGCGCGAGAGCAGCGGTCACGCCATCTGCCAAGCTCATGTCCCATCCGGAGGCAGCAAGAGAACCCCCTCTCACGGCATGAAGACGACGCGCCCGTGACCCGTACCTCGAACGGCTCGCGCACGCGCAACGGCAGCCTCGCCAACTACTCGCCCCTGCGCATTAACTCCGCGGCCGGACAGGCGACGCTTCTAGCAGGAGCGGCTGGCGACGCTTCGCCTTCACCAAAACGACCACACCAAAAAAGGTACGCCACGTCGCTTGGTTTCGTATCCTTTTTTCCCTTTTCCTTCTTTCTCTATCTCTTGCAACAGGGACTGGGAAGGAGGATACCCCCAAAGGGATCCTTCCCCGTGAAGGAACTAGGCTCCGAGCCTCCCTACTGATCAGGGGTTCGAAGGCTGGCCCCCCGAGGGGTTCAACAGCCGCCTCAGATCGCGTGGGCCCGACACCCACTACTGGTCAGGGGTTCGAAGGTCGGCCTCCCGAAAGGTTCCACGACCGCCTCAGGCTACTAGGGCTCCGCGCCCATTACTGATCAGGGGTTCGAAGGCTGGCCTGTCGAAGGGTTCACAGTCGCCTCAGACGCCGAGCGAGGGATGACCAGGGGTACGTTCGATACATAACCAAGGCTCGGGCTGCGCTCCCGAGGTACCCTAGGACATTTCCGAGACCAGCGGGAACGACTCTGTAACGGAATCCCATCGGAGGGAGGCAACGAGCCCTCGGACCCCGTCGCTAGGGGACCGGGTCCGGCAGATCACCCGCAGGTACTTTTGGGCGTGCCTCCGGGCCCCTAGCCGACCCCCAACGAACGGGGCACGGACGTCCACTCGGATTACCCGATTGCAGCTCACCGGAGACACCATGTTCGGTGCCCATCGAGGGTAACATGGCGCTCTCCCCCCCTCCTCCTTGCGGAAAGGCGACGTAGGGGCGTATGTAAAAAGTCGAGTCTGTCCCTGATCGTCCTCTCGCTCCGTGCGGAGGCTCGGGGGCTGCTCTCGCAAACCCGGCTCCGGCCGAACCGTTGACAGCGTCAACATACCAGCCCGAGAACTTGGGCCCCGACAGTGCACCTGGGCTACGCCCTGCTCGCATGAGGGAACCGCCAGACCAGCCGAGGCATTACGCAAGGCATTAAGACCTCGAAGGAGTGAAACCACTCCTCCGAGGCCTCGGGGGCTACACCCGGCGGGTGCGCTCGCGCGCACCCACCGGAGCAAAGTACCACCGAGAAAGGCTGGTCCCCTTGCAAAAAAGTGCGACGCAAGCCTCCAAGCGAGTGTTAACACTCTCTTCGAGGCTCGGGGGCTACTGTCGGGGACCATAATTAGGGGTACCCTCAAGACGCCTAATTCTCAGCTGGTAACCCCCATCAGCATAAAGCTGCAGAGGCCTGATGGGTTTGATTAAGTCAGGGATCAGTCCATACGAGCGACTCGATCACGCCACGCCCGAGCCTAGCCTCGGGCGAGGGCAGCCGACCCTAAGATGACTCCGTCTCGCCTGAGGCCTCCTCTTTCACGGCAGACGCATCACCGGCTCGCCCGAGGCCCCGCCTTCGATAAGAAGTAACCCTGACTAAATCACCGCGCCAACCGACCAAGTCAGCGGGGCGTTTAACGCAAAAGGTAAGACCGACGGGCGACCAGACTTCGCCAGGGGTGCCATAGGAGGCTCTGCCCGACCCAGGGCTCGGACTCGGGCTGAGGCCCCGGAAGACGGCGAACTCCGCTCCGCCCGACCCAGGGCTCGGACTCAGGCTAAGGCCCCGGAAGACGGCGAACTCCGCTCCGCCCGACCCAGGGCTCGGACTCGGGCTAAGGCCCCGGAAGACGGCGAACTCCGCTCCGCCCGACCCAGGGCTCGGACTCGGGCTAAGGCCCCAGAAGACGGCGAACTCCGCTCCGCCCGACCCAGGGCTCGGACTCGGGCTAAGGCCCCGGAAGACGGCGAACTCCGCTCCGCCCGACCCAGGGCTCGGACTCGGGCTAAGGCCCCGGAAGACGGCGAACTCCGCTCCGCCCGACCCAGGGCTCGGACTCGGGCTAAGGCCCCCGGAAGACGACGAACTCCGCTTCGCCCGACCCAGGGCTCGGACTCCGCCTCGGCCTCTGCCGAACGACCTCCGCCTCGCCCGACCCAGGAGTTCGGGCTCGGCCTCTGTCATGCAGGACGGACTCGACCTCGACTTCGGAGGAGCCTCCACGACGCCCGACCTAGGACACAAGACCGCCACGTCAACAGGAAGCGTCATCATCACCCTGCCCTGAGCCGACTCGGGTCGCAGAGAACAAGACCGGCGTCCCATCTGGCCAGCTCCGCCAGATAGGCAATGATGGCGCCTCACTAGACCATGACGACGGCGACTCTCAGCTCCCTTACGAAAGCAGGGAGACGTCAGCAAGAGCACAGCTGTTCCAACAGCTGTCCCTCCATCAGGCTCCGTTACTCCTCCAACAGCCACGACGCCACACCAACAGGGTGCCAAGATCTCTCTGGCTGCCACCTTGGCATGTACTTAGGGCGCTAGCTCTCCCTCGCTAGACACGTAGCACCTTGCTACACCCCCATTTTGTACACCTGGATCCTCTCCTTACAACTATAAAAGGAAGGACCAGGGCCTTCTTAGAAAGGGTTGGCCTCGCGGGAACGAGGGCAGGGGCAGGCGCTCTCTCGGGGCCGCTCGCTCCCCTCACCCGCGCGGACGCTTGTAACCCCCTACTGCAAGCGCACCCGACCTGGGCGCGGGACGAACACGAAGGCCGCGGGAATTCTCCGACTCCCTCACGACCCGGCTCCGGCCACCTCGCTCTCGCTCGCTCTCTCCCCCCTTCGCGCTCGCCCACGCGCTCGACCCATCTGGGCTGGGGCACGCGGCACACTCACTCGTCGGCTCGGGGACCCCCCGGTCTCGGAACGCCGACAAAACTGTCTCTGAGTAGTAAATTGATGTGACCGCGGGTGTAATCATATCGCCCGCGCAGTTCTGGAGTCCCAATGGGTGTTGTGTTGCGTGAAACGGCGTCAGCCACCTGACGTGTCTTCAGATGGTTTGAATTGTATATTGAATTTTTGCGACTATTCAGTAGCCGTGGTAGGAGGTGAGCGGTTGCCTCCTTCTTCTATAAATAGTGTTCTTGCTTCCCCGGCATTTTCACATCTCTTACTGCTCTCTGCTGCTTGCTCTCTTCTTCCTCCTTCCTTTCCACCATGGGCAAGAGTAAGAAGGGTAGCAGTTCCTCACCTCGCTCTGGTGATAAGCGCAAACGTGAGCCGACTCCTCCCTCGGAGGACTTTGGCAACTCGGAGTACTCGGAGGAGGAGTTCTCCTCCGAGTCCAAGGGGTCTCTGGCCCCCGCCTCTCCCCCGGCGTCGTCTGATGATTCAGATGACTCCCAGGGGATTGCCGTGGAGGTCTGGACCTATATCCGGGCCGTCGAGCGCGCCGGGATCGAGGGCTCGGATGAGTCGGAGTACTCCTCGGACTCGTCCGAGGAGGGCAGCGGTGGCGATGGCAGAGACAGCGACGACGATGGAGGCGACGACGGCGATGGCAGCGGCAAGGGCGGCGACGGCAGCGGCGAGGGCGGCATCGGCAGCGGCAAGGGCAGCAGCAGGGGCAGCAACCAGGCCAGTGGCTAAATGCCACTGGTTTTTAGATATTAGTAGTAGAAATAGTATTAGTGTAGTAGTAGTAGTATAGAATAGTGTAATGTAATGTAGTAGTAGTAGTAGGGAAGTATCAACTCATAATGAGTTGATTTGTAAGTTCTGTAACTTCCCTTTCATGAAGAATGATATAGTCTCTCCCTGTGTTAATTTCTTTGCTTCCTGCGACGATGGTGTCTTAGAAACAGTGTTCGAGTTATTATCGATGACATTAGCGCTTCTGAAATAGCGTCCGAATGATGGCGGGGCCACGTTGGTGTTTTTAGAATTAACGGCCGAGTGGTTACTGTTGATACCAGCGTTATAGAGGTAACAGCCGAGTGACTGACGGCAGCGTCGGCGTTTTAGAGGCAACGACCGAGTGACTGATGGTGGCGTCGGCGTTATAGAGGTAGCAGCCGAGCGACTGACGGCAGCATCGGCGTTTTAGAGGCAACGGCCGAGTGACTGATAGTGGCGTCGACGTTATAGAGGTAACAGCCGAGTGACTGACGGCAGCATCGGCGTTTTAGAGGCAACGATCGAGTGACTGATGGCAACGTCGGCATTTTAGAAGTAACAGCCGAGTGAAGTCAGGTATTGTCAGCGTTTTTAGAAACCACGACTGAGTCAATTTGGGCCGTGTCGGCCGTTTTGGAAACAACGACCGAGTGATGACATGGCACACCGGCTTTTTTAGAAATAACCGCTGGGTGATGACTGGGCACTTTTTGCAAACGGCATCTAGCCCAGGAAAACCCTATATGTACTGCACTATTCCGCGTCTCCACATTCCGTGCCCTAGTTCTTGCTTTCCTGCATCCAGATCCTCTCTGCCAATTTGCAATTCTGCTTCCGCTCTGCTCGCCGGCGAGGTTGAGATGGCGCCTAAGCGGAAAGCTTCGAGTTCGTCTGCTGCTATCATTCCCCCCATCGATCCCAACAGTCAGTTGCCTTTCGCAGGTAACCATATGTCTGTTGTTTCTGAGTCTGACCTTCTCCATCTTGTGTCCATCGGAGTTCTTCCTCCGAAAGAACTCTGTTCCTGGCAGATCTGCTGTGGGGTCACTGTTCCAACAGAAGACACCCATGAATCTGTTGTTTATGTTCCATTCCTCCTCCGCGGCCTTGCTCTTCCTATTTCTCCCTTTTTCCGTGGTCTCCTTGATTTCTATCACCTGAATTTGACCCATCTGAACCCCAATTCCATTCTGCAAATCTCTATCTTTGTTCATTTATGTGAGGCTTTTCTTGGCGTTCTGCCGCATTTTGGCCTCTGGAAATATTTGTATCACTGCCGCCCTGGGATGGCCGGAGGTCAGCATCAACTGGTAGGGGCGCGAGCTTGGAGATGCGCCGCGGGAGGAAAACCGATTACCTTGACATCCCACTCAAAGACAGCATCAAAGGATGGCGCTTAGAGTGGTTTATCGTAGAAAATCATGGGAATTCCCTCCCACCACGGTCAAGGAGACAACCGGATGTCCGCACTCTGAGCTGGACTGAATCCCCCACAGACTAGGAGGTGGCTGAGGCAGGGGCTCTGCTAGCTGAAGTTGGATTGCTGAAGGAGAGGGGTCTGACTGCCGAGGCTGTGGTTGCTGACTTTGTCTTCAAGAATATTCAGCCACTGAAGGACAGGGCATACCCGGCCTATCTGTATCGAGGTCTAGCTGACTCAACCCGGGTCACCAACAGAAGAACTCCTGCTGTGGACTTGGTGAACCGTCTTGAAATGATACTTAGAGGCAAGGTATCAAACGTTGGCGCCCTTGTTGCGTATTCGGCCTGGAACCTGCCTCCTTCTAAGGCCTTCACTCATTTTGGGTCAAATCCTCCTGCTGGTGATGGCGGTTTGGGCCTTAGAGTGCGACCCTCTGTTGAAGTAGTTAGTGCTTTGGTTGCTTCGCTTGAAGAGATTCCTTACGATGAACGACAGGTTCATTTCGAGGTGCCTTTGGATCCTAGTGATGTAGAGATAGGTGCCATGCTGGATATGTTGGCTGGGGATTCTTCTGATGCTGCTCCTGCTGAAACATTGGTGGTGGTGCCCATCCCTGAAGCTGACAAAACCTTGGACGCTCAGAAGCCTGTCAATGTTCGTCCAAAACGTTCTCGCCGAGTTGACCAAGCCTCTTTTCCTGCTGAGGGGGAGAAAAAGAATAAGAGACGCCTTCGTCAGGTGTTTAGCTTGGATCAAGGTGTCGGTCCTTCTGCTCCTGTTGCTGAGGAAGTGCCAGTGCCTGAATTCACTGAAGTTGATCCCAATGGGTGTAGCCCGTCTGACGCTGAACCCAATGGGTGTACTGTCCGTCTTGCTGATGATAACGGTGAAGAAGAAGATGAAATCCCCCTGATTCGGAAAAACAGCTGCCGTTACACTGCCAGTGGGGAAAGTAGCGATGTTCCTTCTCCGGCCTTGTCTGCCCTCATTGGTCTGCAAGAATTATCTCTGGCTAACTTTGATCAGGCTCTCGAAGACATGATTCCAGAAGATCTGCTATCAGAACCGGCAGATGGTGGCACGATGGATGTTCGTGTTGATGTGCTCGACGCCGGGTTGGGGTCCTCCCGGGCAGCGTCCCGCGCCTCATCGACCTTGGAGCGCGATCTTGAGGGTCAGGAAGCTGATTTGGATTGCCCTGCTCCCATGGAAGTGACCGAGAGACCTTCAGCCTTAGAGGTGGCTGCTGCGGAGAACTCGGCCCTTAAGGACGGTGCTGGCGCCTACCCAGCCCCCGAGGGTGTTGCCAGATATGATCCGGCTCGGATGGGTAGCGCACGCTATGACCCAGCCCCCGAGGGTGTCCGAGCGGGTTCTCCCTCTTGCACTTCCATGGATGTTCACGTTGGGTCTTCTCCTCCACATTCTGGTTGCATGGTGATAGCCCAAGCTTCTGGTCAAGGAGTCGCTTTAGAGGCCAGCGTACCTGACGACAGAGTTTTGGGTTCTGCTGAGGACACTGAATTGGTTCCTGCTAATGTCGTTCGCTTGAAGCGTTGATGGAGCTACGTGCGTCCCGTCGACTATTGATGGTATGTCGTAGATCATTCGGCGGATGCACGAGAGGTAGAAGATGGTTGGCCGCTCGAGTGAACAGTCGCCGGTAGCCCTCGGCATCAGGAGTCCGAGGGAGACCGTCGGCTATCCGAGCCAGTACTCCGCCGACTTCACTTGGCGTGTTCAAGGCTCGGGCGAAGTCGGGGTTCAGGTTGCGCCCGAAGAGAGGATTTTCCCGACGTTGCTTAGTTTCCTGTTCGGCCTGTTCTTGAGCTCGTCGGCGATCGCGTCGTCGGGAATTCCTCCTTTCTCGGAAGACACGCTCTTCCGGGGTTTCTCCCATCTCTGAGGCCTTGTCTCGCGACACAGGCTGCACCAGGTCCCGCTCTCCGGCCTCGTGATGTCTCCGGATATTTCGGCGTCGGTTCCTTCGTCGGCGGGATTCCCGCTGAGGAGGTTCCTCTCCGGGTACAGTCGGCTCATCGTCAGAGATGGGGGGCGACTCCGCTCTCCCGATGAAGAGGACGTCGGGGTAGAATGGTATAGCTGTCGTGACGATCTTCTTTCTGTTCTCCTTTGAGGGCGGAGGCGCAGAAAGAACAACTTGTTTCCTCCCGATTTTATTTGTTTCTTTCTTTCTTGTGATTTGTGTCCATTCTTCTGTCAGAGAGGTAGACAATGGAGTTTTTCGGGTTGGCGGGCCTCGAGCCTCTGTTCTGCCGGAGGCGATCCTTTTTCGGAGCATTGGAGGTTGCGCCTTTTCCTGCTTTTCCTCGATTTTCACAGAGATTTTTGAGGAAGGTCTTCTCTCCGTCGGGTCTGCAATGCGATGCAGAGTTCCCTCCTCATCCGCTATGGCTGAGATGGTTCCAAAGCAGAATGTGGACCCAGGGCGGAAGACGATCTTGTGTAGGAAAGTGACGGCCATTGCGCTAGCTTGGATCGACGACACACCCCCTACCCAGCGCGCCAGCTGTCGGTGTTTTGAGTCCGACCGCACACCCGGGGTTGCCCCTCAAGGTGCTTTTTGGAGTAGGACGGTGTTGTCAACTGTAGTTCAATGGTTCGTGCTAGTTGCACGAGAGACGGTAGACAATGATTTACAGGTTTGGGCCGCTTTAGAGTGCATAACACCCTACGTCCTGGTGAGAGTGTTGTATATGGTGAGTTACAAGGTAATAATGCGTAGGAAGCTGGGGTGGATGGCTAAGTAGTGGGTTCGATCCTTTCTGAAGGGGTGCCCCCTAGGCCTTATATACTTGACCGTGGGGCAATACATGCAGATATGATAATCACGCGCACCTAAGAAATAGTAAACCGATTGAGTCTATCTTCCTATAGTTCCGCCGACCCATCTTCGCTCGGTTCGTTGTACGGGCCTCCAGCGCGGGAAGATCGGGTCTCTGTTGTGATTACTCGCTCGAGATCATTGGGCCGTCTGAGCTTGCTCCGATCCAGCCTTATGTCGATCTGCTTCACTGGTCGTTCCTCCCCAGGCCCACGAAGGGATGACCTTACGACTTATTGGACCCTTGGGCCTTTCGTGAGGTCTTTTATCCTTCTAGTGGACCCGGGGGATATCTGTCCCCCACACATCCTGAGCGGGGAGCAGGAGTATATGCGGACAGGTTCGGAACCCACCAGACTAGGTCTGGACACGTGTCGGCACTGGACCCCCACCTGGGTCTTGTTCCAGGCCCAAGTATGTTCTGTCCTAGAACCTTGAGACCCGATTGTGGGTGGCCCGGACCCCATACGGGGGGGGGGTCCGGATCCCATTCCAGGGGTCCAGCTTACACACGTGGAGGTTCTGGATCAACCTTGGAGGTCCGGACTGTATATCCAGGGGTCCGACGCTCTCCCATGGGGGTCCGGACTTACTGTTGATGCCTTGGAGTATATCACCTTCTCTTGACACATGGTGGCTCCGGACCCGCCCATGTGGTGGGGTCAGGTGCTGTTGCGGACCCAGAGTGGTCGCCCGAGGCTTGACGAGTCATGGATTGGTCCCACATACAACACTTCTACCACACGACTAAGAGATAGTCGCATGGGTACTGCGTCTTTATACAGTAGTAAGGGGTACCCTAGTTTCAGGGTACCGACAGTGGCCCCCGGGCCCACCTCAGGGGAGGATGCGAGCCTGCAGGTGGGGCCAAAATTTGTACTTTGCTTCAACATGGCCTGATTGGTGATTGGCGTGCTATTTTTGCGCATCTGCTGACGTACCCTCTGTCAATCTCCTTCGGTGTGACGGAATCTCCCAAGTCATTAGGCCCACCTACAGTTGTCCTTGTCCAACAGACATCAGACAACCCTGTAGATGTTCCTGAATCACTTGACAAGTTCGGTATCTTTTCTCTTACCTTTCCAGGAACGTTTCACCCGTCTGACAGGCAGTATGTTCATCGGAGATGCGGAAATGCGGAAGTGATTACATAAACTTACATTTATTTAAAAAGTAAGAGTAAGTCATTTAATACAGACTAGAGTGTAAAGCGAGTGCTGAAAAGTATTATTACAATACCTGGGAGGCAACAACTCCTCCCATTAAGTTCTTTACATAAAAGTTTTTAAGGAGGACTCGGTCCTCCAGCAGCTTCATTCTTAATTGTCCTCATTTTTCACCACCTTGGTACAAAAACAACAAAAGTTTGTTGTCTCCTCACCTAAAAACAACGGGGGAATAAACCCTGAGTATGGAATTACTCAGCAAGTCTTACCCGACTAAAGAAAAGACTCTCAAGGGTATGTTGGTTATATGGGAGTCAAGGTAAGGCCTTTCAATGATCAAAGACTCTGTTTGCAGAATTGCTTACTAAAGTGGATCCTTAAAATCCAATTTTATTGTCAGGTTAAGTAAAATTACCTGCAGCTAGAGTTCTTTCTACCCTAGTTCAATCACTTGACCTGCACTAGCCAATTTCTTATCAACCCTTCATCTTCACTGGATTGCTACGTGTAAGTCAGTGGCCAAGTCTCCATAACCGCGGAGGTACGGCGATCCGAATCGATTATACTCAGCTGAGGATCTCCGATCACACGACATATGTAGCACTTAACCCTTGCATATGTCAACCCGCCACCGAGTTTCTTAAGACCAGATCAGGTTCACGCAAACCGAGAGCATAGATACTCCACCGTCCAGCCTCTTGCCACGGAGGGTACACGCTACTCTCGCCACCGCTCCACGCCCATTTCGTGTTATCTTATTCTGGCCTTAGTCTGCCCGAGGCAAGGCTTACCCATGACGAGGCATGTGACCAGTTAAAGGGTCCTCGGTCAGCAGGCCTACATCGACAAGGTCCTTAATCGACTCAGACGGAGACACTACACCGAGACTCTCTTCTCGTGCAAGTCACCCGCCTGGTCTCAACTTAATCATTTAACCCCAAAGATTGGTACCTGGCAGAGGTACATCTTTTCCGATGTTGGACCCATCATGGCCATGATGGATCCACCATCAAGTTTTGTTTTCAAAAACATCCCAACCACTTTTGCCACATCATCTTTTGTAAAAACAAAACATTTTGTTTTACTAAAGCAAGGCTAAGCATCCAAAAATCTATTATAAAACAGGTGATCAAGGAATGTAATCAAATTCAAGGAAGGTAATGCAGGAATTGTTTTAGCAATCAACTCCTATCACCTAATGCATCAATCAAGTGAGAAAGATTTTAAAAACATCAAGGAAGGTGGCAAATGCACCGGGGCTTGCCTTTGTTTATGGGTGAGTCAGGCTCGGATCCACAAATATCGAAGTAGAAACAATTCTCAGCCTGAGTTTCCAAAGGTGGTGGTACTTGCTCTTCAGTGGCTTCCACTTCTTCCTCGTGTTCTAATCATAACCATACATATGTATTGTAACACCCCTGGTGTTACTATAACTAAAACTTGAGCATGGCATCATGAGTATGGGCATTACATATGTTTGATACACCTAGAGTGCATTCACTAGGTAAAAATTTCAAACAAGTTGTATTGTTTTACTGCTTTACAAATAGGACCCTGGTTTAAGTACTTAACCCTAAATAGTGGTTAAAGGGGTGAAACTTAACCCAAGTTGAGAAAAACCTTAGGACTTTTGAGAAAAGTCATGAAATATCCCCAAACACTAATTGAATCACATTTATACCACTGGGATATTAAAAACCCTAACCAGAACTCTGGAAAACCCTAAAATCAAACCCTAGGGGCTTATGTGCAAAATTAGCCCACTTTTGGGCTAAAGTACAAAAACCAAGCCAAATAAGTATTTTAAGTCCTTTGGTTCACAAACATGTGGACTTGAAAGTCAAACCCTAAGTTTTGGACCTAAATGCAAAATGGACCTCATTTGAGTTTACTCTAAGTCTGAAAAATCAGTGCATGGGCTCAACTTTGGGGCTTTGTAACTCACAAAGTATAGGGTTTTTACCCTAGGTCACCACATCAAAGTTGAAGACCCATTATAGGAGAACAACTTTGCTTAAGGTTGTGAGCTTAGTTGTTAAGAAGAATTTAGAGAAAAACCCAGTCCAAAACTGGCTGTCAGGCTGTTTTGAACTGAAAATCTGTTTAGCAGTGAACTGACATCAACTTCTAGCTCAGATTTAAGCATGATCCAGTGCTCAAATATGTTCAAGTCCTATAGTCGAATTGTAGATGGTATATTGCTCTACAATTTTGTTTAAGAAAGGCAATCGAGTTGCTGCACAAAATTGGAAGTTATGAGCTCGGGAAACTGGACTGTCAGTCGCTCTGAACCGGTATTCCCATGGTACAGTGACCACTTAACTGAAGAAGATCGGGTTCGTCTTCACCACCGGTAGCCGCCGCCGTTGATCGGCGTTCGTCGCGATTCGTGCTAGGTGGTCTTTGGATAAGCACTGCCGATACGTGTCCTCAACGCCGGTGAGCTGGAAGTCACCCCGCTCGGCCACGGCACGTTCTCCCCCCCTGGCTCATCGCCCGCGGTAAGTACTCGCCGTCGACCGCCGCCTCTCGGCCGGGTGCCGCGTGGCTCTACACTTTCACCGTGTCGCCGTGACCTTCTCTAAACCCTCCGTGGCTCACCGGAGTTACCGCCACGTCGTGGCCACGAACTCATGAAGGCTTTGCTTCTTCCTCCCATCCGGCCGCCAGCGCAGCTTACTCAAATTGATCGCCGCCGCCGTCGCTTCCTATAAATTGAGCCCCCCTCAGCTTCGCCATGTATTTTGCTAGCTATCGCAACCGCTCCCACACTCAATCGTCCACCAGCTCGCCTGAATTACTCGTTGCCCCCAAATCTGTTTTCCGCCGCCGTGTAGTGAGCTCGCCGTAGTCAGTCCTCCACAGGTCAGTTCCTGCCCTCTGCGCCTTTGTTTGTGCATGCTCATGTCTCCGTGATGCTTGCCGAGTCCTTTAATTGAACTAGACCGGCGCCTATCGCCGGGAACACGCTCATGTCGCCGTTGTGCTTACGGCCACCGTGGCCGGAGCTCCCTAGTCCACCATTAGTGCAATTAGGTTAGGGGAAATGCTCCTTAGGGGTTTAATTCCGTGTATGTTGCTCGAGAGCACCGGTCACTGCCCCAATCGGCCGGTCTGCTTGCTCGCCGGAGCACGGCCGCGCTTGAGCGCCGTCGAGGACTTCAAATCGTGAATTGACAGAAACCCGAGGACCTTTTCGTGAACTGTCAGTGACTTAAAACAATAGTGAACGGATCTATTTCTGTTTAGCCAAAAACCCGAGGGCCTCTGCGCAAAGTCGCCTCGCGGGCGCGGGCGCGCGCGCGCATTCGCTCGGGCTTGGGCCAACCTGGGCTGGTTTCGACCCGTTACTGTTAAAGTTTTTCCTTTTTCTTTTTCCACAGAGCTTTAGAAACCTGTTAAAAATTATAGAAAAATGGTAAAATTATGAGACCAATTTTCCTAGGTTTGTTATTTTCCATAGTATTTAATAAAAATAGTTTTATGATTTTTAGTTTGAACAGGGAATTTTAAGGTATTTAAAACAACCTAAACCAATGGTTCTGGATTTTTAGAGAATAAATAATAAGTCCAAAATTTCCCAAACTTTTTATGTGAGCTTTTCACATTATTTAGAAGCCTTGGGTAGAATTTGGGTTGATTTGGACCTTGTTTGATCACTAAACCCAAAACCACCCCCCCTGCTCCATGAACTCCTTTACTGACTCCGGAAACCCTAGGTTCTCGGAGTACCGTGAAGGAAAGTTGTACTCAAGACATAAATAATAAGTTTATGTTATCTTTGCATCCTCATGAGCATTCCATGACATCCATTCTTATGCATGTATATGATTATATTAGAGCAAGAAGAAGAAGAAGAAGTTTTTGAAGAAGGGATACCACCCACCTCTGATCCCCAGGCAGACAACTGCTTCTATTTTGATATCTGTGGATCCGAGCAGGACACCCCTGATAACAAAGGCAAGCCCCGGTGCATTTGCCATTCCTTGATGTTTTTAAAATCTTTCTCACTTGCTTGTTGCATTAGGTGATAGGAGTTGATTGATTTAACAATTCCTGCATTACCTTCCTTGATCTTGATTACCCTCCTTGAAATCCTGTTTTTACAAAAAGGTTTACTATGCTTAGTATTGCTCTAGAAAAACAAAAGGATTTGTTTTACAAAAGATGTTTGGCAAAATGGGAGGGATGTTTTCGAAAATAAAACTTGATGGTGGATCCATCACGGCCGTGATGGATTCAACATCGGAAAAGATGTACCTCTGTCAGGTACCAAACTTTGGGTTTGAAATGAGTAAGCTGAGACCGGGCGGGTGACTTGCACGAGAAGAGAGTCTCGGTGTAGTGTCTCCGTCTGAGTCGATTAAGGACCTTGTCGATGTAGGCTTGATGATCGAGGACCCTTTAGCTGGTCACATGCCTCGTCATGGGTAAGCCTTGCCTCGGGCAGACTAAGGCCGGAATAAGATAACACGAAATGGGAGTGGAGCGGTGGCGAGAGTAGCGTGTACCCTCCGTGGCAAGAGGCTGGACGGTGGTGTATCTGTGCTCTCGGTTTGCGTGAACCTGATCCGGTCTTAAGAACCCCGGTGGCGGGTTGACATATGCAAGGGTTAAGTGCTACATATGTCGTGTGATTGGAGATCCTCAGCTGAGTATAATCGATTCGGATCGCCGTACCTTCGCGGTTATGAAGACTTGGTCACTGACCTACACGTAGCATTCCACTAAAGATGATGGGTTTTTGTTAAAGAAATTGGCTAGTGCAGGACCAGTGATTGAACTAGGGTAGAAAGAACTCTAGTGCAGGTAATTTTACCTAACTTGACAAATAAAATTGGATTTTTAAGGATCCACTTTAGTAAGCATCTCTGCAAAACAGAGTCTTCGATTATTGAGAAGCCTTACCTTGATTCCCATATAACCAGCATACCCTTGAGAGTCTTTTCCTTAGTCGGGTAAGACTTGCTGAGTAATTCCATACTCAGGGTTTATCCCTTTGTTGTTTTTAGGTGGTGAAGTAGCAGACTTTTGCTGCTTCTGTGCTAGGTGGTTCCCAAGGGAGAAAACCAAGACTGAAGTGCGGGAGGACTCGGTCCTCCATCTAGAATCTTTTGTTTATAGTCTTTCGGGAGAAGTTTGTGTCTCCCTGGTTTGTATAATTATTACTTTTATGCACTCACTTTTAGAACTGGTCTGTAATATTTTGACTTGAGCTTACTTTTGGAAATAAATGTAATTTTATGTAATTCGCTTCCGCATATCTTTATCTCCGATGATCTGTAATGTCTGCGAGACGGGTGAAACGTTCCTGGTGAGGTAAGGAAAGATACCGAGCTTGTCGAGTAACTTAGGAACATCTACAGGGTGTCCTATGTCTGTTAGACAAGGACAACTGTAGGTGGGCCTGATTACTTGGGAGGTTCCGTCACAGCTGGTATCGGAGCGTAGCCCTTCTTTGCAGATATTATGGGACATCTTCAAAAAGATTTTCAAAAGTCTTACCTAAAGATTCTTTTCTCTTCTTACCTAAGTATTCTGAAGAATTTATCTTAAAGACCAGATAGGAAGAGTGCAATGTATAGAAGGTTGAATCAACCAAGGTTGATTCTGTACTTACTCATGCATCATGCTAAGAATTATACTAATAAATTTCCCCCTTAGAAAATGCCGCCGCGCACAAGAAGGACCGCGCGTAAGTCGACTGGACCAATTGGAGTACCTCGACATCAACTTGCTCCGCGAGATGTAGATAGTAGTAGCGGGAGCAATGATCCTATAGGGGATCTGGAAGCAGAAGTAAGCAGGCTCCAATTGGAACTCCGTCGCAGGACAGCTATATGGATTGGAGATGGTGACCGTATAAATGAGTTACGAAGAGACGTTCGCCATCTACAAGACCAGCTGGCCGATCGGGATTTGGCACTCGATTGGGCTGTTCAATCTCGTTCATTGGCATGGGCCAAGGAGGCAAGGGCTCAGGCCCGAGTTAAAGAACTCAGCTCAGCTGTCGACAACCTGCAGGTTTACTGCAATACATTACATGAGGAAGTCCATGTGCTCTACTCGCAACTACACCCTAGTGAGCCTACACCCTCTGCTGAGGCGGAAGCCGGACCTTCTCACGTTGCGGGACGCGCGTTGGGTGGGGAATTAGACCTGTATGAACCCCCTCCTTCTTTGAGGTTGGTTGACGTCTGGACTCCCACGCCTGATGATGAAGCCGCCAAAAGCAACGGAGAACAGGACTAGTGGTGTAATAAGAGTAGAGTAGTGTATTGTAGGGTGTATTGTTATATTAGAGTAGTGTATTGTAGGGTGTGCGGTTGTATAATAGGTTAAACTGTTGTAAAATGGGTAATGTATCCTGTTGTGTAATGTCGAGTCTGTACCATTACTCTTTACAGTAATGTAAAACGGAAGGTTTTCTTTGGCACATTATGTTTATTCAAATGTTTTTGCCTCAGATGCCGACCCGGACTCGCGGACAGGATGCAGCCGGAACATCCGGGGGTCGGGATGCTACCCCGAATCCACCTCCCGTTCCACCTACGCTTGCCGAGGCAATCGCTGCCTTGGTAAATGCTACAGCCGACAATACCCGCTTCCTGAGGGAGATGGCGGGTCAGCAACAGCTTCAGCAACAAGCAGGAAGAGGATTTCAACAGGGTCCCCGTGAGACCACTTATCTGGATTTCTCCGAGACTCGCCCGCCTCTCTTCGTCAAAGCAGAAGACCCGCTCGAAGCTGACGAATGGATAAGGGTCATTGAACAGAAATTTGGCCTTCTACGTTGTTCGGAAACCCAGAAGCCGTTGTTTGCGGCACAGCAACTTCGAGGCCCTGCCAGCACTTGGTGGGGGAACTTCGTGGCTATCCAACCGGACAACCATCAAATTACATGGAACGAGTTCAAAGCAGCATTCCGCGAGCATTATATTCCTGAGGGAGTGCTGCACATGAAGCAAGAAGAGTTCATGAAATTGAAGCAAGGGGGAGATACTGTTAATCAGTATCTCAACAAGTTCAATCACCTGTCACAATACGCAATTGATCAGGTGAACACAAACTTGAAGAAAAGGAATTGTTTTATGAGAGGTCTGAACGACCGGATGCAGCGAAAAATGGCTGCATGTATTGATCTTACTTATGGAAAGGCTGTCAGCACAGCCCTATCTGTGGAGGCCAAATATGCAAATTCTGGGAAAAGTAAGGGATTCAGTGGTGATCGGCCTAATCAGGGCCCGGTAAAGAGGCAACGGTTTATTCTCCGGCCCTCTAACCAGAACCGTCCAAGTGCACCGTCTTTCCCTTTCAAGCAGCCCATAATTATTCGTCCCAACAAAGCTCCCACTGTCCAAAGTCAGCCGGGTGCCCCAGGCACTCGATTCCCCGCTCTGCCAAGTTCTTCAACTGGATGTTTTAACTGTGGCAAATCTGGGCATTTTATTAAAGATTGTCCCTATCCTCGGCAAAATCAGGCCAATAATCAGCAAGGATCGGGAAATTCAGTTCCAGGCAAGGGAAGTACTTCGGGCAAGAATACCAAGAAAACGGGGCGAGTGTATTATACGCAAGTGGCTACCACACCGGAGGGAGAGCCGGTGATGATGGGTACGTTCCCTGTGGCCAGTTACCCTGCAATCATTCTTTTTGATTCTGGTGCTTCGCATACCTTCATTAGCAAGACATTTGTGGAGCAACATCACATTGCATGTCATGAATCAAAGGAGGGATTTAAAATTCATTCACCTGGGGGACATATTTTTACTAGAGAAGTGGCCTATGGAGTGCCAGTAACTATGGCCGAACGGAACTTTCCTGCTAACATGATTGTTCTAAGAGGCCAGGATATAGATGTAATTTTGGGGATGAATTGGTTAACTCAACACAAGGCAATTCTCAACACTGAACTCAGAACCGTCAGGTTGAGTTATAATCAAGAAGAAATTCTCTTATCTCTCCCCAAAACCAATCCAGCCAAAGCTTCTGGTAGAATATTTGAAGCCATTGTACCGGAAATCAAGACCATTCCGGTAGTATGTGAGTTTCCAGATGTATTTCCGGAAGATTTGCCTGGACTACCCCCTGAAAGAGATGTAGAATTCGTAATTGAGCTAAAGCCCGGTACGGCTCCCATCTCCCGAAGATCGTACCGTATGCCCCCTAATGAGTTGGCAGAATTGAAGATTCAATTACAAGATCTGCTGAATAAGGGATTTATCCGGCCAAGCTCGTCCCCGTGGGGTTGTCCCGCCATCTTTGTGAAGAAGAAGGATCAAACCTTGCGCATGTGCGTGGACTATCGGCCCCTGAATGAGGTCACCATTAAGAATAAGTACCCTCTTCCAAGGATCGACATCTTATTTGATCAACTGACTGGGGCGAGGGTGTTTTCCAAAATTGATCTCAGGTCGGGCTATCATCAAATCCGTATTCGGCCCGAGGATATACCGAAGACCGCATTTACTACGCGGTATGGATTATTTGAGTATCTAGTAATGTCTTTCGGGCTCACAAATGCTCCTGCCCACTTCACCTATTTGATGAACTCGGTGTTCATGCCCGAGTTAGACAAGTTCATGGTGGTCTTCATCGATGATATTTTGATATATTCTAAAAATGAAGAGGAGCATGCTCAGCACCTACGGATTGTATTGACGCGCCTGAGGGAACATCAGCTATACGCCAAGTTCAGCAAGTGCGCGTTCTGGCTGGAGGAAATTCAATTTTTGGGGCACGTGTTATCAGCCAAGGGAATTGCGGTAGATCCTAGCAAGGTCAAGGATATTCTGGAATGGAAACCTCCAACGACTGTTCACCAAGTCCGGAGTTTTCTTGGGCTAGCGGGATATTATCGCAGATTCATACCTGATTTTTCTAAGCTTGTGAAGCCAATCACAAGTTTATTGAAAAATGATATTAAGTTCAATTGGTCTTCTAAATGTAATGAAGCCTTTGAGCAACTGAAGACACTATTGACCACTGCTCCGGTATTGGCTCAACCGGACATCACTAAACCTTTTGATGTATATTGTGATGCGTCAGGCAGTGGACTCGGCTGTGTGCTAATGCAAGAAGGCCGAGTAATTGCGTATGCTTCAAGGCAGTTACGCCGTCACGAAGAGCATTATCCAACACATGATTTAGAGTTAGCTGCTGTGGTTCATGCCCTGAAAATATGGCGTCACTATCTACTGGGAAATATCTGCCACATATATACAGATCATAAGAGTTTGAAGTATATATTTACCCAGTCAGAGTTAAACATGAGGCAAAGACGATGGCTTGAGCTCATTAAAGATTATGAATTGGAGATCCATTATCACCCAGGCAAGGCCAATGTGGTGGCAGATGCCTTGAGTCGCAAGACTTCCTGCCACTGTCTTATGGTAAAGACCTCCGAAAACACTTTGTGTCAAGAAATGGAAAAGTTAAACCTGGGGATAATCCAGCAAGGGACTCTGAATCAACTAAAGCTTGAGTCAACCATTTTGCAAAGGATAATTGATGCTCAAAAGGATAATCTGGGCATGAAGCACATACGAGAGAAGATCAGGGCTGGAACAGCCCAATGTTTCAAGGAAGATGATCAAGGTGTGTTATGGTTCAACAACCGCATAGTAGTGCCGAAGAATGAAGAACTCCGCCAGCAAATCTTAGATGAAGCGCATCTTAGTCGCTATTCCATTCATCCGGGAAGCACTAAGATGTATCATGATCTGAAACAACACTACTGGTGGACGAAGATGAAGATTGAAATTGCACGCTATGTGGCTAAGTGTGACACTTGCAGACGTGTCAAGGCCATACACCTGAAAGCCGCCGGTCCATTGCAGTCATTACCAACACCAACATGGAAATGGGAAGACATAAGCATGGACTTCATTGTGGGATTGCCCAGGACCGCAAAGGGGTACGACTCTATCTGGGTGATTGTTGATCGACTTACAAAGGTTGCTCATTTTCTGCCGGTCAAGACATATTACCCGGTACTTACCTATGCGGAGTTATACATTGCTCGTATTCTCAGTTTGCATGGTGTTCCAAAGACCATAGTGTCGGATCGTGGACCTCAGTTCGTATCCAAATTTTGGGAGGAACTTCATAAATCCCTGGGAACTAAGTTGCTCCACAGTTCGGCCTATCACCCTCAAACCAGTGGACAAACTGAGAGAGTGAACCAAGTACTTGAAGATATGTTGCGGGCATGTGTCCTGGATTTCTCACAGAAATGGGATGAATGCTTACCCTTGGCGGAGTTTTCATATAATAACAGTTACCAGGAAAGCATCAAGATGGCACCTTTTGAAGCTTTGTATGGGCGACGGTGTCGAACTCCGCTAAATTGGTCTGAACCTGGTGAAAGGTATTTCTTTAGGCCTGATATGATAAAAGAAACCGAAGAAAAGGTTCAGAAAATAGTTCATAATATGAAGAAGGCACAGGCTCGTCAGAAGAGTTATGCAGACAAACGGCGAATGCCCTTATACTTCTTAGAAGGAGACTACGTCTACTTAAAGGTTTCACCAATGAAAGGCGTATCGTGTTTTGGGATTAAAGGAAAACTTGCACCCAGGTACATTGGTCCATTCCTGGTACTTGAGCAATGTGGACCAGTGGCATACCAACTTCAGCTCCCCGAAACATTGTCTGCCGTGCATAATGTGTTCCACGTGTCACAATTGAAGAAGTGTCTTCGGGTTCCCGATCGAACCGTTGAAGTGACTGATGTTGTCCTGGAACCAGATTTAACGTACTCGGAACATCCCATTCGAGTTCTGGATCAAAAGGATAGGGTTACCCGGAGAAAGACTCTCAAGTTTTATAAAATACAGTGGAACCAGCATTCGGAAGATGAGGCTACATGGGAAACCCAAGATTTCTTAGATAAGAATTTCCCAGGCTTCCTAGCCTCTTGTAAGTTGTAAAGTTTGTATAGCTATGTAATAAAGGAATAAACCCCCACACCACCCCTGCCTTGTACCAGAAATCAGGAAATAAAAACATGACACATTTCCTTTTCCATTACTCACCCTAGGACTTTAAATCTCGGGACGAGATTCTTTTATGGGGGGAAGGATGTAACACCCCTGGTGTTACTATAACTAAAACTTGAGCATGGCATCATGAGTATAGGCATTACATATGTTTGATACACCTAGAGTGCATTCACTAGGTAAAAATTTCAAACAAGTTGTATTGTTTTACTGCTTTACAAATAGGACCCTGGTTTAAGTACTTAACCCTAAATAGTGGTTAAAGGGGTGAAACTTAACCCAAGTTGAGAAAAACCTTAGGACTTTTGAGAAAAGTCATGAAATATCCCCAAACACTAATTGAATCACATTTATACCCCTGGGATATTAAAAACCCTAACCAGAACTCTGGAAAACCCTAAAATCAAACCCTAGGGGCTTATGTGCAAAATTAGCCCACTTTTGGGCTAAAGTACAAAAACCAAGCCAAATAAGTATTTTAAGTCCTTTGGTTCACAAACATGTGGACTTGAAAGTCAAACCCTAAGTTTTGGACCTAAATGCAAAATGGACCTCATTTGAGTTTACTCTAAGTCTGAAAAATCAGTGCATGGGCTCAACTTTGGGGCTTTGTAACTCACAAAGTATAGGGTTTTTACCCTAGGTCACCACATCAAAGTTGAAGACCCATTATAGGAGAACAACTTTGCTTAAGGTTGTGAGCTTAGTTGTTAAGAAGAATTTAGAGAAAAACCCAGTCCAAAACTGGCTGTCAGGCTGTTTTGAACTGAAAATCTGTTTAGCAGTGAACTGACATCAACTTCTAGCTCAGATTTAAGCATGATCCAGTGCTCAAATATGTTCAAGTCCTATAGTCGAATTGTAGATGGTATATTGCTCTACAATTTTGTTTAAGAAAGGCAATCGAGTTGCTGCACAAAATTGGAAGTTATGAGCTCGGGAAACTGGACTGTCAGTCGCTCTGAACCGGTATTCCCATGGTACAGTGACCACTTAACTGAAGAAGATCGGGTTCGTCTTCACCGCCGGTAGCCGCCGCCGTTGATCGGCGTTCGTCGCGATTCGTGCTAGGTGGTCTTTGGATAAGCACTGCCGATACGTGTCCTCAACGCCGGTGAGCTGGAAGTCACCCCGCTCGGCCACGACACGTTCTCCCCCCTGGCTCATCGCCCGCGGTAAGTACTCGCCGTCGACCGCCGCCTCTCGGCCGGGTGCCGCGTGGCTCTACACTTTCACCGTGTCGCCGTGACCTTCTCTAAACCCTCCGTGGCTCACCGGAGTTACCGCCACGTCGTGGCCACGAACTCATGAAGGCTTTGCTTCTTCCTCCCATCCGGCCGCCAGCGCAGCTTACTCAAATTGATCGCCGCCGCCGTCGCTTCCTATAAATTGAGCCCCCCCTCAGCTTCGCCATGTATTTTGCTAGCTATCGCAACCGCTCCCACACTCAATCGTCCACCAGCTCGCCTGAATTACTCGTTGCCCCCAAATCTGTTTTCCGCCGCCGTGTAGTGAGCTCGCCGTAGTCAGCCCTCCACAGGTCAGTTCCTGCCCTCTGCGCCTTCGTTTGTGCATGCTCATGTCTCCGTGATGCTTGCCGAGTCCTTTAATTGAACTAGACCGGCGCCTATCGCCGGGAACACGCTCATGTCGCCGTTGTGCTTACGGCCACCGTGGCCGGAGCTCCCTAGTCCACCATTAGTGCAATTAGGTTAGGGGAAATGCTCCTTAGGGGTTTAATTCCGTGTATGTTGCTCGAGAGCACCGGTCACTGCCCCAATCGGCCGGTCTGCTTGCTCGCCGGAGCACGGCCGCGCTTGAGCGCCGTCGAGGACTTCAAATCGTGAATTGACAGAAACCCGAGGACCTTTTCGTGAACTGTCAGTGACTTAAAACAATAGTGAACGGATCTATTTCTGTTTAGCCAAAAACCCGAGGGCCTCTGCGCAAAGTCGCCTCGCGGGCGCGGGCGCGCGCGCGCATTCGCTCGGGCTTGGGCCAACCTGGGCTGGTTTCGACCCGTTACTGTTAAAGTTTTTCCTTTTTCTTTTTCCACAGAGCTTTAGAAACCTGTTAAAAATTATAGAAAAATGGTAAAATTATGAGACCAATTTTCCTAGGTTTGTTATTTTCCATAGTATTTAATAAAAATAGTTTTATGATTTTTAGTTTGAACAGGGAATTTTAAGGTATTTAAAACAACCTAAACCAATGGTTCTGGATTTTTAGAGAATAAATAATAAGTCCAAAATTTCCCAAACTTTTTATGTGAGCTTTTCACATTATTTAGAAGCCTTGGGTAGAATTTGGGTTGATTTGGACCTTGTTTGATCACTAAACCCAAAACCACCCCCCCTGCTCCATGAACTCCTTTACTGACTCCGGAAACCCTAGGTTCTCGGAGTACCGTGAAGGAAAGTTGTACTCAAGACATAAATAATAAGTTTATGTTATCTTTGCATCCTCATGAGCATTCCATGACATCCATTCTTATGCATGTATATGATTATATTAGAGCAAGAAGAAGAAGAAGAAGTTTTTGAAGAAGGGATACCACCCACCTCTGATCCCCAGGCAGACAACTGCTTCTATTTTGATATCTGTGGATCCGAGCAGGACACCCCTGATAACAAAGGCAAGCCCCGGTGCATTTACCATTCCTTGATGTTTTTAAAATCTTTCTCACTTGCTTGTTGCATTAGGTGATAGGAGTTGATTGATTTAACAATTCCTGCATTACCTTCCTTGATCTTGATTACCCTCCTTGAAATCCTGTTTTTACAAAAAGGTTTACTATGCTTAGTATTGCTCTAGAAAAACAAAAGGATTTGTTTTACAAAAGATGTTTGGCAAAATGGGAGGGATGTTTTCGAAAATAAAACTTGATGGTGGATCCATCACGGCCGTGATGGATTCAACATCGGAAAAGATGTACCTCTGTCAGGTACCAAACTTTGGGTTTGAAATGAGTAAGCTGAGACCGGGCGGGTGACTTGCACGAGAAGAGAGTCTCGGTGTAGTGTCTCCGTCTGAGTCGATTAAGGACCTTGTCGATGTAGGCTTGATGATCGAGGACCCTTTAGCTGGTCACATGCCTCGTCATGGGTAAGCCTTGCCTCGGGCAGACTAAGGCCGGAATAAGATAACACGAAATGGGAGTGGAGCGGTGGCGAGAGTAGCGTGTACCCTCCGTGGCAAGAGGCTGGACGGTGGTGTATCTGTGCTCTCGGTTTGCGTGAACCTGATCCGGTCTTAAGAACCCCGGTGGCGGGTTGACATATGCAAGGGTTAAGTGCTACATATGTCGTGTGATTGGAGATCCTCAGCTGAGTATAATCGATTCGGATCGCCGTACCTTCGCGGTTATGAAGACTTGGTCACTGACCTACACGTAGCATTCCACTAAAGATGATGGGTTTTTGTTAAAGAAATTGGCTAGTGCAGGACCAGTGATTGAACTAGGGTAGAAAGAACTCTAGTGCAGGTAATTTTACCTAACTTGACAAATAAAATTGGATTTTTAAGGATCCACTTTAGTAAGCATCTCTGCAAAACAGAGTCTTCGATTATTGAGAAGCCTTACCTTGATTCCCATATAACCAGCATACCCTTGAGAGTCTTTTCCTTAGTCGGGTAAGACTTGCTGAGTAATTCCATACTCAGGGTTTATCCCTTTGTTGTTTTTAGGTGGTGAAGTAGCAGACTTTTGCTGCTTCTGTGCTAGGTGGTTCCCAAGGGAGAAAACCAAGACTGAAGTGCGAGAGGACTCGGTCCTCCATCTAGAATCTTTTGTTTATAGTCTTTCGGGAGAAGTTTGTGTCTCCCTGGTTTGTATAATTATTACTTTTATGCACTCACTTTTAGAACTGGTCTGTAATATTTTAACTTGAGCTTACTTTTGGAAATAAATGTAATTTTATGTAATTCGCTTCCGCATATCTTTATCTCCGATGATCTGTAATGTCTGCGAGACGGGTGAAACGTTCCTGGTGAGGTAAGGAAAGATACCGAGCTTGTCGAGTAACTTAGGAACATCTACAGGGTGTCCGATGTCTGTTAGACAAGGACAACTGTAGGTGGGCCTGATTACTTGGGAGGTTTCGTCACATGTATATAAGAGTGAATGCCATGTAATGCTCATGAGAGTGCGAAGTTAATACAAATTTATTATCTAAGTCTTGAATACAACTTTCCTTCACGGAACTCCGAGAACTTAGGTTTTCCGGAGTCGGTAAAGGAGTTCACAGGGCAGGGGGGTTTGGGGTTTAGTGATCAAACAAGGTCCAAATCAACCCAAATTCTACCCAAGGCTTCTAAATAATGTATAGAACTTATGTAAAAAGTTTGAACAAGTTTGGGATTATTATCTATTTTCTAAAAATACAGAACTAAGACTCTAAACTATTTAAAATGCCTTAAAATTCCTTATTTCCTCTAAAAATCATAAAACTATTTTTATTAAATTCTAGGGAAAATAAGAAGTCTAGGAAAATTGGTTTCACAATTTTAGGATTTTTCTACAATTTTCTACACATTTCTAAAGCTTTGCTAGAAATAGAAAAAGAAAAACAATGAACAGACTCGGGCCGAAATCAGCCCAAGTCGGCCCAACTACAGCAGAAACACGTCCACACGCGCGCGCCCGTGGCAATTTTGCACAGAGGCCCTCGGTTTATTAGTTAAATCGAAGTGGGTTTGTTTACTGTTCCTCTGTGCCACTGACAAATTGCAGAAAGGCCCTCCATCTTCTATCTCTTCCCCGCGAATGCCCCTGACCACGGCGCGCACGCCGATCATCCCCGACGTGGTCCGTACAGGCCATGGCCGGCGATGGTGGTTATGGCCAACTACCGGGGAGGCATCACTGACCTAAGGCGGCCTAGGAACAACCATTAAACTAACATGAACCCTACTAGGAGTCGCTTGTCCACGATCACGGCGGACACCAAGCATGGGAGCACATGTTCCCGCCAAACCATGGTCGATTAGAGCAAACGGGCGCCACCATGAGCTTCGCAAGCATGCAGAGGCATGGAAACGACACTTGAATTGGATAGGAACTCACCAGAGTGGCCCAGCCACGGGCAGGCGGTTCTTCGCGATGCGGCGGACCAATTTGGGGGAAAACGGCGTCGCGACGGCTCTAGGTGAAATTGGGGTTGGGGATTGAGGCTACTTGGCCGTAAGAAGCTGTGCTTTCACCGTGCGCAATCGATTTGGGAGAAGGTGGAGGGGACAGTGCAAATTTAACTTCGACTGAGCTTCACTGGTGGAGATGAAAGCACCTCGTCGTGGCTCCTTGCTCAATTTATAGGCACGGCGGTCCGGTGATTGTTTTGCGGCCACGAGGTGGGCTGTTAGCGCATGTCGACCACGTAAGAACGAAGCACAGTAAGAGGGATCGACGTATGGCGACAGCGCGGTGGACAACGCTGAGTCACGGCGACCGCCGGTGAGTAACTCCGGCCACATGCGGCTGGGTTCACGGAGTCGTGCCACGTACGAGTTACCCAATTCCGGCGTTATCCGTTCCCTACTGCCCACGAACCCGGACGGTGGCGGCACGAGTTTTGGCGCAGAGAGGTCGCCGGCGGTGAGTCGGTTTGATCCACTTTAGTTACTGTACCATGGCGCACCTTCATCAGTCACCTGAATCGACCACCTCCCTCCCACATTATCTCCGGATTTTTGTTAATAACAAAGTTATCTTCCTTAACAGAATATGTTCACTATACATCAATCTACAATCTTACTATAGAATTCTTGGATCAACACCGAACGGATTCAAAGATATAGCGTATCTAAATTGGCTCCATTCCACTGTAACCAGTTTTATTTGGAGTTCAGTTTCAGTTTCCTGGAACAGTTCTGACAGAGCGACTTTGAGAAGATTTTTCTCCAATTTTTGTATAACAACAGCAGGAGATGTCTGCATCAAAGTTGCTCTCCTATAATAGGTTTACAGAATTTATGTGGTGGCCTAGGGCAAATTCTTACTGGTTTGGAATTTACACAGCTCCAAAGTTGAGCTTATGACCCTAATTTCAGACTTAGCATAGAACTCAAATGAGGTCCATTTTGCAATTAGGTCCAAAACTTAGGGTTTGGCTTGTAAATCCACATATGAGTGACCCAAATGACTTAAGATACTCATTTGACTTGGTTTTTGCACTTTAGTTCAAAAGTGGACTAATTTTGCACATAGGTCCCTAGGTTTTAGTTTTAGGGCTTTCCATGGTTCAAATGGGGATTTTTGGTATCCCAGGGGTATAAGTGTAATTCCACTTAAGTCTTGGGATTATTTTGTGACGCTTCCCTTAAAGCTTTTAGGTTTTCTTCATTTGGGTTAAGTTTTGCCCCTTTGAGCCTTATTTAGGGTCAGGTTCCCTATCCAGGGTCCTATTTGCAAAACACTAAAAACAATACACTTGTTTGAAATTTTTACCTAGGGAATGCACTCTAGGTGTGTCAAACATATGCAATGCCAATGTTTATGATGCCATGCTCAAGTTTTAGTTACAGTAACACCAGGGGTGTTACATTCGGTCACGCCAACTGTCATATCTGTCCCCGTGGCTGACTGACCCATGGACCCCACGCCTGGTGGTTTCGTCGGGCCATGCGCGGGGCGCCTTGTTACCACTGTATGGGTTTAAAAAATTACATTCTGTCTTCCACAGCGGCCCCGAGGAGACGCACTACCGGCGTGTGCGGTGGTTCGCTCTTTCCACACCCGAAATCCAGCACCCAAGCTGTATGACTCGTGGACCCGGGCCCCCGCGTCATAGACTGGGTTGTTGTCTCCTGCGGCGGCAATGAGGAGGCGCGCTATCGCGTGCGGCGGTTCCCGCACCCGAAGTCTGGCACCCAAGCTGCATGACTCGTGGACCTGGGCCCCTGTGTCATAAAGTGGGCTGCCCGGATCCTAGGTGCCCGTCACGCGTGATCTCCTGCGGCGATTGAGGGGCGCGCAGAAGGGTTTCCCTGAACGAGGACTCAGGTTTCCTTGAAAAAGGATTCACCCCGCGTGCAGCAGTTACCCTTTCGCATTCTCTTCCAATCGACTGCGCCCTTTTGCCTTCGTGCTCCTCTGCGCCCCTTTGCATTTGCGCTCTTCTGCTCCACACCCGCGCCGCCGCAGACGCCATGACTTTGCTTGGCCATCCCGACCGCTTCAGTCTGAGGAGGCGCTCAATCTGGTGCGCGGCCTGCTTGGGTGGACCGCGCCAGGCCTCGCCGGAATAATCCGCGCCGGCACCGTCCCCCTCAGCAATCTCGCCGCTGGGGAGTTCATTTTGTTCACCTCTTACATCTCCTGCGGGTTGGCACTACCGCTCTCACCCTTCTTTCTGCTGCTGCTAGAGGAGTTCGAGCTTCAGCTTCAGCACCTCACGCCCCACTCCGTCCTCTAGGCGGCTATCTTCATCCACCTCTGCGAGATGTTCGTAGGTGTGGCTCCCTGCACTTTTCTCTTCCGCCACTTCTTCGTGCTGGTCAAGTACGGGAAGACTAGGGACCACATTGGTGCCTACTACTTCCAGACGAGGCCGGATCCAGCCATCGTCTACATCCCCACCCTCGGCGGCGCGAGGTGGGAAAACTGGCGCAGTGACTAGGTGATTGCCAGCGCCGAGGCCAACGACCACCTCGTCTTGTCGTCCGAGGGGCCGGCTCTCGACCGCAAGCAGTGGAGGACCAAGCCATCCCTGTCGCCAGAGCTCCTGCCCATATTGGATAGGATCAAGGCCTTGGCCATGGATGACCTGACGTAAATGCACGTGGTCGGCGACCTCCTGAAGCGCCGGATCATGCCGCTGCAAAGGAGGTCGGGCCTATGCTGTTGGTTCACTGGCCTGTACGACATCGGCAGGATCCAGCACGGGCCAGGGACCGATTTGCCCTGGGACGAGCTGGCTGTCCTGGTGGGAGGGATTACCGAGGAGACTTTTGTCCCTGAGTCCCTGATCCTCCCCTAGGCCACCCCAGCGCTCTGCGACGACCCAAGCTTGAGGACGACGATTTTGGCCACGCTGCCGACCCTCGACGAGAGCGGCGTGGCAGTTCGCCAGATCGGCGGCCGGGACCCCCTCCGCGCGATCTGGATCTATGATGCACCGACTGGAGGCCCCCAGCCCACCGGTGCGGCCCCCAGCGCCAACCCTGTCGTGGCCCCCAGCCCCTTGGACAAGGGCAAAGGGGCTGCAAGCAGTGCCTCCGCCCTAGGTAGCTCTGGGGGGGTCGGAGGAGGAGAGGCAATGTAGGCTACGTCGGGCTGATGGGTCGCTTGTTTCGGACCCCCCAGAAGCGTCAGAGGACTGCTGGTGGAGCCGAGGAGGCCAGCTCCCAGGCTCACGGCGCGCAGAGGCACGTCAGTCCTCCGGTGCCACCGCCACCACCACCCTCTGGGAGTAATCACCCCCAGGGGCACCAGCAGCAATAGTAGCAGCAGCAGCAGCAACAACAACAACAACTGCAGCAGCAGCCACAGCAACAGCAGCGGTCGCCGCGCTTCCAGGGTCAATGGAAAGTCCACGGCCCCAAGTAAGTGTAGCCCCTTTTTCCATGAGTCTAATTATCATGCCGACAGGTCTTAACCAAATTCAGGTGTTATCCTCTCTTTTCCTTGCTTTTCTTTTCTTTTTCCTAAATAGTGAAGAGTTTTTTGTTTTATATAATTGTAAGCCGAGTAAAATAAAACCCAAAAGGGTCATAATTGTTGCACGACATGCTGGATCATCTTTTCTTTTTGTATGTTGATTTATTCTAGTTGTGCATTCACGTAATCCGCAAATTTGTGTTTTGAAGTTGAATTCAAAACAAAATAGCATATAATAGAAGATAGAAAATAAGAGCAAGAAATAAAGAAAAATAAAACCAGCGCTTCCCAATCCTCCCTTTGGCCCAGCTTCCAGCACGGCACAGCTCCCAGCCCACGTCGCGCCACTCCCCGCGTGGCCTGCCTGCGCGTCCGCGGCCCAGTCGTCGCAGCCGGCCTAGGGCATGGTCGCGTGCTATAGCTGACCGGTGGGGCCCACGCGGCCCTGTTCATCTTCCCCCAACCGTCACTCCCACACGTCCTACGCCCAGCCGCCGCTCACGTCGCCTCTTTCCTTGCCAAAATTGCCAGCCACCCTCCTCTCTCTCTTTTCCCACGCTAGAACCATCACAGCGCCTTGCCTCGTGCTTGGAGGCCTCGACGTCGTGCCCAGCATCCCTCCCTTCTTGGAGCCTCGACTGCGCGCGTTCGAAGCTCACCGTCGAGCCTCGTCTACATCCCCGTTCGCGACGTCCGGCGTTGCCACGGTCAGTACTCTGGTCTCCCTAACCCCTTCTTCTCTGGCCTTCTTCCTCGCACAGCCATGGCACTTGGGCGAACCCCCTGCGCGCGAGCATTCCCTGGCCGAGGCCCGCCGGCGATGCTCTAGCCTCTCCCCTCTGCTGCACATGCTAGGTGTGGCCAGGGCCCATCCACCAGCGCGGCTCGCCCAGCCTCGACCCTGCGCTGAGCATGCCCGCTACCATGGCTCTCCAGCTCCGGCCGAGCCTCCCTAGGTGCGCAGCGCATCCAGCAACCCCACCGCACGCACCCAGTCGTGCTCCCGGCCACAGCCTTTAGCCCCTGCGCGTGGTCGCCCTGGTGCCATGCCGTGATGCTGGCGAGTGGGCCTCGGTCGTGACCCTGTCTCGCCGGAGTGCTGCCTCGTCTCCGCGTCCGGCAGCAATGCCACTCCATCCCTTGCGTGCGAGTAGTGTCCTGTCCGGCCGTGGAGAGAAGAAATGACCGTGTGTGTGTGCGGTTGCAGGAAAAGTGGAGATAGGAACCGTCTTTTGAACCCTTGACTGCATGCAGTGAAAGCTATAAAAAAACCCTCCTGTGAGCCCCACCTGCATGCTCGCGATGCGTCTCCCCTGCATGTGACTTTTGCTACGGTACGACCCGTGGCCCATGCATGGCTGTAGCCACACCGGATCCCACCTCCACGATCCACTATGGCTGAGCCCCATGTGGCCCTCCGCCTGGCGAGTTTTGACCAACAAAAATGTGCCACATCACTTTACATCCGAGAGCTAGTAAAAATATGATATCTCTTACGTTTTAAGTTTATTTCACCCCATTAAAATTATGTCAGATTTATAACGATGTTTTCTACATGTTAATGACATTAAGTCATCATGTCACATAATTTAAATAATTTATTAAATGTCTCCTTGACTAATGTTTAATAGATTAGCATTCCAATTAGATTAAATTTATAGTCTTCAACTTGTGCTTTTAAAAATAAACATTAACATGGTTAATATTAGCTTAAATACTTTTTATTTAACACTTGCTCATTATAAACGCGACATCGTATGTGGTCCTCGCGCATGTCACGGATGTCGTCGTGTTGTTCGCACGTGTGGTGCTCGCCGTCGCTGTTTGCAAGTGTTGTTGTGCGTCGTTGTAGCCATCGCCCTCGTGCGCTGTTTCGTGCTGACCGCGTGTTATTTAATATTTTCATTATGGTCGCTCACACCAATTAGTCATTTCTTGTTTAGTTGTCGGTTATTTAAAATAACAGTTTAATTATAACGAGTCTATAGTTTTAACTCGTACTTTTACGAATATAAATGTTAACTAACTTGATTAATACCAGCTTAAATACTTTTAATTAATTATTCATTTGTTGTTGTCATCGCGCTATTCACGCGCGTAGTCACGTTGACTCGCGCGTTGTCGTGTGCATTGTCTCGCGTGTCGGCCGTGCGCTGCTTCATACAGTATCGTGTGTCGTCACATGTCATGTGCGTGCATCGCGTGTGCCATTCACGCGTTGTCACACGCCTTTCGCGTGTGTCGCGCGTCTCGCCGTGCGTTGCTCGCGCATGTCTCGCGTGTCGATCACGTGGGTCGCACGACGCCTGCTCGTGATGGTAAATTTCTTTCGCTTATAATCACTTAGGTTAAATAACATTAATTCGTCAGGTCATATATTTTAAATAATTTATTTAATGTCGCTCGACTAGTATTTATTAGATTAATATTCTAATTGGATTAAATGTGCAATGTTCAATTTGGGCTTTTATAATAAACGTTATCATGGCTAATATTAACTAATTACTTTCTATTTATTTAACATTTGTCTAGTATAAGCGCGTTCTCTATTTAGTATTTTCTCGCCTGTCGCGCGTGTTGTTCCGCACGTGGTCGCGTGCTGATTCGCACGATATTCACGCTGGTCGCACGCATTGTTTCAGGCGTCGTCCGCGCGCTAAATCGCGTGTGGTCGTGCGTGTCCGCGCGTCGTTCTGCACGCTGTCGTGTTGTTTCATGTGTCGTAAATTCGCATCACCTATAATCTCTCGCTTTAATTAAATTACTAGTTTAACTAACAGCAGCTAGTGTAACAGGTTAAGCGAAACTAAATATTAGATATTATTTATAGTTGATAATGTCGAATTAAATGTTTTACTTAATATTTATTTAGCGTAAATGCGAGACCTTCTCGATCGTAGCCTCGACCGATGCGTTTCTTTTTCCTCGACCATAGTAATGCGCCCTATTTCGTTTTACATGTTTTATTATGTTTGTATTTGTATGGTGTAATGTTCTTATGCATATATGTGTTTGCTTGCTTGTGTCTGTTCGTTTTCGCTTCGCGTTGCGATTAGAGTGTGATCCATCTCCAAGCTTCCAGGAATCGACGCTCAAGCTTCGACGACCAAGTGATCTAGCTCTTCGAGTTCTACGAGGTTGAAGACCCTGAGCATCTGTTTGGTGAAGGCAAGTGTCCTCTGACCCATTATGTCCCATTTACTTTATAATTCACTGTCCCGCATACTATAAACAACCTAAGGATTGACTAGCTTTCTATTTACCTTGTCCTTGATTACCTTTTGGGTTACTATGGTTAGCTTCATGCTATTGCTTTACTTTAATCAATGAACATGATGTGAACACTTATAATACGATGTTGTCATTATGATTATGATGTTGGATTGGTGATACTTCAGGGGGCTCGAGCGGTTTCTCGAGTGCCTCTCCGTAAGGACCTATTCATTGGATAACCGCCCGGGAAAACAATGCAACCATGAGGGTGGAATGGGACGCCCTTAGCTAAATAATTAGAGGAACCGGGGTGTAGTTCGCTTCGCCGTCGTGCCGTTAATGGGGCTCAGTGTATGCGGCTCGCTCTGCCAAGGTTGGTTCGCCCCTTGGAGAGGAGTGCGGTGCATTTAGGAAACCTAACGGGCGACTACAACCTCGGGGAATCTTTGTAAAGGCTGCGTAGTGATACCCTGCTAGGCCACCTAGGTAGTGGTCAATGGGGAGTAGCTCTCTCCGGGCAGAAAGGGAATCACGACTTGTGGGTAAAGTGCGCAACCTCTGCAGAGTGTTATGAAACTGATATATCAGTCGTGCTCGCGGTTATGAGCGACCAAGGGAGCTCCATTGATTAGAGACACATTGATCAGAGATGTTTGGTTTACAGATGATGACGAGGATAATGCTGGTTTCTATTATGGTTATGATTATGATTACGATTTCTGGTATTCTTTCCGTTTGGAAAGAGTACTTTTGGGTTAACAACTTGGGTTATTGCTAAAACCTGGCTTCTACTAACAATAAATACCTGACCAACTAAAAGCAACTGCTTTGAGCTTAACCCCACATAAAGCTAGTCCACCTCAGCCAAACGGGACATTTGCTGAGTACGTTGATGTGTACTCACCCTTGCTTTCACAAAACACCAGGTTGCCTTTGGTGCAATCTATGCTCAGGTAAAGAAGAAGATGTCAAGGCGGATCTCCAGGAGTTCCAGGACTTCGACGAGTTCAAGGATTAGGCTAGCGACCTCCCCCAGTCAGCTGCCTGTGGTGGGTTTGTTTACGTTAGCTACGTTTCTATTCTGTGTACTTTGATTATATTATGTACATGACTCTAGTCTTTCATATTATTAGTTACTCTTTATTGTTATTCGAAGCATTGTGCTATGATGAGTCATTTATGTAATCGTTGTTGAAAGGGATTTAGGCTTACACCTATTTCCTATACTAATTTTGGTGGTTGAATTGCCCAACACAAATATTGGACTAACTAGTTTGCTCTAGTGTATAAGTTATACAGGTGCCAAAGGTTCACACTTAGCCAATAAAAAGACCAAGTATTGGGTTCAACAAAAGAGCAAAGGGACAACCGAAGGCACCTCTGGTCTGGCGCACCGGACTGTCCGGTGTGCCACCGGACATGTTCAGTGCACCAGAGGACTCCAAACTCAAACTCGTCACCTTCGGGAAATTCCAGAGGCAACTCCGCTATAATTCACCAGACTGTCCGGTGTACACCGGACATGTCCGGTGCTCCAAGGAAGAGCGGCCTCTGGAACTCGCCAGCCTCGGGAATTCATTTCAGCTGCTCCGCTATAATTCACCGGACTGTCCGGTGTAACAGCAGGGCAACGGCTACTTCTGGCGCCAACGGCTACCTGCGACGCATTAAATGCGCGCCAGCGCGCGCAGAGGTCAGGCATGCCCATGCTGGCGCACCGGACATCCTACAGTACGTGTCCGGTGCGCCACCGGACATCAAGGCGGGCCCAGAAGTCAGAACTCCAACGGTCGGAACCCAACGACATTAGTGACGTGGCTGGCGCACCGGACTGTCCGGTGCACCATACGACAGACAGCCTTCACTAACGGCTAGTTTTTTGGTTGGTGGCTATAAATACCACCCCAACCGGCCACTTCAAGGTGTGGGAGCCCAAGCAACATTCCAAGTCATCTAGTTGACATACTCAAGCCCTCCCAACCACATATATTCATTGATCCATCCTATACACAAGATTTAGACCACTACAACCAACACAAGTGCCACAAAAGAGAGAGCAAGCAAAAGAGAGCTATTCATTTGAGTTTAGCACTAGTGCCTTGTAAGATTCATCGAGAGATAGTGTGTGCTTCATCTTTGTGTTCATTTGCGCGTGGAGTTTTGACTCCCATTGAACTTCCTCCAAAGTTTTGGAGACTTGTAAAAGCTAGCAAGAGACACCAAAGCGTGTGGTGGTCCTTGCGGGATCGAGAGTGATCCTTGAGAAGAAGAAGAGCTCGCTGATCCTTGTGTGATCGGGGGAGAGAGGGAAAGGGTTGAAAAAGACCCGTCCTTAAGTGGACTCCTCAACGGGGACTAGGCCTTCGAGGGCCGAACCTCGGTAAAACAAATCACTCGTGTCCATTGTGTTTATTGCTTGTGATTTGTTCGCTCTCCTTTCCTCTAAGTTTTCTTGCGCTATTCTTTGTCAATATCTTTTGGTGTTGTTTCAAGTTAAATCCTCACTTAGTGAAGCAACACTTCGCAAGAAAACATTGCTCTTCCCATCTAAGTCTTCTTGCTTTATTCTCATAAACTTGTTAGTAGTATTGATTTATCTCTTCCGTATTAATTAAAGCGCAATACTCTTTTCAAGCAAGAACTTATTCTCCGATATTTGTATATCTTGTTCTAACCACTAATCAAGGGATCTAGTTGGGGGATAAAGTTTTAATTTTCAGGTTCCGCCTATTCACCCCCCCTCTAGGCGACTTTCAATTGGTATCGGAGCTAGGCACTTCATCTTGAGTCTAACAACTCGAAGTGATGGCTCGTAGAAGATCCCAAAAGAACAAGAAGACCCAAGAGAACAAGGAGGTAACTCTTGAGATATTACTTTCCGATTGTTCTAATTATGATTCATGGTCTACTAGAGTGATAAATGCTTTTAGAACGGTAGATCCACATTTAGAACAAATTATAGACAAGAGTATCTTCCCTCCTAGTTATAATGGAAAAATTATCTCCGAGGAGGATCAAAGATGTTTTCGCTTAAACTACCTAGCTTTTGACATCTTAAGTAATTCTCTTAGCAAAGAAGATTATCGTGCCTTCATATCAAATTATGACGAATCCACCCATGATGCGCATGATATTTGGACTAGAATTAAAAGCAAATTTAATAAGTCCAAACATGATAGTTCATTTTGTGCTTCTACTTCCTTTGGTATTTGTGATACTAACCCTTGCAAGGAAGAAGAAGAAAACAAACGATGGAGACCAAACGATGAATCCACCTCTCCAAAAGGTTTGTCTTCCCATTTCGATTCCCACATATGTTGTGTGGCTAATGAAGATGATAGCGGAAGGACAAATGAGGATGAGGAGGAAGAAAGAAGCTTCTTGCATCTCTACGCTCGCCTAAGCCAAGAAGATAAGGCAGTCATGCTCAAACTTCTAGAAAGAGCAAGAGAGCAAAGCGAAGCTCGTCAAAGGCTAGAAGATGTTCTCTCCATGAGAATGCTACACTTTGACGAGTTGACTAAAGAACATGAGGAGCTAAAGTGCTCTCATGTTGATTTGGTCCAAAGGTATGAGACTGTTTCAATTGAGCATGATAACGCTTTACATTGTATCGCTCAATTAGTAAATAAAAATGCCTTGCTTAAGGACCAAGTAGAAAAGCTAAAAGTTGAAAATCTAGCTTTTCAAGAAAAATATGATATGCTTCTATGTTCTCATGAAAATCTTATGGATGATCATATCATATTAAATTTGACTCATGAGGTTGTAATAGAAAACTTAAAATCCCAACAACCTCACTCGTGCACATGTATTCAAATTGATACTATATTACCATGTGCTAATGCTTGTTGTCCGTCGACAAGTAAATCTTCTTTTGAGCTAGAACTTGCAGGAACAACTGATGATACATATCAAAAGCTCAAAGAAGAAAATGAGAGGCTAAAAATGAGCTTGACACAACTAAAAGGGAAGTGCATTGCTCAACCTTCTCAAGATAACCGTGATCACATGGTGAAGAAGCTTGAGACAGGAACAACCGTGGCATGCACTACATCCCTTGAAGAAAATGTCAAGGATTTGAGGATTGGCAAGAGGAAGAAACAAAAGATGAAATTCAACACTTCCTCCAAAAGCCTCAACCACGCCTCCACAAAAGGTAACATCCAAGGTAATGATCAAGCCACACTTCACATTAAGAGGTGTAGTGCATGCTTTGAAGAGGGGCACTTGATTAGGTCATGTCCCTACATTAAAAAAGGCTTGATTATTAACAAGGATGATAGACTTTGTTTTAAATGCTCCAAGAAGGGACACTTGCTTAGATCTTGTCCCCATTTAAAACAAAAGGGCATAGGGTTAGAAAAGAAAGTTTTTACTAACCATGTAGCCGGCAACAAACAAGGAAAGAAGAAAACTTCAAAACTTGAAAACGCCTATGCTACACATGCCGAAAGAAAGGACATCAATGCAAGGATTGTCCCATTGGTAACAATTCCACTCCTAGCTTGTCAATTAATTTTCATGTAACTAGGCAACCCAAAATTGCAACTTGTGCTAGAAAGGTAATGAGTTTACCTAGTGCTAACACAAAGGACTTTTGGGTTCCTAGATCTTTGTTGACTAACCGTGATGGACCCATCAAGCGATGGGTACCAAAATATGCTTGACAAGCTTTGCAGGAAAAGGAGATGATATGAAGCCTTGGGGTGCTTGAGAAAGTCCATTCGATTCTTATCAACTCAAGCTATCAATCGTCAATAATCTATATACATGATTGACCCAAGGTTATTTTTTCAAATTGCTATGTCTTAAACTCATATCATCTCGAGGAAGATATTATATGTTGTAGGAAGTGAAGAGATATCATGTGCAAAAATCAAGGCCTACAACATGGAGGAAAGCCAAAGGATGGTAACACTTATCTTTTAAGTGCAAGTATGTTAGAATATCATTTCTTATGTGTCTTGAGTAGTCACATAGAAAAATTGAAGCACTTCAAATGTCTTTAAATTGATATTACCATTCTTTGAAGAATTTCCTCTCATATGGTAGACTGCACATTCATCATTTCCATACTATGGCAGTCTACATGCTCTAATTTGTTGCAAGTATATCATGGCATGTTCTTCCTCTAATTATCTTGTTACTGCCATGATTCTAGGTATAGAGAGATATTTCATGTTCTTAAAAGAATAAGGTGTCATGTAAGGAATTCAAATCCTTAGGACACTTGTAAAAGGAAAACTCTCTCTATAACTAGAATAGTGAGACTATTGATTTTATTTAAGTAACCCAAGTAGTCTCACTTGTAGAGAATAAGTTTCTCTTTGGAAGCGTGTAATCTAACATGAAAAGAAAAATCAATCCAATGTTTTATGATGTATTTCTACTTGCTCAAATTGGATATGATTCTTTCACATTTATCGATTTCCAAATCATGTATTAGATTTATTCCTAATCTCAAAGGATTATTTATGCTTGTTTTATGAGTTAAAATTGAGCATAACATCATCTTTGGATAATCTAGTTCATGCTATGAAGTTTCCATGTTTTAGTAATCTAGCTTTTCATTCCTTATCAAAAATGGTTACAAAAAATGGAAACTAGTGCTTGTGTTACTAACAAAGTATCTCTTGAGCCTACTTATGAATATCTACAAAAAGGAGAGTGCACAAGCCTCATGGGTTGTTCTTCACCCAAAAGAAGAAAGGTAGAAGCAAAGGTATGGGAACTCATCTTCTTAATCAAATTTAATTCCCATCTCAATGGCCATTCAATCTAAATTACCATATTGATTTGCTTCCAAGTAATGATTAACTAAATTCAATATGATAAAGTAAAATCTCCAATGATTATTAAAATGCTTAAAAGGTGCTCACTCATATTTCTCAAATGAAATGCATTAATGTTAAGGATTTTACTTCATGTCTGTGTGACTTATGAATGATGAACTGTCTATTCTATCTAAAGAGATCATCTTTCATCATATACTCCCTTGTGCTATTAACGTCTTTCTTGAGTATTTTCAATAAGTTTGAAAGGAAAAGGAAACAACTACAAAGGGAGGACTCTCAAATGAAAGAGGAGGACATCAAGAACAACACCACCTACTTGGATAATAAGATCTACAAAACAATCAATGGTGTGGTTGTGAGTATTCTAAACACTTTCATTATGAGAATACTAGGCTTTAGTTGTTTATTGCAAAATTTATGAGCCTTGATCAAGATGTATAATGCTTCTCCCTATTTTTCTTTGAAGTAAATACATCCATGCATATCTTTAGGGGGAGTCTATTCTTATATCTTGATTTTGTTGAGACTATTGCTTTATCTCAGTAATTTCATATAGTCTCTTGCATGAGAATAAGTTTCTCATGAAGTATGCTACTATTTTTAAATTCTTGTCTTTCACTCTAAAGTAGCATATTTGCTGGATTCTCCTACTCTAAGCTTAATTGATAATCTAATGCGTATGTTGTTCTTTTGATCACATCTGTTATTTGTTTGATCATTGAATGACTTCAATCAACAATCATGTTTCTTAGTGCTGTATATACTATCAATCGATATCTCTCTTGATATGCACTAAGTTAAAAGGAGAATTCATGATACATTTATGCAACTTGTGATCCATTTGATATATGCTAACAATAACTTGAAAAGATCACTAGTTGTAGAACTTTCTCTTGTGCAAAATATTCCCATATATTGTCATTAAGAATAGGTCTTAAGCATCTAAGACTAAGGACAAAGCACAATGAAGAGAGCATCCCTATGTAAAGGTACAAAAAGGTAAAACTATCTCCTTTCATTTAAACTTGTACCTAAATCTTCCTTTTCTATACTCTCTTTACATATCTTGCTTGAAAGGAAGAGAAAGCATGTCCATGCATATCCCTGCTTCATATCTAGTTTAACTTCTCAAAAATTCATTCATGCTTTAATACATCTTTGTTGAAACTAGATGAAGTGATTTAATTGTCAAAGAGCTTAAAGCTTAACCTTGTAACGAGGATAAGCTGCCTTTATTCCAAAGGTGGATGGTCCTTAAGCCTCTTTGAATTCCTTAAGGGAAAATGCTTGAGATGTTTACAACATGCTTTCATAAGTGCATAAATTGTCATGAGCATCACACTTATACTATGACACAATGCACTTCACATTCCGTATAATATAGGTATGTTCTCATTAACCTAATTATGTGCAATTGGCATTTAAGGCCAAAATATATGTTCCTCTCCATGCACATATTTAGGGGGAGCAATCTATGTTATATAGAATTATGATCATGCTTAATTTGACATATCCTTTGATCATATCTCTTTTATATGCTATAACTAATCTGTTTTCAAGTGAATTTCAAACCAAGTCATAGGTACATTGAAAGGGAATTGGAGTCTTCGGCGAAGACAAAGCTTCCACTCTACTCTATCGGTATTATCTACCCTTCGCCATCACTCCACAATGTCTCTCCATCTTTGGTATAATCTTCACTCATATGTTTTATTTGCCAAAGGGGAGAAAATAGTTAGGAAAAGGGCCTATATTTCATTCCAAGTATCCGTTTTTGGCGATTCATGCCAAAGGGGGAGAAAGTATTGGCCCAAAGCAAAAGGACTGCACCACCACCCTAATTTTAAAATTAATGGTTTTCAATTGAAAAATTTCAAATTGGTATCTCTTTGTGTTCTAAAGGGGGAGCAAGTAGTATTTTTCAAAACTTGATATCTTAAAACCCTCTTGAACACTAAGAGGAGAATTTATTTGAGGGGGAGTTTTCTTTAGTCAAAGGAAAAGCATTTGAACAAGGGGACAAAATTTCATATCTTGAAAATGCTTCGCAAAAATCTTATTCATTTACCTTTGACTATTTTGCAAAAAGACTTTGAAACGGTTTTACAAAAAGAATTTGCAAAAACAAAACTTGTGGTGCAAGCGTGGTCCAAAATGTTAAAAATAAAGAAACAATCCATGCATATCTAGTAAGTAACACTTATTGGCTCAACTCTAAGTAATCTTTGCACTTACATTATGCAAACTAGTTCAATTATGTACTTCTATATTTGCTTTGGTTTGTGTTGGCATCAATCACCAAAAAGAGGGAGATTGAAAGGGATTTAGGCTTACACCTATTTCCTATACTAATTTTGGTGGTTGAATTGCCCAACACAAATATTGGACTAACTAGTTTGCTCTAGTGTATAAGTTATACAGGTGCCAAAGGTTCACACTTAGCCAATAAAAAGACCAAGTATTGGGTTCAACAAAAGAGCAAAGGGACAACCGAAGGCACCTCTGGTCTGGCGCACCGGACTGTCCGGTGTGCCACCGGACATGTCCGGTGCACCAGAGGACTCCAAACTCAAACTCGTCACCTTCGGGAAATTCCAGAGGCAACTCCGCTATAATTCACCGGACTGTCCGGTGTACACCGGACATGTCCGGTGCTCCAAGGAAGAGCGGCCTCTGGAACTCGCCAGCCTCGGGAATTCATTTCAGCTGCTCCGCTATAATTCACCGGACTGTCCGGTGTAACAGCAGGGCAACGGCTACTTCTGGCGCCAACGGCTACCTGCGACGCATTAAATGCGCGCCAGCGCGCGCAGAGGTCAGGCATGCCCATGCTGGCGCACCGGACATCCTACAGTACGTGTCCGGTGCGCCACCGGACATCAAGGCGGGCCCAGAAGTCAGAACTCCAACGGTCGGAACCCAACGGCATTGGTGACGTGGCTGGCGCACCGGACTGTCCGGTGTGCACCGGACTGTCCGGTGCACCATACGACAGATAGCCTTCACTAACGGCTAGTTTTTTGGTTGGTGGCTATAAATACCACCCCAACCGGCCACTTCAAGGTGTGGGAGCCCAAGCAACATTCCAAGTCATCTAGTTGACATACTCAAGCCCTCCCAACCACATATATTTATTGATCCATCCTATACACAAGATTTAGACCACTACAACCAACACAAGTGCCACAAAAGAGAGAGCAAGCAAAAGAGAGCTACTCATTTGAGTTTAGCACTAGTGCCTTGTAAGATTCATCGAGAGATAGTGTGTGCTTCATCTTTGTGTTCATTTGCGCGTGGAGTTTTGACTCCCATTGAACTTCCTCCAAAGTTTTGGAGACTTGTAAAAGCTAGCAAGAGACACCAAAGTGTGTGGTGGTCCTTGCGGGATCGAGAGTGATCCTTGAGAAGAAGAAGAGCTCGCCGATCCTTGTGTGATCGGGGGAGAGAGGGAAAGGGTTGAAAAAGACCTGTCCTTAAGTGGACTCCTCAACGGGGACTAGGCCTTCGAGGGCCGAACCTCGGTAAAACAAATCACCCGTGTCCATTGTGTTTATTGCTTGTGATTTGTTCGCTCTCCTTTCCTCTATGTTTTCTTGCGCTATTCTTTGTCAATATCTTTTGGTGTTGTTTCAAGTTAAATCCTCACTTAGTGAAGCAACACTTCGCAAGAAAACATTGCTCTTCCCATCTAAGTCTTCTTGCTTTATTCTCATAAACTTGTTAGTAGTATTGATTTATCTCTTCCGTATTAATTAAAGCGCAATACTCTTTTCAAGCAAGAACTTATTCTCCGATATTTGTATATCTTGTTGTAACCACTAATCAAGGGATCTAGTTGGGGGATAAAGTTTTAATTTTCAGGTTCCGCCTATTCACCCCCCCTCTAGGCAACTTTCAGCTGTGTACGTGAATTTCTGATCCTGACACGTACATGGTTCGCATTCGGTTTACCTTCAAAACCGGGTGTGACATCAGGTGCCGAGGAAGAAGCTGCGCCAATCCCCTCCCCTGCATGCTGTCCCGCACCCACGAGGTCCTTAGTGACACTGGGGCAGCAATTTTGCGGGAGTGGGAGGCGCTTGAGGCTGAGCACCAGTGCCTCAGCGACTGGCGCACCCAGCTGGAGGAGCGCACCAGGACGGTGTCCCGCCAGTTCATCTCCAAGCGGTCCCAACTTGAGCGGGACCGTAAGGAGTACAAGGACCTCCAGAAGGTGTATGCCATGGAGCTGGAGGCGCATCGAAGGGAGAAGAAGGTGGCCAAGAGGGAGGAGGCCTTGAGCCAGAGGGAGGCCCTCACTACAGAGCTCTGGGCCAAGCTGAATGCCTTGGACCAGACCCTGGAAGCGCAGCGGGTCCAGCAGGTCAAGGCTGTGGAGAGGCTGCAACAGTGGTAGCAGGAGCTCGAGGGCAAGGCCAGCGACGCTGCCCTCACCGAGAACCTCAAGGCGAAGGGAGAGTCCTTGGACAGGCGGGAGACGAACCTCGTCAGGCGGGAGACGGATCTCGCCTTCAGGGAGGAAATGCTCACCCGGCGAGGCGAGTTGCTGGTCAAGCACGAGCTCGAGGCGGAGAAGAAAGAGAAAGAACTGGAGGAGCAGGTCCGCCAGTTCCACGCGGCATAGGCGGCGCAGGGTTTCCAGGCGGTGGAGGCCACCAGGAATGCCCTTGAAGACGTCCAGGCGGAGCACCACGCTGGGGTCCAGCGCATTGCTGCGTGGGCCGGCGAGGCAAGCATGGCACTGATGCCGCTAGGGATGAGCCCCATCCCAGTGTCGGAGCTGCCTACGTCGATCTCCGACGCGCTCCCGGTGCTGGACTCCACCGGTGATCGCCTCCGACGCCTGGACCAGATCCTTAGCGCCTGCCTAGAGGCAGAGGGCAGCAAGCTCTGCCGGGCGGTGATTGAGTATGTCTTGACATGCTTCCGGAGTCACGACCCTGCCATATCCTTGGCACCGGTGATCGTGGGTCCGATGGCTGCCACAGAAGACGTTGCCCGGGAGAGCGTACAAGAAGCCATGGAGCTGGTGGCCGAGCGCTTCCAGCGGGATCCTGCTGACGACGAGTAGTTGCACCTATAGAGACAAGGCAAGGGTCCCACTGGAGTGCGGCTTGTAATAATTTTTGGTTTTGTAAGATACTTTTGAGAACTATTAATCAAACAACACTTATCTGTATACTATTTGTCCTTGCTGTGTGTAGCGTTACCAACTTCCCTTTGGTACTTAGCCCCCTTAGGATGTAGGCTCGACGTGTTGAGGCTAGATACCAGTATACCTAAGAGAAAACTGGTTGCCGGTCCCTAGGAGGGAGTCTCTACGGTTTGAGACTACCTGCGTCTGGATTGGGACCTAGACCTGCACACAGCTTCGGTTTTGAAGTGTTAGGAGCTCACCCATAGGACCCATCGTCTGGTATCTGCCATCCTTTGATTCATGCAACAGGACCTGCAGGATTTAGCCTGGAAAGCTAAGCCGTATGTCCGGATCCATAGGATTGCAGCTCCAAATACTAGGGCACCCGTTGCAGAGTGGTGGATGTGCAGGCTTAGGGTACGGAACCAGGCTAAGCGGCTACACAGCTTCGGACCACTCTAGGAAACGAGCGCCCATTCTCTAGAACCAGACCCGTAGGTTGCCAGACCCCCTGTAGTAGTAGAGGGGTCCTGAACTGCAAGCCTGGCTTACTCAATTCGGATGTCATCATACCAGCAAGGGTGGGAACTTTATGGGTGGGTTAGATAAAAAAAATAATGCTTGTAAACTGAAGTAGAATGAACCATCACAAAAGCTCCTCTAGGGGGTAAATTCTTTCCTTATAACTTGATATACATGGGTGCAGACTAATAAGCCAGGCTTACAAGGGCGGACCTCACCGGATTGACGTACACATATGTAGAACCCAGTTACAAAGGAAGAAAACTCAACCCCCCAGTTTTGCTTCTATGGGTAGAACTTACGGAGATGCTCTATGTTCCAGGGATTGGGAAGAGGCACTCCTTCAGTTGTGGCAAGGCGGACACACCCGGGTCGGCATATTTCCGTCACCTTGAAGGGTTCCTCCCAGCTAGGGGAGAGTTTGTGGAGCCCTTCTCGGTTTAGTACTCGCCTTAGGACTAGGTCCCTGACCCTGAGCTCCCTACTATGCACGAACCGTTGGTGGTAGCACCTGAGCACCTGGTTGTACCATGCATTTCAGATCGCCGCTCGTCATCTGCGCTCGTCGATGAAGTCCACGTCCTCACGCTGTAGCTGTTCCTGCATAGACTCATCGAAAGACTAGACCCATGGGGAGCCCATAATGATTTCCGGGGGAAGGCAGGCTTAGGCCCCGTAGACCAGGAAGGATGGGGTCTCCCAGGTAGCTCGGCTGGGTGTGGTCCTGTTCCCCCATAGCACTGACGGAAGCTCGTTGACCCAATTTGCACCATATTTTTTCAAGCAGTCATAGGTGCGTGTCTTGACTCCCATGAGGATTTCTGCGTTTGCCCTTTCAGCCTGGCCGTTGCTCTTAGGATGAGCCACAAACGCAAAGCAGAGCTGGGTGCCGATGCCCTCACAATACTCCTGGAAGAGCCGACTTGTAAACTAGGTCCCGTTGTCCATAATGATACGGCTTGGGACCCCAAATCTATAGACAATCGACTTGAGGAAGGCAACTGTCGACGTTTCGACCTCGGGGGTTCCCTGGACCGACGAGTAAATTGTCGCCGCGTGTCCCAGCCTAGATGGGTCGGCGTGAGACAGAGCACGAAGGGGGGAGACAGGCGGAAAGGGGGAAACCCGCGGCCTTCGCGTTGTCCTGCGCCCAGGTTGGGTGCGCTTGCAGTAGGGGGTTACAAGCGTCCGCGCGGGGGAGAGCGAGGGACTCTGCGCGTCGTCCCGTCCTCCCGCGCGGCCAACCTTTTCATAAGAGAGCCCTGGTCCTTCCTTTTATAGGCGTAAGGAGAGGGCCTAGGTGTACAGTGGGGGTGTAGCAATGTGCTAACGTGTCTAGCAGAGAGGAGCTAGCGCCCTAAGTACATGCCATTGTGGCAGCCAGAGAGGTCTTGACACCCTGTTCATGTGATGTCGTGGCCGTCGGAGGAGCGCTGGAGCCTTGAGGAAGGACAACTGTCGGGGCTGTCGAGTCCTCGCTGACGTCTTCTTGCTTCCGTAAGGGGCTGAGAGCCGCCATCGTCACGGAGCACGCGGGGCGCCAACATTGTTATTTGTTTACCGGGGCGAGCCTGATGGGACGCCGATCTTGTTCCCCGTAGCCTGAGCTAGCTAGGGGTAGGGTAATGATGGCCCCTCTTGCGACGTGGTCGGTCCGAGCTCTAGGTCGGGCGAGGTGGATGCTCCTCCGAGGTTGAGGTCGAGTCTGTCTTCCGAGGTCGAGGTTGAGTCCGAGCCCTGGGTCGGGCGGGGCGGAGACTGTCGTCCGGGGCCAAGGCCGAGTCTGAGCCCTGGGGTCGGGCGAGGCGGAGTTCGTCGTCTTCCGGGGCCGAGCCCGAGTCCGAGCCGTGGGGTCGAGCGAGGCGGAGTTCGTCGTCGTCCGGGGCCGAGCCCGAGTCCGAGCCCTGGAGTCGGGCAAGGCGGAGTTTCCTATGGCACCCGAGGCCGGACTTGGCTGCTGTCAGCCTCACTCTGTCGAGTGGCACAGCAGTCGGAGCGACGCAGGCGGCGCTGTCTTCTTGTCAGGCCGGTCAGTGGAGCGGCGAAGTGACTGCAGTCACTTCGGCTCTGTCGACTGAAGGGCGCGTGTCAGGATAAGGTGTCAGGCCATCCTTGCATTAAATGCTCCTACGATACGGTCGGTCGGTGTGGCGATCTGGCCAAGGTTGCTTCTTGGCGAAGACTGGGCCTTGGGCGAGCCGAAGGTGTGTCCGCCGCTTGAGGGGGTCCTCGGGCGAGACGTGAATCCTCCGGGGTCGGCTACCCTTGCCCGAGGCTGGGCTCGGGCGAGGCGAGATCGTGTCCCTTGAGTGGACCGAGCCTTGGCTTAATCGCACCCATCAGGCCTTTGCAGCTTTGTGCTGATGGGGGTTACCAGCTGAGATTAGGAGTCTTGGGGGTACCCCTAATTATGGTCCCCGACAGTAGCCCCCGAGCCTCGAAGGGAGTGTTGATACTCGCTTGGAGGCTTTTGTCGCACTTTTTTGCAAGGGGACCGGCCTTCCTCGGTTGCGTTTCGTTCCGGTGGGTGCGCGCGAGCGCACCCGCCGGGTGTAGCCCCCGAGGCCTCGGAGGAGTAGTTTGACTCCTTCGAGGTCTTAGTACGTTTCGTAATGCTTCGGCCGGTCTGGTCGTTCCCTTATGCGAACTGGCCGTAGCCCGGGTGCACAGTCGAGTCCCAAGTTCTCGGGCTGGTATGTTGACGCTGTCAACGGTTTGGCCGGAGCCGGGTTTGCGAGAGCAGCCCTGGAGCCTCCGCACAGAGCGAGAGGACGGTCAGGGACAGATCTGTAAAATTCTAGTCGGGTCTGGATGAGACATCAGTTGAAGATGACCTATTCTTATGTACATTTTTGTTCACCGTATGTAAATGTATGGCATGGGAAAAATATGCTAAGTGCTAACACCACATTTTGTCATGCGCTCATGCTTCCTTCGCTTTTAGCATGATTGAATTGTATATTTTTCTTTTTCTGCTAGAGAATACTGTTAAGTTCTGGTCTATATGTTAGTTGTCCTGGTACCAATAGAACTGACTTATTCCAACAAGAATGCCATGCAACCAGCCATTGACTTGATAATTTGATATAGAAGCGCTATGGGCCAATTGTGATTCATGTACAATCCTTATCTTCGTGTCATTCAGTAATTTTTCTGCTATAGCCAGATCTTGTAGAAAACTGTAAAAAAATTGGCTGTGATGTCCTAGTTCTTATCTAGTCACTGTCTCTTCTTTTTCCTTTTTTCTTTATCAATTTACTCTGTGCTACTTGATATACTGGAGGCAATAGAGTCCATATAAATTCATTGCCATATGTTGATCATGGTATTTGAATCCTATCGATGAAAATTGAAATGTCCGTACCGCTTTACTCACATGGGAATGAATCTTTCCACCTTTTGCTTCTGAATTTTTGATAGTCACTGCAGTAAACTAACTATGAATATATCAATTTATGAATAGTGTAAAAGCACTTTTTCCTAACAATATGTTATTTCCCAGACTACTATGATTCGTTGGCATGCCCCTCACTTTTAACTTTCTTTCAGGCTGCAATTGAGTACATTCATTCTTTATCAAGGGCACAGCCTGCTCGTTCTCTCAATGGTGCTGGCCTTTGTCCTACTAGTAGATCACTTAGCACCCAGGCCACCACTACGTCAAGCACACCACAGTTGAAAGCACACCACGTCAAGCACCCAGGCCGCCACTACGTCAAGCAAAACAGAAGACGAGAAGAACTGATGTAGCCATGTTCATGCTTCCACTGTTGAAATGCATATTCAGCATAGCTTGCTCAGCTCCTATATGTTGTTTCAACGTTGATTTAAAAGAAGAGCTGGTAGTTGTGGGCTTTTGAACAATAGCTGGAGTGATATGAAACATTAGTGATGCTATAATTGATCTAGTTGTGAATGATATTATAATTGTGATGCTTTTGTGAATATATAATTGTGGTGCTTTTGTGTTTATGTGATGGATCTACGACTGTGGTATACTGATTAACTGTGTATGTCTTTATGATTTGTGTATAAAAATCTATGATTTGTGGTGCTTAATTAAATGTATATTTTTATTAATAACAACTGTAAAAAGGGTGACTTTCTGTTGGTTGCTAAATGTATAGTATGACGACTTACAGTTGGTTGCTAAATCGATAGTACAACAATCCACGGTTGGTCGCTAAATATACATTATTAGCAACGGACGGTCGGTCGCTAAAAAGATGTCGGTCGCTAAAGCCTTTAGCGACGGCACTTACAGCGACCATCCTTATGGGTCGCTAAAGGTTTTTAGCGACCAACCGTAGGTCGCTGAAGGCCGTTTTAGCAACCAACCGTAGGTCGCTGTAAGTGAACCGTCGTGTAGTGAGACTCGGCTTTTTGCATACGCCCCTGCGTCGCCTTTCCACAAGGAGGAGGGGGGAAAGCGCCATGTTGCCCTCGGAGGGCGCCGAACATGGTGTCTCCAGTGAGTTGCTAATGGGTAATCCGAGTGGACGCCCGTGCCCCATTTGTTAGGGGTCGGCTAGTGGCCCGGAGGCGCGCTCCAAAAGTACCTGCGGGTGATTTGCCGGATCCGGTCCCCTTTTGACGGGGTCCGAGGGCTCGATGCCTCCCTTTGGTGGGATTCCGTTACAAAATCGTTCCCGTTGGTCTCGGAAATGTCCTAGGGTACCTCGGGAGCGTAGCTCGAGCCTCGGTTATGTATCGAACGTACCCAGGGTCATCCCTCGCTCTGTGTCTGAGGCGGCTGTCGAACCCTTCGGGGGCCAGCCTACGAACCCCTGATCAGTAGTGGGCGCGGAGCCCGAGCGGCCTGAGGCGGCCATTGAACCCTTTCGAGGGGACAGCCTTCGAACCTCTGACCAGTAGTGGGCGCAGAGCCCGAGTGCTCTGAGGCGGCTATTGAACCCTTCCGAGGGGCCAGCCTTCGAACCTCTGATCAGTAGGGGGGCTCGGGGCCCGCTTCCTTCGTGGAGAAGGATCCCTTTCGGAGTATCCCCTTTCCCGATCCCCGAGGCAAGAGAGAGAAAGAGGAAGTGGAAAAGGATACGAAATCGAACGACGTGGCGCACCTTTTTTGACGCGGTCATTATGGCGGAGGTGAAGCGTCGCCTGCTTCGCCTGCCAAAGGTGCCGCCTGTCCTGCCGCAGAGTTAATGCGACAGGACGAGTGGTTCACGGGGTGGCCGTGGTGCGTGCGCGAGCCGTTCGAGGAACGGAACGCGGACGCGTCGTCTTCACGCCGTGGGAGAAGGTCCTCTCGCTATCCTAGGAGGGGACATGAGCTTGCTGACGACTTGACTGCCGCTTCCGCCCGCCTGCCACCACCATTACTGCCGGCCCATTTCTGGCCGTATCAACCGTCGCGCCCTCTCTCGCGGCTGACTGACCCGTGACCGATGTGCTCGGTTGGCACTGTCGGGTCATGCGCAGGGTCGCCTCGAGTCGCGGCACTGGTTCCGCAGTCGAGAAGGCGCGGTACTGGCGCGAGTGGTGGTGCAGTTTCTTGCACGTAGTAACCGGCGCGCCGGTTACATGACGTGTGGGCCTGGGCCTCCATGCTGGACGCGTCGAAGTCGAGAGGGTGCGCCCCCTGGGTGCGGTTGCATGCCGCCTGCATGGCGGTCCGCCCTTTCACCCGCTGGCCTGGGCGAAAGTGGAGGAATGCTCGTAACCGCTGGGCAGTTGCACGCACCGTGCACAGCGGTTTGGCTTTGTCTGCCCTGGGCCAGCTTGTATGACGCGTGGGACCTAGCCCCCGTGTCGTAGGGGGAGGACCTTGGAGCATGTTGGAGAAGACTCAGCCCGCGGCGGCTGAGGACGCAAGTGGGGAGAGTTGCCTTTAAAAGGAGGGTGACCCCCTTGAAAGGCAACCATGTCTTCGCGCTCCCCTCATGCATCGCGTCTTTCCACCTTCTGAGCCCCCAGATGGGGGGCGCCCACGGTTCTTCCGCCTTGTCGTCGTTGGGGGAACGCAACTTCGCGGAAGTTGGTACCTTTCAGCCATCGTTCGGCTTCAAGGATTTTCATCAGGAAGCCCGGCTGCATCCCCTCGCCGGTGGTCACCCAAGACGGTGACCACCAGTTCGATGGTGGGGAGAAGCAAACCGGGCTGCGGCCTCTGCCCCTCCCTCAGCTTCAAGGATCTTCATCATCAGTGCTGGGGAGGGGAGTGCGCTGAGTGGGGGGTTGACTACGCGTGGGTCGGTAACCCTTTTCTTCCCCCGACATTTGGGGGAGAAAGGCATCCTCCAGCCTCGCGGAGGCTTCCTTCAGCCATGCCGGGGAAGGCGGACTGCTGCCACCCAGCCAGGGTGCAGCATTCCGTCCTCCGTCCGAGCGATGGTCGTGCCGCGTACAGGCCGGCCACGTCCAGCTCTTCCTCGCGCCGACAGCCGCGCCAGAGGGTCACCCAGCATGTCGTGCGCCGCGAGGGCAGCGCTTATGTTCTGGGGTGGATCTAGCGAAGGCGGGAGCGAGGACCTGCCGGTGCGCTTTGGAGCGCCTAGCGCCCGCTGGTGCGGTGTTGAGGTGGTGGCAGCCGGAGAAGGCTTCTCTGTCGACGAGATTGCCAACTCCGCCTGCACCCCCGGACCTCCGTCCCCTGACTTGAATGGCTGGTTCTCGTCCTTCGTGGGCGAGAGCCTTTTTGCCGCAGCGTCCGCCCGGAAGCCGTTGCTGTAGCTGTCTCGCCGCCCGGGACGGAGGTCGTTGTCGCTACTGCCGGAGCGGGCGTCTGCGAGTCACCAGGGGTTTTGTCGCCCCGCAGGCCCTCCAATGTGGGGGGTTGTTCGTACCTGCGGGGGTGGAACCGGAGTTCCGTTTGTAATGGCACCTTGAGTGCCGGTGTTTGTTCATTGTGGCTGTCGGGGCCTGAACATGTTTGTATTTTTGGCGTGAAGCCGTGTTTTTCGCTCATTTCGAGCACTAGGACTCGCCTTGTCAGCTAACTGAACCGCTTCACCAAGTGTGAGTTGCCTCGTGCAAAGGTGACGAGTGAGGTTTCCGTATCTCGGAGGCGTAGGAGTCCCTCGGCTCGGTCGGCCTTGCCGCCCGAGGCTTCTCTTGCTTAGTTAAAGGAACCCTCGGCCTCTCTTCGATCAGCCGGAGCCGGAGGCAGCGGTATCAGTGTGGACAGAGGCAGAGTTGGCTCGAAAAGAAGACTTCGTCGGCCGGAGCCTGACCAGGCCGTCCACTGGCGGGACCGGCGCCGGAGTCGAGTTGCCGAGGCCATGAGCCGGGCTGATGTCCTCGGGGGACAGCTAGCTGAGGCTTCGGGGCGACCGGCCGAGCCGTCTGCTCGAGCCGGACTCCTATAAGAGACCCTGGCGGCGATGGCCCGGGCGTGGTGCTGACGTCGTCCTTCGGAGCACAGATCCTCCGACTGTGTTGCCGTTCGAGGCTCGGTCGGACTTCGCCGAAGGTACTGCTGCTCCCCCTCCATCGAGGTTCGAACCTACGGGATCGGTTTATCTTGTAGTGTGCGTATGTTTTCTGCGGCCGCCGAGGCCCAAACATACTGTCGTTGTGTTGTAAAGCTGCGTTTCTTTTTCCCTTTGTTTCGAGTATCAAGACTTATTTGTCGGTAACAGAATTGTTTGTCCGAGCGAGAGTTACTTTTCACGGAAGGTGATGAGTGAGGTATCCGTATCCCGGAGGCGTAGGAGTCCCTCGGCTCGATCGGCCTCGCTTACGTGTACTCTTACTCGTCCGTAGGATTCTGCTAACGATGTAGTCGAGAAGGCCCGAAAAATCGTTTCGGCAGAAAGGTCTCCGAGCATTAAGACTTGTTCGGTCAGCGGAATCGCTTATCCGAGCATGAGTTACTTATCGCAGAAGGTGATGAGTGAGGTATCCGTATCCCGGAGGCGTAGGAGTCCCTCGGCTCGATCGGCCTTGGCTGCTTACGTGTACTTCGTCGTTTTCAGGATCCCACTTTTGAAGTAGTCAAAAAGCACGAAAGACGTTCTGGCAGAAAGACTTTTTCCGAGGAAAATTTTGACGCAGAGGGGGTTCCCCCCTTCTAGCCCCCGAGGGAGGGTCGGGCTTTGCCGTGGCAAGGCTGACCCTTCCTTGATGGTTAGACTTTGTACGTGAACGAGGTGCACGAACAACTTGAAAACATCTTAAGGGTAGAAGCGACGTAGCTGTCGGATGTTCCAAGCGTTGCTGTAGACCTCGCCTTGGCTGTTGGCCAGCTTGTATGTCCCGGGCTTCAAAACCTTGGCGATGACGAACGGCCCTTCCCAGGGAGGCGTGAGCTTGTGCCGCCCTCAGGCGTCTTGTCGCAGCCGAAGCACCAAGTCGCCCACTTGGAGGTCTCGGGACCGAACCCCTCGGGCGTGGTAGCGTCGCAGGGACTGCTGGTACCGCGACGAGTGTAGTAAGGCCATGTCCCAAGCCTCTTCGAGCTGGTCCAGTGAGTCTTCTCGGTCGATCTGGTTGCTTCGGTCGTCGTACGCTCTCGTCCTCGGGGAATCGTATTCTAAGTCCGTGGGCAAGATGGCCTCGGCCCCGTAGACTAGAAAGAACGGTGTGAAGCCCGTGGCTCAGCTCGGCGTTGTCCTCAGACCCCAGACCACCGAGGGGAGTTCCTTCATCCATCGCCTGCCGAACTTGTGGAGGTCGTTGTAGATCCTCGGCTTGAGTCCTTGCAGAATCATGCCGTTGGCACGTTCCACCTGCCCATTCGTCATGGGGTGAGCCACGGCGGCCCGGTCCACCTGGATGTGGTGATCCTCGCAGAAGTCCAGGAACTTTCTGCCGGTGAACTGGGTGCCGTTGTCGGTGATGATGGAGTTCGGGACCCCAAAGCGATGGATGATGTTGGTGAAGAATGCCACCACCTATTCGGACCTGATGCTGTTCAGGGGTCGGACCTCGATCCACTTGGAGAATTTGTCGATGGCGACCAGCAGGTGTGTGTAGCCCCCGGGTGCCTTCTACAAGGGACCAATGAGGTCCAGTCCCCACACTGCAAATGGCCAGGTGATGGGTATTGTCTGCAGAGCCTGAGCGGGCATGTGGGTCTGCCTTGCGTAGAATTGACACCCTCGGCAGGCGCGGACAATTCTAGTGGCGTCGGCCACCACAGTCGGCCAGTAGAAACCTTGTCGGAAGGCGTTTCCAACAAGGGCTCGGGGCGCTGCGTGATGACTGCAAGCCCCCGAGTGTATTTCTTGTAAGTGCTCCAGGCCTTCGGCGATGGATATGCATCGCTGGAGGATGCCGGAGGGGCTGCTGTGGTAGAGCTCCTTCCCGTTACCCAGTAAGACGAACGACTTGGCGCGCCGCGCCAGTCGCCGAGCCTCGGCTCGGTCGAGGGGCAGCTCTCCTTGGTGGAGATATTGCAGGTACAGGGTCTGCCAGTCTCGATTAGGCTGGACCCCATTCCGCTCTTCCTCGACGCGCAGTGCCTCACCCTCGGGGGCCGAGGGTGCCTCGGGCCGAGCCGAGGGTGCCTCGGGCTGTGCTGAGGGTGCCACGGGCTGGGCCGAGGCCTTCTCGGGCTCGGGCGTGTCGTCGGTCTTGACTGAGGGTTGATGTAGGTCTCGGGAGAAGACGTCCGGGGGAACCGTTGTCTGCCCCGAGGCTATCTTAGCCAGCTCGTCCGCAGTCTCGTTGTACCGTCGGGCGATGTGGTTGAGCTCGAGCCCGTAGAACTTGTCCTCCAGGCGTCGAACCTCATCGCAGTAGGCTTCCATCTTCGGGTCGTGGCAGTGGGAGTTCTTCATAACTTGGTCGATGACGAGCTGCGAGTCGCCGCGAGCGTCGAGGCGTCGGACCCCTAGCTCAATGGCGATGCGCAACCCGTTGACCAGAGCTTCGTACTCAGCCACGTTGTTGGACACCGGGAAATGGAGGCGCAACACGTAGCGTAGGTGTTTCCCGAGGGGCGAGATGAAGAGCAGGCCCGTGCCTGCCCCTGTTTTCATCAGTGACCCATCGAAAAACATGGTCCAGAGTTCCGGTTGGATCGGAGCCGCCGGGAGCTGGGTGTCGACCCATTCAGCCACAAAGTCCGCCAAGACTTGGGACTTGATGGCCTTCCGAGGGGCGAACGAGATTGTCTTGCCCATGATTTCCACTGCCCACTTTGCAATCCTACCCGAGGCCTCTCGGCACTGGATGATCTCCCCCAGGGGGAAGGATGACACCACAGTCACCGGATGAGACTCGAAGTAGTGTCGCAGCTTCCGCCGCGTCAGGATCACCGCGTACAGCAGCTTCTGAATTTGCGGGTAGCGGATCTTGGTCTCGGACAGTACCTCACTGATGAAGTAAACCGACCTCTAGATGGGCAATGCATGCCCTTCTTCTCGTCTCTCAACCACGATCGCGACGCTGACCACCTGAGTGGTAGCGGCGACGTAGATCAAGAGGGCTTCTCCGGCGGCAGGGGGCACCAAGATTGGCGCATTCGTAAGGAGCGCCTTCAGGTTCCCGAGGGCTTCCTCGGCCTTGGAGGTCCAAGTGAAGCACTCGGTCTTTCTTAAGAGGCGGTACAGAGGTAGGCCTCTTTCGCTGAGGCACGAGATGAAACGGCTCAGAGCCGCAAGGCATCCCATGACCCTCTGTACGCCTTTCAAGTCCTTGATGGGCCCCATGTTGGTGATGGCCACGATTTTCTCCGGGTTGGCCTCGATGCCCCGCTCGGAGACGATGAACCCCAAGAGCATGCCTCGGGGGACTCCGAAGACACACTTCTCGGGATTGAGTTTTACGCCTTTCGCCTTGAGACACCGGAATGTCGTTTCAAGGTTGGAAAGGAGGTCGGAGGCTTTCCTCGTCTTGACTACGATATCATCGACATAAGCCTCGACCGTTCGGCCAATGTGTTCGCCGAACATGTGGTTCATGCACCTTTGGTATGTCGCACCCGCATTCCTCAAACCAAATGGCATAGTAACATAGTAGTACATGCCAAAAGGTGTGATGAAAGAAGTCGCGAGCTGGTCGGACTCTTTCATCCTGATTTGGTGATACCCTGAGTAGGCATCGAGGAAAAACAGGGTTTCGCATCCAGCAGTGGAATCCATGATTTGATCGATGCGAGGCAGAGGATAGGGAACTTTTGGACATGCTTTGTTTAGACCAGTGTAGTCTACACACATCTGCCATTTCCCTCCTTTCTTTCTCACAAGCACGGGGTTGGCAAGCCATTCGGGATGGAATACCTCTTTGATGAACCCTGTGGCCATCAGCTTGTGTATCTCCTTGCTTATGGCTCTGCGCTTTTCTTCGTCGAATCGGCGCAGACAGCTCGGATATCCAGTGAGTGCTCGACGACATCCCTCGGTATGCCAGGCATGTTCGAGGGACTCCACGCGAAAACTTCGGCGTTTGCGCGGAGAAAGTCGACGAGCACTGCTTCCTATTTGGGGTCGAGCTCGGAGCCAATCTGGATCTGCTTGGAGGCATCGTTGCTGGGGTCGAGAGGGACGGACTTAACCGTCTTTGCTGGCTCGAAGTTGCCGGCATGGCGCTTCACGTCTGGTGCCTCCTTGGAGAGGCTCTCCAGGTCGACGATGAGGGCCTCGGATTCGGCGAGGGCCTCGGCGTACTCCATGCACTCCACGTCGCATTCGTACGCGTGTCGGTATGTGCGGCCGACGGTGATGACCCCGTTGGGGCCCGACATCTTGAGCTTGAGGTAGGTGTAGTTGGGGACAGCCATGAACTTGGCGTAGCATGGCCTCCCCAGCACTGCGTGGTAGGTTCCTCGGAACCCGACCACCTCGAACATGAGGGTTTCCCTTCTGAAGTTGGAGGGAGTCCCGAAGCAGACGGGCAGATCGAGTTGTCTGAGGTGTTGGACGTGTTTCCCGGGGATGATCCCATGAAAAGGCGCCGCACCGGCCCGGACCGAGGATAGATCGATCTGCAGGAGCTCGAGGGTCTTGGCGTAGATGATGTTGAGGCTGCTGCCTCCGTCCATGAGGACCTTGGTGAGCATGACGTTGTCGATGACGGGGTCGACAATGAGTGGATATTTCCCTGGGCTCGGCACGCGGTCGGGGTGATTGCCCTGGTCGAAGGTGATGGGCTTGTCGGACCAGTCTAGGTAGACTGGCGCCGCCACCTTTACCGAGCAGACCTCCCGACGCTCTTGCTTGCGGTGCCGAGCCGAGGCGTTCGCCACTTGCCCACCGTAGATCATGAAGCAGTCGTGGACCTCGGGGAACTCCTCCGCCTTGTGATCCTCCTTCTTGTCGTCGTGGTGGGCCCTGTCACCCTCCACAGGTGGCTCGGCCCTGTGAAAGTGGCGCTGAAGCATGGCACACTCCTCAAGGGTGTGCTTGACGGGTCCCTGATGATAGGGGCATGGCTCCTTGAGCATCTTGTTGAAGAGATTAGCGCCTCCGGGAGGTTTTCGAGGGTTCTTGTACTCAGCGGCGGTGACAAGGTCCGCGTCGGCGGCGTCGCGTTTCGCTTGCGACTTCTTCTTGCCTTTCTTCTTGGTGCCGCGCTAAGTGGACGCCTCGGAAACATCTTCTGGCTGGTGGCCCTGGGGTTGCTTGTCCTTCCGGAAGATGGCTTCAACCGCCTCCTGGCCAGAGGCGAACTTGGTGGCGATGTCCATCAGCTCGCTCGCCCTGGTGGGGGTCTTGCGACCCAGCTTGCTCAGAAGGTCGCGGCAGGTGGTGCCGGCGAGGAATGCGCCGATGACATCCGAATCGGTGATGTTGGGCAGCTCGGTGCACTGCTTGGAGAATCGCTGGATGTAGTCCCGGAGAGACTCTCCTGGCTGCTGGTGGCAGCTTCGGAGATCCCAGGAGTTCCCAGGGCGCACGTACGTGCCCTGGAAGTTACCGGCAAAGGCTTGGACCAGGTCGTCCCAGTTGGAGATCTGCCCCGGAGGCAGATGCTCCAGCCAGGCTCGAGCGGTGTCGGAGAGGAACAGGGGGAGGTTGCAGATGATGAGGTTGTCATCGTCCGTTCCACCCAGTTGGCAGACCAGCCGGTAGTCCGCGAGCCACAGTTCTAGCCTTGTCTCCCCCGAGTACTTTGTGATGGTAGTCGGGGTTCGGAACCGGGTCGGGAACGTCGCCCGTCGTATGGCTCGGCTGAAAGCCTGCGGACTGGGTGGTTTGGGCGAGGGACTCCGATCCTCCCCGCTGTCGTAGCGTCCCCCACGCCTGGGGTGGTAGCCTCGGCGCACCCTCTCGTCGAGGTGGGCTCGATGGTTGCGGTGGTGGTGCTCGTTGCCGAGGCGACCCGGGGCCGCAGGCGCTGTGTTGCGCGTGCGCTCGGTGTGGACCGAGGCTTCCCGCATGAATCGGGAAGTCGCGACACGATGCTCCGAGGGGTATCCCTGCCTTCGGGAGGTAGAGCTTTCGGCTCGTCGGACCGCGGCATCCTCCAAGAGATTCTTGAGCTCTCCCCGGATACGCCGCCCTTCGGTGGTTGATGGTTCCGGCATTGCGCAGAGAAGTATTGCTGCTGCAACCAGGTTCTGGCCGACCCCACTGGAAGCCGGTGGTGGCCTTGCCCTGACGTCGTCGGCGATGTGGAGCTGGATGCCCTGGGGTAGATGACGCGTTTCTCCGGCTGGAGCTTGGTCTGCCCATTCCTGCCTGATGTTCCGGCGGAGCGGCTCAAGCGTTCCTGCTCCCTCGTCGAGCCTGGCCTGCATCTCGCGGATTTGCTCGAGTTGTGCGTCCTAACCCCCCGCAGGGACTGGGACCACAGCTAGCTCCCGAAGGATGTCAACGCGAGGCGCATGCCTAGGGGGATCACCATTTTCCGATATACCAAGATGGTTGCCTTTGCTGGGACCCCCTAGATCGACGTGGAAACATTCACGACTTGGGCCATAGTCTTCGTCGCCGAAGCTGCGGCTACCGTCGGAACAATCGGAAAGGCAGTAGTCGCGTGCGGCCATGAAGTCCCGCATGGCACTAGGGTTACCGAGCCTAGAGAAATCCCAACCAAAGTCGGGCTCGTCATCTTCCTCGAAACCCGAGGGTCCATAGGTCGAGACGGCCGTCAGCTGGTCCCAGGGTGACTGCATATGATACCCCGGAGGGTTGGTGCATGCCTCTATGAAGGCTCCTACCAAAGCGGGGTTGCTTGGTGGGTCGAGGCTGAATCCAAAAGGCACGAGATGGGAATCGGTCGGTACCTCTTGGTCGACAGGCGATGACGAAGTCACGTCAGGGGCAGACTGCACCGTCGTCTCAGGTACGAGGGCGACACCCAGCAAGTCCTTCACGAGCGTGCTGGCGTCGTCCGCCCGCTTGGAGTTGGCGTGTTGCGGGGAAACGGCGCTCGTCTTCGTCTCAGACGCGAGGTCGACGCTCGACGTGTCCCCCGTCGGGGCGCCGGCGCCATCGACTCGCTCGATAGCCGACGAGGTGCCGCCTCCTGCTTGGCCACGGTTGCCCCGCCTCCTCCTCCGTCGGCGGGGGAGGTGACGGGACAAACTAGGATGTTGTTCTTCCGCCACGTGGGGAAGACGTCGCTGATTCCGCCGCCGGCGTGCGGGTTGTCGGCCGCCATTGTCGCTGTCGCGCGGCGGAGGAAGGAGTATCATGTCGTAGCTGCCGTCGAGGGACATGAACTCAAGACTCCCGAAACGGAGCACCATCCCGGGTTTGAAAGGTTGCTGGAGACTACCCATCTGGAGCTTGAAGGGAAGCTGTTCGTCAACATGCAGCAGGCCCCTACCTGGCGCGCCAACTGTCGGCGTTTCGACCCCGGGGGTCCCTGGACCGACGAGTAAATTGTCGCCTCGTGTCCCAGCCCAGATGGGTCGGCGCGAGATGGAGCACGAAGGGGGGAGACAGGCGGAAAGGGGGAAACCCGCGGCCTTTGCGTTGTCTTGCGCCCAGGTCGGGTGCGCTTGCAATAGGGGGTTACAAGCGTCCGCGCGGGGGAGAGCGAGGGATTCTGCGCGTCGTCCCGTCCTCCCGCGCGACCAACCTCCTCGTAAGAGAGCCCTGATCCTTCCTTTTATAGGCATAAGGTGAGGGCCCAGGTGTACAGTAGGGGATGTAGCAATGTGCTAACGTGTCTAGCTGAGAGGAGCTAGCGCCCTAAGTACATGCCGTTGTGGCAGCCGGAGAGGTCTTGACACCCTGTTCATGTGATGTCGTGGCCGTCGGAGGAGCGCTGGAGCCTTGAGGAAGGACAGCTGTCGGGGCTATCGAGTCCTTGCTGACGTCTTCTTGCTTCCGTAAGGGGCTGAGAGCCGCCGTCGTCACGGAGCACGCGGGGCGCCATCATTGTTATTTGTTTACCGGGGCGAGCCTGATGGGACGCCGGTCTTGTTCCCCGTAGCCTGAGCTAGCTAGGGGTAGGGTAATGATGGCCCCTCTTGCGACGTGGTCGGTCCGAGCTCTAGGTCGGGCGAGGTGGATGCTCCTCCAAGGTCGAGGTCGAGTCTGTCTTCCGAGGTCGAGGTCGAGTCCGAGCCCCGGGTCGGGCGGGGCAGAGACTGTCGTCCGAGGCCAAGGCCGAGTCCGAGCCCTGGGGTCGGGCGAGGCGGAGTTCGTCGTCTTCCGGGGCCGAGGACGAGTCCGAGCCCTGGGGTCGGGCGAGGCGGAGTTCATCGTCTTCCGGGGCCGAGCCCGAGTCCGAGCCCTGGGGTCTGGCGAGGCGGAGTTCATCGTCTTCTGAGGCCGAGCCCGAGTCCAAGCCCTAGGGTCGGGCGAGGCGGAGTTTCCTATGGCGCCCGAGGCCGGACTTGGCTGCTGTCAGCCTCACTCTGTCGAGTGGCACAGCAGTCGGAGCGACGCAGGCGGCGCTGTCTTCTTGTCAGGCCGGTCAGTGGAGCGGCAAAGTGACTGCAGTCACTTTGGCTCTGTCGACTGAAGGGCGCGTGTCAGGATAAGGTGTCAGGCCATCTTTGCATTAAATGCTCCTGCGATATGGTCGGTCGGTGTGGCGATCTAGCCAAGGTTGCTTCTTGGCGAAGACTGGGCATCGGGCGAGCCGAAGGTGTGTCCGCCGCTTGAGGGGGTCCTCGGGCGAGACGTGAATCCTCCGGGGTCGGCTGCCCTTGCCCGAGGCTAGGCTCGGGCGAGGCGAGATCGTGTCCCTTGAGTGGACCGAGCCTTGGCTTAATCGCACCCATCAGGCCTTTGCAGCTTTGTGCTGATGGGGGTTACCAGCTGAGATTAGGAGTCTTGGGGGTACCCCTAATTATGGTCCCCGACAGCAACAGCAGCACCCTGGGTGATACTGACCACAGGGGTGGCCTTCGACCACTTTGTGAACTTGTCGATGGCGACGAAGAGGAAACGGTACCCACCGACGGCCCTGGGGTACAGTCCCAGGATATCCACCCCCCATACGGCGAATGGCCAGGAGGGTGGAATCATTTGCAGAGCTTGAGCTGGTGTGTGTATCTGCTTTGCATGGAACTGGCATGCCTTGCAGGACTTTACCAACTCAGCTGCATCCTGGAGAGCGGTTGGCCAGTAAAAGCCATGCCGGAATGCCTTACGGACCAGTGTGCGGGATGACGAATGACTTCCGCGCTCACCTCCATGGATCTCCGTGAGCAACTCATGGCCCTCCTCCTGGGTGATGCACCGCATGTGAATGCCATTGGCGCCACGACGGTAGAGATACCCTTCCACCACCGCGTATCGTTTAGCCAACCGCACTATATGCTCTGCGGACACATGATCTTCAGGAAGGATATTTTCCTTCAGGTAGTCCTGGATCTCCGAGATCCATGCATCGGGACCACTCTGAGATACTGGCTGTGGCGTAAAGGGTTGGCAGGACCCCCTGTAGCCAACACAATCCTTGGTGGGTTCTGCAGATGTAACGCCACCGGGACCGCTAGCTTCGAGGTGCAAGTCTCACCCCCTTCACCTAGTTCGGTAGGCTGGGCGGTAGGTCTCAGCAGCCGTCTTTCGAAGACGCCCTCGGGCACGGGTTCCCAAGTTGATGCCCTCGTGGAGAGTTCATCTGTTGCTGAATTGTTAGCCCGAGGAACATGTTGCAGTTCCAGGGCCATGAAGTCCTTTTCCAGCTTCCTTACATGGAGGAGGTAAGCTGCAAGCCTGGGCTCGTTGCAGCTACATTCTCCGCGGACCTGCTTGATGATCAGCTGGGAGTCCCCCTTCACGAGGAGCTGGCGGATCCCTAGGGATAGGGCCACAGACAAGCCGAAGATAAGTGCCTCGTACTCTGCCATGTTGTTGGTGGCCTTGAACTCGAGGTGCACCATGTACTTGACTTGATCTCCGCTTGGGTCGACGAGGACCACCCCAGCACCGCCACCTTGCTGGCGGGCGGATCCGTCGAAGAAGAGCATCCAGTGGGGCTCGGTGAAGACCGGGACCCTAGGCTCCACAGGTGTGAGGTCCAAATCGGGATCTGGACCCCCAGGAGCGCTCGGGGGAGGGGTCCATTCCACGATGAAGTCAGCCACGACTTGGCTCTTGACAGTGTGGCGAGGCTAGAAGTCCAACTGGAACTTAGCGAGCTCGACCAACCCACTTGGCGATGTTGCCTGTGGCGTTAGAGTTATGGAGGATGGCCCTTAACGGGAAGGAGGTCACCACCACGACCCTATGTGCTTGGAAATAGTGGTGCAGCTTCCTGGACGAAACAAGCACAACATAGAGAAGCTTATGCGTCTCAAGGTACCTGGCCTTTGCCTCATGGAGGACCTCGCTGACGTAGTAGACTGGCTTCTAGATGGTCTGGGCCCCTGCGGTTGGGCCCAAGTCCTCAGGCTCCATGGTGGTCGGACCACCGCCCTCTCCTAGGGGAACTTTCTGACTCCCCTGGGGATGTTGCACCGTCCTTTCGACGACCAACACCATGCTCACCGCCTCTATAGCCGCTGCTATATACAAGTACAGCAGCTCCCCTGGCTCCGGAGCTACCAGTATCTGTAGAGACACAAGGTGTTGCTTCAACTCTTGGAAGGCACGTTCTGCCTCCTCGGTCCAAGAGAAAGGGCCAGACTTCCGTAAAAGCTTGAAGAAGGGTAGCGCCCTCTCTGCTAGTCGTGAGATGAAGCGGCTAAGGGTGGCCAGGGACCCCGTAAGCTTCTAGACATCCTTGATCCGGGCCAGAGGCCTCATTGCCTCAATTGCCCTAATCTTCTCCGGGTTTGCTTCAATGCCCCGGTGCGAAACCAGGAATCCCAGCAACTTTCCTGCGGAGACACCAAAGATGCACTTCTCCGGGTTCAGCTTCGTGCGTGTTGCCCGTAGCTTGTCAAAGACCAGGGTCAAGTCTTCCACTAGGGTCGACCCTCTCTTAGTCTTGACCACGATGTCATTGATGTATATCTCTATCCTGTCCCTAATCAGGTCCCTGAAGGTCTTACTCATCGCCCGTACAAATGTTGACAAGGCGTTCTTCAAACCGTAGGGCATTACAACATAGCAGTAAAGCCCATCCACTGTTACAAAAGCGGTATGCTTCCTATCTTCCCTAGACATCTGGATCTGATGGAAACCAGAGTAAGCATCTAAGAAGGACAAGAGGTTGCACCCAGAGGTAGAATCCACGATTTGATCTATGCGTGGAAGTGGATACGGGTCCTTGGGGCAAGCCTTATTAAGGTTGGTGTAGTCGATGCACATCCAAAGCTTCCTGTTTGCCTTTGGAACGATGACTGGGTTGGCCAGCCACACTGGGTGATGAACCTCTTCGATGAAGCCAACGTTTAGCAGCTTTCGGACCTCCTCACGGATGAAGTCCTGCCGCTCAACGGACTATCTCCGAGGCTTCTGACTCACCGATTTGGCATCAGGGTGGATCTTCAGATGGTGCTCAATCACCTCCCTAGGGATCCTAGCCATTTGCGACGGTTCCCATGCGAAAACGTCGACATTGCCCGGAGGAAGGCGACGAGCGCGAGTTCCTATTTCTCCTCTAGATTGCCCGCGATGCGGGTGGTCTGGGAAGAATCCACACCGACCTAGATGGTCTTGACGGGACCGCCGTCTGCTCCGGATGGCTGCACCTTTGGCACCTTGGTAGGCGCCTTGGTACCGGAAGTCGAGGGGTCCCTCCCTCCATCATCCGGGCGAGCAGTTTCTGCCGGCAGGGCGTGTAGCTTCTCGACAACCGCAAGCATAGCGGCGCGGTCGCCCCGCACGGTGAGGACCCCAACAGGGGACGACATCTTGAGAACCAAATACCCGTAATGGGCAATGGCCATGAACCGGTACAAGGTCGGTCTGCCAATGATGGTATTGAAGGGGAGGTTAACCTCTGCAACGTCGAACTAGACGTCCTCTGTGCGGAAGTTCTCCTCAGTCCCGAATGTAACTGGGAGTACAATGCTCCCAAGGGGATACACCGGTTGTGGGCCCACTCCGGAGAATGGATGAGAGGATCCTAGTCGGGACCCTGGAATCTGCAGCTGCTTGAATGCAGCGTGGCTGATGACGTTGAGCCTAGCCCCACCGTCAATCAGAACATGGTGCAGCCGCATGTTGGCGATGACAGGGGCGGTGATGAGCGGTAGTATACCGGCCCCTGCCATGTTTTCGGGGCAGTCGGATGCCCCGAAGGAGATAGTGGTGCTCCTCCACCGCTAATGTGGAGCAGCCTTCGGGACCCCTGGGACCACCGAAAGGACCTCGCGGCGCAGAGACTTCACGTTCCTACGAGAGGTGAGCTCCCAGCTCCCGCCATACATCACATACAACTTCTTGTGGCGGTCGTTGTCATCACCAGAGTTAGAGTCTCCAGTGAAAACGTCCTTGAGGACCCCCTCAAGTGACTGATACCCGAGGTCCCGTTCACCCGCGGTCGCATCACCTTCGTCGACCTTCTCCTTGCCAGGCCGGCGACGAGGCAGCGAGCCATCCTTGGAAGCCTGCTCGCGCCGCTCGCTGACACGCTTCGCAAGCTTGATGATCTCGCGGCACTCCGAGGCGCTGTGGCGACTGTTGGGGTGGACAGGGCATGAGCCACTGGTTCCTCCCTATGGCCGTGGGTGCTTGCCGCGCTCGTTCCGGCCCCCAGTCGCAGCTACGACGACCGGAGCAATAGTCTGCAGCCTCTCATGGCCACAGTTCTTCTTCTTCTTGTTGTTGCCGCCCTAGGTGATGGCACCCGAGCCACCCGTCTAGGTAACTCCAGTCTGTGGTGCCGAGTGCCATGCACGGCCCTCGGCAGCTCTGGCACATTTGTCGGCTAGAGCAAAGAGCGTGGTGACGGTTTCCATGTCATGCATCGCCAACTTCTCCAATATCTTCTCATCACGCACCCCTGTCGGAAAGCAGTGATAATAGAGGCATCGGAGACACGAGGTATAGTCCCTCGTACCTTGGTGAAGTGGGCGATGAAAGCCCAGAGAGTCTCCCCGGGTTCTTGCCTTACGGTATGGAGATGAGCCTCCATGCCATGCTGCTGATAAGCACTGGCAAAGTTCGCTGTGAACTGTGCATAGAGCTCTTTCTAGGAGTAGACGGACCCCGGGGTCAACTTCATGAGCCAGGTCTGGGCTGGCCCGGTCAAGGCTACATGGAAGTAGCTCACCATCATAGCAGTGTGTCCACCAGCTGCCGTAATGGCGGTGACGTAAACCTGCAAAAATTCCGACGGGTTTGACGTATCGTCGTACTTCTCCGGCAGGTGTGGCTGGAACTTGGGCGGCCAAGTCGCCACGCGGAGGTGATCCGCTAGCGTGGCACAGCCCACGCCGACCAATGGGACACCCTTGTGGATTCGGGCACCCCTTGGAGTTTGTGGCGCAAGCGGAGCGAAGTCCTGGTCGAGGTTGCGACCCTCAAAGTTTAGCCGACGCTCACGCGCCCTCTCCAGAGAGACTCGTGTGTCCTCGCCCTCACGCCTACGGTTGAGTTCTGCCCGTAGGTCATCAAGCCTCTCTAGAGAGATTGGAGCATCCTCACCCGCACGCCTACGGTTGAGCTCCGCCCGCAGGTCCTCAGTCGGTGCGGCCTTCACTGAGGGTGAGCGCACTGACACTGACGTCTCATGTTGACACCGAAATGACCGAGGCCTAGGTCTAGCCAAGCTAGAATGCGCCATGCCGAGCAGACGGTCGACATCATCACGCCACTGCTTCATGGCCCCTGGCAAGGCCGTGGAGCTTGGAGGATGGCGTAGCAACTCCCTGGCTGCAGACAACGCCCTAGGAGCAACCCTTGACGGAGCCCTAGATGTCTGCGCGGGAGTGTGCTGTCGTGCAGCGTGCACAGCAGCAGCACCAGGCACAGGGTGGTTGGAGCCCCGTGGCATGGAAGACGCAGCCTCCTCCTCCATCAGGAAATCCTCGGGAGACAAGCTGTGGTGCTCGACGATCTGAACCATCGTGCCGAGCAGAAAAATAGGCGAAAACCTAAAGCCAAAGCCCCCTACCTGGCGTGCCAAATGTCGGAGAGAAAAATCCTCCGGCCGGGTAGCGGAATGCACCCGCCCTAATCCTAAGATGAGGAGGGGGCTTAAGCGGTTTGCCTGTTGTGTGGATTCGGGATGAACACAAGAGCACACAAGGGATTATAGTGGTTCAGGCCGCCGAAGCGTAATACCCTACCTCCACTGTGTGTATGTTGTATTGAGAGTGTGTGTAAGAGTGTATGTGAACTTGAGAGCCTGTGAGCTTGTCCCCTGTAACGTTGTGTGCCTTCCCTTCTATAGTTTAAGGGAGGTACATACAAGGACGCTGAGCCTCGACATGTGGGCCCAGGAGCATAATGGAAAGAACACAATATGTGAATAACTAATGCTAGTAACGCCTGAGCAATCATCGGGAGTCTTGATGACTATAGTCCATACAACATTGATAGCCGAAACGTACAAGTAATGGTGAATAACAGCACGACCCGCGTATCGTGGACTGTGCACGCCACCTGTCAGTGGAATGGATAGGCGCTGGTGTTATCCGTAATGAATGCGGAGGCGCGCGTGGCCTAGAGGCGTCATGCTAGGTTGTGCCTGTTGGTTTAAGCCGCGCGAAGTATGCCACGTGGCAGCATCCTGAGCGGGGAGCAGGAGTATATGCGGACAGGTCCGGAACCCACCAAACTAGGTCTGGACACGTGTCGGCACTGGACCCCCGCCTGGGTCTTGTTCCAGGCCCGAGTATGTTCTATCCTAGAACCTTGGGACCCGATAGTGGGCGGCCCAGACCCCATACGAAGGGGGGTCCGGATCCCATTCCAGGGGGTCCAGCTTACACACGTGGAGGTTCTGGACCAACCTTGGAGGTCCGAACTGTATATCCAGGGGTCCGTCGCTCTCCCATGGGGGTCCGGACTTACTGTTGATGCCTTGGAGTATATCACCTTCTCTGGACACATGGTGGCTCCGGACCTGCCCATGTGGTGGGGTCAGGCGCTGTTGCGGACCCAGAGTGGTCGCCCGAGGCTGGGCGAGTCATGGCTTGGTCCCACATACAACACTTCTACCACACGACTAAGAGATAGCCACGTGGGTACTATGTCTTTATACAGTAGTAAGGGGTACCCTAGTTTCAGGGTACCGACAGCCCTATATTGCATAGGACCAGTAACTTTCTCAATCAAGGACTTTGCAACCCAAATTTGTTTAGGTCTACTCTTGCTTGGTGGACCTAAGAATGTAACTTTGACCTTTCCATTTGCTACTTTCCTTAGAACATAATGAGCATTGAAGGCAAATGGTCTTGAGTGCTAGGAGTTGGTGGTTTAGCTTTGCAGTTGTGGACAAAGTGACCTTCTTTTCCACACTCAAAGCATTTGATAGGCTTATGAGTCTGCTTTGGCTTGTATTGAGTAGTAGCTTTCCTTTGCACAAAAGAATTGTATCCAATACCACTCTTGTTGTTTTTCATGACAGTGTTCATGAGCAATTCATTTTGGAGGTATTGGCCCTTGTTGAACTTTTGCACACTTGTTGCAAGATGTTCATTTTCACTCTTAAGTTTCTTGACCTCATTTTTAAGCCTTTCATTATCCACTGCCAACTCATTATTGAAATCATTGTTCTCAATGACAACCTTTCCTCTAGTAGTTGCATCAGTCAAGTATATCTTCAATTTTTGGTTGTCTAAAGTCAAGACTTCAACTTTTTCGGTCAATTCATCATGTAGACTAGTTTGATCTCCTTGACTCAAATCATCACATGAGGTTGCTACATCAATCTTAACAACAGGGTTAATAGCCTCATGTGTAGTGCAAGATAAAAGTTCATTTTCAACAAGAAGATTATCATGATCGAATTTAATCTTAGTATAGTCTTCCTTGATTTTCACTAATCTATCTTTCAACTCCCTATTAGCTTCATTTAACTTGTCACATTTATCCTTACCATCTTTTAGGGAGGATGTGTGCTCATTTATAGTGGATGACATAGTTTTGTTTTCTTCTTTCATTTCATCACTAGCTTTCACAACTATGTCAAATTTGGCATACAAAGATTCATTTTCATTTTTCAACTCATCACATTTAGCTTTTGACTTCCTAATGATTTGAGTGTATTCTTTTAGCAAGTCAGCTAGTTCATCATAGGAAGGTGAAGCAAATTCATCATCACTATCACTATCACTATCATCAGTAATATCATTATCATTTTGTACCTTCCGTTCACCTCTAGCCATGAGGCATATGTGAGAAGTCGATGATGGCGATGATGGCGGCAACTTTTTCATCATTTTCTTCTTCACTTGAAAAAGATCCACTTGATGACTCAATGTCAGTGAGCCAGTCACCAACAATATATGCCTTTCCATTTTTCTTTTTGTGGAACCTCTTGTGCTTCCCATCCTTCCTCTTGAAGAATCTCTTTTCCTTTTTCTCATCATCGCTGTCATCCTCTTTCTTGCCCTTGAACTTGTTCTTCTTGGGCTTGTTACATTGATGAGCAAGATGACCAAGCTCTCCATAGTTGTAGCAATCCATTTCAGAGATGGGCTTTCTTTTACTGGAAAAGAATTTCTTCTTTCTTGAATCAAATTTGATGCCTTCTGTGTTGAGCTTCTTTAACATCTTGGTGGTCTTCCTCACCATCAAGGCAATGTTAGCATCAAGGTCATCATCACTTGAGGATTCTTCCTCAATTTGTACTTTAGCTTTTCCTTTTCTTTCTTGATTTGCTTTGAGAGCCAAATCCTTTCTCTTGGAAGATGACTCATCCTTGTCATTAATGTGCATGTACATCTCATGAGCATTGATCTTTCCCAATATCTGTGTAGGTGTGGTAACTGAAAGATCCATCTGATGCAGCACAGTGACAATGTGTCCATATTTGTCAATTGGGAGGACACTTAGAATCTTCCTCACAACATCCGGTTGTGAAATTTGTGTAAGCCCCAAACCATTTACTTCCTCTACTAGAATATTGAGACGTGAGTACATAGCATTGGCATTTTCATTAGCAAGCATTTCAAAAGAATTTAACTTTCTCATAGCAATGTGATATCTCTCCTCACGCTCACTCCTAGTTCCTTTATGTAGAGCACATATGTCCATCCACAAATCATGAGCATTTTTATGATTTCTAACTCTATTAAACACATCCTTGCAAAGGCCTCTAAAAAGGGTGTTTTTGGCCTTAGCATTCCATTTCTCATAATTAAACTCTTCACCTACAAGATTTGTGGGATCTCTAGGTTGGGGGAATCCTTGAGTGGCGGCTTTGTAGACACCAATGTCTATAGCCTCTAAATATGATTCCATACGAATTTTCCAATATGGAAAATCGTCACCATTAAAAACGGGAGGAGGTCCATCCCCACCGGACATCGTTACTCTAGCGGTTAAGCTAATCTAAGAGCAACAAGACTCTGATACCAATTGAAAGGATCACGATGCCCACGATGGGGGGTGAATTGGGCTTTTCTAAAAATCAACACTAATTAAAACCTAAACAAGAGCCCAACTTCACCCCAACAACTAGCACTAAGAGAATAATACTAGAAATACAATAATGCTAAGTCAATACTTCAAATACTTGCTAAACAAATACACAATGTAAGATGCTTGAATTAAGTGTGGAATGTAAAGCAAGGTTTAGAAGACTCCTCCAATTTTTCTCGAGGTATCAAAGAGTCAGCACTCTCCACTAGTCCTCGTTGGAGCACCCGCGCAAGGGTATCGCTCCCCCTTGGTCCTCGCAAGAACCAAGTGCTCACTGCGAGATGATCCTTTGCCACTCCGGCGCGGTGGATCCCTCACGATCGCTTACAAACATGAGTCGGGTCACCAACAAGAACTCCACAGTGATCATCGAGCTCCCAACGCCACCAAGCCGTCTAGGTGATGCCGATCACCAAGAGTAACAAGTCGTAGACTTTCACTTGACCAAGAGAAGCCTAATGCAAGTGGTGTGTGCTCTAGGTGGCTCTCGCTAGCGCTAATGAGGTCCAAATGCGGGATTAAGATTCTCTAATCACCTCACTAGGCTTTTGGTGCTTGCAATGCTCTACCAATGTGCAGGAATAAATGTGGGCAGCAAGACATTGAATATGGTGGGTGGAGGGGTATAAATAGCCCTCACCCACCAACTAGCCGTTACCAGCAATCTTCTACGCATGGGCGCACCGGACAGTCCAGTGCGCCACCGGTGCGCCAACGGTCGACTCCAACGGCTAGTTCTGACAGCTAGCCATTGGGCAGATGGCACACCGGACAGTGAACAGTCACTATCCGGTGCACACCGGATGGTCCGGTACGCTGTCCGGTGCGCCACTATAATTCAACTCGTGAACCTTGCGCTCTCGGGTTTCTACTCGGGGGAAACCCTTCCCCGGGCCATCCTGGCCCCACTTGGCAGAGGGCGCACCGGACAGTCCGGTGCACACCGGACAGTCTGGTGCCCCAAAGCCAGAAACCCTAACTTCTATTTTCTGCTGTTTTTCAAATCAGTTTTCGTTCTAACTTGTGAGTATGTTCTAGAGTGTCACCTAGCACTATATGTGAGTATGAATATGCACCAACACTACACTAGAACTCTCTTGGTCAAACTACTCATCGACAACCCCTCTTTATAGTATGGCTAAAACAAAATAAAAGACCTAACTATATCACGAGTGTCCGCAACTCCTTGACACTCGGACTACGTAGACCTTCACTTTTTGTTTCGTCGCTTTAGCTGTCGCTTGGAGTTCTTATCTCCGGGATTGTTTTCACCGTTGTAGTATATCTACTTGTAATGCGACCTAACTTACCATTTGTCTCTGCAAAACACACGTTAGTCACATATAACATTACATTGTCATTAATCACTAAAACCAACTAGGAGCCTAGATGCTTTCATAGCACTCCAAACATAGCGCTTAACATTATTGCCATCCCAAATATTTATTTCGTAGAAACAGGACCATAAACATCTACTAATTGATTAACCTGCCATTAACCATATTTGCTTCGTTTTTCTAATTCATCTCCGTGTATTTGTGGTCTATGAGACACTTTTGCCCCTCACGCAATAAACAAGCAAAGTATAACCGGCAATTCTACAGCATGCATACATTAATCTTCATCATCGTTCGGATGCTCCTTGACATTCTGAATTTGATACATTAATCTTCGTCCCTAAAGTAGTGAAAGTGATTAACTCGCCCCTAAAGCCAAACAATAAATATGAACCATGTAGGTTGTTCATTTATTTATGTTCTTGAGCCTAATTGAAGCAAACTACCATTTCAGTTTTTAACATGTTCTGAATATTATTTTTGGGCAAAAAGCAATCATCATCAAATACAACCCTCCAACTCTAAAATTTTCCATTTTCACATGTAGAACTCATACTGGGATCTATGGATTTACCTATCCTTGTTTTGCTCAAAGAGATGGTCGTACACTTGGAACTTCTTGTGCTGTACACTTGGAACTAATACTGGGATCTATGGATTTACCTATCCTTCTTGACATCTAGAATTTTTTTTGCATGATTTTCACGACACCCAAGGAGGAGGTACCCTACGTACAATTGAACAATTAAAAGATCCTGTTAGCACATATCTTGATTAATGGAATAGATTGGATGTGTTCAATCAGCATCAGAACTTGTGACAGTATCTGCCAAGTGTCAAGCAGAGATTCGCAGGCCCTTTTGCTCTCTAAAAGTAGGTCATCAGCCACAGGGAATTAGCAGACTACACTGATATTTCTTGGCGCGGGGTCTAGGCAGGCCTTGCCCAGTGCTGGAGAGGCCGTGGCCAATCCGGCGGTGATGGGCGATTTTTCAATCAGATCGCTCCTCTTGTCGTCCATGGCGGCGCGACAACAATAGACGAAGAGTAGACTAACCGTAAACAAGAATAGTTTTGGTCAAGAATCATGCACAAGGGTAATTGTGTCTCCTCAGACGCAAACTACGTTCAAACGAATTATAAAAGGAATATTATATGCTCAATGGCAGTATAATCAATTAGAAGATCTTTGTAATCCTATTTATATGAAATAAATGTTTGGAATGGCCTTACTGCGAAGCGCTATGTTTAGAGTCCTAAAAATGTAATTGTCTCAGCAGTCGCTTATCTCAACCGTCTATTTGAATCCAACGGTGACTTTAGAAATTAGTTTCAACAGCTTCCATGTCTCCGTGATCAGTCTTACAGAGTCCAAACCAACTCAAATTTACTATATTACAAAGCTGGTTCAAAACGGCTTCCCTAAAGGTATCCACGTCAGCACGAAAAACTCAACCGTTGGATCTAGCTTTGATGGTCACCAGGATTTCCCAGACATTCCTAGCCAGTCAACTTTCCATCGTGCTTCAGTCTATCCTAGAAGCTTCGAGATTCCGCTCGACGAAACCAGTCCTTGTCCTCACACAGCGTTCGAGTGCCTTCGTTCCCTGCCCCAAACGCTGCCTCGCTGGCCCTGGTCCCTTAGGCCAGGTGTTAGGTGCTTTGTCCATTCGCAGCGATGCAACCCGACAGCCATGAGCTTCCTTCTCCCCTCCCCGTTGCCGCCTCAAACGCTACCTCGCTGGCCTGGGTGCCCATATAGGTGCTCCGTCCATCGCTGTGACGCACGTCGGCCGGCAGAAGCTTCTTCTTTCTTCTCCCCTCTCCCTCTCCTCAAGCGTTGCTACGGTGATAATTTGCTGCACCGTTCGCTCTTCTTCTTGTGGATAAGAATATTTCTTAATTATTCTTTTCAGTACGCACGGTTAGTCTTCAGAATGCTGGTGCTTTCTAGAACTAGCAATAAAAAAGAAAGGGTGACGGGCTTGGTGACTGGCAGCGAGGGTTCTCCATCCCTGGACTTCTCCCTTTTGTGCAAACGCCATCGGGTGCCGCGGCACGCGCTTGCTGTAGCAAGCGAGGAATAGGTGAGAAATCCTCTTCGCTTTACCTTTGATTTCTTTCGCACACTTTGCTTCTTCAGCTTCTTCAACGCCAATGCTCTTGATATCTGTTTTAGGCTACGGTCACCATCCCACACCGGATTTTGTTTGGGTCATGCCACAAGCAGCAGGATGATGACATCACTGCGGGGTGAAGCGACAATCCCATCTCCGTCGTGGGAATCATGGGTGAGCGCTTCGCTCTTGGTGGTTTCGCCTGTTTTTCCTGGTAGTCTTAGGTACTACTATTGCTTACCTGGCCATCGCTGGCACTATTTTTTGCGGTATCTAGTGGGTTCAACTATGACAATTATCCTCACCTATGTAAACCCTAGATTGATGGATTTTTTAATAGCTAAATAGCAGTTCTAGCCGACTATTTAGACTTCCCTGTGTATGGTGTTCGTTGGAGCATTTTCATTTGGGAGCATCGTGCGAAAGTCTGAATGCCAGATTAAGAATGCCAATAATTACTCACAGCCAGATTAATCTAGCCATATGTCGTTGGTTTTTTGTTTTCATTTGGGAGCTTTCGCCACATTAACAATTGAACTGCAAAGTCTAGACATATGTCGTTGGATCTTTTTATTGCGAAATCTAGCAACTAGGAATTACTTCAACCTAGTAAAAATATGTTTATCTTGTTGATACATAATGTAGTACTTTTAGCAGGGAATTTAAGGACGACATAGATAAGTAATTTAGTGTTTATCATTTATATATCCCAAAACATAGTGGCTCATGCAATCATTTTATCATGATGTCATATTCTTTTCTTCTATTTTATTGATTTTTATAAGCAGACACTTTTGTTGATTTGAGAAGGCCTCAGTTCTTCTTTTTCTTCCTTTCTATTTCCCTTTTCTTCTTCGCGTATGAGTTATGACCAAAACTTTTGTAAGTGTTGACCAACAAAAAAAAAGGATTTCTAGCTAGGAATCACTCATGGCAGTAGTGTCAAGAGAACATGTGAAACTCTAAATGCCATACTTTGCAGAATGTTTCAAACCATTCCATGCATGCCAACACATGTAGAATGAGTTGCAAATACTTATTTGTTTGACAACTGCAAACTAAAATAGATGGTAAACCAAACCTTACAAGTTACATTTACATAATTAAGTCTAAGCATTACCAGCTACTATTGTTTTATTGTTTTCTTTCTAACCATACTAATTGAACAATGCTGCTTTAGATCCCTTTTCTTAGCAATTAATGGTTTACTTTGTGTTTAATAGTCTGTTCGTGAAAGAAATACTAACAACGACACTATGTTCCATACATATTGAAATGCATGAGTAATCATATATTTCTTATTCATCTTTATGTCTAATTCTTCTATGGGTTATGCCTATTCATTTGACAGTTTCTAATGCATCTGTTTTTGCTCCTTAGTACCTAAGTTACAAGCAATATTAAATTTATCCACCTTATTTACCAAAAGGCATTTGTTTAACACCCTTTTGGTACATGTCTCTTCTGCAGATGTCCCTTTTGTAGAGGTTCAATCAGTTCCAAATTTTCCAAATCTTTTTCCTCTTTACAAATAGAAGTCCACTTGCGGTAGAACAACACAATGCATTCCATAAATACTATTAGCAGTGCAACAATATGTTGCATACATACTATTTTTTTAAGTTCCAAACATCATTAATCAATTAATAACTTAGTTAATGAAATGGAGATTCATATATTTTTCTTTTGTTTTTTTGTATACCATGATTTCCATGGAGCTGCGTTTATTCGTTTCACATCTTCTAAGGGTACTACCTTTCTTTTGCATAGGTACGTTAATTTTTTATTGTGTTTCATTTCATCTAAACTCATTACAATTATGTGTTCTTTTACATGGACTATTAATATTGCCACTGTAATATTCATTGCATTACACCACTTTACTGTTGTTCAGGGACATATGTATTCCTTAAAAAGTTGCTTCCATGTAATTTGCAGATATGTGGTTTTGCTAATAGACCAAAAAAGGTAAGTACTCATACATTCATTATTTCTCTTGGCGTCGAACATTTCCATAGAGATACGAGGTTTGGCTAAATAAATACTGACAAAATATGTTCTACACATATTAAAATATGTAGCCCACTACCTATGTGTGTCTGAAAACAAATATTTCTAAAGAATGTGTATGGATTTGTCTATAACAAATGGAGAGAGATTAGTTGCAACATCGAGTACAAGGACAACAACTAAAGAGTCTCTTTTGTAGCTTTCCAATTTATCTGTATGTAATAAATTGTGCTACATCATAAAAAGACAAGATTGTCAGCTCATTAAAAGATGATACCAATGAAGAACAAGAGGTACAATCTATTCCACTTTCCCTAATGTGACATCCCAATATTTTTCTAAACTAAAAATCACACACTTTTTCAAAATAAACTCTATTTGATTAAATCAAATTATTTTCAAAAATAATATAATCACAATATAATAATAACACGAATAATAAAAATATTATTAGCTAAAAACAAACTATATTATCTTAAAGTTAAATTTTAAAACTCTTTTTGAGAAGGTACGCTAGATTTACTCATGTATCTATTTATTTAATCGCTCTACAAACAAGAGTCCACGTTTGGCATCAAGTAGTCGTGGTTCCTTCTTGCTACTTCCTCGTACTGCTCCTAATCCATCTTTTCACTTGGTGAAATAGTAGCACTCAGCAACACCCAATTTAGTGAGCTACAAACCAAACTGCAGCAGCCGGATTCTCTCCTCTCCTCGTTGTCCTCCCCGTCTCAGCACTCCACCGTGAATTCTGCCATAGCCATCAACACCACAACAAAGTCTGAGCAGCTCGCGTCTCGTCATCAGCAGCACGCGTGCGCAGCACACCGTATGGCCGCGTATACTGTCGTCATTGCTACATCACAAGTTGTTCCCCTTATCCGAGTCTCGTGCACCTCGCCATGTTCAATGCCGACGTCTCCGCTGCAAAACCATATGCGTCTCGACTGTCGGACACGACGTAGCGTCGTGATTCCCTCCCTCTTGGCTCTACCCACGTCGAAGCAGCCTGCCTCAGCTCATCGCCAGGAATAGCAAGCATGCACACACAACCTATCTGACGGGTGGCGCGTGCTTGCACAGTTTGTCGCACCTCCGTGAATGCATGGCTGCCCCTGCCATAGCCGCCTATAAAGAGGAGCCCATGAACGCCAGTTCATTGCATGCAGCCGAGTTGCTCGGAACATTGCTCGCCACCTAGTTCTTCCTTGAGTCGTTGCAGCAGTAGCCCCATAGGGTAGCTCGACTGCAGAGCCGATCCCAGAAGAAGACTAGCCAGAGCCTATCGACCAGGAGCCCAATGTCGAGGAGGAGTACGTGAGTGAAGGCAAGTCTCATCGACCTCTTACGCTGTTGGTGTTTGCTCCCAAGTGAGGAAAATATAAAACATGGTAGACATAGCAGTGGCATGTAATGATACACCTAATACTGAGTGAATGAGAGAAACCTTTGATTGATGCCTTGATGCATGTTAATTGTATAAATATTGATACATTGACACTTGATGAAACTAGATGGCGATGAAACCAGAGTAGTAGGGTAAGTGTTGGTGCATGCGCTACTGTGGTGGTAGACTTGCGACCGAGTTGCCGTGGTGACACCTCAGGTTTGCTGGTTCTGGTTGGTGGCTGCTCTGGTGAGCCATAAGGACCATGTGTTGGGGTGCCAACTCACATAACTCATTTCCAGTGCGTCCACACAAGCTTGTATAGGCAAGCCTTGGCCTAATCCCACTGGCTGGCCTGGTAGTCGCTCGAGGTGGACATGTTTAGGGTTAGGGACTCGAGTGGTCAGAACCCGGGGTTGTGGGAGGCTAGGCAAGGTTGAGCCATAGCTAGGTGTCGGCTATGACAGAACCGTCTTGGGATGGTGATGTGCGTGTGGGTACCGCGTACAACCTCTGCAGAGTGAATAATCCATTTGAATGGTCCGTGTCCTCGGTATAGGACAGGTTATGGTGTGGACACTTCAACTAGATGAGCTACCTATTGGCTATGGAGGATGGTTATGGGTTTTACTTTTAGTTTGCACTCATTAATCACTTATACATTTAACATTTGTCAATGATTCATGCATAATGTAACTCCCTCACCGTAAGGGCGAGGTGGGACTTGCTGAGTACCTTTGTGCTCACCCGTTGATGATTTGTTGCAGAGGATCCTGACTTTGTGCCCGACGAGTAGCGGGTTCCTACACCCAAGTCCCCTGTGGTGCCATTGTGTTGTAGCAGACGCCATGTCCGATGAGGAGCTCACAGTCGCGTTCTTCGCCAACACTATTTTATTTATATTTTCTATTATCATATTATTAGAATGTACTAAATAAAAGTCTTGTATGTTATGGAACCACTTGAGCATGGTACTGGAACTCTTTATTCTAGTATATCTATGCATGTTTAGTTTCGGTCATTAGACCGAGACGCTTCAAGTGATATCAGAGGCATACTTGGCTGTAAGGCGCGCCACGTTACCTAAACAAGCCTGTAGGAGCCCTAGGACGGTCATCCCTTACACCTACAAATCCTTGACAAACTTACCTTGTTATGCTAACCTCATCTCCTTGAACAATCAGATGGCTGGTGACTGGGTAACCACCTATTGCCTTGAAGAAGATGGTTTTCCGAAGGTGCTCTATGCCACAACTGTCCACCTCGGCATCATGGATCGTCCGGAGTATGTGGGCAGAGAATACATGGAGCGTGGAACCAAAGCCTGCCAGGTCTCCATCCACATCGGCGCCAGCGACAATTTCCCAGAAGTGAGGCCTTGGAGCATCACTACGACCGGTCACTGCCTGAAGGACACATACCAGCTAACCGCACGGAAGGCTCTTTGGTACTTGTGCCAGTTGTTTGAATGGCACTTGGGTTCCACACCCATGAAGTACTTTCCACTGCTGGATCACAATCGTCCCGCTTGGGCAGTCCGGATTCGCAACTTGGGGAGTCTGGGAAGCCTCGAAGCAGCTGAGAAAGACCCCACGATTGTCGCTATGTCGGGCTATATGCTCAGTATCGATGACCTGTGCAACCAATTGTGCCGGCGTGTGAGAGCCCTGACTCAGCGTGCTGAGGAAGCAGAAGTCCGTTGGAGGAAGTCAAGGTTGGACTGGGCCCAGGCAGAAGCCTGTGTGGCTAACGCAGAAAGCCGCGTCGCCCTTGCAGAAGAGAAACTTTGGGAGCAAGCTTACCACCATAGCAAGCTCTTGAGGGACATCTCCCTGGTGGACCGTGTCAAGCGCAAAGACCCTCACCCCTAGAACTCTGATGGAACCAATGTGCTTGAAGGAACCCCGTTGTACCTGTTCCAGCCCTGCAGAAGGATTTGTGGACCGGCATCACCCACACCTCCTGCATCGCCTCGGCCAAATGATGAAGAAGGCCCTAGAGAGACCGTCGTAGGGACTGATGTTTAAGTTGTATCGGTCACCCCTTAGGGCTGGACCTCTAAAAAAATGTGTACCCCTGCTGTATTAAAACTATGATTGGTGTGCTTGCTTGGTGCTTGAATGATTGATGTTTGTGTGCTTTTGTGTGACCCCACTAAATCCAAAAATAAAACAACACTTAAAATTTTTCAACCAAAATGGGACTAAATAAACTGCTAAATGTCAATTTTAAAAAAACCTTAAAATTGCTTTTAGCAACATTTTCCCTAAGAAGTTACTAACATACCTAATATTCTACACAGATGTCACGCCGCTCTAACCGAGTTATGGGTGCTCATGGTGCGGGTCGTGGGGACGAGTCTAGTCACGCTCTCCCCAGACTGTCTGAGAACCCTGCTGACTCGATAGAGAGCCACCCTCTACCCCAAGCCCCTCCTGCCCTTGCTCCTGTCGACCTAGCAACCATGATGTATCAGCAGAATAGACTTCTAGAAGCTCTAGTGACCACTATCACAGCTCGAGCTCAAGGAAATCAAGGCAATCCCAGACCTGTAGCTCATCATAATGGCAATGGCAGCATCATTGCAGATTTCCACCGCTTGCAACCACCAAAGTTTGGGGGATCTGACAACCCGATCGAGGCAGATGATTGGTTGCGTGAGATTGAGATGAAGCTTGAGGTTGTCCATGCCGATGATAGGGACAAGGTCTTACTTGCAGTGCAGCAATTAAGGGGACAGGCTCTTGCTTGGTGGCAAAGTTATCGAGAGGTTAATGAAGATGCAGTTGTGATGGGGTGGGTTGATTTTGTCAAGATCTTTCGAGAGCATCATATTCCTAGCAGTATGATGAAGCTTAAGAAAGATGAGTTCAGAAAGCTTCGTCAAGGCGCCATGTCCGTGTCAGAATATCTTCACAAGTTTACAGAATTGTCTCGTTATGCTCCTGAAGATGTCAATGATGATGAGAAGAAGCAGGAAGCCTTTCTTAGTGGCCTTAACTTTGAGATCAGGACCCTTGTGGAAGTCACAGTCCATAATGACTTTAATGCCATGGTTAACAGAGCAATCACCACCGAAAGAAACAAAAAGGCAGAGTTCAATGAGCGCAAGCGTCGATTTGAGAGCAAGAAGCCCCAACAGCCTGAGAAGTTTTAGAGAACTCAGTTTCCTGCTCACTCAGGCCATCAGAGCCAGGGTGCAATGCCGCCCAAAACGCACCCAAGTTCTTTCCAGAAGCCAGCTCAATCAGCTCCGCTCCAGAAGACTCAAAGCACTTTTCGTACTCAACAGATTGGTGGAGGAAGCCAAGTGACCAATATGAGAGCATGTTTCCATTGCCGTGAGATAGGCCATCTCATTGCCAATTGCCCATACAAGAATCAACCAGCACCGTCAGTTTTCTCCAACTCTATGAATGGACCAAGACAACCAACTGGAGCTAACCGTACCGCACCAGCTAAAAGTCAACAATCATTTGGAAAAGCCAAAGTGAACCATGTATATGCAGAAGAAGCTAAAGAAGCACCAGGGTGATATTTAGTGAGTTCCTAGTTAACTCAGTTTTAGCTTCAGTGCTTTTTGATTCTAGAGCGTCACACTCCTTTATATCGTCGCATTTTGTGGAAAAGAATGATATACCTACTATAGCCCTTAAGAGGCCACTAATGACCCGTTCCCCTGGAGGTCATATTCCCTGCCACTTGGGTGTCATAGACCTCCCTATAAACCTAAGTGGGGTATCCTTCCTTGCCGACCTTGTGGTTCTTGCTTCCAAGGGCATAGATGTCATACTCGGTATGGATTGGCTCACTAAACACTAAGGTAACATAGCATGTGCTGAGAGGGTGAAAGTTCCCTTTGACCCGGGAACAGGATCTGGATGTCGCCTAGAGGGGGGGGTGAATAGGCGAATAAAACTTATTACTTTAAAACTTAAATTCTTACTCTACTCGAAGACTTAGTACGCAGTGGAGTGAGAAGACTCTTCGAGTAGGTTGCAGCGGAATCAGAGATCCTGTCTCAAAAGTGTCCTGCACTTCAAATAAAGCTTATACCACAGATAAGTATTGAAGTGCAGATATAAAGACGAGTAAGACAGAGAGTCAGGATACAATACAGAACAGAGCACACAGACGCAAGGATTTATCCCGAGGTTCGGCCAAGCCTGAAATGCTTGCCTAGTCCTCGTTGGAGTTAGCCACACCTGGGCTTGGAGTCTATTTCAACTCCTTCCTCCGTTTGCTCAGATCTGTCAGTATGACAGATAGAGCCTTTCACTATTGAGTGGGGGTACAACAGAACCGCGGCTGCTTACAAACTTCTTGGCAGCACCCCGGCAGAGTAACGATATGCTCAAGACCTTGCACTAGCTCTTAGCAGCACTACTCCTCTCTCTAAAGGCTTATAGTCGTGCCTTCTACACAAACTATAGAGTTACACACAAGAGGGAGAGCGAGAATTGATTCCAATGAAGTCTACACTTGTTGGCTGCGCTTGTATTTTGCTGGAGGCGCCTAGGGGTCCCTTTTATAGGCATAAGGGGCCTAGGAGCCGTTGGAAGCAAACCAGGAAGGCAAATCTTGCCTTCTGTCGGGTGGCGCACCGGACAGTCCGGTGCACACCGGACACTGTCCGGTGCCCGATTTCTTTCCTAAAATGGCGCGACCGACCGTTGCAGATCTGGGAGCCGTTGGCGCACCGGACAGTCCGGTGCCGTCTTCCGACCGTTGGCTCCGCCACGTGTCCCGCGCAGATTGCGCGGCCGACCGTTGGCTCACCGACCGTTGGCTCACCGGACAGTCCGGTGCACACCGGACAGTCCGGTGAATTTTAGCCGTACGCCGTCGGCGAATTCCCGAGAGCGGCCAATTCGAGCCGAGTCAGCCTGGCGCACCGGACACTGTCCGGTGCACACCGGACAGTCCGGTGCTCCAGACCGGGCTGGGTCTTGGCAGCACACAGCCAAGTCTTTTCTCCTCTTCTCTCTTCTTCTTCTTTCTGTTTCTAACACTTAGACAAATATATTAGTACACAAAAACAATGTACTAAGGCTTAGAAACATACCTTTACTTCATTATTATATCCATAGCATTTCACATGCTTAAGCTTTGATGTTGGACTCATAAATCATCAAGTCGGCTTGACTTGATCTAGATTGACATTTCTTAGCTCCAACATCCTGTAAAGGTCACATAGAACATCTCCAAACAAAGGAACAACCCAAACTAAAGATTAAGGTGAACTTAGCTCTTTTGGGCTGCTTCCAGTTCTAGTTTTGACACTTGTTCTCCTTCTAGTGACCTTGATCTCTTTCTTAGAGCTTGGTCTTGAGCCTTATGACTTACACCACATAACCGTAGCTGTTACCTCATTGGTTGTAAGTCACGTCCTTATGTAGTGATCCTTGACGTGCCGTAGCTGTTCTCAACTCGATCACCCTTGACTTTGCAAGCCTTCTTCTTCACCCTTGGCTTTGGGTTCCTCAGCCTCCTTGACCTTCTCCCGTGCACTTGGTACCTCGAAGCTTTTCTTGCCTCCGTCCTTGGGTTGATCAGTTGTCTCTGAGCTACGCACCCGAGTCTCACTTTATACAATGTCCATCTTACTTGTGATGTCCACTATGTATCCATAATCCAGTTCTTGGACAATCACATTTGTTCACTTGTGTTGAACCCTGTAAGCTTTACCTTAAGCACCTGTTCAACACTTAGTACACTTGTTAGTCCTTTAATTGAGTTGTCATCCAAACACCAAAACTCACAAGAGAGCTTTCAATCTCCCCCTTTTTGGTGATTGATGGCAACACAATTAAAGCTTACATACGAATAAGATTTGAAGCACAAATTTTGAATTCTAAGTTTATAGAATGCTCCCCCTAAATATGTGCTTACTTCAAAAACATAATTTTGGCCTCAGACGCCAATTTGCACATACTTAGGCAATTCGAAACATTTCTATATCTTAGCAATTTTGGAATGCATTGTATCTAGAATCAAACCATGATGCTATAACACACAAATGCACATAATCAGAGTTAAACACTATTCAAATTTGTGGATATATCACAGGAATATCAACCTACCACTATTCACCATTAAGATACCAATTCGACCTAATACCAATTCAAACTAAGACACTAAATTTAAGACAATCTTAAAGCACCATGACAATCTTAAAACACCATTAACCACATGACTATCTATTACACTATAGAGGCCAAATAATTCATAGCAACGGAAGCACTAGTACATGCAACACATAATGACAATCTTAAAACACCATTAACCACATGACTATCTATTACACTATAGAGGCCAAATAATTCATAGCAACGGAAGCACTAGTACATGCAACACATATAATACTGCAGGAAGCATATGAATAACACACTAGCAAAGCTTAAACTAACAGTACATGCAACACATATAATACTGCAGGAAGCATATGAATAACACACTAGCAAAGCTTAAACTAACACACCCCTTAGGATAAGCTTTCCTCTCAAGTTGAGATAAGCTTTAATGCACAAATTCTCCCCCTTTGACATCAAACACCAAAAACCATACTCGAGCAGGAACATAGGATGATGTCAAGGGACAGCAGGGTGACGAGGGGAAAAACGACTATCTAAAACTCCCCCTTACTTATTGAACATATGCACTATCAACATTTAGGTAAGATACATATATGCAAAAAGATTTACTCCCTTTGTACCTTTACCATGTTGTAGTGTACTTCCCATCTTGAAAGTCGTTAATCTCTCGAGAGCTTCTCTACACTCTTGCCTGATTCTTTATCCTAACTTTTCCTTGTTGCTAAGACACCAAACTTAGAACAAGTTATAATATTGGGCACAAGAAGAAACTTCTATTCTAATGATTATCAAAAGATGTCAATTGAAGCAAACTATCACAGCTACCAATTGAAAGATACCAATTGCAAAGTTCATTTATTATCATAGCTCCATGATATTTAAGAATAAGCATCTATTATCACCAGATATTATAGAGCATGAGCAATCTAAAGATATACAATTACTCATGACTTAAGATACCAATTACTGGACTTACAGAGGTACCTAAGTCCTGATTGCTCCATTTCATGCTCATCTTCTCTTTTCCACCTTGAGACTGTACAAGATTGCTCAAGAAACAGTTAGTCTCAAAAGACACAAGTTATGTGTGCTCCCCCTCAAGTTGTGCATCAAGTATTTGAATGACTTGCACTTTGCACATTCTAGCTTCCTCAGAACTAGAGGGGTTCACAACATACCTTGGTCAAGGCATACTCTATCCCTTTCATCACACAAGGATGCCAATTTGAATATCAATTGTATAGTTGACTTAATACAACAATGCATGCCTCAAGGAGTATAACATTTTACAGGCAACCTAGGCATGCTTCATACATGATAATCATTGCACCACATATATCAATTGAAAACGACAAGATCATACATATAAAGCGCAATGTCTAAGTACACCATGATTAAGAAGGTTCCTTAGGTACACCAAAAGAAACAACATTTTAAAGCATAAAGCACCTAAGCCAAGATACTACAAATTGAAAGGCAAGAACATAGCTATGATCACAATCAACGGAACTTCAAGATATTCAATGAAATTGCATAGTTCCATTCTCCATACCTTTGCCTTTTACCTGAATGCCATGAGATTCATTCTTTTAGGTAGTGTGTAGTGAGAGCACCTTTTGTCACCAATTTAGGGCTCCTTTTGCTCATGCACCTCATAGCTCGAGAGGGTGCATTAGAGACACAACATGGATTTCTTGTTTTGGTATACACAGAGTACCAAGACAAAGTAATCATGTGAACATGGACTAAACAAAACTATCATGCTTGCACATAGGTTAATCATTAAAAAAACACATAGCATGACTTACAAAAAGATACATGTTTATCCACATACACCAAGAGAGTTAATCATGGTGGATATATCAAATGAAAAGCTACCAATTGAATGATTCAAGAGATATACCCTATAAAGCACACAATCACGATTTAAGCAAGCATGATTATGATCTTGGAAATCATGGATCATTAATTGAAAGATATTCAACACAAGCAATCTCAAAAGCATAACTACTCCAAGGATAGGTATAGCACGACAATCCAACTTAAAAGCAATGCTGATTAGAAATAATGCACTTAAGATACACGGGTACCGTCCTTTGGAGATCAAGTTGCAGATTCTCATCAAAGTCCTTCGCTTGATTCACCAATAATGATCAAGGACATCTACAACTTATTTAACTCGAGATGAACATGGGATTAGTATTGCACAATAATTCAACCTTGGGTCAATAAATAGACATTAAAATTGATAGCTTAAGCATAGAGTTTGAATTAACCATCTTAAGCTCTCCCAGGGTCTCCAGTCCATCTCGAGGCACATGCATGGTCTAGTTGGCATGGTTTGGTACCCATCTCGAGATGGGTCCATAACGTTCATCTAAAAGGGCCTTTGGTACCCAAATAGCAGTTGTGCTAGTTCTAGGTGATCTCATTACTAATCTAGCACAAGTGTATGATTTGGGTCTCCTAAGCGAATAAGATTGAGATAAATTTACTTGTTTAGGAACCTTACCCTTCTTACATACCTTAGGTAGATGACCATGCTCACCACACATGTAGCAGAAGCGTCGCTCAACCTGACTTGACACTTGTTGTTTGTCTTTTTGCTTAGTGAGGGTCATCTTGGAGGGTGCACGTTTTTGATTCTTCATGAGCGGACATGAAGTGATCATATGGTCCTTATCGTTGCATCCAAAGCATCTCCTCATTCCTTCATCCTTGTCTTTGTGTGGACAAGACGCAATGAAGTGACCTAATTCCTTGCACTTGAAGCACCTCCTTTTTCCTCTTCCCTTTTTGCTCTTGGATGACATAGAGAGATGATCAGTGCAAACAACATGACTAATTGAATTTTTACCTTTTTCCTTGTTCATGTTGATTTCTTCATTTATAGCTTTGGGAACATTCTTCTTATTGAGCTTAACACTTGCTGTAGTTTTTCCTTTCTCAAGCTTCTTCACTACGCGCCTGTGGATATCTTGAGAGAGTTGAGCTAAGCGTCTTCTCCTCAGTTGTCGTTGCTTCTTGTTCCCACAGAATTTCTTTTGTGACCCTAAAACTTGTTGCTCAATCAATGATTGGCTTTCTTTTGAGCAACAAGGGTTAGCACATGATGATATACAATTCAAATGCGCACACGTGCGAGAATGGGGTTCACATGAATTTAAGTTTGAAATTACAACCTCATGAGCAATATTAAGCATGATATGGTCATCAACTAATTCATTATGAGAATAAGATAGCATATCATATTTTTCACTTAGAGCAAGTTTTTCTAAATTTATCATTTCTACTTGACTCTTAAGCATAGAATTCTCAGTTTTAAGTTGAGCAACATCAGATAATACATCATGATTATTTCTTTGCTCAAATAAAATAGATTCATACCGATGGACCAAATTATCATGAGAGCACTTTAGCTCCTCATGTTCTTTGGTCATCTTCTCCAGGCTGTCGTTGGTTTTGATGAGAGTCTCCTCTAGCCTGAGAAGCGTCTCGCCTTGTTCCTTGTTCCTCCTCAACAACTTAACCAAGAGCACTTTGTCTTCTTTGTTGAGATGGGTGTAGAAACGGTGAATCTCCTCTTCTTCCACATCATCGGTCTCATTTTCCCTGTCATTAATGTCAGTGGAAGCCAAATAGGAAAATGTACCTTGAGGTGATGAAGATTCATCCTCGCTATCATCCTCATATTCCTCCTCATCATGGCTTTTGTCTCCACCGTCATTGTTAGCAATAAAACACTTATTATTAGTGGAGACCAAACCTGTCGACGAGGTGGATTCATCGTTGGGTGCCCATCGTTCTTGATCTTCTCCCTTTGAAAGGTTAGCATCACAAGCAATATAGGGAGTACAATTTGCCACACAATATTTTACTTTAATTCTATTCCATAAATCATGAGCATCAACAAATAAATCATTATCACTACTCATGATGGCAAAATAAGCACCTCTAGAAAGAGAATCAACCAAGATGCTGCAAGCACGGTGATTGAGAGAAAAACATCTTAGTTCATCATTAGAGGGAGTTTTACTAATACTAATATCAGATGGAAAAATACTTCTCCTAAAGATCTGTCTCAAATCAGGATCAACACTCATGAAAGCATTATAAATAGAGACAGACCAAGATTTGTAATTAGAGCCATTGCCTAAAAGAAGTTCTACAGTTACCTCTTGTGACGACATCGTTATCTCCGGACGGCTAAGCCCACACTGGAGAGGCCTAGCTCTGATACCAATTGAAAGTTCCCTTTGACCCGAGAACAGGATCTGGATGTCGCCTAGAGGGGGGGGGGTGAATAGGCGAATAAAACTTATTACTTTAAAACTTAAATTCTTACTCTACTCGAAGACTTAGTACGCAGTGGAGTGAGAAGACTCTTCGAGTAGGTTGCAGCGGAATCAGAGATCCTGTCTCAAAAGTGTCCTGCACTTCAAATAAAGCTTATACCACAGATAAGTATTGAAGTGCAGATATAAAGACGAGTAAGACAGAGAGTCAGGATACAATACAGAACAGAGCACACAGACGCAAGGATTTATCCCGAGGTTCGGCCAAGCCTGAAATGCTTGCCTAGTCCTCGTTGGAGTTAGCCACACCTGGGCTTGGAGTCTATTTCAACTCCTTCCTCCGTTTGCTCAGATCTGTCAGTATGACAGATAGAGCCTTTCACTATTGAGTGGGGGTACAACAGAACCGCGGCTGCTTACAAACTTCTTGGCAGCACCCCGGCAGAGTAACGATATGCTCAAGACCTTGCACTAGCTCTTAGCAGCACTACTCCTCTCTCTAAAGGCTTATAGTCGTGCCTTCTACACAAACTATAGAGTTACACACAAGAGGGAGAGCGAGAATTGATTCCAATGAAGTCTACACTTGTTGGCTGCGCTTGTATTTTGCTGGAGGCGCCTAGGGGTCCCTTTTATAGGCATAAGGGGCCTAGGAGCCGTTGGAAGCAAACCAGGAAGGCAAATCTTGCCTTCTGTCGGGTGGCGCACCGGACAGTCCGGTGCACACCGGACACTGTCCGGTGCCCGATTTCTTTCCTAAAATGGCGTGACCGACCGTTGCAGATCTGGGAGCCGTTGGCGCACCGGACAGTCCGGTGCCGTCTTCCGACCGTTGGCTCCGCCACGTGTCCCGCGCAGATTGCGCGGCCGACCGTTGGCTCACCGACCGTTGGCTCACCGGACAGTCCGGTGCACACCGGACAGTCCGGTGAATTTTAGCCGTACGCCGTCGGCGAATTCCCGAGAGCGGCCAATTCGAGCCGAGTCAGCCTGGCGCACCGGACACTGTCCGGTGCACACCGGACAGTCCGGTGCTCCAGACCGGGCTGGGTCTTGGCAGCACACAGCCAAGTCTTTTCTCCTCTTCTCTCTTCTTCTTCTTTCTGTTTCTAACACTTAGACAAATATATTAGTACACAAAAACAATGTACTAAGGCTTAGAAACATACCTTTACTTCATTATTATATCCATAGCATTTCACATGCTTAAGCTTTGATGTTGGACTCATAAATCATCAAGTCGGCTTGACTTGATCTAGATTGACATTTCTTAGCTCCAACATCCTGTAAAGGTCACATAGAACATCTCCAAACAAAGGAACAACCCAAACTAAAGATTAAGGTGAACTTAGCTCTTTTGGGCTGCTTCCAGTTCTAGTTTTGACACTTGTTCTCCTTCTAGTGACCTTGATCTCTTTCTTAGAGCTTGGTCTTGAGCCTTATGACTTACACCACATAACCGTAGCTGTTACCTCATTGGTTGTAAGTCACGTCCTTATGTAGTGATCCTTGACGTGCCGTAGCTGTTCTCAACTCGATCACCCTTGACTTTGCAAGCCTTCTTCTTCACCCTTGGCTTTGGGTTCCTCAGCCTCCTTGACCTTCTCCCGTGCACTTGGTACCTCGAAGCTTTTCTTGCCTCCGTCCTTGGGTTGATCAGTTGTCTCTGAGCTACGCACCCGAGTCTCACTTTATACAATGTCCATCTTACTTGTGATGTCCACTATGTATCCATAATCCAGTTCTTGGACAATCACATTTGTTCACTTGTGTTGAACCCTGTAAGCTTTACCTTAAGCACCTGTTCAACACTTAGTACACTTGTTAGTCCTTTAATTGAGTTGTCATCCAAACACCAAAACTCACAAGAGAGCTTTCAGAGGGCAGTGACAATCACCAACCATCAAGGGGTAACAATTACATGTTTGATCCACCCTGGCTTGTTAGAGGCAATGGTGAACCACATTCAGGCAGAATCACTAGAAGATGTGCCGATAGTTCAAGAGTTTGTCGATGTGTTTCTGGATGAACTTCCCGGCATGCCTCCTGAGCGTGATGTGGAGTTCACTATTGATCTCATTCCGGGAACCAAGCCGATAGCCAAGAATGCTTATCGATTAGCAGCCCCAGAGCTTGCAGAGTTAAAGAAGCAACTTGAAGAGCTTCCACAAAAGGGTTTCATTAGACCAGCTGTATCACCTTGGGGAGCCCCAGTGCTCTTCGTGAAGAAGAAAGATGGCAACATGAGGCTATGTGTGGACTACCGTGATTTGAATGCCGTCACAATCAAGAACAAGTATCCCCTGCCCCGAATTGATGACGTATTTGATCAACTCAGAGGAGCTAAGTACTTCTCCAAGATTGATCTAAGGTCAGGTTACCACCAGCTTAGAGTTCGACAAGAAGATATCTCCAAGACAACATTTAGAACTCGTTATGGTCAATATGAGTTCACAGTGATGCCTTTTGGTCTAACAAATTGAAAGGGAAATAGGATCAAACCTTTTCCTATATGAATTTTGGTGGTTGAATTGCCCAACACAAATTATTGGACTAACTAGTTTGCTCTAGAAAATATGTTCTATAGGTGCCAAAGGTTCACAACAAACCAACACAAGTCAAAAGAAAAGGTTCAAAACAAAGGAGCAAGTATACCGAAGGCAGCCCTGGTCTGGCACACCGGACTGTCCGGTGTGCCACCGGACAGTGTCCAGTGCACCAGGGAGAATTATATCAAACTTGCCAGCTTCGGGAATTTGGGAGGCCGCTCCGCTATAATTCACTGGACTGTCAGGTGTAGCACCGGACTGTCCGGTGTGCCAGCGGAGCAACGACTACTTCGCGCCAACGGTCGTCTGCAGAGGAATTAAATGCGCTACAGTGCGCGCCTGCACGCGCAGAAGTCAGAGCAGGCGCCAGAAGGCGCACCGGACAGTCTACAGGACCAGTCCGGTGCACCACCGGACTGTCCGATGGCCCCACAAGTCAGATCTCCAACGGTCGAACCCTAACGGCCGGGTGACATGGCTGGCACACCGGACTGTCCGGTGCGCCCGTCGACAGCAGCCTTCACCAACGGCTACTTTGGTGGTTGGGGCTATAAATACCCCCAACCACCCTCCATTCATTGCATCCAAGTTTTCGGCCTTCACACCTCATACAAGAGCTATAGCATTCAATACGAGACACAAACAAAGAGATCAAATCCTATCCCAAGTCTGGAATCACTCCAAACAAATTAGTGGCTAGAGAGAGAGATATTTGTGTTCATTTGACCTCTTGCGCTTGGATTGCTTTTCTTCTTCCTTCTTTCTTGTGCTCAACTCACTTGTAATCAAAACAAGAGACACCAAGTTGTGGTGGTCCTTGAAGTGGACTTAGTGTCCCATTTGATTGAAGAGAAAGACTCACTCGGTCTAAGTGACCGTTTGAGAGAGGGAAAGGGTTGAAAGAGACCTGGTCTTTGTGACCACCTCAACGGGGAGTAGGTTTGCAAGAACCAAACTCGGTAAAACAAATCACCGTGTGATCCATTCTTATTTGCTTGTGATTTGTTTTTGACCTCTCTTTTGGACTTGTTTATATTTCTAACGCTAACCCTGGCTTGTAGTTGTGCTTAAGTTTATAATTTTTAGATTCCGCCTATTCACCCCCCTCTAGGCAACTTTCAATTGGTATCAAAGCCCGGTGCTTCATTAAGAGCCTAACCGCTTGAAGTGATGTCGGGAGATCACGCCAAGAAGGAGATGGTGACCGGCGACAAACCCGTTACAAGCCACGGGAAGGCTCCATCGGGAGAGTCTCGCAACAAGGGGAAGGAGAAGGAATCCCCTTCACACAAGTCGCATCGGAGTGGCGAAAAGAAGAAGAAGATGAGGAAGGTGGTCTACTACGAGACCGACTCTTCATCGCCATCCACCTCCGGCTCCGACGCGCCGTTCGTAACTTCTAAGCGCCATGAGCGCAAGAAGTTTAGTAAGATTCCCCTACACTACCCTCGCATTTCTAAACGTACTCCATTACTTTCCGTTCCATTAGGCAAACCACCGGTTTTTGACGGTGAAGATTATAACATGTGGAGTGATAAAATGAGGCATCACCTAACCTCACTCCACACTAGTATTTGGAACGTTGTTGAGTTTGGTGTACAGGTACCATCCGTAGGGGATGAGGACTATGATTCGGACGAAGTTGCCCAAATCCGGCACTTCAACTCACAAGCCACCACAATACTCCTCGCCTCTCTAAGTCGAGAGGAGTATAACAAGGTGCAAGGCTTGAAGAGCGCCAAGGAGATTTGGGACGTCCTCAAAACGGCGCACGAAGGAGACGAGGTGACAAAGATCACCAAGAGGGAAACGATCGAGGGGGAGCTCGGTCGATTCATGCTTCACCAAGGGCAGGAGCCACAAGCGATGTACAACTAGCTCAAGACCTTGGTGAACCAAGTGCGCAACCTCGAGAGCACCAAATGGGATGACCATGAGATGGTCAAGGTTATTCTAAGATCACTAGTTTTTCTTAATCCTACTCAAGTACAATTAATTCATGGTGATCCTAGATACAAACTAATGTCTCCCGAGGAAGTGATAGGTAAATTTGTGAGCTTTGAACTAATGATCAAAGGCTCCAAAAAGATTATCGAGCAAGGCGACCGTACCCGAAGCACAACTCGTTGCATTCAAAGCAACGGAGGAGAAGAAAGAAGATTCTACTCCAAGTAGAATCCCCATTGACGCCTCCAAGCTCGACAATGAGGAGATGGCGCTCATCATCAAGAGCTTCCGTCAAATCCTCAAACAAAGGAAGGGGAAAGATTACAAGCCCCGTTCCAAGAAAGTGTGCTACAAGTGTGGTAAGCCCGGTCATTTCATTGCTAAATGTCCATTATCCAGTGATAGTGACAGGGGCGACGACAAGAAGGGAAAGAGGAGAGAAAAGAAGAGATACTACAAGAAGAAGGGCGGCGATGCCCATGTTTGCCGGGAGTGGGACTCCGACGAGAGCTCCACTGACTCCTCCTCCGACGAGGACGCCGCCAACATCGCCGTCAACAAAGGTCTCCTTTTCCCCAACGTCGGCCACAAATGCCTCATGGCAATAGACGACAAGAAGAAGAAGGTAAAATCCAAATCCTCCACTAAGTATGCAACATCTAGTGATGAGGCTAATTCTAGTGATGATGAGAATGATTTGTTTACTCTCGTTGCCAACTTAAACATGCAACAAAAGGAAAAATTAAATAAATTGATTAGCACTATTCATGATAAGGATGAACTCTTGGATAGCCAATAGGACTTCCTAATTAAAGAAAACAAAAAGCATGTTAAGGTGAAAAATGCTTATGCTCTAGAAGTAGAAAAATGTGAAAATTAACTAGTGAGCTAAGCACTTGCCATGATATTATTTCCAACCTTAGAAATGAGAATGCCAATTTAATTGCTAAGGTTGGGAAACTTGATATTTGTGATGATTCAATTGTTAGTCTTAAAAATGATAATGCCAATTTAATTGTTAAGATTGACAATTTGAATGCTTTTCTTTCTAGCCTTAAAATTGAAAATGAAAAATTAATTGCTAAGGCTAAGGATTTAGATGTTTGCAATGCTTCTATTTCCAATCTTAGAGATGAGAATGATATTTTGCATGCTAAGATTGTTGAATTAAATACTTGCAAACCCTCTACATCTTCCGTTGAGCATGTTACTATTTGCACTAGATGTAGAGATATTAATGTTGATGCTATTCATGATAACCTAGCTTTAATTAAACAACAAAATGATCACATAGCTCAACTTAGTGCCAAAATTAATGAGCATGACTTAGAAAATGAGAAATTTAAATTTGCTAGAAGCATGCTCTATAGTGGGAGACGCCCTGGTATTAAGGATGGCATTGGCTTCCAACAGGGAGACAATGTCAAGCTTAATGCCCTGCCTAAAAGATTATCTAATTTTGTTAAGGGCAAGGCTCCCATGGTTCAGGATAACGAGGGTTACATTTTATACCCTGCCGGTTATCCCGAACACAAAATTAGGAGAATTCACTCTAGGAAGTCTCACTCTGGCCCTAATCATGCTTTTATGTATAAGAGTGAGGCATCTAGTTCTAAGCAATCAACCCATGCTAAATTGCCTAAGAAGAAAACTCCTAATGCATCAAATGATCATAATGTTTCATTCAAAACTTTTGATGCTTCTTATGTGCTAACTAACAAATCCGGCAAGGTAGTTGCCAAGTATGTTGGGGGCAAACACAAGGGATCAAAGAATTGTGTTTGGGTACCCAAAGTTCTTGTATCTAATGTCAAAGGACCCAAAACTGTTTGGGTACCTAAAATCAAGAACTAAATCTGTTTTGTAGGTTTATGCATCCGGGGGCTCAAGTTGGATCATCGACAGCGGGTGCACAAACCATACGACTGGGGAGAAAAAGATGTTCTCCTCCTACGAGAAAAATCAAGATCTCCAACGAGCTATCACATTCGGGGATGGAAATCAAGGTTTGGTCAAAGGATTGGGTAAAATTGCTATATCACCTGGCCACTCTATTTCCAATGTTTTTCTTGTAGATTCTTTAGATTACAACTTCCTTTCTGTTTCTCAATTATGCAAAATGGGTTACAACTGTCTTTTCTCGGATACAGGTGTTACTATCTTTAGAAGAAGTGATGATTCAGTAGCATTTAAGGGAGTGTTAGAGGGTCAGCTATACTTAGTTCATTTCAATAGAGCTGAACTCGACACTTGCTTAATTGCTAAGACTAACATGGGTTGGCTCTGACATCGCCGACTAGCCCATGCTGGGATGAAGAATCTTCACAAGCTTTTAAAGGGAGAACACATTTTGGGACTAACAAATGTTCATTTTGAGAAAGACATGATTTGTAGCGCATGCCAAGCAGGGAAGCAAGTTGGTGTTCATCATCCACATAAGAACATCATGACAACTGACAGGCCACTCGAGCTCCTCCACATGGACCTATTCAGACCGATAGCTTACATAAGCATCGGCGGGAGTAAGTACTGTCTAGTTATTGTGGATGATTATTCTCGCTTCACTTGGGTATTCTTTGTACAGGAAAAATCTCAAACCCAAGAAACTTTGAAAGGATTCTTGAGATGGGCTCAAAATGAGTTTGGCTTGAGAATCAAGAAAATTAGAAGCGACAATGGGACGGAGTTCAAGAACTCACAAATAGAAGGCTTTCTTGAGGAGGAGGGCATCAAGCATGAGCTCTCTTCTCCCTACACGCCACAACAAAATGGTGTAGTGGAGAGGAAGAATAGGACTCTATTGGACATGGCAAGGACCATGCTTGATGAGTACAAGACTTCGGATCGGTTTTGGGTCGAGGCGGTCAACACCGCTTGCTACGCCATCAACCGGTTGTATCTACACCGAATCCTCAAGAAAACATCATACGAACTCCTCACCGGTAAAAAGCCAAATGTTTCATATTTTAGAGTCTTTGGTAAGCAAATGTTTCATTCTTGTTAAAAGAGGTAGAAAATCTAAATTTGCTCCTAAGGCTGTAGAAGGCTTTTTACTAGGATATGATTCAAACACAAGGGCATATAGAGTCTTTAACAAGTCCACTGGACTAGTTGAAGTTTCTTGTGACATTGTGTTTGATGAGACTAACGGCTCCCAAGTGGAGCAAGTTGATCTTGATGAATTAGATGATGAAGAGGCTCCGTGCGTCGCGCTAAGGAACATGTCCATTAGGGATGTGTGTCCTAAGGAATCCGAAGAGCCCATTCAAGCACAAGATCAACCATCCTCCTCCATGCAAGCATCTCCACCAACTCAAGATGAGGACGAGGCTCAAGATGATGAAGGAGAAGATCAAGAAGATGAGCCACCTCAAGAAGATGGCAATGATCAAGGGGGAGATACAAATGATCAAGACAAGGAGAATGAACAAGTTCCAAGACCGCCACACCCAAGAGTCCACCAAGCAATCCAACGAGATCACCCCGTGAACACTATCCTAGGAGATATTCATAAGGGGGTAACTACTCGATCTCGTGTTGCTCACTTTTGTGAACATTACTCGTTTGTTTCCTCTATTGAGCCACACAGGGTACAGAAAGCACTCCAAGATTCGGATTGGGTGCTGGCGATGCAAGAGGAGCTCAACAATTTCACAAGAAATGAGGTATGGCATTTAGTTCCACGTCCTAACCAAAATGTTGTAGGAACCAAGTGGGTCTTCCGCAACAAACAAGATGAGCATGGTGTGGTCATAAGGAACAAAGCATGACTTGTGGCCAAAGGGTATTCACAAGTCGAAGGTTTGGATTTTGGAGAAACTTATGCACCCGTAGCTAGGCTTGAGTCCATTCGTATATTATTAGCCTATGCTACTTACCATGGCTTTAAGCTTTACCAAATGGACGTGAAGAGTGCCTTCCTCAATGGACCAATCAAGGAAGAGGTCTATGTTGAGCAACCTCCCGGCTTTGAAGACAGTGAGTACCCTAACCATGTCTATAAACTCTCTAAGGCGCTTTATGGGCTCAAGCAAGCCCCAAGAGCATGGTATGAATGCCTAAGAGATTTTCTTATTGATAAAGGCTTCAAAGTCGAAAAGGGTGATCCTACTCTTTTCACTAAAACTATTGAAAATGATTTGTTTGTGTGCCAAATTTATGTTGATGACATCATATTTGGGTCTACTAACAAATCTATATGTGAAGAGTTTAGTAGGATCATGATTCAAAAATTCGAGATGTCTATGATGGGGGAGTTGAAGTATTTCTTAGGATTTCAAGTCAAGCAACTCCAAGAGGGCACCTTCATCAGCCAAACAAAGTATATTCAAGACATTCTCACCAAGTTTGGAATGAAGGATGCCAAGCCCATCAAGACACCCATGGGAACCAATGGGCATCTCGACCTCGACACGGGAGGTAAATCCATATATCAAAAGGAATATCGGTCGATGATAGGATCTTTACTCTATTTATGTGCATCTCGACCGGACATTATGCTTTCTGTATGCATGTGTGCAAGGTTCCAAGCCGACCCTAAGGAAGTTCACCTTAGGGCCACGAAGTGAATCATGAGATATTTAGTTTATACACCTAAGTTTGGTCTTTGGTACCCCAAGGGATCCACATTTGATTTAATTGGTTATTCCGATGCTGATTGGGCAGGGTGTAAACTTGATAGGAAGAGCACATCAGGGACTTGTCAGTTTTTGGGAAGATCTCTGGTGTCTTGGGCTTCAAAGAAGCAAAATTCTGTAGCTCTTTCTACCGCCAAAGCCGAGTACATTGCCGCAGGCCATTGTTGCGCGTAATTGCTTTGGATGAGGCAAACCCTTAGGGACTATGGCTACAAATTTAGCAAAGTCCCTCTCCTATGTGATAATGAGAGTGCTATCGGCATGGCAGAAAATCCCGTTGAACACAGCCGCACTAAGCACATAGCCATTCGATATCACTTTTTGAGGGATCACCAACAAAAGGGGGATATCGAGATTTCTTGTGTGAGCACCAAAGAACAATTAGCCGATATCTTTACCAAACCACTAGACGAGCAAACTTTCACCAAACTTAGGCATGAGCTAAACATTCTTGATTCCAGGAATTTTGATTGATTCTTTGCACACATTGCTTATTTATATACCTTTGATCATATCTCTTTTATGTCCGTGACTAATGTGTTTTCAAAGACAGTATTATGCTTAGTCATATATATTGAAAGGGAAATGAAGTATTCGGCAAAGAAGGCGCTTCCACTCAACTCCAATTATATTTGCCGGTATTCCACATCATCCTCCACTATGGTATAATCTTCACTCATATTTTTGTTTACCAAAGGGGGAGAAAGTTTGATGAAAGGGCTTATATTCCACTCACAAGTATCCATTTTTGGCGATTCATGCCAAAGGGGGAGAAAGTATGAGCCCAAAGCAAAAGGACCGCACCACCACCGAATTTTAAAAATGAAGTTTTTCAAATTGATATCCTATCGTGTTCAAAAGGGGGAGAAAATAGTATCTTCAAAACTTGCAAAACCCTCTTGAACACTAAGAGGAGAATTTTATTTAGGGGGAGTTTTGTTTAAGTCAAAGGAAAAGCTTTTGAGAAAGGAGGAGAAAATTTCAAATCTTGAAAATGCTTTCTTCAATCTTTTTCATATACCTTTGACTATTTGCAAAAGGTTTTTGAAAAGAATTTTACAAAGAATTTGCAAAACAAAACCCGTGGTGCAAATGAGGTCCAAAATTTTAAACAAGAAGAAAAACCATCCATGCACATCTATTGAAATAAGTATATTGGTTTCAATTCCAAGCAACCTTTGCACTTACATTATGCAAACTAGTTCAATTCCACACTTTTATATTTGCTTTGGTTTGTGTTGGCATCAATCACCAAAAAGGGGGAGATTGAAAGGGAAATAGGGTCAAACCTTTTCCTATATGAATTTTGGAGGTTGAATTGCCCAACACAAATTATTAGAATAACTAGTTTGCTCTAGAAAACATGTTCTACAGGTGCCAAAGGTTCACAACAAACCAACACAAGTCAAAAGAAAAGGTTCAAAACAAAGGAGCAAAGTATACCGAAGGCAGCCCTGGTCTGGCGCACCGGACTGTCCGGTGCACCAGGGAGAATTATATCAAACTTGTCAGCTTCGGGAATTTGGGAGGCCGCTCCGCTATAATTCACCGGACTGTCTGGTGTAGCACCGGACTGTCCGGTGTGCCAGCGGAGCAACGGCTACTTCGCGCCAACGGTCGTCTGCAGATGAATTAAATGCGCTACAGTGCGCGCCTGCGCGCGCAGAAGTCAGAGCAGGCGCCAGAAGGCGCACCGGACAGTCTACAGGACCAGTCCGGTGCACCACCGGACTGTCCGGTGGCCCCACAAGTCAGAGCTCCAACGGTCGAACCCTAACGGCCGGGTGACGTGGCTGGCGCACCAGACAGTGTCCGGTGGCGCACGGGACTGTTCGGTGCGCTCGTCGACAGCAGTCTTCACCAACAGCTACTTTGGTGGTTGGGGCTATAAATACCCCCAACCACCCTCCATTCATTGCATCCAAGTTTTCAGCCTTCACACCTCATACAAGAGCTATAGCTTTCAATACGAGACACAAACAAAGAGATCAAATCCTCTCCCAAGTCTGGAATCACTCCAAACAAATTAGTGACTAGAGAGAGAGATATTTGTGTTCATTTGACCTCTTACGCTTGGATTGCTTTTCTTCTTCCTTCTTTCTTGTGCTCAACTCACTTGTAATCAAAACAAGACACCAAGTTGTGGTGGTCCTTGTAGTGGACTTAGTGTCCCATTTGATTGAAGAGAAAGGCTCACTCGGTCTAAGTGACCGTTTGAGAGAGGGAAAGGGTTGAAAGAGACCCGGTCTTTGTGACCACCTCAACGGGGAGTAGGTTTGCAAGAACCGAACCTCGGTAAAACAAATCACCGTGTCATCCATTCTTATTTGCTTGTGATTTGTTTTCGCCCTCTCTTTTGGACTCGTTTATATTTCTAACGCTAACCCCGGCTTGTAGTTGTGCTTAAGTTTATAATTTTCAGATTCCGCCTATTCACCCCCCCTCTAGGCGACTTTCACAAATGCCCCCGCCTTTTTCATGACTCTCATGAATAAGGTGTTCATGGAGGAGTTGGACCGATTTGTCGTGGTCTTCATAGACGACATATTGATCTACTCCAAGAGCGCGAAAGAGCATGGACAACACCTCAGGGTCGTCTTGGGCAAGCTCAGGAGTAACCGGTTGTACGCCAAGTTCAACAAGTGTGAGTTCTGGATGCAGAGAGTTAGTTATCTAGGGCATGTTCTCACAGTTGAAGGGGTTGAGGTTGATCCAGAGAAGGTAAAGGCAGTGTCAGAGTGGAAACAACCCACTTCAGTCACAGAGATCAAGAGTTTCTTGGGTTTGGCTGGATACTACCGAAGGTTCATTGAAGGCTTCTCTAAATTAGCTCGACCGATGACCGAGCTACTTCGAAAAGACAAGAAGTTCGTCTGGTCCGAAGCTTGCGAGCAAAGCTTTAAGGAGTTGAAGGCAAGATTGACTAGTGCCCCGGTGCTAGTCCTACCTGACATCCAGAAAAGCTTCACCATCTTTTGTGATGCATCAAGACAAGGTCTGGGTTGTGTTCTTATGCAAGAAGGCAAGGTAGTAGCTTATGCTTCACGGCAGTTGAGAACTCATGAGCAAAACTACCCAACACATGACTTAGAGCTTGCAGCAGTTGTGCATGCCTTAAATATCTGGACGGTTTTGGTATTGCGTTAACAAACAACTAGATAACCAAGGCGGCTCAACGAAGATCTACGGCAGTGACATGAACTAAGATAACCAAGGTAGGAAACCAGCAATAGCCAACAACAAAGCACCGCGCCAGCCGCCAAGCGCCAACGCCAATCGCCACTCGCCAACGTGCCCAGGTCTGCAGTAAACGTGCCCAAGTCTGCAGTCTACAGTCTGCACTAAAGCAATAGAAATTAAAGCATTAGAGAATAAGTAAACACCAGCTAAAGCAGCTATATGAAGTAGAGTAGCAGACTGTGGGCCATATGAAGCATTATCCAAACTAAAGCAGCTAATCATCTATATGAAGCAGTAGCAGATTAGCCAAACTAAAGCAGTATACACCAGCTAATCAGCTATATGAAGCATTGAATTAAAGCAGTAGCAGATTAGCAGAGTAGCAGATAAGTAAAAAAATAAAATACCAGCTATAGCTGAGTAGCAGATTACCAGATTAGCAGTGAATAAGTAAAATAAGTAAAAAACCCAGAATTAAGCATGAACACTATACCAGCTGCCAGTAGGACAACTAGCAAGGCAACAACCAAAAAAACAAATGAAGTAAACACTATACCAGCTGCCATTAACATGAACTAAGATGTAGATGTTCTAGGGATGGTGTTGCTTCCTGTTCCTGTTCCTGTTGTTGTTGTTGCTTCTTGTTTTCCTTTTCCTTTATCGCCAAATTCTTCTTTTAGTTCTGCAATGAGATGCAGCATTGTCTGGTTAACATATGTTGATATGCAATGAACCATTGAATAATAATGAAAAAATAAGGAATGATAGACCTTTTTCTAGCATGGTTAATTCTTCAAGGTTTTCTTCAATATCAATAGGTATTGACCACCTCAACCAATCTTGTGCACATACTAGAGCTTCAAGCATGAATGGAGTAAGGGAGCTACGGAAGTCATCTAAAATGTGCCCACTTGTGCTAAATGCCGACTCTGATGCTACAGTTGAGATTGGTATAGCAAGCACATCACGGGCCATCTTGGCCAGTATTGGAAATCTCTGCTCAGATGCCTTCCACCATACTAGGAGATCAAGCTTCATTTCTGTGTCCTCAGTTTCTTCAGAAAGATATTTGTCAAGTTCAGACTTAGTGTTGTTGCTTGAACCAATGCCTAGCATCATCTTCTTATCAACAATTTCCTTCAGCTTCCCTCCTCTACCTCTACCTTGCTTTGATGTTATTGGGTCACTTCCAATTATCATCAATAAAGCTAGCAGTCATAGTCATGTAGCTATCTAGTTGCTTAGAAGTCCAACCATCTGTTGTCAAACAAACTCGTTGACAGGAGTCTTTGAAGAATTTCTTTAGCTTAGCTTTCTCCTGGAAGAAACAATGTACTACCACTACAGGAAAACAGTTAATTCCCGTCGGCCAGGAACCGACGGGAATAAGCACTAAACCGACGGGAATAAGTAATTCCCGTCGGTTTAGCCCTTATTCCCGTCGGTTGTCAGCCGCCAGGCGTCCCTTGTCGGGGATACGGTTATTCCCGTCGGCCGCCGACGGGAATACGTAATCCCCGTCGGCCAAAATCGAGCCGACGGGAATAAGGGCTAATTCCCGTCGGCTCTACAACCGACGGGCGTTACTAATTAATCCCCGTCGGCTGACCTGGCCGACGGGAGTTACTAATTAATTCCCGTCGGCCAGGTCAGCCGACGGGAATTATCTGGGCCGACGGGAGGTAATAGTCAATTCCCGTCGGTTATGGTCAAACCGACGGGAATTAACTGGGCCGACGGGAGTTAACCTATATTTCTGCAACAGCAACACCAAATTAGATATTTCTCACACATAACATACACAAAACATATATATCACAAACATATGACAAAACATATCACATAAACATATAAATCACAAACGCATTGACATCACACATCACAAACACATCATTGACATCACACATCACAAACACATTGATATAATTCACACATCACAAACATTTTAGATACGAGAGTGTTTACACAAACATAACGTCCAGGAGTTAAAAACATAACGAGCACGAGTTTAAGTGTTTAAAGATAACCACCACTTGGGTGGTTAGAGCTTTGACCGCTGCCGCCTTCACCACCAGGAGGAGGGTACGCGAAGAGCGAGTCAACAAATCCAGTCCCTGCTGCTGGATCAGACCCACTGCCACCCGCTTCAGGCGTAACCTATGCAAGTTAGCAAATATCAACACGTTAAATGCAAATATCAAAAAGTATACAAGTGTATAAATTAATGGAGAGTTATCAAACGTACCCTATCTCCAGGTGCAGGTATATGTGTCGGAGGGGTGGTGAACTGTGGTGGTGGAACTGGTGTGTTTGCAAATTGGCTCCATTGTGGTGGCGATGGAAAATTTGATGTCATGCCTTGTTGTTGCATTAACTGTTAAACACATATGTGTTACTACCGAAGATGTTGTATTGAAATATAATAATTTAGAGTTCGGATTATGTGTACTCACTTGATACATCGCTTGATTATGAGCATTGCAAGCTTCCATAAATTCGCGTTGTTGTCTCATTTCTTCGCGCATCCTCATAATCTCCAACTCCTGCTCGTTCGGTCGACGAGAGCATGAGCTACGGGAAGATGAACCCGTCCTCTGAGATCTCACCGACGACGAGTCAATGAATCCGTCGAAGAGTGCGTATCTATAAGTTATTCAAAAAATGTGATTATTGTATAGTCAATTTAGTGTCAACCATATAATTTCATAAGTTAGAGCTTACCGTCCATGCGCTTTGCCACCACCACTTGCGTACACCACCGAGGGATCCACCGGTTCATGGCGCCAGTCGAAGTCAGGGCCATGGCGACGAACCATCTCCTCCCCATATGCCGCCTATACATCATTGACAACCTTACAAATGCAAGAATTTATATACTTTGAACGTTTGAACTTTTGAGCCAAAACTCACCAAGCGATCCGTGGCTGTCTGGCTGCAGAGCTGGTCAGGGTTGTTCGGGTCTGGTCCTTTGTGGCCCTCCTGGTAGACCTCAATGTCACTAGGCTTTTGGCCACTCGTAGCTTCCTGTATAAACAAAAAACATTCATAAGCAATCGTATTATTTGCTGATCGACATAGATAGATCAAACTTACCATTCTTTTAGCTTTTCGTATCATGTCGTCACCGCCAAACTTGTGGTTAGGATTGGTTCCTCGACATTGTCTGTGATGCGCTGACGCTTTCTGGAAGCCTTCGGAAGCCCAATATCGACACCAAGCATAGTACGCATCAGGCACGGGCGCCATCCATGGAACCATCACCTGCACACACACAATGTTACATATTATCAATCACAACAATAAATATAAAGGGTAAAACAAATTGAATACTAACCTCACGATATTGATCCTCAGTCAAATATATCTTTGACGACCCTTCCTTTTTAGTCAAGGGGCCTGCTTCTTCCGGATGCTTTTGAAAATACAGGTTTGTAGCCTGAATTCTCGCATAGTATATGGCATCCTTCACCAGCTTCTTTGCATTGTTTTGGAAGACACGTTCAGCGTGCCCCATGTAATCCTCTCCGTCAGGCAACCGATATCGAAGCTACAACATAAAGAATACAAATACAATGGTATAAGTCATAGATTTACAATATTAAGAAACATAACAAAAATAATAAAGAATTCATACCCAAAAGTCATTACGCACAAGTCCCTGTCTGTCGGTGTGGTTTCGTTCCTTTTTAAACTTGTACTCGTCCCAGGTACTGACGAGCACCTCATCCTCGGTATCACCGTTTGACACCTTCACTATGATATTAAAACTAGCAAGTATAATGCATAAAATCATATGAAAACTAAGAACACTATCAATTAACAACTTTAAACTACTTGATTAGAAAGTTAACTCCCGTCGGCCACAACAAACCGACGAAAATAATCACATATTAATTAGAAATACGATTATACCTCGGTTGCGGTGGTTGACCGGTGCGTCGAGGCACTGGCGGACAGCGGACGACGGTGGGCTGGGGACGGCGACGCTTGTGGACGGCGGCGACTTGTTGAGGGCGGACGGCGTGAGCTAGGGGGCGGCGCAGCTCGGGCGGGCCGTGGGTGGTGTGGGGGCGCTCGAGGCGGGGGTGCGGGTCGGGGCGGCGTCGCGTGGGGCGCTCGGCGGGGGCAGCGGCGGCGCAGCTCGGGCAGGGGCGGGGCCGGCGGCGCGCGGGCAGGCGGCGCAGCGGCTAGGCGCGCGGGCGGGGGCGGATAGGGGCGGCGGCCCTCGGGGCGGGCGCGGCAAGGGGCGTCGGCGCTCGGGGCGGGCGCGGCGGGAGCGGCGGCGCTCGGGGCGGGAGCGGCGGCGCTCGGGGCGGCCGCGGCTACGAGCGGCGGCGCTCGGGGCGGGCTACGCGCGGCGGTGCTCGGCGGGCGCGGCTAGGGGCGGAGGCGGCGGCGACGTAGAAGCCGGCGGCGGTTTGAAGACGAAGGTGAATGAGATCGCGCGTGGCCGTGGCCGGTCTCATAACTGGTTAATTCCCGTCGGCCTGTGACATGGCCGACGGGAGTTAACGTAATCCCCGTCGGCCTGGGACATGGCCGACGGCGTTAAAGTAATCACCGTCGGCCTGGGATACGGCCGACGGGAGTTAACATAACTCCCGTCGGCTGCTAGTGGGCCGACGGGAATTACTCTATGACCGTCGGCTTTTGCTCTGGCCGACGGGAGTTAGTTTAGCCGACGGGAATCTTTAGAATTCTTGTAGTGTACATCTCTAGTACATGTTCTTCTAGATGGCACTAGAAAGCGAGGGCATGCTTTGGACATAAACTTTCTAAATCCAGGTTTCTCACCAAAGCAAAATGGCAACTCATTCTCTATTACCATCTCGGCAAAAGCAACCCTTAGTGTGTCTTGATCAAACCTCCACGTGCTTACACCTTCATGTTGAGTTGCTTGTAGAGTACCTTGAGATGGATCTTTGTTAAACTTATTTGGATTGCGTTTGCAAGCAACCAAATGCCTCTTCAATGAAGATGTGCCATGACGTCCAGCCTCTGCCTTCATATTTCGATGGCAATATTTGCACTTAGCATGCCTAACGATGTCTTTATCATCTTTTATCTTAATAAAATGTTGCCATACATCTGACCTCGGTGCTATTTCCTTCCTACTCCCATCCTTAGTCAACTCAGGTTCCTCTTGTCTAGCTATTACATCCTGTGACTGAGATGCTGGTGCAACTACATTCTGAATATGTGACGTTTCAGTACAAAGTGCAACTGATTGAACCTCCATATCTGTGTGTTCCTCAATTTCTAGCATCTATATGACAATGGAATCACAAAATACTAGAGTTACATACTTACACAGTTACACTACTACCTAATATTAATCTATAGGTACAAGATTCAAGAATGTGTAGTTGTGTAGTGTGTACCTTCCTTCCTGTTCCTGGCTGCTGCAGACTGCGGTGCTGGCGTGCTGCTTCTGCCTGGCCGCCTGGGAGTTGGCCCACTTGGTCGTGCGCCTGCTGGAGTGGCGCGGTGCTGCTGCCTGCTGGAGTGCTACGAACTGCGGTGCTACTGCCCCTGCTGGAGTGCTGGGAGCCTGGGACTGCCACTGGCGATGGCTGACTGCGCGCGTGGTGCCGCGGTGCTGCTGCCCCTGCTAGAGTGCTACGCGCCTGGGACTGGGAGCCTGCAGCAGTGCAGCCTAGGATTGGCGCTGGCCAACTGCGCGCGCGCGATGCCGCGGTGCCGCCGGGGACTGGCCGACTGGGAGAGGAGAGGATAGAGTCACAGAGGACTGCGCGTGCGGCCGTGTGCGCCTGTGCGGTGCCGTGCGGCCTTGGACCTTGATTGTTGCTTGTTGGCCTGCTAGGAGCCTAGGAGGAGGAGGACGCCGTCGGCCGCGCTGGGAGCTAGGGTTTCGACTTGCCTGGGACTAGGAGGACCGGAGGATGCCCTCAGCTTCCTGGGAGGCTGGGACAGGGAGTAGGCACTGCGCTGCGCTGTTGGGCTTGGGCTGCCTAGTGGCTAGCGCTCAGCCTAGCCCGTGGCGGCGTGCTGCCTAATTTCGAGTAATGGGTACTTCGGGTACCGCCGGTGAATACCCGATTAGGCCCAAACTTAGTTTGGGTATTCAGTTTTGTTACCCGTTGGAATTGTTCGGGTAACGGGTATCGGGCTAAACGGGTACGGGTTCGGGTATTTTGGGTAACGGGCTTCGGGCTCGGGTTTTATGCCTAGTACTACCGATGACGCCTAGGAACTGCAGCTCCTCCGGCTTGCACTCTATGGCTGGTTGGCTGCCTGGGATTTCGAGACGGGGCGGATTGGCGCTTGGAGACGATTGAATTTGGAGGAGACGGAGAGGGAGGGGAGGCTGTGGCGTGGGGATTGGGGAATGGGGATTTTCTCGCGCTCGCCTCTGGGACTAGGGCAGGGCACGACGACAGACATAGGCAGGGGCGGGGGCACATGATGGCGATAGGGGCGAGCACGAGGATACTTGGGAGGTGGTGTCGAGGGCGCGACGACGAAAATGGCAAAGGCGCGGCGCGACAACCGACAATCCTAGGAGGTGGATGCACGGCGCGACAATCCTGAAGTTCGCGGGCGGGCGGGCGGGGTAGGGAGACGGGGGCAGTCTACACTTCTCTCTTAATAGTTAGTAGAGAATTTTTTACATTTGTACTATAGTTATTAAGGCGATAACCACTTTTTTACCTTTTAAGCGGAAAGATATAAGGCGAGGCGACACCTTACTCATATATAAATGCGCACTTATCATTTATCAACATATTTGTATAAGTTGTATTTCCTTTCACTTTTTATTATGATGCTAGTGTTGTACAATTTCATTTTTTTTGTTCAGCAGAAAAATACACGGAGTCGACGTCAGAAGAAACTGAAAGCATATGACCTCTCAGCACTGTCCGAGTCCCTCCCAGAACCAGGTGCACCAAACCAGAAACCTGAAGCAAAGCTGAATGCAAGTCAAGACAGACATTAGTGTAATCCTCTCTTCACACCTTCTCCCTTGCTTCATTCGGGTCGTCATGTTTTTCAACTGTAGTTTTGGACTGTAAACGCAATTTTCTTCTCCAGGTTACGGGAGGCTGCTCATCTCAAGGCTGTGCTGGGAAAGATGTAGTTCCAGCTTGACCCATTTGCTGCGATCCATCAGCACCTGCTAGCAACGCAGCCACTTGCAACTGCAAAGGGCGATGCCGTGAAGCAAGGGAAGGACTCCAAGAACAAGAAAAGGAGGAGGAAGAAGGGTGCATCATCGAGCTCTCAAGCAATGGATATATGATTGCATTCGTTCAATAGTAACTTGGTCCAGAGCTATGGAGTTAGAACATGGCTGGAGCGAAGGGTTTACCCTTGCTTACAAATCATGACCATCTTTGAGTTGTTGTCATAGATCATGCTAGAGTGCTTGATTTCTCCTGATGAAGTTGCTCAAATATCTACCATTACATTAAGGAAATAAAAACTTCCAATGACAAATGTTACTTCTTTGACCATCATTATATTATATTTATTACGAACAAGTCCAATAAAAATCAAGGTTCATTTATGTTTAGCCGGTTAGCCTTAATCATAAAAGTAAGATGCTCCCTTTGTTTTAAAATATGATGTTTAAGACAGGTAATTATTTCCTTTGTTAACTATTTAACCTGTCCAGGTGTCATACATTTTAAAAAACAAAAACATAGGGAGTATTTAATAGATAAAGAAATAGACAATAGAAAAGGATACATAAGCATGCCTCACTGGTGAACGGAAGATAATTTCATCTCCTCCATTCAAGGTAATCTTGGCAGCCTTGTCCAAAGATTTCCCATTGACACGGACAACTTTGGATTCAAAGACTTCAAGGAGTGCACCTCGCTATAACAAAATGTCAGAATAAAAGGGGAACAAATGTAGGGAAAAAACAAAAAATAAATTCATAGTACTATGCCTGCTTCAGTCTACAAACAGGTGAGGCAGTGGATGATTCACCCAATTTGAAATCATGATGTGCTCCATGACCGATAGTGAAAAGGGCACCGTAAATAGAAAGGGTAGGGTGTTGTTGAAAAAAATACAGCAGATGGCAATCCATTGGTATATGATAAAAAGTTCAATCATTTTAGTTGCTCCAAAGAGTAATAATGAAGTTTGTTAACTCACTGAAAGGCACCTTAAATCCTAACCTGAATACACTAATGCAAACAAACAAACAATAGTCTACTGTATGAAGCTAGCCTGGCCATATGAGTATGGCTCCTCATGTGCTGGCCAAGCGGAACCAGGCTACTAACATGCGGCAACCAATCACACGGTATATAAACTAACCCAAGGGGAATGCATAGAACTGTTCATCATATAAAGCTTTGTTAATCTGATGGAATGGGATAGATCACCATTCATCAAACAGGTAGGTCACACGTGTGATTTCCAAAACAGAATCAAATCCCATCTCTAGTGTCTACTTTGATGTTGTGCTACCTCCTAGATCTGCAAGAATTTCATCTCCTCATGTCACATGCAACTTTTATCCACATCTACTATCCACCAGGAACAAAAGAATTGAGTTCCACGATATTCTGAGGTGAGATTTTTCAACAAAGCTTACTGGTCCTAAGTCAAGGCTTTGCTGCTACCAGCAATGGAACAGTAGTGTGCAATGTTGGCTCGAAGAGCAAGGACCATGAAGCCCATGTGAGATTTCGCTGACAGATTTGAGCAAACATTGGGCCTGCAACCTTTCAGGCTTTGTGTAACTGAGCCATCGATGCGAGTTTCTTGTATGGAAAATCAGAAGAAAAAAAACGTGGAAATAACTCTTTTTTCTCTATATGAAAAAAGAACTTGCCGATTGGTAGCTAAAATTTCAGAGGTCACAATCCAGCTTTCTTCAGAAAAAGTCACGCCCAGTCTCTCCAGAAAACTATATAGCAAAATAAAAAGTTCAACTAATAACTGAGCATATGAAAGTGCCAATGAGTTCCTATTGACATGTAAAGAAAATGGTAGCGACCAAGAGGAACAACACAAGTATCGTCTATTTTTCAGAAAAAGCCTAGCTGCAGTTGTACAGAACAGAATGAAAAGAACAGCGACAACAATAGTTGTTCCCAACTAACTTGTCACCATATTTAAGGAGATTCTATGCTACTTTCTTAGAAGATTTAGCTCCCTCTGCTCCCTACCCCTCTGAACCAAACTGCTTTCCTCGTCTGCTTCTGCTTTGCTCTTCATCTTCAGAGTGAACTTTGGTCCAAAGATTCAGAAGTGAAAGCTGCTAGTCGGAGTTGCACAACTGAGAGAACAGTTCCAGAGGTAAGATGGCGGCTGTGCTTTGGTTTGTGTTTTCTGTTAGTGATCCATTCATTCTACTGTACGCATAGGCCTCTAACAATCTATTCTGGAACATGAACATCCAGGACACATGTGTATCCTTGTCATTCATGCAAATTGCATCCTTGTCTGCTGCCTCTCTTTTTTTATGTTTCTTCCTTGCCATGTTTTAGTGTATACTGTGCCCTTTATATGATAAATGACCCTGAATATCTTTGAAATGTGAGCACTGCCCCTGCTGGATACTACTGCAAGTGGAGAATAATGCTAGAGTGCTTGATTTCTCCTGATGAAGTTGCTCAAATATCTACCATTACATTAAGGAAATAAAACTTCCAATGACAAATGTTACTTCTTTGACCATCATTATATTATATTTATTACGAACAGGTCCAATAAAAATCAAGGTTCATTTGTGTTTAGCCGGTTAGCCTTAATCAGAAAAGTAAGATGCTCCCTTTGTTTTAAAATATGATGTTTAAGACAGGTAATTATTTCCTTAGTTAACTATTTAACCTATCTAGGTGTCATACATTTTAAAAAACAAAAACATAGGGAGTATTTAATAGATAAAGAAATAGACAATAGAAAAGGATACATAAGCATGCCTCACTGGTGAACGGAAGATAATTTCATCTCCTCCATTCAAGGTAATCTTGGCAGCCTTGTCCAAAGATTTCCCATTGACACGGACAACTTTGGATTCAAAGACTTCAAGGAGTGCACTTCGCTAGAACAAAATGTCAGAATAAAAGGGGAACAAATGCAGGGAAAAAACAAAAAATAAATTCATAGTACCTTAGCCTGCTTCAGTCTACAAACAGGTGAGGTAGTGGATGATTCGCCTAGTCTGAAATCATGATGTGCTCCATGACCGATAGTGAAAAGCGCATCGTAAATAGAAAGGGTAGGGTGCTGTTGAAAAAAATACAGCAAATGGCAATCCATTGGTATATGATAAAAAGTTCAATCATTTTAGTTGCTCCAAAGAGCAATAATGAAGTTCGTTAACTCACTGAAAGGCACCTTAAATCCTAAATCTTATACAATATCATATGCACACATGCACTAACAATGGGACATTGAAGTTTCTCAATAAATGCAGCCAAACGTCACATCACATACAACCTATCCAATAAAGCAAAAATGAAGCACAAAACATCTTAATAACCTTGGCACTGAGATAGAACTATGTATGAAATTATTTTTCCACAAACAGAAAGTAAACAGAAAGCGTATCTGTGTATATTGCAACTGAATGGGGTTGGATGGTGCTTTCTTTAAAGTTACAAGACTCAGAGCAGATAGAGAACAGGTAAGGTTCATGGTAGTATTGCATATTCCTGAGTTCTGATATGAGGTTTTATATGGTATTTCTATAGCAATTACAAAGAAAGATTAACATGTGCCATGTAGTTCTTGGTAATTAAGGTCTCATCCAAAGCACGAGAGATCATGGGTGAGTTCTACTAATTGAAAGAGAAGCGAAAAGACAGAAGAGAAGTCGCACCATGGTATATTGTGAAATTAGTCTGCACCAGGGCTCCTGACGCCTGCTGGTGGCTGTCGCCTATGGCTTATTCAATATCCCAGCCACATTATCCTTGGTTTTCTTTTATCTTTGCCGATAAATCTTTATCGTTAGTGCCGCGCTTATGCCCTACACAAACAGGGGAACTCATCAAACCCTAAGGCCCGAAGCCAAAAACCGAAAGAACGTCGTAGGCACATCGTAGGGACAAGGCTCATACCGGCCGGATTGGACTGACCCTCCTTGGGCCTCAAGAGGGCCTCCAGCTTGTCCATGGCGCCGCTCAGCGCCTACAGACCAGCCGTGTTGGGCAGTGGGCCCGCAAAGGTGCCGACTTCTGCTGGCGCCACCGAAGGCTTTGCGGTGTCTGCCTCCGTGGACCCAACCTACCACCAGCGAGATCGCAATAACAACAAAAACTTATTCAAAACCAGAGACCTGAAGGGGCTACATGCATGGGGGATGGAGGGAGATCCGGACCTTGGCTCGCTTCGGGGGCTGCGACGACGCGACATCGTCACCCGCCCTCGGACCCGCCCCGCGTTCTCCGCGGGCGCCGATGCAGGCGATGCCGACATATGGGATTTTCAATTTCCGGGGGCAGGCGGGCAGCGGGGCTTGCGCGACGTCCGTGCGGGCGTTCCGTTGCGGCGGGTTTCGCGGGGGCTGGCGTGCGGGCGTGCGGGCGGTGCGGTAGCGGAGGGTTTCGCGGCAGCGGGCGTGCGAGATTCGTGGCGGCGGCGGGCGTGCGGGTGTTCGGTTGCGGCGGGTTTTGCGGGGCTGGGCGCGCGGTAGCGGGGGGTGTTGGGTAGCGGCGGGGGCCTCTCTTAATAGTTAGTAGAGATAATGAAAAGAAATCGGTAGTGGAAACAACAATGTGGGCCTGGGCGTGCGCGACCGTACCATGCCGGGATCGTAGCCGCAAACGTGAACACTCGAAAGCCACGGCCGCCCTGGCAGCCTGGCGCGGGTCGATATGGCCCGTCGTATCGTACGTGTACTGGTCACAGGTGTCAGCTCTAGCGCGATCCGATCCAACTGTTGACCGCGTCACACGCGACTCATCCTCTATCTCATCTTATATTTATCCATATCTATATAGTTAAAGTTGTTTATTTAGGATATCAATATCCATTCAAATCTTATATTTCACAACTCAATAATATTCATGAATATGAGGAGCAACCGGTAGAATATATATCTAGTCACCAAACCTTCGGAGTTCAAAACCCGTATATATACAGCGCCTCTCGAGGTCGTCGCCTACTTGCCTTGCGGTAGCGGAGGCATCGACCGATCGAGTTGCAGGTCTCACGAACAATCTAGCTAGCTAAGCTACAGCGCGAGCAACAAGTAGCCGATCGAGTTGGTTCCATTCCATGGAGAAGAAGCAGAAGAAGCAGCACGCGAGGTCAAGGAGCTTCACCGGCGGCGGGCTGGCCTCCTTCCTCAAGTCCACCGTCGCCTCCTTCTCGTTCACCTTCCCGTCCGCCAGCATCGGGATCAGGTCCTCCTTCAACCACCGCAACGGCTTCTCGGGCCCCATTGTCTCGATCGTCCCGCCGGAGGCCCGCGGCGGCGGAGGCAGGAACCGGTCCGGGTACATGACGCCCGAGCCGTCGTCGCCCAAGGTGTCCTGCATCGGCCAGATCAAGCGGACCAACTCCAGGCGCCAGAGGAAGGTCAACCCGTGCGGCAAGAACGGCGGCGGCGCCTGCCCGCCGGCGCCGGCGGAGGGGAAGCCCAGAGGCTCGCTCGTCAAGCGGCTGTCGTTCTTCCGGCGCAGCAGGTCGCGTCCTCGGTCAAGGCCAGACGGCCTCGTCGGTAACGGCAAAGAGAGCGACGGCGGCGCGACGGCGGCGGCGGCTCCAGCACCGGCGGGTCTCGGCCAGATGAGGCGGTTCATGAGCGGGCGCGCCGCGTTTCAGGACTTGGACTGGCGGCAGGAGTGGAGGAGGGCCGGCCGTGGCAGCGACGAGGAGGACGAGGGGTTCGTTGCGCATTCAGCTTCGCTGGTGCTCGGTGGTGGGGTGGTAGCCTCGGAGCCGAGGAAGGAGGTGAACCTGTGGAGGCGCCGCCGCCCCATGGCTCCTCCCACCCCACTTCAGATTCCCTAGGCTAGGCTAGCTACCGATCGAGCCGTCATGCATGTTCATTCATTTCATCTCTGCTGTTTTCTTTAGTTTGTATGTATATATATACGGTTTCATTTCATACAACGATAGTGCAGTAGTGCCACTTAGCAATGTCCGTCTCCAGTAAAGAGAAAGGAGGCCATTATTCATCTTTGCCTAGTCGTCACATACATGCATACTAGTAACTTGCTCGCGCTTTGCGCGAGCGTTCTGACAATTGTTTATTTAAACAATCAATTGGATATGTAAACAGTAAGCAAAAATGACATTGTATATTTATATAAGCAATATATAGGTCTATTTATATACATATGGAAGCAGATACATAGTATGAAATTTGTGTTTAGGAATTTGCAAAGTTTTTTAGATAGATTCAGTGGATGTGGACCTATGGTGAATATAACGTTTTGACTTGATGTGTTGTACTTATTTATTTTGCAACAAAAAATATATTTTCGTGTAAGTACTTACTTATGTAAAAAGAAAATATTGTCGTGTAGGTTGAACAAATAGATGATGTGGCCTCTGATCTGACCCAGGTTTTTGCTACTGGGGAAAACTTGATACAGGAGTTTTCTGAAAACAGATGTCAATGATACAACCTGTAATTGTTTGTGCAAAACATTTGCTTCGTTGGGACACACTAACTTTATTTAAGCGACTGTGGTTGTAGCTCGATAATACACACTAAATTTGCTCACAACTAATAAAGTGATGTGGTCTTTTCATATTATTTCTTCAAAGTTGAAACCTTTTGTTTACATCACGTTTGACGGGACAAAATCGCCCCCACTTATGAGAGATTACAATTCCCAGAAAATAACTTCTATGTAAATATATTTACTTCTCGTACTGTTTCAAAATCTAAGACGCTTGATTTTTATAGGTTCATAGTTTTGTTTGTGTGACTTTTATTGGCTGTCATCTGACAAAATCACACTGATGCAATAACAAATTTCAATTGTATAGATGATGGAATACAGCTTGAGGAGTCGATTGATGCAACTGAAACAAAACAAAGCAAAGTAATAGAAGGAAAATAGATGAGGGTGGGGTTGGGGCACGCTGTCAGGTCCTTTGTTCAACTGAGTTAGCTAACATCATGAGTATATTTGCAGTACTGGAAAGTTGGAAGGTAGAAATGTAGGATCCAAAACAACATCCTTGCATGCGGACACCTGGTGACACACTACAAAAAAGGGTCACTATAACGTGGCAAATAAAATCAATACATGCTTTCTCGTATTGAATTGATCAGTGACATGATCTGGAAATAACATCGCTGGCTCCTACTAACACCATCCATCATCAGATGTAACAGCGTCATGTGGCAGTGTGATTGAAGCTCCGGGAGTATTGTTCATTATGCAGCAGAGAGATACACAAACACACATACACTAACTAATAAAACACCTATAAATCAGGATCACTAACCCAAAATCAAAAAAAGAATAAGAGCGTTAGTAACAACTGGACAAAACAATCAAAGAATCGGAACTTTAGTTATGCTTCCCCCGCTATTTCCAACCACTGATCGGAGGTGATCCGGCATTGGCATTGGCGTTGCTGAGACACGATCAGTGAGCCTGACATCAGCTCAGCCCCTCCAGCCAGGGCACTGGTCGATCAGCCGTGTGTTCTTCAACTCGGCCTTGATCAGTCACGGCGCGTACACCGGCGGCACCATGCAGTTGTGCATCAGGCAGAGCAGGGCCGTGGAGGGGAGCGACGACAACGGTGATATCCGTGCGAGGATTAGAAATGCGGCAGCATTCGCTAGGGTTCGCGAAGGCAATTGGAAGCAGGGATGGGTCATCGGCACAGTGGAGCAAACGCGACACTGCTCACCCAGTGTGAATCGTGGCAACGTCCGCAAGAAGCAAGCAAACAAAAAACCCTCAGATCTAGAAAACTCGAGACTTATTGAAAGGCGGCCAGCCCGCTGGATAAGGAGGTAGGAAGGCTGCTCGTCGCCGTTGAGATACGATTCGACGGCTGAAAAATAAAAAGATGGCGTGGACACTTTGGTTGAAGAGCTTTGTGTCGTGCTTTAATAGATAGAAATAACTGGGCTCGTGGGAGGATAGCCCACTCCGGCACTCCCCCTCTCATACACACATCCACGTGGTATCTTTATGATAATTATATCTTAACCCGCCCATGAAAAGGTTTTAAACAACAGATTCAATTCTATAGAACAACATTATATATTTTTATCTTGATGTCTTATACAATTACACTTTATTTAATCTTTTCCCTTTATGTTTGTGTACTTGGACAATAGATATATTTTTCCATATATACATATATCAAATATAGTAACATCAAAATTAATATTAAAACCGTACAGCTTCCGAACAATTATAGGAGTGCACGTATATGTGAAGACACCATGAAGAACAATTATAGGATTGCACGTATATGTGAAGACATCATGAAGATGCGAGAAAGTGGGTAAATAATTTATTACCATTTATCACCCATCATTTTTATTATCCATTATTGTTATTTTCTGTTAACCTCTATTATATTGAAGCACCTGCGGTCGTCCCGCGTCAATATTTTTCAAAAAAAAAACTATATTTCTTTAGAATCAACCCGTACTGTTATAATCTCTCTCTACTACTACAATAGGAGAGTTTTATACAAAATAAGGTAAAATTATGTATAATTGAGTGTTTTAACCTTTGTTGTTGGCTACACATTCACACCCACCTGATCAATAGAAAACATATATTTTATACTTTATTAAAACAAAATTTATATTTTGTTATATGTAAAAGTTGTAGCAATGCCTGTACATCCAACGATTCAAACACGCGATTCCAATTTTCCTAGCTCACACGTCCTCTATCCGCCATAGCTTCTGGTATGAAGCGCGACCACAACTCCCACACTGGCCAAAGTTCGAGTGGCTCTGGTACCAGTTGTAATGACTAATGACCCCTTACCAAGGAAGGGTCTCATTCGGCGATGGGGGCCGCTCGCATCGGAAGCCGCCGCGACGAACATGGGTTGGCGAGCTCCGATAAGACGCTTCTAATTCTCACCAGACACGGGCATTTAGTTCTGGCTCTCTAACAGCCGGCTGACAGTATTTATATGAGTTACAACTCAATTACAGGCCAATTACATGGCCCATTACAGCCCAACTAATCCCCTAACGCCTAGATCATAATGCCTCCTTCCCGCCAATGCCAGAATCATATCGCCTCAACCAACGCCCTATGCTGATGACCCGAGGGTGCCTCTAACAGGTTTGCTCGCAAAGTCAAGTGGCTTCTGGTTTACACTTTGAAGTCGGGTTTTTGTTGTCAAAAGAGTTGTGACTTATGATTATCTTAAAGCAATAAAATTTCTTTTATCCAAAAAAAAATGGTTACCGTCTTTGAAGTTGTGGTCGTAATATTATTCTTTGCCATTGCAATTTTACACGTGCAGATCATGGGAGCAACTCTGAAATCAACACGATGACGTTATAGGAGCTAGAAGGGGGGCCGAGACGATGACGTTGGCGAGTGCGGTGACAGCTAGGAAGTTGCGAACGAAAAAGATCTGCCAGTAGTCGCAGTTGATGTTGTCTATATCAAAAGAATTGCCTTTATATCAAAAGAATTGCTTTTCCGGTGCTAAATAAGTAGCCATGTTATATTCCGATGCTAAATATGATTCTTTTTCCTGTATTACATGCTTCAGGCTTTCAGAAGCAGGACAGGATTCAGGAACGAGGTACAGTGCTTGCTTGCATTGATGCAAGCGGCGACTAGGGTCTCCACCTCCGGTGGAGGAAACTACGTCACGCGGTGCGGCGGGGCAGTCTTCCGGTGAGAGGGTTTCTGCAGAAGGAGCTGCGCGACTAACCGATCCATGGGGCTCGTCGCCTGCGTTTCGCCCCACCCGTCCGATTCGAACCTGCCACACGTAACATTCTAAACACATTCAGGACACGAACTTGTGGACCAGAACATGCATGGCATTGGCATCCAAGAAAAACAAAAAATGCAACATGAGTAGTTACCTATTTGAACCCGATGATCCCATTCTTCCGCTTGTACTGGCAACGCAATGCGTTTGTTCAAGCCTGTTGGCCAACCGGTACAGGGAATCCCGTATGCGTCCTCTGGTCGCCAGATCAAGCTGCATGGCAAAGGCACAGCACAGCACATCAAAAGGATATAAAAAGGAAGTATCAACTTCACACGACGAACAAGAATGGTTCACGAAATGCTGTGGCAGTAACTGCAAATCGCCTAGTACGTACCTGGTTCATGCCATGCTGAAGCTTCTGAAACGAGAGATCCTTCACTGGCACGGCATCCAGGACGACCGCCGTCGCCGAGCCAGGCTGCTTATGAAATACTCCTGCGGAACCGATGGCCACGTCCTCCGAGCAGAACCGTAGCTCCGCGCACCCCAGAGCGCAGCTGCCCGCGAACTCTTCTCGGAACCGATGTTCCGGTGCCCAAGTGGTGTCGCTCATCATCAGCGTTCCGGACTGTCCGGATGTTGTTGGCAGTGGAGGGAAGTACATGTCCAGCGGGTTCTCAGCCATCTCCTCCAGGATCGTGTCCGGAGACCCACTAAAGGCGGCGTCTTTAGTCGTCGCCGTCGCGGAGCGAGGAACGTGATGAGCGGCAACGATGTCTGGCCCCGAGCAACAGGTTGTGGACGAGCCATTGGCGCACATGGCGGTTGACGCCGCTGGGACGACTGCTCGCGTTTCCGGAATCGAGCAAAGAATGGCCTGTAGGTCCTCCTCCCAGCCACCCGTTTGGCTCGCTAGTGCTGTAGTATCATCGAACGGGTGGAGGAAGAGTTCGGCGTCCGAAAGACCGGAAGAGGAGCTGGCATGTGCTTCGTGGTTCGAGGCTGTACCACCAGCTCCGTTTCTCCTGGACTGTTGCTTGGTTTTTGTCGTATTTACCTGCATAGGTCGATCAAGAAAGATTAAAAAAAATGACCAGGACTCATGATATATGTTGCATATTCACAGGGGCAAAGTTATTGGCTCTTTGCATCATACTATATAGGGTAGAGAAAGCAGTCAGGAATTCGAGTACCTTCGGAGTGCTGTTGCCGCCGTTTTGATCGATTGAGAAATCAATATCGTCAGAGTAGCCGTTCCGTGCTAGCTGAGCTCCCGGTGAGCAATTGGAGGGCCATAGCATGTCATCAAAATAACTGCTCCCAATCTCAAACGTAGGATCGAAATTTCTTCATGAAATGGAAGGAGAAAAAAGAAAAAACTTGGTCAGACATCACAATTCACAAAGCGGTGACGTTGCTGATGGTAAAGGGCCGCACATGTGCCAAGCGGATCACCTCAGGCTAGCCTCGAGATCGTCGAAGCTGACCAGCTCAGGCCAGTCGGAGAAGAACGTGTCTTCCCCCTTGTTGTTGCGGTCATCTTGGAGCGCTGGGACTGGGACGGTCCTGCGGCCTCCAGTCGGAAGAACGCCTGAAGAACCTCGGGTACCAAGGCATCCTTCGGCACCGAACATGCCTTGGCCTTGGAGTAGCATGCTGTGGTCACTGATCAGAGAGAAGTCATCCATCGCGCTGATCTCTATGCTTGAAGGAAACTGCGAAGATGAAACGAAATTAACATCACGGACATATATAAGCAGGAAGAAGAAGAAACGGCGACAGAGCAGAGCTTGACAGTGAGGAGTTTGTTTCTTCTAGTAGAGTAGTAGTACTGTTCTACTAGCTAGCGCGCATGTCTTTCTACGATGCACAAGGCCAAAGAACCGGAGCGAGCCATACCTCGTCTCGAACTCGCGATGCTCGCAGCAGTCGCGGGGGCGGAGTCGGCACAACCGGCGACGCAGAGCCTGGAACCTGAAAGAGAATGCTTGCGAGCCCGACGGCACAGCGAGGCATAAATAGGAACAGCTTGGGCGCCGAACCCCGATCGCCCGGGGGCCATTCATTCGGTGGACGGGAGTTAGGCGCGTGCCAAAGTGCCGGAACGCTTGTCTAGATGAATGCGATCGGTGACGACGACGACGACGACGAGTGGACCTCATATCCTCCCTCGATCGGACCCCCTGTCGTCCGAGAATGGCCATTCGGCACAGCTCTGTCGCGCCCCGACGCCGACGGGACGCTAGAAACGGCAGGGGCGGGGGGTGGGGGAGGGGAGTCTGGCATGCAGACAGCGACGCGCGGCGAGCGTGGTAACGTGCACGTCGAATCGGCGCCCTCGCCACCACATCAGGTTCGTTCCGGCTTCCGCGTACGGCAGGGCTATGTCACCCACTCGCCTACGCCGAACGCGGCCGCGTCTTTCGTGAGAAGGGCAGCGGCAAGGTGGCGACAGGCGAGGCCGGCGACGAGTGACCACTCGCGCGCGCGCGCGCGATTGTGAGGTCCCGGGGCGCGGTGGCCTTGACGACGCCCCGCCTCGTCAGCTAGCTTTCGAGGACGGTGTTGTCGCCCTGCTCCGTTCGGGTGGCGGTTCGGCCATGCCGTGCTTTTGACGTGCGACGACATGATGGGGACGATTGAGCTGTTCCATCGGGTGGCGGTGCGCTACAGCAGTAGCATCGTTGAGAGGCTTTTTTCCCCGTCGCACCGCGTTTAAAGTTAGAGCTCTCTTTCGCACTTTATATATAACTAGTTATACGCCCGTGCTTTGCTACGAAGTTAATATATAATGATAAAATACATTGAGATGTACAAGCACTATTTATCGGTCTATACTCTCGTTAGCATCTTTTAAAAGTTAATTAGATTTACATACCTTAAAGATCTGCTAGAGAATATAAGAACATCATATTTGCGAGTTCAATAGGATTACCAGAACTCAAACACGGAGGACATCGGAAATGGACGTTGGCAGTTAACACACGTGCAAAACAATATCAATATAAGGTTATTTGCTGAAGGCAGAAGAGCACCAATCTATCCGAGCACTACAGGTGCAAGACAAGCGCGCAACAAAGGCTCAAAAATTGATAAAAACTTGCAAGCGTATAATTTAATGCAAGTATAGCCACTATATGTGAAGTGATGCAAAATAATTATGTAAACAAAGATCTAAATACAACAAATCAAGGTCACACAACAAAGTGTACTTAGCATAGGCCAATGAATAAAGGTAAAGAAACAACCTTTTCAATCAGATCCAGCATATCCTGATTGTCAATGAACTCAATGTAGCTCCAATCCATTTCCTCGCTTTTGTACTTCTCCTATTCCATCTTGAATACATGCTGTGAGAAGGCATTTATAGATCCCAGTGTCAAGAGAAATAAATGAAAAGGACTTATGAATCCTATAGAAAAATACAATGCATAACTCATTAAAGTGTTACTGAAGTTTTTCATTTGCAAAGTTAATATAGAAATGCTCAAAGCTGCATAGGTAAATCAAGGAGCAGCATCAAAACCATCCATCAGGTACTTCTAAACTAATACTCCTTTTCAGAAAGGGACTGGAACTGCAGTCACCTACGTCCATTAGTGGAAATGTCCTGCACAATGCCGCGGTAGATGAAGTGCTTCTCCCCTTCAGAGAGACCCACCATCGTCCTGGACACATCGGGACAGCAATGAACATAACCAGGGCCGGAGGCATTCCATTGAACACCTAGGCTGCTACTCAGTTAGGTCCCGTAACTTGATTGCATCCTAGTACAAAAATCAAAATATCAAGAACTCGAGAGAAGGGGTGCGCGTACGTAGTGATATGAAAGCCAGGACGGCGAGCCCCGCGCACGCACCTGAGCTCCACGGTATGACACCGACGAGGTTGTTCTGCCACAACAGCAAGGTCTTGAGGTTCCCAAGCTTGTAGAGCTGCAGCGGGATGGACCCAGACAACACGTTCTCGTACAGGTAGACGTTGACCAAGCTGGTGCATTGCTCGAGCTCGGGAGGTATCAGACCGGAGAGCATCACAGTGTAGATGGCGATGGTGTCGAGGCTCTTGAGTTGGCCCAGGATCGCCGGGAGCGAACTTGAGATTCTGGTCTCGGCGAGGCCGAGCATGGTGAGGTTGGAGCAGCTGCCGGTCTTCGGAACTGGAGAGGGACCGAAACTGCAATCACGGCATGCGGGGATCACGATTCACGACCGAGGAGGCGCCCGAAGGGCTGCGGCGGGGATCACAGCCGTGGGCGGTATCGCGGGGCGGGCTGGGTCAGGGGCGGACATCGCGACCGGGAGGATAGGGGCTTGGAGGGCATCGACGACAGCGGTGGGGGCCACCGTCCTCTCGGGCAGCACCGCGGCCACGTGCTCCCACCGGTCCACCGCGCGGGAGATGGACGAGGGCGCCGAGTGCTGCTACGGCGACGTCGACGAAGAGGAGCCGCGGGCGGGAGGGGAATCGTGGCAAGGGCGGTCACCACCGCAGCCGCCGTAGCGGGGAAGGGCACGAAGCCGGCCTTGATGGAGCCGACATCGACCTCCAGGTCGTCGTAGTGCGCCGCGACGTCGGCCACCGTCCTCCTAGGCAGCACCGCGGCCACGCGCTCCCACCGGTCCGCGGGGTGCTGCTACGACGACGTCGAGGAAGAGGAGACGCATGAATCGCGGTGTGGGGGGGCTGGCGTGCGTGGGATTCACGGCAGTTGTTGAGGTGGGGGCAGTCGACACTGTGCTCTTAATAGTTAGTAGAGACTAATAGAATGGAGCCGACATAATAAATCAGTTCAAAATTGGTTGATTAGATTGCATCAGTTGGAAGTCAGTTATCTAATAAAGTGGTTGGAAGTGTATATATATATATGCCTTATGCCAAAGATTTTGTCACGAAGGATAAAGGAAAACTAGAATGTGAAATCTATTTATGCATTAAAACAAGTGTTACGACACTGGTATCTTAAGTTCGACAAGACAATTAACAATTTTGAGTTTAAGAAAATATAGATGGCAATTGTATTTATACAAAGTTTAAGAATGAGTGATCTATATTTCTTGTGCCATAAGTGGATGATATTTTATTAGCAAACAGTGATAAGAATATGCTATTAGAGACCAAAAAAATTGTGTCCTTATATTTTGATACGAAATATCTTTGGGAGGCATTGTATGTCTTAGGAATTGAATTTACCGAGATAGAAAGAAAAAGGCTATTAGTTCTAGCATATAGGACATATATACAAAATGTTCTTGTTGAGGCAAAGGCGAAGACATTACCCTCTCGCTGCACCAACGGAGGCAAGATGACCGGCGTGGCCCACCCTTCGTCCTCTTCACTGCAAGACGAAGGTCTATGATGAAGTATCTCCATCCCGTGTCCTCGGTCCTACTTGGAGGCCCACGTGGGATTCGGCCCATCGTAACAGGCCCCGCACGGACAGGCGTGTTACGGACATGATTTGTAATAACTTTTTTGTAATGACAGTTTGTAACCCTCTCTTATGGGAATATTCTGGGGATAATCCAGGTGCCTGAGGGCATAAGTGTCCTTACATCGGGACGTTGGGCGCTCGGGCACCTATAAATACCCCCGTACAGTGCCCTTGAGAGGCTGGATTAACAGAGCAATCGCCATCTCGAGTTAAACCTTGCTTGCATCCTTTTCACTCCCCCGTTGGATCAACTTGCCCAGGAGAGCAAGTTCCAACATTTGGCGCCCACCGTTCGTGCTACGAACAACCAACTGAAAGCTCTCTTGTGAGTTTTGGTGTTTGGATGACAACTCAATTAAAGTAACTAACAAGTGTACTAAGTGTTGAACAGGTGCTTAAGGTAAATCTAACAGGGTTCAACACAAGTGAACAAATGTGATGGTCCAAGAACTGGATTATGGATACATAATGGACATCATAAGTAAGATGGACATTGCATAAAGTGAGACTCGGGTGCGTAGCTCGAAGACAACTGATCAAGCCAAGGACGAAGGCAAGAAGAGCTTCGAGGTACCAAGTGCACAGGAGAAGGTCAAGGAGGCTGAGGAACCCAAAGCCAAGGGTGAAGAAGAAGGCTTGCAAAGTCAAGGGTGATCAAGTTGAGAATAGCTACGGCACATCAAGGATCACTACATAAGGACGTGACTTACAGCCAATGAGGTAACAGCTACAGTTATGTGGTGTAAGTCATAAGGCTCAAGATCAAGCTCTAAGAAGGAGATCAAGGTCACTAGAAGGAGAACAAGTGTCAAAACCAGAACTGGAAGCAGCCCAAAAGAGCTAAGTTCACCTTAATCTTTAGTTTGGGTTGTTCCTATGTTTGGAGATGTTCTATGTGACCTTTGGAGGATGTTAGAGCTAAGAAATGTCAATCTAGATCAAGTCAAGCTGACTTGATGATTTATGAGTCCAACATCAAAGCTCAAGCATGTTAAATGCTATAGATGTAATAATTAAGAGAAGGTATGTTTCTAGACTTAGTACATTGGTTTTGTGGACTAATATACTTGTCTAAGTGTTAGAAACAGAAAGAAGAAGAAAAGGAAAGAGGTGCGAAAGGCTTGGCTGTGTACAGCCAAGACTCAGCTCAGTCTGGCACACCGGACTGTCCGGTGGTGCACCGGACAGTGTCCGGTGCGCTAGGTTGAACCCCGGTGAACAGGCCGCTCTCGGGAGGAGTCTGGCGACGTACGGCTATAATTCACCGGACTGTCCGATGGTGCACCGGACTGTCCGGTGAGCCAACGGTCGGCTGGGCCAACGGTCGGCCGTGCAATCCGCGCGTGACGCGTGGACGAGCCAACGGTCAGATGGGGGTACCGGACTGTCCGGTGTGCACCGGACAGTGTCCGGTGCGCCAACGGCTCCAGGACTGCAACGGTCGACTGCTCCATTTATGGAAGGAGATCTGGCACCGGACAGTGTCCGGTGGTGCACCGGACTGTCCGGTGCGCCACCTGACAGAAGGCAAGATTTGCCTTCCTGGATTGCTTCCAACGGCTCCTAGGTCCCTTGTGCCTATAAAAGGGACCCCTAGGCGCCTCAAGCAACATATAAGTGCAGCCAACAAGTGTAGACATAACTCGAATCAATTCTCACTCTCCCTCTTGTGTGTAACCCTATAGTTTGTGTAGAAGGCACAGCTATAAGCCTTTAGAGAGAGGAGAAGTGCTGCTAAGAGCTAGAGCAAGGTCTTGAGCGTATCGTTACTCTACCGAGGTGCTGCCGAGAAGTTTGTAAGCAGCCACGGTGTTGTTGTAACCCAACTCAATAGTGAAAGGCTCTATCTGTCATACTGACAGATCTGAGCAAACGGAGGAAGGAGTTGAAATAGACTCCAAGCCCAGGTGTGGCTAACTCCAACGAGGACTAGGCAAGCATTTCAGGCTTGGCCGAACCTCGGGATAAATCCTTGTGTCTGTGTGCTCTGTTCTGACATTTTGAGACAGGATCTTCTATTCCACTGCAACCTACTCGAAGGGTCTTCTCATTCCACTGCGTGCTAAGTCTTTGAGTAGAGTAAGATTTTAAGTTTTAAAGTGATAAGTTTTATTCGCCTATTCACCCCCCTCTAGGCGACATCCAGATCCTGTTCCCGGGTCAAAGGGAACTTTCAATTGGTATCGGAGCTAAGCCTCTCCAGTGTGGGCTTAGCTGTCCGGAGATGACGATGTCGTCACAAGAGGTAATTGTAGAACTTCTTTTAGGCGATGGTTCTAATTACAAGTCTTGTTCTGTTTCTATTTATAATGCTTTCATGAGTGTTGATCCTGATTTGAGACAGATTTTTAGTAGAAGTATTTTTCCCTCTAATCTTAGTAAAAATCCTTCAAATGATGAACTGAAAGGGAAATGTGCCCTTGGGCAATTTCTAAGTGTTTTGGTGATTTAGTGTCCAACACAAGTGCCTAAGTGTAAAGAGGTGGACAAAGTACAAATCAAGGATAAAGGTATGTTTCTCAGACTTAGTACATTGTTTTATGGACTAATATATTGTGTCTAAGTGCTGGAAACAGGAAAAATCCAATTGGAACTGTCTTGGCTCGAGCAGCCAAGAATCTGCTGAGTCTGGGAGCACCGGACTGTCCGGTGGTGCACCGGACAGTGTCCGGTGCACCAGGCTGGTTCGAGCGAACTGGCCACTCTCGGGAATTCACCGGCGACGTACGGCTATAATTCACCGGACTGTCCGGTGTGCACTGGACTGTCCGGTGAGCCAACGGTCGGCCGGGCCAACGGTCGGCCGCGCAATCTGCGCGGGACACGTGGCCGAGCCAACAGCTAGAAGATGGCACCGGACTGTCCGGTGTACACCGGACATGTCCGGTGCGCCAACGGCTCCAGGTCTGCCAACGGTCGGCTTCGCCATTTAAGGAAAGAAATCTGGCACCGGACAGTGTCCGGTGTGCACCGGACTGTCCGGTGCGCCAGACTACAGAAGGCAAGAATTGCCTTCCCAGATTGCTCCCAACGGCTCCTAGCTGCCTTGGGGCTATAAAAGGGACCCCTAGGTGCATGGAGGAGTACACCAAGCATCTCCTAATCATTTCTAAGCACCAAGACATCGATTTCGCGCGTTCTTTTCATTGTGATAGCATATAGAGCTCTAGTGGAGTTGTGAACTCATTGAGTTGTGTTGCGAGCTCTTGTTGCGACTTGTGTGCGTGTTGACACTCTGATTCTTGTGTCTTGTGTGCGTTGCTAATCCCTCCCTTGCTCCGTGTTCTTTGTGAATTTCAAGTGTAAGGGCGAGAGGCTCCAAGTTGTGGAGATTCCTCGCAAACGGGATTGAGATAAAGCAAGCAAAACACCGTGGTATTCAAGTGGGTCTTTGGACCGCTTGAGAGGGGTTGATTGCAACCCTCGTCCGTTGGGACGCCACAACATGGAGTAGGCAAGCGTTGGTCTTGGCCGAACCACGTGATAACCACCATGCCATCTCTGTGATTGATCTTCGTTGGTTATTGTGTTTTGTTGAGGATTCCTCTATAGCCACTTGGCAATTATTGTGCTAACAATTAACCAAGTTTTGTGGCTTAAGTTTCGAAGTGTTACAGGATCACCTATTCACCCCCCCTCTAGGTGCTCTCAATTGGTATCAAAGCCGTTCTCTTCACAAAGGGACTAACCGCCCGAAGAGATGGATCCTAAGGGGAAGGGTATCGTGATCAACGACAAAGAGAAGGAATCCTTCGTCAACGAGCCGATTGGTGACAGGCCCACCGACTCAGGCTCGGGCCACAAAAGAAAAGACGGGAGGAAGAAGAAGACAAGGCGCATCAAGGAAATTGTCTACTACGACAGCGACGAATCTTCCTCCTCCCAAAAGGACAACGACAACTACGACAGACGAAAGACGGTTAACTCAAACTTTTCTTTCGATTATTCACGCATTCCGCATAGCTCAAATGCTCAATTGCTTCCCATTCCACTTGGCAAGCCCCCTCACTTTGATGGAGAGGACTACGGATTTTGGAGCCACAAAATGCGTACTCACTTGTTTTCTCTCCATCCAAGCATTTGGGAGATTGTGGAAAGTGGAATGAAATTTGATAGCTCGGATAGCCCTGTGTTTATTAATGAACAGATTCATAAAAATGCACAAGCTACTACTGTGTTGCTAGCCTCTTTGTGCAGGGACGAGTATCACAAGGTGAGCGGCTTGGACAATGCCAAGCAGATCTGGGACACCCTCAAGATCTCTCATGAGGGGAACGACGTCACCTTGCTCACCAAAATGGAGTTGGTGGAGGGCGAGCTTGGAAGGTTCGCGATGATAAGGGGCGAGGAGCCAACTCAAACATACAACCGGCTCAAGACCCTTATCAACAAAATAAGGAGCTACGGAAGCACGCGATGGACAGATCACGACGTCGTCCGACTGATGCTAAGGTCCTTTACCGTTCTTGATCCTCATTTGGTGAATAATATTCGTGAGAATCCCAGGTACACCAAAATGTCGCCCGAAGAAGTCCTCGGAAAATTCGTTAGCGGGCGAATGATGATCAAGGAGGCGAGGTACGTGGACGACGCCTTGAATGGTCCGATCAACGAGCCGCAACCCCTTGCTCTCAAGGCAACAAGAAGCAAGGAGGCGCTACCTAGCAAGGTGGCACAGATTGAGGCGGCCGGACTTAATGATGAAGAGATGGCCCTCATCATCAAAAGATTCAAGACGGCGCTTAAAGGTCGCAAGGGACAGCCAAGCAAGACCAAAGCCAAGGGGAAGCGCTCATGCTTCAAATGCGGTAAGCTTGGTCATTTTATTGCTAACTGTCCCGACAATGATAGTGAACAGGACCAAGGGAGCAAGAGGGAGAAGAAGAAAGCATACAAGAAGGCAAAGGGCGAGGCACATCTAGGCAAGGAGTGGGATTCGGATTGCTCCTCCTCCGACTCTAACAATGAGGGACTCGCCGCCACCGCCTTCAACAAATCGACCCTCTTCCCTAACGAGCATCACACTTGCCTCATAGCAAGAGAGAAGAAAGTAAGCACTCATGATACTAGTACTTATGCTTCTTCAAGTGAGGATGAGTCTAGTGATGATGATGAGATAGATTACTCATGCTTATTCAAGGGATTAGATAGATCTAAAATTAATAAGATTAATGAGTTGATTGATGCTTTGAATGACAAGAATAGATTACTAGAAAAACAAGAGGATCTTTTATATGAGGAGCATGATAAATTTGTTAATGCACAAAAATCTCTTGCTCTTGAAATCAAAAGGAATGAAATGCTCTCTAGTGAATTATCTTCTTGTCATGAAACCATTGCTACTTTAAACAGTGTTAATGATGATTTAAATGCTAAACTAGAAGTAGCTAGCAAATCTAATTCTTGTGTAGAAATTGTTAAAACTTGTAATAGGTGTAAAGATTTTGACATTGATGCTTGTAGTGATCATTTAGTTTCAATTTCCAAATTAAATAAGGAATTAGCTAGTCTTAATGCCCAACTTAAGACTAGCAAGAATGAATTTGACAAGCTAAAATTTGCAAGGGATGCCTACACGATTGGTAGACACCCCTCAATTAAGGATGGACTTGGCTACAAGAGGGAAGCCAAGAACTTGACAAGCCATAAGGCTCCCATCTCCGCCAAGGAGAAAGGGAAGGCCCCTATGGCTAGTAGTGTGCTAAAGAACCATGCCTTTATGTACCATGATAGGAGACAATCTAGAAATGCTTATAGGAGTTGTAATGCTTATAATGCCTTTGATTCTCATGCCATGTTTGCTTCTAGTTCTTCTTATATGCATGATAGAAATATTGGTAGGAAAAATGTTGTTCATAATGTGCCTAGGAGAAATGTTGTTAATATTCCTAGGAAAGTAAATGAACATTCTACAATATATCATGCTTTAAATGCTTCTTTTGCTATTTGTAGAAAGGATAGGAAGATAGTTGCTAGAAAATTAGGGGCAAAATGCAAGGGAGACAAAACTTATTTGTGCTAACCTTGTAGGACCCAACATGAGTTGGGTACCTAAGACCCAAGCCTAAATTTGCCTTGCAGGTTTATGCATCCGGGGGTTCAAGCTGGATTATTGACAGCGGATGCACAAACCATATGACGGGGGAGAAGAAGATGTTCACCTCCTACGTCAAGAATAAGGATTCCCAAGATTCAATAATATTCGGTGATGGGAATCAAGGCAAGGTAAAAGGGTTAGGTAAAATTGCAATCTCAAATGAGCACTCTATCTCTAATGTGTTTTTAGTAGAGTCTCTTGGATATAATTTGCTATCTGTTAGTCAACTATGCAATATGGGATATAACTGTCTATTTACAAATGTAGATGTGTCTGTCTTTAGAAGATGTGATGGTTCACTAGCTTTTAAGGGTGTACTAGACGGCAAACTTTACTTAGTTGATTTTGCAAAAGAAGAGGCCGGTCTAGATGCATGCTTAATGGCTAAGACTTGCATGGGCTGGTTGTGGCATCGCCGCTTAGCACATGTGGGGATGAAGAACCTCCACAAACTTCTAAAGGGAGAACACGTGATAGGTCTAACCAATGTTCATTTCGAAAAAGATAGACCTTGTGCAGCTTGTCAAGCAGGGAAACAGGTGGGAGGCTCTCATCACACCAAAAATGTGATGACAACATCAAGACCTCTGGAGCTGCTGCATATGGACCTCTTCGGACCTGTCGCCTATCTGAGCATAGGAGGAAGTAAGTATGGTCTAGTTATTGTTGATGACTTTTCCCGCTTCACTTGGGTATTCTTTTTGCAGGATAAGTCTGAAACCCAAGGGACCCTCAAGCGCTTCCTAAGGAGAGCTCAAAATGAGTTTGAGCTCAAGGTGAAGAATATAAAGAGCGACAACGGGTCCGAATTCAAGAACCTTCAAGTGGAGGAGTTCCTTGAGGAGGAAGGGATCAAGCACGAGTTCTCCGCTCCCTACACACCTTAGCAAAACGGTGTGGTAGAGAGGAAGAACATGACACTCATAGATATGGCGAGGACTATGCTTGGAGAGTTCAAGACCCCCGAGTGCTTTTGGTCGGAAGCCGTGAACACGGCTTGCCACGCCATCAACAGGGTCTACCTTCACTGCCTCCTCAAGAAGACTTCATATGAGCTGCTGACTGGTAACAAACCCAATGTATTGTATTTTCGTGTATTTGGGAGTAAATGCTACATTCTAGTGAAGAAGGGTAGGAATTCCAAATTTGCTCCCAAAGCCGTAGAAGGGTTTTTATTAGGTTATGATTCAAATACAAAGGCGTATAGGGTCTTCAACAAATCATCGGGTTTGGTTGAAGTCTCTAGCGACGTTGTATTTGATGAGACTAATGTCTCTCCAAGAGAGCAAGTTGTTGATCTTGATGATGTAGATGAAGAAGACGTTCCAACGGCCGCGATACGCACCATGGCGATTGGAGATGTACGGCCTCAGGAACATTTGGAGCAAGATCAACCGTCTTCCTCAACTATGGTGCATCCCCCAACCCAGGATGACGAACAGGTACCTCAAGTGGAGGCGCATGATCAAGGGGGAGCACAGGATGTTCAAATTGAAAAGGAAGAAGCACCTCAGGCACCTCCAACCCAAGTTCGAGCGACGATCCAAAGGGATCATCCCGTCGACCAAATTTTGGGTGATATTAGCAAGGGAGTAACTACTCGTTCAAGATTAGTTAATTTTTGTGAGCATTACTCTTTTGTCTCTTCTATTGAGCCTTTCAGGGTAGAAGAGGCCTTGCTAGATCCGGACTGGGTGTTGGCCATGCAGGAGGAACTCAACAATTTCAAGCGCAATGAAGTTTGGACACTGGTGCCTCGTCCCAAGCAAAATGTTGTGGGAACCAAGTGGGTGTTCCGCAACAAACAGGATGAGCACGGGGTGGTGACAAGGAACAAGGCTCGGCTTGTGGCAAAAGGTTATGCCCAAGTCGTAGGTTTGGACTTTGAGGAGACATTCACTCCTGTGGCTAGGCTAGAATCAATTCGTATCTTGCTAGCATATGCCGCTCACCATTCTTTCAGGTTGTACCAAATGGATGTGAAGAGCGCTTTCCTCAACGGGCCGATCAAAAAGGAGGTGTACGTGGAGCAACCCCCTGGCTTCGAGGATGAACGGTACCCCGACCACGTGTGTAAGCTCTCTAAGGCGCTCTATGGACTTAAGCAAGCCCCAAGAGCATGGTATGAATGCCTTAGAGACTTTTTAATTGCTAATGCTTTTAAGGTTGGGAAAGCCGATCCAACTCTTTTTACTAAGACTTGCGATGGTGATCTTTTTGTGTGCCAAATTTATGTCGATGACATAATATTTGGGTCTACTAATCAAAAGTCTTGTGAAGAGTTTAGCAGGGTGATGACGCAGAAATTCGAGATGTCGATGATGGGCGAGTTGAACTACTTCCTTGGGTTCCAAGTGAAACAACTCAAGGACGGCACTTTCATCTCCCAAACGAAGTACATGCAAAACTTGCTAAAGCGGTTTGGGATGAAGGACGCCAAGCCCGCAAAGACGCCGATGGGAACTGATGGACACACCGACCTCAACAAAGGTGGTAAGTCCGTTGATCAAAAAGCATACCGGTCCATGATAGGTTCTTTGCTTTATTTATGTGCTAGTAGACCGGATATTATGCTTAGCGTATGCATGTGTGCTAGATTTCAATCCGATCCTAAGGAGTGTCACTTAGTGGCGGTGAAGCGAATTCTTCGATATTTAGTCGCTACGCCTTGCTTCGGGATCTGGTATCCAAAGGGGTCTAACTTTGACTTGATTGGGTACTCAGATTCCGACTATGCTGGATGTAAGGTCGATAGGAAGAGTACATCGGGGACGTGCCAATTCTTAGGAAGGTCCCTGGTGTCATGGAACTCTAAGAAACAAACCTCTGTTGCCCTATCCACCGCTGAGGCCGAGTACGTTGCTGCAGGACAGTGTTGTGCGCAACTGCTTTGGATGAGGCAAACCCTCCGGGACTTTGGCTACAATCTGAGCAAAGTCCCACTCCTATGTGACAATGAGAGTGCTATCCGAATAGCGGAAAATCCTGTTGAGCACAGCCGCACAAAGCACATTGACATCCGGCATCACTTTTTGAGAGACCACCAGCAAAAGGGAGATATCGAAGTGTTTCATGTTAGCACCGAGAACCAGCTAGCCGATATCTTTACCAAGCCTCTAGATGAGAAGATCTTTTGCAGGCTGCATAGTGAGCTCAATATCTTAGATTCGCGGAACTTGGATTGAATTGTAGCATATATGTGTTTATGCCTTTGATCATGTTCATTCTGCATTCTGTTGCTTATTGTGGTGCTCAAGTTGTACAAACACTCCCTGGACCTCACAAGTCCTTTTTGCAAGTGATGCACGTATTTAGGGGGAGCTGTGCTACAACTTGACCCTTTGAGACTAACCATGTACTTGAGTTTGGTTGTTTTAGTCTCCAAGAAGAATTGAAAGGGAAAAGGTGGACTTGGACCATGCAAGACTTCCACTGCACTCCGATGAGAAAGACTAACTTTTCCAAGTTCATCTTTATACTCCTATTGTCTTTGTGTTCTTATTTGAAAATTATGGTGAGGCAATGGGGTTAAAGGGCCAAGATTGATCCCGTTTTGGTGCTTGATGCCAAAGGGGGAGAAAATAAAGGCCAAAGCAATAAATGGATCAGCTACCACTTGAGAAATTTTGAAAATAGTAGATTAGAGCTTTTGGTTTGTCAAAACTCTTTTATTGTCTCTTATGTCAAAAGTTGGCCTCTTGTGGGGAGAAGTGTTGATTATGGGAAAAAGGGGGAGTTTTTGAAATCCTTGATCAAATTTCTTTGGAAAACCTCTCTTTATGTCTCTACAAGTGGTTTTGACTTAGAGATAGGAATTTGAGTTTGATTTGCAAAAACAAACCAAGTGGTGGCATAGAGTGATCCATATATGTCAAATTGAATCAAAACAATTTTGAGTTCTAATTTGAACTGTTTTTGTACTTGTTCTACTTGCTTTATGTTGTGTTGGCATAAATCACCAAAAAGGGGAGATTGAAAGGGAAATGTGCCCTTGGGCAATTTCTAAGTGTTTTGGTGATTTAGTGTCCAACACAAGTGCCTAAGTGTAAAGAGGTGGGCAAAGTACAAATCAAGGATAAAGGTATGTTTCTCAGACTTAGTACATTGTTTTATGGACTAATATATTGTGTCTAAGTGCTGGAAACAGGAAAAATCCAATTGGAAATGTCTTGGCTCGAGCAGCCAAGAATCTGCTGAGTCTGGGAGCACCGGACTGTCCGGTGGTGCACCGGACAGTGTCCGGTGCACCAGGCTGGTTCGAGCGAACTGGCCGCTCTCGGGAATTCACCGGCGACGTACGGCTATAATTCACCGGACTGTCCGGTGTGCACCGGACTGTCTGGTGAGCCAACGGTCGGCCGGGCCAACGGTCGGCCGCGCAATCTGCGCGGGACACGTGGCCGAGCCAACGGCTAGAAGATGGCACCGGACTGTCCGGTGTACACCGGACATGTCCGGTGCGCCAACGGCTCCAGGTCTACCAACGGTCGGCTTCGCCATTTAAGGAAAGAAATCTGGCACCGGACAGTGTCCGGTGTGCACCGGACTGTCCGGTGTGCCAGACGACAGAAGGCAAGAATTGCCTTCCCAGATTGCTCCCAACGGCTCCTAGCTGCCTTGGGGCTATAAAAGGGACCCCTAGGCTCATGGAGGAGTACACCAAGCATCTCCTAATCATTTCTAAGCACCAAGACATCGATTTCGCGCGTTCTTTTCATTGTGATAGCATATAGAGCTCTAGTGGAGTTGTGAACTCATTGAGTTGTGTTGCGAGCTCTTGTTGCGACTTGTGTGCGTGTTGACACTCTGATTCTTGTGTCTTGTGTGCGTTGCTAATCCCTCCCTTGCTCCGTGTTCTTTGTGAATTTCAAGTGTAAGGGCGAGAGGCTCCAAGTTGTGGAGATTCCTCGCAAACGGGATTGAGATAAAGCAAGCAAAACACCGTGGTATTCAAGTGGGTCTTTGGACCGCTTGAGAGGGGTTGATTGCAACCCTCGTCCGTTGGGACGCCACAACGTGGAGTAGGCAAGCGTTGGTCTTGGCCGAACCACGGGATAACCACCATGCCATCTCTGTGATTGATCTTCGTTGGTTATTGTGTTTTGTTGAGGATTCCTCTATAGCCACTTGGCAATTATTGTGCTAACAATTAACCAAGTTTTGTGGCTTAAGTTTCGAAGTGTTACAGGATCACCTATTCACCCCCCCTCTAGGTGCTCTCATGAACTAAGATGTCTATCTCTAAATCACCATGCCTGCAACATCTTAGTTGATTCTCTTTCTAGAGGTGCTTATTTTGCCATCATGAGTAGTGATAGTGATCTATTTGTTGATGCTCATGATTTATGGAATAGAATTAAAGAAAAATATTCTGTGGCAAACTGTGATGCACCTACTCCCCATATTACTTGTGATACTAACCATTCAAAGGGAGAAGAACAAGAACGATGGCACCCAAACGATGAATCCACCTCGTCGACAGGTTTGTTCTCCACTAGTGATAAATGTTTTATTGCTAACAATAACGGTGGAGACGAAAGCCATGATGAGGAGGAATATGAGGATGATAGCGAGGATGAATCTTCATCATCACAAGGTACATTTTCCTATATTGCTTCCACTGACATTAATGACAGGGAAAATGAGACCGATGATGTGGAAGAAGAGGAGATTCGCCGTTTCTACAACCATCTCAACAAAGCGGACAAAGCTCTCTTGATTAAGTTGTTGAGAAGGAACAAGGAACAAGGCGAGACGCTTCTCAGGCTAGAGGAGTCCCTCATCAAAACCAACAACAGCCTGGAGAAGATGACCAAAGAACATGAGGAGCTAAAGTGCTCTCATGATGATTTGGTCCAACAGTATGAATCTATGTTATTTGAGCAAAGAAATAATGATGATGCTTTATCCTGTGTTGCTCAACTTAAAATGGAAAATGCCATGCTAGAGAGACAAGTAGAAACAATGAATTTAGAAAAGCTTGCTCTTAGTGAAAAGTATGATACGTTGTCATACTCTCATAGTAAACTAGTTGATGATCATATCATGCTCGATATTGCTCATGAGGTAGTAATTACTAGTTTAAACTCATATGAACCTCATTCTTGCACTAGTAATCAATTGGTTAAAATATTATCATGTGCTGACCTCCACCGCCCCAAGAAAGGCTAATCTTTGTTTGAGAAACAAGTTGCAGGATCAAAAAGGAAATTGCTTGGGAACAAGAAACAAAGACAGTTAAGGAGAAGATGCCTTGCTCGACTTCCGCAAGATATCTACGAACACGTGGTGAAGAAGCTTGAGGAAGGAGAAACCGCAGCAAGGGTCAAACTCCATGAGAAGGATGTTCCCAAAGCAATAAATGAAGAAATCAACATGAACAAGGAAAAAGGTAAAAATTCAATTAATCATGTTGTTTGCACTAATCATCTCTCCATGTCATTCAAGTACAAAAAGGGAAAAGGAAAAAGGAGGTGTTTCAAGAAGTTAGGCCACCTCATCGCGTCTTGTCCGTACAAAGACAAGAATGAAGGGACAAGGAGTTGTTTTGGATGCAATAATAAGGACCACACGATCACTTCATGTCTGATCATGAAGAATCAAGGATGTGCATCCTCCAAGGTGACCCTCACCAAGGAAAATGACACACAACAAGGGTCATGTCAGGTTGAGCGACGCTTCTGCTACAAGTGTGGTGAGCAGGGTCATCTATCCAAGGTATGTTATAAAGGTAAGATTCCTAAGCAAGTGAATTTGTATCAATCTTATTTGCGTAGGAGACCCAAATCATACACTCGTGCTAGATCTATAACGAGATCACCTAGAACTAGCACAAAGGCAATTTGGGTACCAAAGGCACATTTAGATGATCATTATGGACCCATCCCGAGATGGGTACCAAACTGTGCTAACTAGACCATGCAGGTGCCTTGAGATGGACTAGAGACCATGAGAGAGCTTAAGACGGTTATCTAAAACTCTATGCTTAAGCTGTTAATTTTTTTTGGTGTTTATTGACCCAAGGTTGAATTATTGTGAGACACTAATCCCATGTTCATCTCAAGTGAAATAAGGTGTATAGGTCCTTAATCGTTATTGGACCTTGATGAGATTCTTCAACTTGCTCTCCATAGGATGGTACCCTTGTATCGTGCTTTCAATTGGTATCTTATCATTGCTTAATCATTCTTTGGGTAGCTTATCATTTGAGATATTCTCCATGATTAACTCTTGTTGTGTTCATGAATAAACCTGCATCCCGTTGTGAGTTATGCTATATGGTTTTATGATTAGCCTGTGTGAAAATATGACATATTGCTTAGTTTATATGATGACCCTATTCTGGCACTATGTGTTATGCCTCTAATGCATCTAATGCATTCTCTCGAGCTACGAAGTGCATAAATAATAAGGAACTTTCAGCTGGTTTGTGGTAATAACTGGTGCTCTCATGGCCACACTGGTAAAAGGCAAAGGTATGGAAAATGGAACTGTGCAATTTTATTGAATATCTTGAAGTTCCATTGATTGTGATCATAGCTGTGTTCTTGCATTTCTCTGGTAGTACCGTGGCTTAGGAGACTTATGCCTTAAAATGTTTTTTCTTCTGGTGTACCTAAAGAACCTTCTTAACTATGATGTGCTTAAGACATGATCGTGTTGTTTTTCAATTGGTATATGTGATACAATGATAGTTAAGTATGAAGCATGTCTAAGTTGCGTGTAAATGTTAGACTTCCTGTGAGTATTCAATTGGCTTAGGCACTCCTGAGGCATGCATTTAATATTCAAATTGGTATCTTTGTGTGATGAAAGTGATAGAGTATGCCTTGACCAAGGTATGTTGTGATCCCCTCTAGTTCTAAGGAAGCTAGAATGTGCAAAGTGCAAGTCATTCAAATACTTGATGCACAACTTGAGGGGGAGCACACATAACTTGTGTCTTTTGAGACTAACTGTTTCTTGAGCGATCTTGTATAGTCTCTAGGTGGAAAAGAGAAGATGAGCAAGAAATGGAGCAATCAGGACTTGGGTACCTCTGTAAGTCAAGAAATTGGTATCTCAAGTCGTGAGTAAGTGCATATTTTTAGATTGCTCATGCTCTATAATATCTGGTGATAATAGATGCTTATTCTTAAAAATCATGGAGCTATGATGGTATCTTTCAATCGGTAACTGTGATAGTTTGCTTCAATTGACATCTTTTGATAATCATTAGAATAGAAGTTTCTTCTTGTGCCCAATACTATAACTTGTTCTAAGTTTGGTGTCTTAGCAACAAGAAAAGGTTAAGAATTAGGCACAAGTGTGGAGAAGCTCTCGAGAGATTAAATACTTTCAATATGGGAAGTACACTACAACATGGTAAAGGTACAAAAGGAAATATTAATCTTTTTGCATATATGTATCTTACCGCTAAATGTTGATAGTGCATATGTTCAATAAGTACGGGGGAGTTTTGATAGTCGTTTTTCCTCCTTAACACCCTGCTGTCCCTTGACATCATCCTATGTTCTTGCTTGAGTATGGTTTTTGGTGTTTGATGTCAAATGGGGAGAATTTGTGTATTAAAGCTCATCTCAACCTGAGAGGAAAGCTTATCCTAAGGGGTGATGTGTTAGTTTAAGCTTTGCTAGTGTGTTATTCATATGCTTCTTCTTACAGTATTATATGTGTTGCATCATATGGACTAGTGCTTGCGCTGCTATGAATTAATTGGCATCTATTGTGTTCTTTCTGAAATAGATAGTCATAAAGACAATGGTGCGTGTGGTTAGATAGTCATGTGGATAATGGTGCATGTGGTTAATGGTGCTTTAAGATTGTTTTAAATTAGTATATTAGTTTGAATTGGTATCTTAATGGTGAATAGTGGTAGGTTGATATTCCTGTGATATATCCACTAAATTGAATGATGTTTAACTCTGATTACATGCATTTGTGTGTAAGGAAAATGGACCCCGGCCATTTGGCTAATTGAGTTTTGGTGTTTGATGATTAACACAACCTGTGGACTAATATGTTTGCTAGTGTTTATAATTATAGTTCACAGGATGCAAAGAGAATTGGACCAAGGCAATGAGGATGCAACACCTCAAAAGAAGACATAAAAAGATGCATAGGAGTCCAATACTCAAGAACAAAAGAAGCCCGAAGAAATCAGCAAAGAAATCCAAGAAGCGGGCTGTCAGCCAGCGCCTGGTGGTGCACCAGACATTGATGTCCGGTGTGCACCGGACTGTCCGGTGTGGCACCGGACAGTCTGTGCAGAGAGGCCACAAGCAGGCGCTCTCTGGCTGTAGCACCGGACTGTCCGGTGTGCACCGGACTGTCCAGTGTGCCAACGGGCAGACGGCAACGGTCGGATCCAACGGTCGACTGCTACAGGCGCCAACGGTCGGCTGACATGGCGTGCACCGGACACTGCACAGTAGATGTCCGGTGGTGCACCGGACTGTCCGGTGCACCCGACGACAGAAAGCTACTGCTTTCTGTCCAACGGCTAGTTGGGGGTGTGGAGGCTATAAATACCACCCCAACCGGCCATTCTCATGTGTGGGAGCCCAAGCAACATACCAAGGCATATTGTAGACATTTCCAAGTGCTCAAACACCCAAGTGCTTAATAGAATCACTCGGTGATTAGCGTAGGTGCTTTGCGAAGTGCTTAGGTTAGTTAGACCGCATTAGCGCTTGCTCTAGGTGAATCCTAGTTTGTTGAGTGAGTTTAGACAAACCACACAACCCCTCGGCTCTTGCGTGGGCCATTGTAATTGTACCGAGTGGGCCGAGAGTCTTGTGAGACCGTGACAACCGCGTTTGTGTCACGGCCGCCACCGTGTACCGGAGGGAACGAGGCCCGCGGCGTTTCAGCCGGAAGCTCGATAGTGGAGACGGCGGGGAGCGTCCGAGAGGAGCCGGAAGCGGAGCACCACTTGCGCGTGGAGAAGGCCCGCGACTCTCTACGGAGTTACTCGACCGTGGTGCTTGGCCCTCGCATGGGCTTCCCTTTGCGTAGGGGCACCAACGAGGATTAGTCGGGACCTTGCGTGGTTCCGGATACCTCGGTAAAAATACCGGCGTCATCCACGAGAGTTTGCTTCTCTACTTTGCTCTTTAAGTTTCCGCATTTATATTAAGCATTTAAGTTTCAATCTTGTATACATACTTATTTAGTGTAGATTGAAACTTAGCCATTGCGGTAGAGATAGCAACACTTAGACAAAACCTAGATTGCACTTTCTAGTTTGATTATTTGCATAGGTTTTGCTCTAGGGATTTATTTGTGGCCTAGTTTAGTAAAAGTTTTAGAAGTCCTAATTCACCCCCCCCCCCTCTTAGGTGTCACTCGTTTCCTACAAGTGGTATCAAAGCCTGGTTTGGCTCATTTGAAACGCTTTAGCTTCACCGCTAAAAGAGCCGACACTTTTTAGAGGAAGGGATGGATACCCATAGGCCACCACACTTCGACGGCACTAACTTTCCTTATTATAGTGCTAGAATGGCTTGTTACCTAGAGGCCGTTGATCTAGGTGTTTGGAGAGTCACTCGTGACGGGATGAAACCCCTCAAGAATCCCGAGAAACCCACCACGAGTGAGGAAAAAGAAATCTATTTAAATGCTAGAGCCAAAAATTGCTTGTATGAATCTCTTAGCATGGATATTTTCAATCAAGTATTTACCCTGAAAACTGCTAATGAGATTTGGCTAAAATTGCATGAGCTCCATGACGGCACATCCAATGTCCGTGAGCAAAAACATTGCCTAGTCTTAAATGAGTATAATTCTTTTGCTATAAAAGATGATGAGCTTGTTAGAGACATGTATTCTCGTTTGAATCTAATTATCAATGAGCTCAATTCTATTGGCATTAATAAGCTAGGTGATGCGGACATTGTGAGGAAGATTATCTCCCTGCTACCACAACAAAGATATGGGAGCATCATCACCATCCTTCACAACATGGAGGACTTGAGCAACATGACCCCGACCATCGTGATTGGAAAAATCGCGGCTTTTGAGATGTCGCGAAAAATGAGTCGGGGAGAGGAGCCAACTTCCTCAAGACCATATGCTTTTGCATGTGATGAAAGGAAGGGCAAAAAGAAGGCTCCCACTCCAAGTTCCTCAAGTGAAGAAGAGGAAGAAGAAGAAAGTGATGATGATGAAGATAATCAACCATGCACATCATCCTCCGAGGACGAAGAAACAATCCGATGTGTCGGAAAGGTAATGAGGATGATTCGCAAGATTAATCTAATGGGTGTGCCCCTGCAGGTCGAGGATCTTCTCTTTAATATTGACAGGAAAAAGCAAAGGAAGAGAGGATGCTTTGCATGTGGGGAGAAGGGCCACTTCAGGGACAATTGTCCAAATATGGCCAAACCCAAAAAGGAGAGGAGCAAAGGCAAGGCGCTAACAAGTGTTAGAACTTGGGATGATTCTTCAAGTGAAGATGAACCTCCAAGGACGCGCAACCACCGATCCTCGTCACGATCATCACGGTCATCACACAAATGCCTTATGGCAAGAGGTAACAAAAGCATTCCATCCTCTAGTGATGAAAGTAGTAGTGATGATGAAGGTGAGGGAAAGCCCTCTCTAGATGAGCTTGCGGAAGCCGTAGAATTTTTCCAGGATGTTTGCACTAAGCAAAAAGCTCAATTTAAAACTTTGAAAAATAAGTTGGTTAGCTCTCAAAATGATTACAAAGGTTTGCTAGAAAAATTTGAAACTTTTGCAAACTTAAATAGTGAGCTATCAACTAAAATTGAGCTATTAGAATCTAGTGCTCCATCCACTGCTACCGATGATAGCCTTATTAAAAAGAATGAAAAACTTAAGGCAAAGTTAGCTAGCTCCCAAGAAGCTATTGAAAATTTGCTAGGGAAAATGGAAATTCTTAGCATACACAATAATGAGCAAACTACTAAGCTAGAAAACATTGGTAGCACCCCAGCAGCATCTTTAGTTGAAATACCTGAAATAATTAAGAAAGATGCTTCTACTTCCTGCTTTGATTTAATTGATGATTCTAACCCCTGCAACCAAGTCGTTGTTGAGAATATTGTTGTAGAGACATGTTCGGATGAGGTTGCAAAGGAAAATGAACAATTAAAGCAAGAAGTGGCTCGCCTTGGCAAGGCTTTGTATGACAAGAAAGGCAAAGCCAAACAAATCCGACCTCCACAGGATAACACCACTGCGGGAGTGAACAAGCCTGTAGAGGGAGAAACTGTGATTTGTAGGCTATGCCACATGGAAGGCCACAAGTCTTTCCAATGCAAGGCGATGACCGGGGATAAACAAAGGCAAAAGCTCAAGCAAAAGCCATCAAGCAAAATCTCCAACACCTACATCAAAAAGGTGAACAAAAAGGATGCTACACCATATTTGATCAAGAAGAAAAAGAATGGAAAGGTGATAGCAATCAAGGCCAACAAGCAAGCCAACAAAGGAAAGGGGGCCAAACGCATCTGGGTGCCAAAGGAAATAATTTCAACCATGAAAAGCACCAAGAAGGTTTGGATCCCGAAAGGGAAGTGAGTGGACCAAAGGTCAACGGGAAATTTGGAGACTTGGCAAGTTTGGGTTGTATATCATGGGATACATCATATTGGATCAAGTTTATTGCCAAGTGGGTTAGTGAAAATTTTGGACCCAAATTTCCCACCCATGACTAAGGTAACTAGTTTTATTGTATTCTTCGTTTTTTAGATATGCGTATCTATTTACCTTTTATCTAGTTTACCTCTCTTGCCTAGTATTACATTTGTTATGTATTTTTGTTTAAAATCATGCATACTAAGTAAATCATATGGTAGGATTGCTTGTTTTTAATTCATATACTTAAGCAAACCTACATGGCTTAAAATGTTTATTTAAGCACGGCACATAGCTTTTATATCACTCCATAGTAAATGATGCATTAATTGAAAATTTTGATTTTTACAAGTTGTATCATTTAACTTATATGTGCCAAAGTTAGGATTATAGATAATTTACCCCTCTTGATATCAAATCAAAGTGCATGTCTCCTACAAGTATTCAAAACTTGTATGCACATCTTTAGGGGGAGGTTACTCCATAATCTAACACTTTGAGACTAACACCTTTTCAAGTCTATTTCATGTGATAGTCTCATTGTAAGGAAAATGAAGTCCCCGGAGAAAGACAACAATCTTCCACTGCAAAATCTCCAAGAACTCTCATGTCTCTCAAGCTCACCATTGACCTTCAATTGGTATCTTTTGAGACTACATTTAGTATCATTTACATGGCTTCTCCTAAATTTGATTAGACTATATTTCATATCATATACTTCCATGTTGCTAAAAATGCATAAGTGGTTAACTCATATTCTGTTACCTATGCATAAGGGAAGTTAGTCTTTTCAAATCATGTCTTGCACCTCTAATTTTCACATGCTTTTTCCTAAGTAGAGGATCTCTGTCAGGAGGAGTATTTCTTCATCTCTAAAAAGGGGAGAAACCTCTTTCTAAAGAGAACACTCATTTAGGGGGAGTAATCATTTCAACTGGTATCATTCATATGATTTAATTTAATATCCTTCTTGTGATATCATTTGATACAATTCTTGTTGAGGGCAAGCTTTTATTTACTTCCTACATGCTTTTAATGTCTTCCTTTTCGGTGGTTGATGCCAAAGGGGGAGAAGTTTAGGGACCAAAGCAATGAAAACTATATCAAACACCAAACACCACCAATTTAAAATTTTATATCTACAAATGGTTTTTCCAGTGGTTTTGGCTATTTGGTCCATAAATAGGAAGTAAGTGAATTATGGAGTTAGGCGGAGGCTTAAGTCCATAATTTCACATTGTGGGGATAATCATGCATCTTAGCAAGTAGATTGCATATTTTAATTCAAATACCTGTATTATTTGCTTGCTTTGGTTGTGTTGTCATCAATCACCAAAAAGGGGGAGATTGTAAGGAAAATGGACCCCGACCATTTGGCTAATTGAGTTTTGGTGTTTGATGATTAACACAACCTGTGGACTAATATGTTTGCTAGTGTTTCTAATTATAGTTCACAGGATGCGAAGAGAATTGGACCAAGGCAATGAGGATGCAACACCTCAAAAGAAGACATAAAAAGATGCATAGGAGTCCAATACTCAAGAACAAAAGAAGCCCGAAGAAATCAGCAAAGAAATCCAAGAAGCGGGCTGTCAGCCAGCGCCTGGTGGTGCACCGGACATTGATGTCCGGTGTGCACCAGACTGTCCGGTGTGGCACCGGACAGTCTGCGCAGAGAGGCCACAAGCAGGCGCTCTCTGGCTGTAGCACCGGACTGTCTGGTGTGCACCGGACTATCCGGTGTGCCAACGGGCAGACGGCAACGGTCGGATCCAACGGTCGACTGCTACAGGCGCCAACGGTCGGCTGACGTGGCGTGCACCGGACACTGCACAGTAGATGTCCGGTGGTGCACCGGACTGTCCGGTGCACCCGACGACAGAAAGCTACTGCTTTCTGTCCAACGGCTAGTTGGGGGTGTGGAGGCTATAAATACCACCCCAACCGGCCATTCTCATGTGTGGGAGCCCAAGCAACATACCAAGGCATATTGTAGACATTTCCAAGTGCTCAAACACCCAAGTGCTTAATAGAATCACTCGGTGATTAGCGTAGGTGCTTTGCGAAGTGCTTAGGTTAGTTAGACCGCATTAGCGCTTGCTCTAGGTGAATCCTAGTTTGTTGAGTGAGTTTAGACAAACCACACAACCCCTCGGCTCTTGCGTGGGCCATTGTAATTGTACCGAGTGGGGCGAGAGTCTTGCGAGACCGTGACAACCGCGTTTGTGTCACGACCACCACCGTGTACCGGAGGGAACGAGGCCCGCGGCGTTTCAGCCGGAAGCTCGATAGTGGAGACGACGGGGAGCGTCCGAGAGGAGCCGGAAGCGGAGCACCACTTGCGCGTGGAGAAGGCCCGCGACTCTCTACGGAGTTACTCGACCGTGGTGCTTGGCCCTCGCATGGGCTTCCCTTTGCGTAGGGGCACCAACGAGGATTAGTCGGGACCTTGCGTGGTTCCGGATACCTCGGTAAAAATACCGGCGTCATCCACGAGAGTTTGCTTCTCTACTTTGCTCTTTAAGTTTCCGCATTTATATTAAGCATTTAAGTTTCAATCTTGTATGCATACTTATTTAGTGTAGATTGAAACTTAGCCATTGCGGTAGAGATAGCAACACTTAGACAAAACCTAGATTGCACTTTCTAGTTTGATTATTTGCATAGGTTTTGCTCTAGGGATTTATTTGTGGCCTAGTTTAGTAAAAGTTTTATAAGTCCTAATTCACCCCCCTCTTAGGCGTCACTCGTTTCCTACATTGTGTGTTATAGCATCATGGTTTGATTCTTGACACAATGCATCCTAAAAAGTGCTAAGGTGTAGAAATGTTTTGAATTGCCTAAGTATGTGCAAATTGGCGTCTGAGGCCAAAATTATGTTTTTGAAGTAAGCACATATTTAGGGGGGGCATTCTATAAACTTAGAATTCAAAATTTGTGCTTCTAATCTTATTCTTATGTAAGCTTTAATTGTGTTGCCATCAATCACCAAAAAGGGGAGATTGAAAGCTCTCTTGTGAGTTTTGGTGTTTGGATGACAACTCAATTAAAGTAACTAACAAGTGTACTAAGTGTTGAACAGGTGCTTAAGGTAAATCTAACAGGGTTCAACACAAGTGAACAAATGTGATGGTCCAAGAACTGGATTATGGATACTTAATGGAAATCATAAGTAAGATGGACATTGCATAAAGTGAGACTCGGGTGCGTAGCTCGGAGACAACTGATCAAGCCAAGGACGAAGGCAAGAAGAGCTTCGAGGTACCAAGTGCACAGGAGAAGGTCAAGGAGGCTGAGGAACCCAAAGCCAAGGGTGAAGAAGAAGGCTTGCAAAGTCAAGGGTGATCGAGTTGAGAATAGCTACGGCACATCAAGGATCACTACATAAGGACGTGACTTACAGCCAATGAGGTAACAGCTACAGTTATGTGGTGTAAGTCATAAGGCTCAAGATCAAGCTCTAAGAAGGAGATCAAGGTCACTAGAAGGAGAACAAGTGTCAAAACCAGAACTGGAAGCAGCCCAAAAGAGCTAAGTTCACCTTAATCTTTAGTTTGGGTTGTTCCTATGTTTGGAGATGTTCTATGTGACCTTTGCAGGATGTTGGAGCTAAGAAATGTCAATCTAGATCAAGTCAAGCTGACTTGATGATTTATGAGTCCAACATCAAAGCTCAAGCATGTCAAATGCTATAGATGTAATAATTAAGAGAAGGTATGTTTCTAGACTTAGTACATTGGTTTTGTGGACTAATATACTTGTCTAAGTGTTAGAAACAGAAAGAAGAAGAAAAGGAAAGAGGTGCGAAAGGCTTGGCTGTGTACAGCCAAGACTCAGCTCAGTCTGGCACACCGGACAGTGTCCGATGCGCCAGGTTGAACCCCGGTGAACAGGCCGCTCTCGGGAGGAGTCTGGCGACGTACGGCTATAATTCACCGGACTGTCCGGTGGTGCACCAGACTATTCGGTGAGCCAACGGTCGGCTGGGCCAACGGTCAGCCGCGCAATCCGCGCGTGACGCGTGGACGAGCCAACGGTCAGATGGGGTACCGGACTGTCCGGTGTGCACTGGACAGTGTTCGGTGCGCCAATGGCTCCAGGACTGCAACGGTCGACTGCTCCATTTATGGAAGGAGATCTGGCACCGGACAGTGTCTGGTGGTGCACCGGACTGTCCGGTGCGCCACCCGACAGAAGGCAAGATTTGGCTTCTGGATTGCTTCCAACGGCTCCTAGGTCCCTTGTGCCTATAAAAGGGACCCCTAGGCGCCTCAAGCAACATATAAGTGCAGCCAACAAGTGTAGACATAACTCGAATCAATTCTCACTCTCCCTCTTGTGTGTAACCCTATAGTTTGTGTAGAAGGCACAGCTATAAGCCTTTAGAGAGAGGAGAAGTGCTGCTAAGAGCTAGAGCAAGGTCTTGAGCGTATCGTTACTCTACCGAGGTGCTGCCGAGAAGTTTGTAAGCAGCCACGGTGTTGTTGTAACCCAACTCAATAGTGAAAGGCTCTATCTGTCATACTGACAGATCTAAGCAAACGGAGGAAGGAGTTGAAATAGACTCCAAGCCCAGGTGTGGCTAACTCCAACGAGGACTAGGCAAGCATTTCAGGCTTGGCCGAACCTCGGGATAAATCCTTGTGTCTGTGTGCTCTGTTCTGACATTTTGAGACAGGATCTTCTATTTCGCTACAACCTACTCGAAGGGTCTTCTCATTCCACTGCGTGCTAAGTCTTCGAGTAGAGTAAGATTTTAAGTTTTAAAGTGATAAGTTTTATTCGCCTATTCACCCCCCTCTAGGCGACATCCAGATCCTGTTCTTGGGTCAAAGGGAACTTTCACCAACCCGCGATGGCACCCAAAAGAGCTAGTTCGAAGGCAGCCCCATCCATCGACGAAGCAGCGAAGGCCGCACTGCTAGCTGAGAAAAAGGGCAAGGCCCTTGCCGACAACACCCACCAAGAAGCTGGCGAAGACGAAGCACTCAGTAAGAGACAGCGCAACGATCAACACACTCCCGAAGGCACCCTGCGCACCTGCAGCTCCGGAGGGCAACCACAAGTACCACCCCCAGGCTTCGCTCCACTAGAGGGCGAGGACGCAATAGAGGACGGCAAAGTCATCGGCGTCTCAGCAGAAGAACAACTACAGCTACGGGCCCTATGCCTCAAGAACCGCAACCTCCAAAAGCAGAAAGAAATCCTTGAGGCCAAGCGCCAATGTGTCTCCGCGCAAGCCAAGGTGCGCCAGATGATACGAGACGAGGAGCAGAGGGCTCGGGAACTCGAACGAGAGATTGCGCTCATGCAGCACGAAGGCCAACACGATCTGCAGCACGACCCGCCCCTCCAACAGCGTGCGCCAGTCGGAGACTTATTCATTCCCCAGCGAGGACCCTTCGTCCGTGCACGCCGCGGCTTTCCAGGGCATCAACTACCTCGATGAGCGAAGCCCCCTAGCGCCGCAACTGTAAGTGTCACCATGGCCCACCAACTTCAGGGCAGGGACCTACCCCAAGTACAACGGCAGCACTGACCCAGCACAATACATCATGAGCTATCAGGTCGCCGCCGCATCATCCGAAGGGGACGACGCCACGATGGCCAAGTCTTTCATCATCGCCCTCGAGGGTCCAGCCTTGACCTGGTATACCAGGTTGCCCCCATTGTCCATCGACTCCTGGAGAAGTCTCCGGGACAAGTTTCTGCTTAACTTTCAGGGGTACCGCCCAGACACCGATGCCTTGGCCGAGCTGTCACTCTGCAAACAGCAAGAGAAAGAAACCCTGCGGGAGTACTACCGCAAGTTCCTAACTCTCAAGTCACAACTGCCCTCGGTCGACGACCAAATCGCCATACACTACGCCATCAGTGGCCTTCGGGCTGGCGTCCTGTACAGTCACTGCATTAGGGACCCACCCAAAAACCTCCTAGAGCTCTATCGGTTGTTTGAAAAGTACGCCAGATCCGAAGAGCTCCATCAGCGCAAGGTCGAGTCTCAAAGAAAGCCCAAGGACCCTCCACAGTCTAGCCAAACATGGACAAGACCTTCGCAGTCAGACTCCGGTCGGGACAACCGCAGTCAGCAGCAGGTGCATAACATTGCCAACCAGCACCCCGCCGGTGAAGCCCCTCGCCGCCAAGATTATCCCCCAGGGCCGTGGCAAGGGCACGCGTGGTCGGGGCCGGGGACGAGCGCAACAGCCGCGCAGATATTACTGCCTGTTTCACGGCGAAGACTGCGCGCACCCAACCAAGGATTGCCCGGAAACGAAGGCCACCAGGGACAGGATGTCTCGGGCACAACCCGCCGACAACCCAAGAGTTGTCGCGCACACATATCAACACCACCACCCACAACCATACAACCACGACCCCGCCCAGCATCTACCCAACCATGCATATCAACACCACCAGGAGGTACAAGTCATACCACCCCCGCCCCCGCCTCCGCATCAACCAAACATCCACCACCAAAATCACCCCAAGCACCAAAACAGGAAGACTTCACTGATCAGCCGATCAGCCGTATCGCGGAGTCATTCACATGATCACCGGAGGGTCCAGCATCGACTTCGACACGAAGCGACAAAAGAGGAATCACTACCGAAGCATCAACCACGTCGCCATCACCGGCCCGGTCGTACAAACGAAGTGGTCACATGTGCCGGTAACCTTCGATGCCAGAGATGTTGATCTGCGCAGCGCACCCCACATTGACGCCATGGTAATCAACTGCAGTGTGGCAGGCTGGGACCTGCACAAAGTCCTAGTTGACAACTGCAGCTAGGTGGACATCATCTTCCTCCACGCCTTCGACCTCATGGGCATCAGCCATAGCTTGCTCAAGCCTTCGGACAATCCCCTATATGGCTTCGGCGGCAAGGGCACCTTCCCTGTGGGCAAGATAGAGCTACCCCTGTCCTTCGGCGTAGCACCCAATGCGCGAAGCGAACAGGTCACCTTTGACATCGTTGACATGGTCTATCCCTACAACGCCATAATGGGTCGGGGCTCTATCAACAAATTTGAAGCGACCATCCACAGATTATACCTCTGCATGAAAATTTCGGGCCCGCAAGGCGTAATAACGGTGTACGGGAACCAGCAGACTGTGCGTAACATTGAGAGAGATTTCGTTCCCAGTCAACGAAACATACATTGCCTTACGGCGCAGCGCGAAGTCCCCGAGGCTACCCGCCCTGCTGCCAACAAAGATGAAAAGGCACAGCTACAAAGCAACGATGGAACGAAGACAGTTCCCCTTAACCCGGCAATGCCCAAGCAAGCAGTCATCATAAGTGAAGACCTGACTTCACAAGAGGAGAAGAAACTCATCTCCTGTCTCTCTAGAAATAAGGACGTGTTCGCCTGGTCTGCCCTTGACCTGGTCGGAGTCAGTCGCACCGTCATCGAGCACAGTCTAGGCATCGACCCTTCGGTGTGCCCAAAGAAGCAGCGGTTACGCAAAATGTCCGATGAAAAAAAAGAAGCCGCCAAAGCCGAAGTACACCGTCTGCTGGAGGCCAATTTCATCGAGCCAGTCGCCTACCCTACGTGGCTATCCAACGTAGTCATGGTGCAAAAGAAGAGCGGCAAGTGGCGAATGTGCATCGATTTCACCAGCCTCAACAAGGCCTGCCCCAAGGATAATTTCCCGCTGCCACGAATCGACAAGATAGTCGATAGTGCGGCCGGATGTGAAGTCATGTCACTCCTTGACTGCTTCTCTGGCTACCATCAAATATATATGAAGGAGGAAGGCAAGGCTAGTACCAGTTTCATCACACCCTTCGGCACATACTGCTTCATTAGGATGCCGGAGGGACTCAAGAACGCTGGGTCAACTTTCTCTCGCCTCACCAAGACGGTGCTCGAGAGCCAAGTAGGCCGGAACATTTTCACGTATGTGGACGACATCGTCGTCGCCAGCAAAAATAAGGAGGATCACCTGGCCGACCTCGCAGAGACATTCGCAAACATGAGGGGCGCATGACTTCGCCTCAACCCCGAGAAGTGCGTCTTCGGGGTCCGCCAGGGGAAGATACTGTGCTACCTGGTGTCGCACCGCGAGATCGAGGCCAACCCGACCAAGATTCAGGCAATAATCAACATGACACCCCCGCAGTCAACCAGGGACGTCCAGCGTCTAACAAGCAGATTGGTCGCTCCGAACAGATTCATCTCCAAGTTCGCCGAGCGGAGTCTACCTTTCCTCAAGACACTGCGTGGTGTGAAAGACTTCGCGTGGGGACTAGAACAGGCGACAGCCTTCGCATCACTCAAGCAGCACCTGTCAGACTTGGCCATTCTCACCAGTCCAGACCCTTCGCTGCCGCTCCTGCTCTACATCGCCGCCTCGTCATATGCAGTCAGTGCAGCCCTAGTCCAAGAGCAAAACAGGGAGGGCACGACCTGGCAGTGTCCAGTCTACTACGTCTCCGAGGTCCTCACGGCCTCCAAGTGTAACATGACCGAGTTGGAAAAAATCTCCTACGCAGTCGCCATGGCATCACGCAAGCTGCGCCATTACTTCAAAGCATTCAAGGTGCGGGTCACCTCGGACAGGGGACTAGGAGAGCTGTTCTGCAACCCAGAGGCGTCTGTCCGGATTGCTAAATGGGCAGCCGAGCTCTCCGGCTACCATATCGTCTTCGAACCCAGGACAACAATCAAGTCGCAGGTCCTGGCAGACTTCATCGTTGACTGGACAGGGCCAGTAACGCAGCAGGACGAGCCTGCAGATAAAGTGTGGACCATCCACTACGACGGCGCATGGTGCCATGCGGGGGTAGGCGCGGCTGTAGTCATCACATCACCCACAGGGGTCAAACACAGATATGCAGCACGCCTCAGCTTTGCTTTGGAGTCCGACAGATGCACCAACAACGTAGCAGAATACAAAGCTGTCATCCTGGGTCTTTGCAAGTTAAGAGCGCTTGGTGTCACCACCTGCATAATCAAGACAGATTCCAAAGTGGTTGTCGGTCAGGTCAAAAAAGAATATTCAGCAAAAGACCCCGCACTCATGCAGTATCTCACGGCTGTTCGCAGTCTTGAGAGACAATTTAAGGGCTTCACCTTGCAGCATGTGGACCGAGCCAGGAACGAGGAGGCCAACGCATTGGCCAAAGCAGTTGCCAGAGGCGAAGCCTTGCCCTCTGACGTGTTCTACCACGTCATTGGCACGCGAGCCGTCCGCAGTCCAGAGGGTCTACAAATAACCAACGACACTGAGGGCCATCACATAGTCAACCTCATCATGACCGAAGATTGGCGGGCCCCAATAACCCCGTTCCTGCAAGGATATTATCATCCAAGCGACGTCAACGAGGCCAAGCGCCTCAAGCACCAAAGTCGGGACTTCGCAATCATTAAGGGACAGCTATACAAGAAGGGGGTCAGTCAACCCATGCTTAAATGCGTCACCGAAACCGAAGGCATCCAGATCCTGCGCGGAGTCCACAACGAAACTTGTGGCTCTCACTCGGGGCCTAGGGCCTTCACTGCCAAGGTGATCCGTCAAGGGTTCTACTGGCCCGCTATAATCTGTGCCGCGAATCGAGTCACGAGGTCGTGCGAAGCCTGCCAGAAGTTTTCTCCCCGTTCGGGCAACCCTTCGCAATTCACAAAGCTAATTGCCCATACTTGGCCACTTCAACGCTGGGGGCTGGATATTGTCGGGCCACTACCCACGGCTCAAGGGAACCTCAAGTTCACCTTCATCATCGTCGAGTATTTTACCAAGTGGATCAAGGCTAGGGCTGTATCTACAATAACGTCGAAGACTGCCCAGAAATTCTTTTGGCAAAACATTGTTTGCCGATTCGGAGTCCCGTCTGAGCTCACAGTCGACAATGGCAAACAGTTTGACAGCCAGGACTTCAGGGATTTCTGCTTCTCCATCGGCACCAAGCTTGCCTTCGCCTCAGTATATCACCTGCAATCTAACGGCATCGTCGAGCATGCCAACGACAAGATTTTCACTGCTATCAAGAAAAGGCTACTCGACGACAGCAAGGGTAAATGGGCCGACCATCTACCTGAAGCAGTCTGGGCGCTAAACATGACCAAATGCTGGGCGACTGGATTCACTCCTTTTCATCTACTATATGGTTCGTAGGCCATGACCCCGCAGGAAATAAAGCACGGGTCACCTCGAACAAGCGCATCAGCCGTCCCCGACGTAGACGAACCAGCGTCCAAAGACCTCATCGACGGAGACCGCGTCTTCGCCCTGGAGGCCCTCAACAAATACCAAGCTCAAACGAAGGCCTGGCGCGACCACGCAGTCGTCCCAAGAGAGTTCAACGAAGGAGACCTCGTACTCGTCCGAACCACCCGGACAGAGTCATGGGGTAAGCTGGAGCCAAAGTGGGAGGGTCCATTCATCGTCAAGTCGAAGGTGTCCCCCAGCGCATACAGGCTAACAACGCCATCCGGCGAGGACCTAGACCATTCTTGGAATATTGACAATCTCCGCAAATTTTTTGTTTAAATCCTCAGGGCCTACGCGCCCTTGTAATTCACCAAACAGTACTATTCTGGCCTGCACTCTTTTCCTCCCGGGGGGTGAGGTTTTTAACGAGGCGGAGCCATGCAATATACCCGCAAAAATCTCCCGCAAAAACTCAGTTACAGCATGTCGAAAAAGACCGCATCAACGGTCTTTGGCATTCGACCACTCCGAAGTCACCGCGAGAGGCAACACAGACTACCCTCGCGTGCGACACTCCACGCAAAAGTCGCCTAAGGGTGCAGCCGGAATAGCACAATAAGTGCGCAAAATCGAAGTCTTTTCCTAAAAGACTCTCCGTGCAAAAGTCGCCTAAGGGTGCAACCGGAATAGCACAATAAGTGCGCAAAATCGAAGTCTTTTCCTAAAAGGCTCTCAATGCAAAAGTTGCCTAAGGGTGCAACCGGAATAGCACAATAAGTGTGCAAAATCGAAGTCTTTTCCTAAAAGACTCTCCATGCAAAAGCCGCCTAAGGGTGCAGCCGGAATAGCACAATAAATGCGCAAAGTCAAAGTCTTTTCCTAAAAGACTCTTCGTGCAAAAGTCGCCTAAGGGTGCAGCCGGAACAGCACAATAAGTGCGCAAAAATCGAAGTCTTTTCCAAAAGACTCTCCGTGCAGAAGTCGCCTACGGGCGCAGCCGGATCAACGAAGACGCGCAGCCTCATAATACAAATTACTGTTACATACACACAACGAGGGCATCATATATTACATTGGCTCAACCTTCGGGATGATACCCATCTCCCTGTAATTGAACAGCATTATCCTCAATTCCTCACACTCAAAAAGATTTCGCAGCTCCCCTTCACCTATGCTCACCCCAATCGACGAGGACAACAGTTCTCGCTTACCAGTCTGGTCCACACGAAGACGGCCACACTCCATCCTAATACGATGACGCCTACCACTTCGCGACAATTCACTCACTCTCTGTTTCGCTACCGCCCTTCGCCGCCTATACCCAGTACTCGCACCCGGGAGTCCTAGGAGGTCTTCGACCTCGCCTACCGCCATATAAAACCAATAATCATACCAGTTGCTAGGGATGAAAACGGTCGGAAACGGTATTTATTCGGTAATCAGTTTTTTCTTTGATTGCGAATAAATAGGATATAGAATATACAATACAAATTTGTATTCTTGTTTTTAACATCTAGCTTGTTAAGATTCATAAAAGGTAAACCTCAAATTCATCCAACATTTTCTCAAATAATAGATATAAACTTCGGTATGGATTCGGAAACAAATTCGGTAATTTTTTCAACTTTTTGTGTTGTAGGGAGCAAATAATACATAAAACAACTTATATAATATTTTATTCATATTTGTACTAATGTGCTTGATAACATAAGAAAAGATCAACATCAAATTTTATACATATCTATTTTAAAATATTAAATTTGTTCTAACAGTTCGAATTACCACTTTCATCCCTACCAGTTGCCCCACTTGTTGCGGGCAGATGGAACTAGCTCAACAACTTCCACCGAAGTCTTCCCAGTCCTCGGTGTAAAGGTGCATGACCCAAACTGTGCAATCTTGCTTCCAATTTTTCTCTTCTGCCAGTGCAAACAATAATTCTTGGCGAAGACCTCTACGGAGGGCTGACCGCCATACGAAGTCACTGCCCAGACATACTTCGCCAGGGCCACCACGGCATTAGGTGTCAATTGATGGATCTGCACGTCATACCTCCGCAACACTTCCACCACAAAACGATGCGCAGGCAACCGAAGGGCGGCAGTGAAAAATGCCTCGAACACAACCATCTCACCCTCCGGCTCAGGAATCTCTTCCGCCCCCGGAACTCGGCCAACTTCGTTCTCAAAATACCCCAACTGCTGCATGTCTTGCACGTGAACCGAGGAGATCCTCGAAACACCGAATTCCACCGTGTGGCCCGGGTGTAGCTTAGCTACACTGCCGCCAAATCATTGAAGGTACCCTCGAACGACGATTCGCCCAACGACGTATTCGCAGCGAATGAAGAAGACGGCATGGCTACGTACCATCGGCGGCGGCGCGCGGTCTGCTTGACGCGGGCTAGTTCTCCGATGAACAGGAGCAAGGAGGGCAGGCGAGCGGGCGACCGGTTTCAAAATGCTAGGGTTTTGCGGCGCACAGAAAGGTAACAGAGCCTGAGCCGCGCCGCCCCCTTTTATACAAAGGGCGCGACGCTTCGGGAAGCCCGCAGTCCAATAGTACCGCGTCCGTCAACGATCACATCAAAAAACCCGGCGGAACCACTTCGAGCGAGGGCAGCGTCTCCACCATCTAGCGACGTCTTCGGCACCAAATGACTCAGTCGAACTGGTCCCTCGGAGGGCAAATGTCGGGGCGAAGGCGAAGACGCTACCCTTCGCTCCAGGCCTTCGTCAACTCGCTGCACCAACGGAGGCAAGATGACCGACGCAGCCCACCCTTCGTCCTCTTCACTGCAAGACGAAGGCCTACGACGAAGTCTCTCTATCCCGCGTCCTCGGTCCTACCTGGAGGCCCACGTGAGATTCGACCCATCGTAACAGGCCCCGCATGGACAGGCGTGTTATGGGCCTGATTTGTAATAGCTTTTCTGTAATGACAGTTTGTAACCCTCCGTTATGAGAATATTCTGGGGATAATCCAGGTGTCTGAGGGCATAAGCGTCCTTACATCGGGACGTTGGGCGCTCGGACACCTATAAATACTCCCATACAGTGTCCTTGAGAGGCTGGATTAACAGAGCAATCGTCATCTCGAGTTAAACCTTGCTTGCATCCTTTCCACTCCCCCATTGGATCAACTTGCCCAGGAGAGCAAGTTCCAATAGTTCTTAAGTAATTTAGTAAGCATGTGTAACCACACACCTGCTCCAGTAATCAAGATTGACGAGTTGGGGAGTGATCAAAGCCCTATGAACTAATATGAGATCGATAAAAAATGGATTTTATATGCTTTAGCTATCAAAAGCATAATGTATGATCAAATATATACTCACCATAACTTGCCATTCATAACTAGGATACTTGGCAGACTCCAGAAGAATTCGGGGACATATTACCAAAAAGTTATTTAGAAAGTCTGGTGATATTTACAAAGTACGAAGGGCATCATGTTAACAAACCCAAAATCGAGTAGACTTGAGATTACAGGATACTCAAATTCAAATTATGCAAGGGTGTGAAGAAGATATAAAGTCCATGTTAGGTTAGATGTTCACACTCATAGAAGTAACTATATCATGGAAAATCTCAAACAAATTATCACTGCATCGTCGATGATGTATGATGAGTTTATTGCATGTTATGAGGCAACAATGAAGGTTGTGTGATTTAAAACGTTTGTGTCCGGTTTAAAAGTGGTAGACAGTATATCAAAACCATTGAAGCTATAGCGATAAAGAACCAATAGTACGTTACAAAGCCAAACGCTTCTATCAAACATATTAATATTAAGTATTATATCGTAAAGGGGAAAATTCATCAAATAAATGAACAAGAACATATAAACACGTAGAAAATGCTTATGGATCCGTCCACTAAAGATACTCTATCCAGTGTGTTTATAGACCGCGTAGCTATTATTGGTTTAATGGAGCATCTATGATTCTAGACTAATAGATAATTAATGCAACCATCTTACTCAAGATTAAGTTTTCTGCTTTGAGATAAAAATATATACTATAGTCATTGAGTTCACTAGTATATGACATGTTGTAACGCCTGATCTTGACCTATTGAGAAGTGTGAATTGTGTGTTAAGAAATTAAGCAGTTAGGAAACTAAGTTTTAAGTATAAGCAAGTAATTATGGGATAAATGAGGATAATATTGGGTTGATCTCATTTGACTTAGACAAGAGACCGAGTCCTATCATGGATTGTGCCCTGATAAGTGGCACAATAACCTTTGTTGTGGTCATTGTACCCTATTTCTCGAACACACATGAGTTCTGATATGTCTGCGCATCATGATTTAAAAGGAGAACGTTGTCATACTCGTCGTCTCCAATGCTGACAGCACTGCTCTACCATTATATCCTCCTAGCACAGAACACAAAAGATATAAATTTTAGAGCTTGTTTGGATGTAGAGATGTCAATGGGGACCCGATACCCGCTAACCCATGGGGAATTCCCCTATTAGGATACGGGTACGGGACAAAAATTGTACCCATGGGTATGGATATGGGACAAAATCTCCACCCATTGGGTAAACGGGTATGGGTTTGGGAAGCAATAATACGAACCCGATTACCCATGGGTATTTCATACGTGTACACCTGTCCTGTTTGTATGAATGAGTTGAGGCCAAGTCGGCCATCAAACCCGGCAGACTCCATTTCTTATATTGGTCCCAAAGTACTGATTTCTTTTCTGATGGATGGATGAATGAATCATGGTTCATGGATGAGCTCTTGCAGATATGGTGACGTATGAAATCTGGATAGTTTGTGCTAGATGTTAGTACCTAGTTATCCCTTAATTAGGGATGGAGACCCATTGGGGACCCGAAACCCGAATGAGGATGGGTATGGGATGAGTTTTGTACCCATGATGGGTATGAGTATGGGCATGGAGATGTATCAAACATGATGAGGATGAGTCTGGGATGCTATAACTCGTTGGGGAATTATCCATTGATATCTCTATTTGGATGTATAGGAATTAGAAGGGGTCGAGAGACATTAATTCCTTGAGGGCTGATTTTGGTGATCATGGATCATGGGAGAATTAGAGGGAATTAAGGGAAAAGTTAGTTTATTTTCCCTTAAATCCCCACGTGATCCCCTGATCGCCAAATCAGCCTGATAATAAAAAAAACTAGGAAGGGATTATACGTCATTCAATCCTCCTAATTCCAAACAAACAAACCCTTAGGTTTACGATCCAGCTACGCTTTATACAGTCTGACAGCCACTAGCGCGCCAGAGGGATGTGATCATGTAGCTGGCAAGCACCAAGAAGGCAAGAACACAGGCCAACCCCCTTTTTTTCTGAACCATGGGAATGGGACCTAGTGCCAGTGGCAACTAAAAAATGGCTGCACGTGCTCGTCTTCTCTCGAGCACTCTCCGTGTGGCCGTGAGAAACACGGAAACATACATGTGGATGCGATCGTAGCCAGTGCTTTCTTTTTTTTTTGTCACTTTTCTGAATTTATTGACCTCCAAATTATTTCATCGTACTCCCTCCGGTGCAGTAAAAGAAGTCATCCTGCGCGTGACCGAGCGTGCACAAAAAGAAGTCATAGCGCGCGTGGGTCTGGAATTTGGACGTTGTTGCCCCTAGTAATTGCACAAAAAAAGATGCACTTAAGAGGAATCAAACTTGAGACCTCTAGTCTAGAATACCTTGGAGCTGCTGCAGCAACTAATCAAGCCTGATTGTTTTGATGACATTAATGCACCCATATCCCTATTTAATAGGTGCAAACAGGGAAAACTCTATGATAATTAATCACTCCTTGGTATGCACAATCATGTCTTAAACGACTACCTTTACTGCACCGGAGGGAGTACGTATAGAAGTTGTACGCGCGGCAACGTCTGCGTCGATCCGTAGCGAGCGTCTTTATTGTTTTTGCGCCCAACTCCACGTACGTACGCAGCATGAACACGAACCAAATGAATCATATATGGTGGCCCTCTCAAACAAATCATACGGTAGCCATGCATGACGTTGACACCGTGACGTACATGCTCAAGGGATCGGAATGCTCAATGCTGTGCGTTGGTGCCAACGGCTGTCGGGCCTTGCCTGCACGAGGCAGTTCGACCCGAGCGTTTGAATTTTCTCTAGCCACACGCCCACACAAGTCCACAAAAAAGTGAGTTGGGCCACAAGAAGTAATGGTGCAAACACGTGGTTGATATATACCTACAGTGTTTAAGTGTGATAAGTGATGGTCAAACTAGCAGACAATTGGTTGAGGTTTAGTGTTAACTGATCTTAGCGTGAGTTATGGTGTTGTGCAATATCTCTCTTGTCTTATGGCACGTAAGTGTATAGCAAAGGGGAGATGGTCGACGATGAAGTTAAAGGTCAACCGAGCTCGTGTCGACAAACTAAGAGTCGTGAAGGACAGACGTCGAGTTTTGGACCGAGGGTATGGAAAAACTGAAGGACTAACTGTAGTGGCGGACACCTTAGGACATCGATAAGTGCAAAACTAGATGGGTGTTGTCTTATGGCACACAAGTGTAGAGCAAATGGGAGGTGGTCGACAACGAAGTTGAAGTCAATCGAGCTCGTGTCGACAGACTAAGAGTGGTGAAGGATGACGTCGAGTTTTTGATTAAGGGTATGGAAAACTGAACGACTAACTGTGGTGGTTGACACCTTAGAATATCGATAAGTGCAAAAGTAAATGGAGGAGTAGACCATGTTGACCAAATAAAGATGATGGTTGACCAAGTCAATCAGAGGTGTTAGAGAACTTAGTGGTTAAGCGATCAAGGACTAATAGTGACAGGAGTCAAGATCACGGAGGGAATGTATTGGATATGCTACTCATAAAGGGCTTATTGATTTGAGCCTCAAAACCAACGAAAAACTAATTTGGTAAAATCCCATTAGGATAAAGACTATATGTTATAAAGGGATTGTTGGAGGTATGCTTTGTTGCCGAAGATCCTGAAAGAAGAAACACCTTCGGCGGATTCTCTCAAAAAGCAGTGCCGAAGCTACCATCCATGAAGCTTCGGCGTAAGTGACATGTCCCAAGACGAATGAGTGAACCGACTTAAAGATGAAATGACCAATCGACCCGTGATAGCTTGTATTATGATTGTAAGCATTTGTAAAGGGCATGAATGTAATTTCTCACAGGCAGCGCCCTGTGCCTATAACTAGATGAACAGTACCCCCGTACTATTCACACGGACTGGGCATTTGCTTTTGCATCACGCTAGTACCTTTGCTGTCTATCAAGTCAAAGGTATCAAATGTAATTCAATATTGTTTTTATTTTCTCATGATAACATAATGGAGATGAATTTATAATGCTATATGATTATTCATGTTATCTCTTGTATTTTACACGCTTCTTCTATTACCATCTTACCTTCGATATTCGAAGGTATGTCCTTCATGACCTTCGTCTGAAGATCATTATATCCTAAAGGAAATAATGCTTCGAAGGACGGAGAGCATTAACATTTAATATTTTATGTTGCCTTGTTCTTGATTTATAGCATTTGAGAACAAGTCACCAACATTGGCACCCACCTCCGGTGAACTCACGTCCACCTTTTGAGCTGATGGCTTCGTTCAACAATCAAGCTGAAGCTGCTTCGCTATGAAGCTGGTGCTCCCGATAACAGACGGTTCATGCTCAGAGCCGGCCAACAAGAAGCATAAGAAGGAGGTCCAGAGAAGGGTACAGCATGTTGGGGTGCAGGGACCCTTCATCAAGTCAAAATGGTCTCACATTCCAATTACCTTCTCCCAAGATGACCTTCAGCTCAAGGATTACCCTCACAATGACGCTATGGTCATATCTTGTGTCATCAAGGGCTTTCTAGTCCACAATGTTTTGGTGGATATAGGCAGTGCAGCGGATATTATATTTGCTAAGGCCTTCAGACAGATGTAAGAGCCAGAGGATACGATCCATGATGCCACACACCCTCTCTGTGCTTTCGGAGGAAGGCAGATTGTAGCACTTGGCAAGATCACAATGCCAGTGACCTTCGGATTTGTCCACAATACAAGAACTGAAAAGGTTGTGTTTGATATTGTTGACATAGAATATCCTTACAATGCAATCATTGGTCGTGGAACACTCGATGCATTCGAAGCAATTCTTCATCCAGCATATTTATGCATGAAGATACCTTCGGATCAAGGGCCCATTGCTATTCATGGAAGTCATGAAGCTACCAGAAACGCTAAAGAAAATTGGACAGACTCAAAAGCAATCCACAATATAGATGAAGCCGAAGCTTGTGAACAGTATAAGTATAGAAGAGAGAAGGCTGCTTCGGCTGATCAGCCGAAGCCCATGCTTCTATGTGAAGACATAGCAGAGCAGAAGGTATTGCTGGGATCCCAATTATCTGAAGAGCAGGAGAAAACCTTGATAAGGTTTTTATTCAACAACAAAGATGTTTTTGCATGGTCAGCCAACGATCTCTGTGGTGTCAACAGGGACGTCATTGAACATTCACTCAATGTTGATCCATCCTTCCGACCCAGGAAACAAAAGCTTTGGAAAATGTCTGACGATAAAGCCGAAGGTGCTCGGAACGAAGTAAAAAGACTTCTCAGTGCTGGTGTCATCAGAGAAGTGAAATACCCAGAATGGCTAGCCAACACTGTTATGGTAAAAAAAGGCTAATGGTAAATGGAGAATGTGCATTGATTTTACTGATCTGAACAAGGCTTGTCCAAAGGATGAGTTCCCATTACCAATAATAGACTCTCTAGTAAATGCAGCAGCTTCGTCAGAGCTCATGAGTCTGCTAGATTGCTATTCAGGCTACCACCAAATCTGGATGAAGAAGGAAGATGAGCCAAAGACCAGCTTCATAACCCCTAGTGGTACATATTGTTATCTTCGGATGCCTGAGGGGCTCAAGAATGCTGGGGGAAGCTTCAGCAGGATGACAGCCAAGGTCCTTCACTCTCAGATAGGCAGAAATGTGCTAACATATGTTGATGACATTATAGTGAAGAGCACGAAGCAAGAAAACCACATTACTGATCTGCAGGAAACATTTGCTAATTTTAGGCAAGCTGGCCTGAAATTAAATCCAGAAAAATGTGTCTTCAGAGTAAAGAAGGGCAAGTTCCTTGGCTGTTTAGTTTCAACGAAGGGGATCGAAGCCAACCCAAGCAAGATCGAAGCTATCCTTCGAATGGAGCCACCAAGCACAAAGAAGGGGGCCCAACGGTTGATAGGAAGACTGGCATCTCTGAACCGATTTATATCTAGATCAGCAGAAAGAAATTTACCATTCTTTGAAGTACTAAAGTCAGCTAAAGTTTTTCAATGGGGCCCAACTCAACAGAAAGCTTTCAAAGAGCTGAAGCAATATCTAATTGATTTAACAACATTAACTCCACCCGTGCTAGTGGCTCCATTGCTATTGTATGTGGCAGCTTCGCACTCTGCAGTGAGTGCGGCACTTGTACAAGAGAAGCTCGAAGGACAAGTTAAAAAGCAAGTCACAGTATACTTTGTCTCTGAAGTTTTGAGTTTATCAAAGAAAAACTATACAGAATTGGAGAAGGTGTTGTATGCTGTGTTAATGGCATCCAGGAAGCTTCGGCATTATTTTCAAGAATATCACATAATTGTACCTTCATCACAACCCCTGAAGGATATCATGAGGAATAGAGAAGCCACTGGAAGGATTGGCAAATGGGTCGCGGAGCTTAATGAATTCACTATTGATTACGTGCACAGATCTTTAATTCAATCTCAAGTGCTAGCAGATTTTATCGCTGATTAGACGCCAGAGGCTCACGAAGAAGGGACAAGCAAAGATGCCGAAGCTTGGACAGTGTTTTGTGATGGTTCTTGGGGAGCCTTCGGTGCAGGAGCAACTGCGGTCTTAGTTGCACCATCGAAAGTCAAAACATGTTATGCAGTAAAACTGGATTTCAGTTGTACAAATAATATTGCTGAGTACGAAGCACTTCCGTTGGGGCTTCAGAAACTAAGGGCAATGGGAATAAGAAGGGCCATCCTAAAGACTGATTCTCAAGTTATTGCTGGCCATGTGGATAAAAGCAGCAAGGCACGAGATCCGAAGCTTGAAAAATATCTGGATGCAGTTCGAAGGTTGGAAGCTTCCTTCGAAGGTTTTTCCGTCAAGAATATTCCAAGAGGTGAAAATGAGCATGCAGATTTGCTAGCCAAATCAGCGGCTCAGGGGCTCCCACTACCCTCTGAAGTATTTTTTGAAACAATAAAAGCACCTTCAGTTGAGCTCATGGAGAGAGCAGTGCTTATTATTTCTCTAGTACACAGTGAAGATTGGAGAACTGAAATAATATCTTTCCTCCAAGGCAATTGTCTTTCAAGTACGAAGCTTATAACAAGAGAATGGAGGCAAGAACAAGACCATATGTGTTAATAGAAGGGGAATTGTATAAACATGGAGTTTGTTCACCACTCCTTAAGTGTTTATCAAGAACTGAAGGTGTGGAATTAATGAAAGAGATACATGCAGGTCTGTGTGGATCTCATATTGGATCTAGGCCCTTGTTGGGAAAAGTTTTTCGACAAGGATTTTATTGGCCAAAGGCAGGTTCAGATGCAGCAGAATTAGTCCAAAAATGTGAAGGCTGTCAAAAATGTGCAAGAGACCAGAAGCAACCTTCATCCCTCACTCAATTAATACAGCCCACTTGGCCGTTGCAAAGGTGGGGCCTCGATTTGCTAGGCCCACTTCCACCCGCACAAGGAAATCTAAAATATGTTGTGGTGGCGGTAGAGTATTTTTCTAAATGGATTGAGGCGAAGCCTTTAGCAACAATAACTTCGGTCACTGTCCAAAAATTCTTTTGGCAAAACGTTGTTTGTCGCTTCGGAGTACCGAAGGCTATTACTGTAGACAATGGAACGCAGTTCGATGCTGAAGCTTTCAAGGAATTCTGTGAACAAATTGGCACGAAGATTCATTTTGCATCGGTCAGACATCCGGAGTCAAATAGACTTGTTAAAAGAGCCAATGGCATTATAATGACGGGAATAATGAAGTTAATCTTCAATCAGCCCAGAGGAAAGTGGCCAGATGAATTGATCAAAGTGGTGTGGAGCCACAACACAACAACATCAAGGTCAACAGGTTTTACACCATTCAAACTATTGTTTGGTGACGAAGCAATCACCCCAGAAGAAGCTAAGGCAGGATCAATAAGAACAGTGGCTTCGCCAGAAGACGAAGCTGATTATTCTGTGGCAAAAGATGCTATAGAAGGGATCAGGCTTCAGGCCGTGGAGAATATCAATAAATACCAAGCCGAAACAATAAAATGGCGTGACAGAAAAGTTCGGCTAAAGAGCATTAAACCAGGACATTTGGTACTTCAGAGAGTGGCCAACCCAGATACAGTAGGCAAGTTACAGCTCAAGTGGGAAGGACCTTTTCTAGTATTATCTTCGTCAAGACCCGGTTCTTACAAATTGAAGGATATGGACGACAACGACATTCCTAGATCTTGGAATGCGGATGAGCTTCGTCGATATTATGTCTAGCTTGATGTAATCTTTTTTTCTTTTTTGTGGTACCCTTTTCCTTTCCAAAGGGGGAGAAAGGTTTTTAATGGGGCCATAGTATGTAATTTCTCTTTTTCTTATTCAGCTCTACGAGAGCAAAATCCCCCAAATATGTAAATGTAAAACTGAGCATGCACCATCGAGTGCAGGGAGAAAGGAAAAAACAGGGAGAAGCTCGAAAGTCGTCCCTAAGGGGATGCAGAGCACGACGAAGCTACAAAAAGCCATTCCTAAGGGAGCGCAGCGTAAGTTTTCTGCTCAAAAGTCGTTCCCAAGGGAATGCAGAGCTTACAGCGAAAAGTCAACGCTGATACCGCCGAAATAAAAGGCGAAGCGCGAAAAGTCAACGCGATACCGCCAAAATAGAAGGCGAAGAAGTTCAAAAGACGTTCCTAAGGGGATGCAGAACTTACAGCGAAAAGTCAACGCTGATACACCGAAAAATAAGCGGTGAAGCCAAAAAATAAACGACAAAGAGACTTCGGTCATTCCCAAGGGAATGAAGGCTATGGTTGTGGCTTCGTATGCGTGTGCTTGGACATTCATTTGCACGATACATTACATCATACATTTGCATTCATAAACATTCATCTAGACATACATAGGATCATCATTATCGTAACACAGGCGAGTCCTTCGGTTCTAAAGATAAGGCTTCGGAAAACAGAAAAAGAAGCAGTTTCATGCTTCGTTGTGTACGAAAAGAAGGGAAGGTGTTTTTCGCCTTCGGCTCAAAAAAATGATAGTTTCGTCCACAGCAAAGCAGTTCCATACATGCACAAAAAGGTAAACATATATTACAAAGTATGCACAAATTTACAAAATTAGTATCTGATCCTTAATTTACAAAGATTTTTTACAATAATTTTACAAGATTTTCCTCTAGAATTTTTCTAGCAATGTCTTCAGCTTTGACATCATTCAGCTTCGGATCATCTAAGCTTCGAACCATCTGAGCTTCAGATCACCTGTCAAGCTTCAGCTCATTTTTCTTCAGCATCATCATCCTACACATATTAAAATGGTATGAGAGAAGTGTAGACTTCAAAGAGAAGGTAAAATAACAGGCATGAATTTTTTACCGGTTTAAGGTGGCTTCGAGCTTCGTCGCCAGCCATTTTTCGCCCGCCTTTTACCCAAATTTGAGTTATGAATCTGTTGCCTATACTTCGAGCTAGGCTAGGGATATCAATTAAATTTGTTGGAGATAAGCTAAAATTTGGTCTGTTGACAATTTTTCCATGTTCACAGCCAGATTTTATAAAAGCAATAGCGGTGCCTCGAGAAGCTACCAGAGCGCAGAAATCGGCGTGTCCACCTATAACTTCGTCAAGTGTGTCAACTTCGCCCTCGATATGTTCGAAGGTTTCTAGCAGGTTCTCAACCGAAGGACTAAATTTCTCAGCACCGGCTCCGACCGAGTTGAAAACTTGTTTTAACCGCTGCAGGCACCGGTTACTGAAGTCCACGCATTTTTCTTGGAGTTCTTTTAGTGATTTTCGCAAATTTGAATTTTTCTCGGCTTCAGCTTTGAGTTTGGCTTTGAAATTTTTCTTTTCCATGGAAAGTTCACTATTCAATCTAGCAATTTCGGCCTGGGCTTCTGCCAATGAACCTTCCATAGTTCGGAGTACGAAGTCCTTCTCTTCCAGAGCAGCCTCATGGTCTTTTATTTTCTTCTCCAGGCCCTCAATTATAACTTCGTTCTTTTTGTCCTCCAAGTCTTGTTGCATCCTCAGGACTTTGCTTAGCAGTAAGCTCTGACAAAATAACCTTCATCAGATAACATCTTCATAACGAAACAATAAAAAGTTGAGAATTTTACCTTAAAGTTGGCATAGAATAGACTACCAGCGATATGTTGCCGCCGGTACCTACTGAGGTCTGCTTCAACCTTCGGAAGGCCAATACTCTTCGATAGAGTGCCGACGACTTTCACCCCAGTGTGGTCCCGAAGGCATCCTAGACTTTCCTCGTTAACTCCCCCAAAGAGCAACGCCCCGGGTCTGTACCCGCAAGATATGGCATATTCCTTCAACTCTTCTTTTTCAGCCTTTGATAATTCTTGCCCAAGTATGTCCTGAAAATTGAAGTCTTCTTCTTCCGAGATATCTTCGGCTTTCTCTTTTCCTTTCCCAGGCGCTATGGCCAGAGTTTCTTCAGCAACTCTAGCAGCTTCTTCCGTGGGCTCATTCAGAAGCATGTTATCAATATCAGCTAGTGTGGTTTCTAGATTTGTATCTTCGGCGGCCTCAGCTTCGGCAGTGTCAGCTTCACTTTCAGCTTCAATGGATACAACTTCAGTAGCAACAGTGCTCTCCACGGCTGGAGTCTTTGATGCCAAGGCCACCAGTGGTGTCTGCTCGATAACTTCAACTACATGAATGATCCTTCGTTTCTTCGGCTCAGCATGCTTCTTTGTTGCCGAAGGCTCCTTTTCCTTCTGAAAAAGCTTCGTCAGATGTCGCCCTAGTGGACTTAGCTGGACAGGCAAAGATCTAGTCATTACCTTTAAAATTTCTTCCACGTCGGCAGCAGAAGGCGTTGAAGGAGCCTCTTCCTCTATATCAGTCGTTTTTTGTTTCGGAGCAGCAGCCTTTCTTTTCTTCGGAGCAGCCATCTTTGGCTCAGGGCTCAATTTTCTTTTCTTCAAAATTTCTTCATCTTTCTTCACCAATTTAACAGCTTCTCTATTCAGAACACTAACAACTCTTTTCTTTTTTGACCTTCGGCCCCTCTGTCCAATCGCTCGTAGTCAGGGTACTCAAAATTAAGTGCATCCAAGACCCGGTTTAACCTTCGCTTCGATCGAGTGCCGAAGGCTGCAGTCATTAGTTGATCTTCTTTTTTAGAATAGTTGCCAAGGATCTCGTTGCACATAACTTCAATCGTGTCTAATCATTCTTGGCAAGGTTCTTTGAAGTGTTTCTTGAATTTATAATAATAGGGCAACCGAACAAGTTCCTTCTTTTTCTTTTCCCCTTTAAGCTTCGGCATGTCCTATTCTTTCAAAGTCGGGAATACTCTGAAAGCTAAGAATTCTTGCACCAAATCTCTAGTGCCAATATGCTCTGAAACAACTCGAAATTCACCCAAGGCAATTTGGCATGGTTATTTCGGCAACATGTTGCACTGGGGCCTAGTTTCTCCAAAGACTAACTCCAATGGGCTCTGAACCAGCTTCTCCTTCTTCTCGTCAACCTTAACATAAAACCACTCGGTCTTCCAGCCGGTGGGCCATTTGGTATGATAGCTAATAACTGGAGACTTCGCATCTTTGCGATAAGCAAAATTGTAGCAGCCGAAATTCTCGTGCAGCCCATCTTCTCTAGCTTTTGGCTGATAATGAAGCTCATGTGCCCGGCAGAAACCTTCGGCAAGCGGTTCCGCCCCCTGACTTCGGAGAGCCCAAATGAAAACGCTAAGCCAAACGATGGCGTTAGGAGTTAGCTGATGAAGATAAATCCCAAACTTCTCCAACACATCCACAATCATCTCATGCAAAGGAAATCTCAATCCTGCTTTAAAGAAGCTTTTAAAGACAACCACCTCATCCTTTTCTGGCTTCGAAGTAATTTCCTCTCCACCAAAACGAACTAGCTTCTTCTTGGCTTCACTGATATAACTTAGCTTTATCAACTTAGGCATATCATCTTCGGTAATAGTAGACTTCCCAAACTACAGGTGGCTAGGTTTAGATGGCATGGCGTTGTACTCATCTTCAGTTTCACCTTCTTCAACATCAATCTGCTCACCTTCGATAGCGGGGGTACCTTTAGAAGTTTCCTCCGGCACTGCCAACCCTGACCGTTTCATCACCTCGGAAATCAGAGCGGTCTCAGCAGCTTCGGCTTCCTCTCCATCACGTATAACCCTGGCCGTAGAACGTACCCTTGCGATTTGATGATAAATTCCTCACAATTTTTGATGAAATTGTTGACTTTTTAATTTTCCCGAAGCTCTTCCTCTTATGACGAAGCAAAGTCAACAGCGGTGCTTCGGTTGAGTGCGATGAACAAGCTTCGGCTATAGTCAAAATTTTGGCAGCAAAACAGGGCAATAGCAATGAATGTTGTGGTAACTTCACACCTACCCATCTGTTTATATAGTGTCGCAGGGGGGAGGTGAATCGTCAAGTCTTCCGCACCGAACGAATAGTCGCCCACACTCACTGAGTGGTGGACCGCAGAACCCGAGAAGGTGAATCGCCAGGACGCGTTTACCCGCTGCATGGTGGGACCATCTCGTGCTCGAAATTTTGTGATCGTTTCTCGGCAATGAGCTCAGGGAAGGTGTTTTTCGGATCTTCGGCTCTCCGAAGCCTAGGAGACTTTTTCACGGATCAAGCTCGTTACAAAAAACTATCTAGCACCGCGAAGGGGCTACTGTTGGGGGTATGCTTCGTCGTCGAAGATCCTGAAAGAAGAAACACCTTCGGCGGATTCTCTCAAAAAGCAGTGCCGAAGCTATCATTCATGAAGCTTCGGCGTAAGTGACATGTCCCAAGACGAAGGAGTGAACCAACTTAAAGATAAAATGACCAATCGACCCATGATAGCTTGTATTATGATTGTAAGCATTTGTAAAGGGCATGAATGTAATTTCTCATAGGCTGCGCCCTGTGCCTATAAATAGATGAATAGTACCCCCGTACTGTTCACACAGACTGGGCATTTGCTTTTGCATCACGCTAGTACCTTTGCTGTCTATCAAGTCGAAGGTATCAAATGTAATTCAATATTGTTTTTATTTTCTCATGATAACATAATGGAGATGAATTTATAATGCTATATGATTATTCATGTTATCTCTTGTATTTTACACGCTTCTTCTATTACCATCTTACCTTCGATATTCGAAGGTATGTCCTTCATGGCCTTCGTCTGAATATCATTATATCCTAAGGGAAATAATGCTTCGAAGGACGGAGAGCATTAATATTTAACATTTTATGTTGCCTTGTTCTTGATTTATAGCATTTGAGAACAAGTCACCAACAGGGATTTTCAAAAGAAAGGAATACATTTCTCCTAGTGAGCTAGCAAGATAGAAAGCAATGTTAGTTTCTAAAGGTTATACTCATATTCTAGTCAGGGACGGAGCCAGGAAAAAGTTTAGGAGGGACTGAACTAAATTGCTATAGTATAAAAGTTCATTCTACATTATATTATATATATTTTAGATTAGGGGGACTGTAGTGGGGCTCCATGGGATCCAAAGCGGTAGGGGGGCTCGAGCCCCGCCCGCCCCACCGCTGGATCCGTCCCTCATTCTAGGTACTGATTTAAATGATGCCTTTTCCCTAGTTATTTAGTATAGTTCTATTCATATTTTTATTAGTATCGTTGTCATGTATGATTATGAAATTGGGCAACTATATGTTAAAACTACATTCTTATGTGGGCTTGAAAGAAGACATTTATATGAACTAGCCTGAAGGTTTATTATTCCTATAAAAGAAAATCTTATATGCAAGTTATATAAATCTCTATGGTTTGAAGCAATGTCCTAGTAGACAATAATGGTGCAAGAGATTTAACTCTTTTATGTTATCTCATGGTTTTAAGTGCCCTGATTATGATAGTGTGTTTATTTAAAGATTGTTAATAACTTAGATTTCTATTTGCTTCTCTATGTCAATGATATGCTAATTGATGCAGAAGAAAAACCAGAAATAGCTAGTACATAATTTGATATGAATGATTTAGTTCCGGTTGACAAAATTCTTGGTACGAAAATCGTTAGAGATAGGAAATCTAGCAAGTTATACCTTATTCAGCAAGGTTATATTAGAAATGTTTTCCGTTGTTTTAATATACATAATGTAAACTTAGAGAATGCTCCATTAGTTATATTTTTAGAATATCCTTAGCTTTATGTCTAGATTCGGATAACGATATTGAGTACATGTCAGAGTTACATATTCCAGTGCAATTGGTTGTCTTATGTATGTCAAGGTTTGTTCTCGCGCTATTTTATATCACACTTGAGTGTTATCAATAGATTAATAACTAATCTTGGTAAGGAGCATTGGAGGATTGTTCAGAAGATTTTTAGATATTTGCAAGGTACTTACAATGCATGTATGCAATCTAGGGAATCTAGAGATAGACTTGTAGGTTACGTTGATTCTAGTTATGTTGGTATTTTGGATAAGAGGAAGTTATGTTTTTATCATTAATGGTTGTGCTCTTAGCAGGAAAGTAAGTTTGTAGGTTGAAAGTCGCCTAGAGGGGGGTTGTTGGGGGCCTTCGGCTCCTGAAGGTCCTCAAAAACATAATTTGATAATATTTTCCAAGTGTAATATGTGAACAGGCACCTTCGGAACAGGCACCTTCGGAGTCAGGTCGCGAATATACAAAAGCATGGTTAAGACGAAGCATGACTGGAATAAAAAACGATCATGACGAAGGATAAGGCAATCACGAAGCTATGTGCAGAAAGGCTTCGGCACAACAACAGAAAAGAGGATCCGACTTAAAGATGAAAAGCCAAATTGAACCTCGAAGAATTACTGTAGTTATTGATAAATGTAAAGGGCATTAATGTAATTTTACACGGGATGCGTCCCATGCCTATAAGTAGGTGAACAGTACTCCCGTACTGTTCACACTGACTTGGCATCCGCTTTTGCGTCATGCTTGTACCTTTCCTTCAAGCCGAAGGTACAAATGTAATTCAACATTGTTTTTATTTATTTGTGATTATATAATAAAAGATATAGAGTCGATATCATATGATTATTCATGTTATCTTTCATGTTTCATATGTTTCATCTTTTATTAGCATATGCTGTTATGATGAAGGTGCGTCCTTCATAACCTTCGTCTGAAGATCATTAAATCCTTAAGGGAATAATGCTTCAAAGGACGAAGGATATTAATCATTTAACCTATTTTTGTGTTGCCTTGTTCTTAACTTATAGTATTTGAGAACAAGTCCCCAACATTGGCGCCCACCTCCGGTGAACTCACTTCCACTTTTTGAGTTTTGAAAACCTTCGGCAAGCATCACCTTCGTCATGCCGCCGAAAAAAGCTTCAGCGACAGGGCTGCTGCTCTGCAGCCGCTAGACCACAATCAAGATGTCGTTTCTCTTAGGGAGGCCCGAAGCCAGAAGAGAAAGGCCACCAGCCCAACGCCTCCGGAGGATGAATTGGATCAAGAAATCCAAAATTTGGAAATGCTCAATCAACAGGTCCAACGAAAAAAGGAGAAGATGGCTCGTCTAGCTGATCTTCAAAGACAGATAGACGAAGCCTCTGAAGAGCTTCGACATCTTGCTCAAGATGACCAGAACCAAAGGCCCCTGCGCAGAGAGCTTCATCAAGAGGGCTTCTACAATGAGGACGACTGGTATGAAGATTTCCATCATGGAAACTTTGCTTTTGATGATACTTCTCCCATGTCAACAGAACTGCAGGCCACACCTTGGCCACAGTCTTATAAGCCGCCTCAGCTTCCCATGTATGACGGTCATTCAGACCCGAAACAATTCTTGATGAGCTATGAGGCAACTATATCTTCGTACCGTGGCAACACGGCAGTCATGGCAAAGTCCTTCGTCATGGCTGCCAGGAGCGTTGCACAAACCTGGTACTCCTCTCTTAGGCCAGGAACAATCACCTCATGGCAGAATTTGAAGGAAATGTTGATAACTAGCTTCCAAGGGTTTCAGACGAAGCCAGTTACTGCTCAAGCTCTATTCCAGTGTACCCAGGACCACGAAGAATATCTCCAGGCGTATGTCCGAAGGTTTCTGCGCCTGAGGGCACAAGCACCAACAGTGCCCAATGAAATTGTCATTGAGGCCATGATTAAGGGACTTCGGCCGGGACCTTCAGCACAATACTTTGCCAGGAAGCCACCACAAACTTTGGAGAAGCTGCTCCAAAAAAATGGACGAGTACATCCGAGCTGACAATGATTTCCGCCAGAGAAGGGAGGAGGCATTCAGGTTCTCTGAGATGACCAGGGGCTTCGGAGGAAGATTTCATCCGAGGCATGTCAGATCAATTCATAACTCCGTTCAAGGCGATGATCGAAGCAGTCAACAGCAAAGGCCACAATACTCCTCGCAAGCTTCGGGCCAACAGTAAAGCTCTGCTCGGCCTCCAGCGCCAAGGGGCAGAGGCGCAGGGGCTTCGGGGGAAGGTTTGGAGATCAGCCAAGAAAAATTTACTGTCTATTCTATGGTGAAGACAAGGGCCATACCACCAGGATGTGCCATATCACCATTCAGAAACAAAAGGAGATAGCAGAAGCTGCAGCACAACAGAGTCAGCCGAAGCAGGTCATGCATACTGCTTCGTACCATTCGCCTTACATTCCAGAATATGTAGGCAATCACCCTGCAGCTTCTGTTGCTTCGGCAAGTCAACCCCAAGCATCTTGGCAACAGCCTCCACCGCCACCACCGACGCAGCGAGGACTCTAGCCAGAAGGGAGTCAGCACAATCACCTTCAGAGGGATTTCAGAGAGGAGTCCGAAGCTCGCACAGTCAACAGCACTGTGCCAGAGTCGAAGCACATTTACTGATAAATATCCTACCTCAACAGCAGTTTTTTCGCATTCTTACACTCAGTATTACTTTTTTGTTAATAAGGAACAATTATGGGAAGTTCAAGTGTCTTTTATCATTTTTCAATTTCTTGTAACACTTTCGTCTTCCACTTTAATAAAAAATGTGTCTTTTCCATAGGCTTGAGTCGCCGAAGCATACAAATTTATGGTGGCATGAAGGACCTTTTTATTATCAAAATTTTGTTTTAATGGACACAGTGCAAGTTGTTCGAAACAGTAAAAGTCGTTCCTAAGGGAGCGCAGTGTAAGTTTTCTGAGCCTACAGCGAAAAGTCAGCGTTGATTCCGCCGAAAGTAAAAGGCGAAGAAGCTCCTAAGGGAGGCTTACAGCGAAAAATAAACGTTGATTCCGCTGAAAGTAAAAGGCGAAGAAGCCCCTAAGGGAGGCTTACAGCGAAAAATAAACGCTGATTCCGCTGAAAGTAAAAGGCGAAGAAGCTCCTAAGGGAGGCTTACAGCGAAAAGTCAACGCTGATATAAAAAGTGTGTGTGCTCTATTACAGGGATATGTATCTGTGGCACAAATGTCATTTTGCATAACATAACATCATCACATCATTCTGCATAACATAAGCATCATACAGCATATTGCATGTGGAACAAGAAGGGGGTACAGTATTGATCTTTGGAGAATATTTTGGAAAGAGAAAATCGTACTAAAGTACAAGACAAGTCGAGAAGAAGTGTAGCTTCATTAGAGAGGCAACAAAAAACTTTTCTATAGCGTCGGAGAATATTTCACGAAGCTTGGATAATCTTCACTAGCGAAGTATGCAATTACTTGTGGTATAAGATTTTCTTCACGAAGCATGAAAAGAAGGGAAGGTGTTTTTTCGCCGAAGGCTCAAAAAATGGTATGTATGCAAGATTTCATGCATCGTAAAGAATTAAAACTGTACATGGATTATATATTACATTCAAGGTTACAATATATTACATACGTTACGTTCCAAATGTTTTTACAGTAGCATTTAATCCTCTTTAAGAACTATTTCTGCAGCTTCGTTCAGTAGCTGGTCGACAACCTTGTCCATAATGGCTTCGGCCATTTTTCTAATTTCATCGTCCCCCTTCGGGTGGGGGCCCGGAGATGCCTCAGCAGGTTCTTAGCGAAGAGAAGATACGGCTATATTACTATTACAAACCGTGAACAAAGTCTAGAATCAAAAGTTACAACATAATAAAAATCACTAATTAATACCTATTTGCCCTTCGGGCTCTGTACTTCTTTCGGCAGCCGCCGCTACTTTTCTAGCATCGTGGATGCCTTTTTCACTCTTTTGAATAATTTCTTGCGCAATTTCTCGCCCGCCGTTGTCCCAGATATCGATGAAAAATTTTCCGCCGATCATGCTTGCTTCGGCTGAGGGGTCTTTAATGACTTCGGAGGACAAAGTAGCTTCGGATTGTGCTAAAGATTTCACATGCTCACAACCTCTCTTCTCCAAAACAGTAGCAATTCCTCTAGCGCCCAAAAAAGCACATATGTCTCCACGGCTATTCAGGATTTCTTCGAAGGCCTCAGCTTCGTTACTGATCCATTCCATCGGACCTTCGGGATTGCCCCTTGAGAAATTCTCTTCGCTAGAGAATGCGCCAACGTTGGCAAAGCTGGATTTTATCTTTTTAACGCACTCTATGGATTTAACATAGCATCTTCTCTGGGAAGCACGAAGCTCTTTAACATTAACTTCCAAATGATCGGCCCATTGATCGCTTAACTCTCGTTTTGTTTCTTCAAGAATGCGTTCTTCTTTGGCTCGGGCTAGTTGTTTACGAAGATCTTCGATTTCACACCTCTGGGCCTCTGCTTGAGTTTTAGAATTAGCTTCGTCTTCTTTCATTTTTTCCACTAGTGTAAGCAGAATTTTGTCCTTCTCCAAGGCTTCGTTTCTTAGCCTGGTAACCTCTGTTCGAAGGTTGTTGAGAGCAATGGTGCAGCTCTCGTCTTCAGCATTCTTTTGTGCCCTTAAGGCATTGCTGAGAATTAAGCCCTATTCAAAAAGAATGAATGGATTAACACAACAGTAAAGGACTCATTCAAAATCTATAAAATTCAAAATTTACAATCTTCGTACCTTCAGACTGTTATATGCAAGACTATCCGCAAGATCCTCCTTCGTCATGGCGCAAAGGCCAGCTTCAAGCTTCGGGAATCCCATGCTCCTAGCCATCTCCCGGCAGACAGATAGTTCTTTATTGTCTGGGAGGCAATACAAGAAGTCGTCATCATCTGTCCCATTGAACACTACGGCCCCCTTCGGATACTTTAGTTCTCGGGCATAATGGTTAGCTTCAAAGATCTCTTCTTCGGATAATTTCTTTCCCGAAGCATGTCGAATAATATAGTCGTGCATTTTGGAAGATGCTTCGGGGGTGGCAGTGCCAATTTCCTCGACTAAAATTTGCTCTGTTATTTTTGTTTGTTCAGTTTCCAAAGTTGCCTCTGTCAATTTTGCCTTTTCAGCTTCCAAATGTTTTACCTTGATGGGCTCTGAAGGTCCAATCTCAGTTGCAAATTGTTGCTTTGAAGCTTCGCTAACAAAGGCTTCAGCAGATACTTCAGAAGCTTTAGCAGTTTTCTTCGGAGTTATGCTCGAAGATTTAATTGTTTCCAAAACATCCAGCACATTAACCATCCTTTTTCTTTTTGGAGTTGCTACTGGCCCCTTTTGGCCTTTAGTCGCCTCAACTTTTGATGATGGACTCAAAATTTCTAATGTTTTTCCTTTTTCAGTTTCTGGTTCTTCCGCTTTCTCTATTGCTGGTGCTTTGGCCATTGCTTCGGATTTTGACGCTGTAGTTGGTTCTCTGGCTTCGGTGGCCGAGGAGGCCTCGCCAACAAACTCGGGCACTATGGCCGGCTCAATGCAGCGTGGAGGGTGTGTGTACACTTTTACCTTTTTCCTCTTCGGTGCTAGCTCCCCGGGAGCAGCCGAAGCAGTGTCCTTTGCAGAAGAAGTATTTTTTCTCTTTTGACCTCGTATTGGATAATAGTAGTCGGGATAGATGAACCCAATAGCATCAAATACTCGGTTGAGTCTTTTCTTCTTTCGGCCTCCAAAAGCCGCCGATAATGCAGTGTTTTCGGCCTTCGAGTATGCCCCAAGCAATTCATCACTTACATTTTCAATGCTTTTCAGCCAATCATCATCCGGTTCAACAAACTTATCTCCATACTTGAATGTATATTTCAGCCTGATTAGTCCACCCTCATCAGTTTCTTTAACGGTCTCCTTCGGCATTTCCCAGTCATCTACAAGTGGCCACACTCTGAAGGCAATGTGCTCTTGCATTAAATCCCTGGTCCCAATAAAAGAACAGACTACGCCGAAGGCCCTCTGACATTCTTCAGCTGCTTCGTCCATTTCTACCTTTGGTTTCCGGAGTCCGAAGCGCTGCCAGATAGGGCGCATGATGATGTCTTTGATATCTTCCCGAACCTTCAAATCATTCTTCACGTAGAACCATTCCTTCATCCATTCCCCGGGCCATTTCTTCTGAAAGGTTGGCACGGGACAGCTTGACCCAGAGCGGGCACCGAAGCTATAGCAACCAAAATTATTATGATATTGCTCCTTACCCCAGGGTTTCGTCTCATATACTAGCTCGTGTATATTGCAAAAGCTTTTTGCACTTGGCTCCAGGCCCTGGCTCCTCACGGCCCAGACGAAGATTCCTAATCTTATCACTGCTTCGGGGGTAAGTTGATGAAGGTAAATTTGATATATATTCAGAACTTCTACCACAAACCTGCTTAGAGGGAATCGTAACCCAGCCTTTAAAAAGCTTCGGAAGATCATGACCTCATTATCTTCGGGGGTCGGTGTAGTTTTTTCTCCATCATCGGCCCTCACGATGGATATACCCTGGAAATATCTCCCCCTCATATTTTCAAGGTGACTCTGCTTTATAGTTGATTTTCCGAAGTTTGAGTGACTAGGTCGCCACGGGCGATCTTTGGAGTCTTCTCCACCACTATCCACATCATAGCTATCACTGTCGCCAGTATCTTCAGATAAACCCTCCAAAGTTTCCTTGACAATCTTTTCAGTATTGGTCTTCGACATTGACTCAAGAAAACCCAGGTGCATTTCCTCCGAAAGGCTTAGCTTCGAAGCACCAACAGCTGTCTTATCCTCAGACATGTTCGCGAATGCTGGCAAACTAGACTAGAAGCCGAAGCTTAAAAATTCAAGACCGACCAAATGCTGGCGCGCGTAGGCTAAAAGCTGGGCGAGTAAAAAGCAGGTGGCAAAAGGGCGTGCCAAATAAACCCGCGGTGAGCTTGTATTTATACACCCAGTATGTCGAAAACTGGAGGGCCCCGCTTGTCAATGACTGTTGCTATTCTAGCAAAAGGAAGGTGTTTTTTCGGACCTTCGGCTTAAGGCCTTCGTCCATGTCGCAATACTAATTTATCTTGACAATAAATTGATATTGCGAGGGGCTACTGTTGGGGGCCTTCGGCTCCCGAAGGTCCTCAAAAACATAATTTGATAATATTTTCCAAGTGTAATATGTGAACAGGCACCTTCGGAACAGGCACCTTCGGAGTCAGGTCGCGAATATACAAAAGCATGGTTAAGACGAAGCATGACTGGAATAAAAAACGATCATGACGAAGGATAAGGCAATCACGAAGCTATGTGCAGAAAGGCTTCGGCACAACAACAGAAAAGAGGAACCGACTTAAAGATGAAAAGCCAAATTGAACCTCGAAGAATTACTGTAGTTATTGATAAATGTAAAGGGCATTAATGTAATTTTACACGGGCTGCGTCCCGTGCCTATAAGTAGGTGAACAGTACTCCCGTACTGTTCACGCTGACTTGGCATCCGCTTTTGCGTCACGCTTGTACCTTTCCTTCAAGCCGAAGGTACAAATGTAATTCAACATTGTTTTTATTTATTTGTGATTATATAATAAAAGATATAGAGTCGATATCATATGATTATTCATGTTACCTTTCATGTTTCATATGTTTCATCTTTTATTAGCATATGCTATTATGATGAAGGTGCGTCCTTCATAACCTTCGTCTGAAGATCATTAAATCCTTAAGGGAATAATGCTTCAAAGGACGAAGGATATTAATCATTTAACCTATTTTTGTGTTGCCTTGTTCTTAACTTATAGTATTTGAGAACAAGTCCCCAACAGGGGTGAATAGGCGGAATCTGAAAATTATAAACTTAAAGCACAACTACAAGCTGGGGTTAGCGTTAGAAATAAATCCGAGTTCGTGAGAGAGGGCGAAAAACAAATCAAAGGCAAATGAAGCGGATGACACGGTGATTTGTTTTACCGAGGTTCGGTTCTTGAGAACCTAGTCCCCGTTGAGGTGGTCACAAAGATCGGGTCTCTTTCAACCCTTTCCCTCTCTCAAATGGTCACCTAGACCGAGTGAGCTTTCTCCTTAATCAAAATGGGTCACTTAGACCCCTACAAGGACCACCACAACTTGGTGTCTCTTGCTTTGATTACAAGTGTCTTGAGAACAAGAAAGGGGAAGAAGAAAGCCAAGCCAAGCAAACAAGAGCACAAGAAAACACAAATGATCCTCTCACAAGTCTAAATGCGCTAGAGTGGATTTGAGACTTTGAGCGAATCGATCTCTTGAATTGTGTCTTTGGAGTGGTGTCTATTGCTCTTGTATTGAATGTGAAGGAGTGAATGCTTGGATGGTTGGAGTGGAGGTGGTTGTGGGGTATTTATAGCCCCAACCGCCAATTCAACCGTTGGGGAGGCTACTGTCGATGGGCGCACCGGACAGTCCAGTGCGCCACCAGACACTGTCCGGTACGCCAGCCACGTCACCTAACCGTTAGGGTTCTGACTGTTTTGACCGTTGGAGCTCTATCTTCATGGGGCACCGGACAGTCCGATGCCGCACCGGAGAGGCACTGTTCACTGTCCGGTGCGCCTTCAGCGGCTGCCTTGACTCTGCGCGAACTGTCCGCGCACTGTAGTGCTTTTGTAGGTGTCCGTTGCAGCCGTTGCGCTGGAGCCGTTGCTCCGCTGGTGCACCGGACAGTCTGGTGGCATACCGGACAGTCCGGTGAATTTTAGCGGAGCGCGGTTCCAAAAACCCGAAGGTGAAGAGTTTGAAGTCGATCTCCCCTGGTGCACCGGACACTGTCCGGTTGCACACCAGACAGTTCGGTGCGCCAGACCAGGGAGCTCTTCGGTTTCTTTTTGCTCCTTTCTTTTGAACCCTAACTTGAACTTTTTATTGGTTTGTGTTAAACCTTTAGCACCTGTAGAACATATAATCTAGAGCAAACTAGTTAGTCCAAATATTTATGTTGGGCATTCAACCACCAAAATTATATTTAGGAAAAGGTTAAACCCTATTTCCCTTTCAATCTCCCCCTTTTTGGTGATTGATGCCAACACAAACCAAAGCAAATATATAAGTGCAGAATTGAACTAGTTTTCATAAGATGAGTGCAAAGGTTACTTGGAATTAAACCAATTTATCATTTCAATAGATATGCATGGATTGCTTTCTTTTATTAACATTTTGGACCACACTTGCACCACGGTTTTGTTTTTGCAAATTCTATTGGAAATTCGTTTGAAAGTCTTTTCACAAATAGTCAAAGTCATATGAGTAAGATTGCAAGAAGCATTTTCAAGATTTGAAATTTCTCCCCCTGTTTCAAATGCTTTTCCTTTGACTAAACAAAACTCCCCCTGAATTAAAATTCTCCTCTTAGTTTTCAAGAGGGTTTTGATAGATACTAATTGAAAAAGACACATACTAATTTGAAATATACCAATAAGAATTTTCGAAACACAATTTAAAAAGTAGGTGGTGATGCGGTCCTTTTGCTTTGGGCTAATACTCTCTCCCCCTTTGGCATTAATCGCCAAAAACGGAGACTTTGTGAGCCCTTTACTTTCTCCCCCTTTTGGTAAACAATATATGAGTGAAGAATTATACCAAATTGGAGTGATGTGAAGTAACGACGAAGTGTAAATGATACCGGTAGAGTGGAGTGGAGCCTTGTCTTCGTCGAGTACTCCATTTCCCTTTCAATCTACGACTTGGCATAGAATTCACTTGAAAACACATTAGTCGTAGACATAAAAGAGATATGATAAAAGGTATATAAATGAGCAATGTGTGCAAAGTGTCAATCAAAGTTCCGAGAATCAAGTATATTTAGCTCATTCCTAAGTTTGCAAAAGGTCTTCTCATCTAATGGCTTGGTGAAGATATCGGCTAATTGATCTTTGGTGTTGATATAGGCTATCTCGATATCCCCCCTTTGTTGGTGATCGCTCAAAAAGTGATACTGAATGTCTATGTGCTTAGTGCGGCTGTGGTCAACGGGATTCTCCGCCATGCGGATAGCACTCTCATTGTCACATAGGAGAGGGACTTTGCTCAATTTGTAGCCATAGTCCCTGAGGGTTTGCCTCATCCAAAGCAATTGTGCACAACAATGGACTGTGGCAATATACTCGGCTTCGGCGGTTGACAGGGCTACTGAATTTTGCTTCTTTGAAGCCCAAGACACCAGGGATCTCCCTAGAAACTGACAGGTCCCTGATGTGCTCTTCTTATCAATTTTGCACCCTGCCCAATCGGCATCAGAATATCCTATCAAATCAAAGGTTGATCCCCTGGGAACCAAAGCCCAAACTTAGGAGTGTAAACTAAATATCTCATGATTCTCTTCAAGGCCCTAAGGTGAACTTCCTTAGGATCGGTTTGGAACCTTGCACACATGCATACGGAAAGCATAATATCCGGTCGTGATGCACATAAATAGAGTAAAGATCCTATCATCGACCGGTATACCTTTTGATCTACGGATTTACCTCCCGTGTTGAGGTCGAGATGCCCATTTGTTCCCATGGGTGTCTTGATGGGCTTGGCATCCTTCATTCCAAACTTCTTGAGGATGTCCTGAATATACTTCGTTTGGCTGATGAAGGTGCCTTCTTGGAGTTTCTTGATTTGGAATCCTAAGAAATATCTCAACTCTCCCATCATTGACATCTCGAATTTCTGAACCATGATCCTACTAAACTATTGAGAGCACCTAGAGGGGGGGTGAATAGGTGATCCTGTAAAACTTGAAACTTAGTGCCACAAAAACTTGATTAGGAGTTAGCACAATAAGGCCAAGTGGCTAGAGAGAAGTTCTTGCACAACACGATAACCACAATAAGATCAACACAGAGATGGCACAGTGGTTTATCCCATGGTTCGGCCAAGTCCAACACTTGCCTACTCCACGTTGTGGCGTCCCAACGGACGAGGGTTGCACCCAACCCCTCTCAAGCGGTCCAAAGACCCACTTGAATACCACGGTGTTTTGCTTGCACTTTACTATATCCCGCTTGCGAGGAATCTCCACAACTTGGAGCCTCTCGCCCTTACAAAGATGTTCACAAAGAAGCACGGAAGTAAGGTTGGGATGAGCAACGCACACAAGACACAAAATCAGAGCAACAACACGCACACAAGTCACAACACGAGCTCTCAACACAACCCGAAGAGTACACTACTCAAATGGAGCTCTAGTTGCTATCACAAAGAATCGAATGCGCGGAATTGAAGTCTTAGTGCTTAGGAATGTTTAGAGAATGCTTGGTGTAGTCCTCCATGCGCCTAGGGGACCCTTTTATAGCCCCAAGGCAGCTAGGAGCCGTTGAGAGCATTCCAGGAAGGCAATTCTTGCCTTCTGTCGCCTGGCGCACCGGACAGTCCGGTGCACCACCGAACACTGTCCGGTGCGGATTTCTTTCCTTCTGTGGCGCAGCCGACTGTTGAAGATCCAGAGCCGTTGGCGCACCGGACACTGTCCGGTGCACACCGGACAGTCCGGTGCCCCCTTCTAACCGTTGGCTCGGCCACGTGTCGCGCGCGGATTACGCGGCCGACCGTTGGCCCGACTGACCGTTGGCTCACCGGACAGTCTGGTGCCTCACCGGACAGTCCGGTGAATTATAGTCGTACGCCGTTAATTGCTTCCCGAGAGCGACGACTTCGCCTGTGAATGGCTCACCGGATAGTCCGGTGCACCACCAGACAGTCCGGTGATTTATAGCCGTACGCCGTTGATCGCTTCCCGAGAGCAGCCAGTTGACAGTCGCCAGCCTGGCGCACCGGACACTGTCCGGTGCACCACCGAACAGTCCGGTGCACCCAGACTGCGCAGAGTCTTGGCTGCATAGCCAAGTCTTTTCCAAATTGGTCTTTTCCTGTTTCTAGCACTTAGACACAATATATTAGTCTCCAAAACAATGTACTAAGTCTTAGAAACATACCTTTACTCTTGATTTGCACTTTGTCCATCAATTGGCATAGATTAACACTTAAGCACTTGTGTTGGCACTCAATCACCAAAATACTTAGAAATGGCCCAAGGGCACATTTCCCTTTTAATCTCCCCCTTTTTGGTGATTTATGCCAACACAACAAACAAACAACTAAAGAAGTGTAACATCAATGCAAATGAGAACACAAATTTGTTTTGATTCAAAATTGGCATATTTGGATCATTCTTTGCCACCACTTGGTTTTGTTTTTGTAAATTAACCTCAATTTCCTATCTCTAAGTCAAACACACTTGTTGAGACATAAAGAGAGTTGTTCCAAGAGAAATTGATCAAAGATTTCAAAAACTTCCCCTTTTTTCCATAATCAACTATTCTCCCCACAAGAGGCCAACTTTTGACAAAAGAGACAACAAGAGAGTTTTGACAAACTAAAAGCTCTATTCTACTATTTTCAAAGAGAGTTTTGACAAACCAAAAGCTCTATTCTACTATTTTCAAAATTCTCAAGTGGTAGCTCATCCATTTATTGCTTTGGCCTTATTTTCTCCCCCTTTGGCATCAAGCACCAAAAAGGGATCAATCTTGGCCCTTAAACCCCATTGCCTCACCAAAATCTTCAAATAAGAGTACAAAGGCAATAAGGATATTGAGATGAACTTGGAGTAAGTTACCCTCTCATCGGAGTGCAGTGGAAGTCTTGCATGGTCCAAGTTCACCTTTTCCCTTTCAATCCTCCTTTGAGGCTAAATCAAGCAAGCTCAAACACATGGTTAGTCTCAAAGGGTCAAGTTGTAGCACATCCCCCCCTAAATATGTGCATCACTCACACATGGACTTTTGAGGTCTGGGGAGAGTTTGTACAACTTGAGCACCATAAATAAACAATAAAATGCATAAGGAACATGATCAAGGCATAATACACATGTATGCTACAAATCAATCCAAGTTCCGCGAATCTAAGACATTTAGCTCACTACGCAGCCTGCAAAAGGTCTTTTCATCTAAAGGCTTGGTAAAGATATCGGCTAGCTGGTTCTCGGTGCTAATATAGAACACTTCGATATCTCCCTTTTGCTGGTGGTCTCTCAAAAAGTGATGCCGGATGTCAATGTGCTTTGTGCGGCTGTGCTCAACGGGGTTGTCCGCCATGCGGATAGCACTCTCATTATCACATAGGAGTGGGACTTTGCTCAGATTGTAGCCAAAGTCCCGGAGGGTTTGCCTCATCCAAAGTAGTTGCGCGCAACACTGTCCTACGGCAACGTACTCGGCCTCAGCGGTGGATAGGGCAACGGAAGTTTGTTTCATAGAACTCCATGACACCATGGACCTTCCTAAGAATTGGCACGTCCCCGATGTACTCTTCCTATCAACCTTACATCCATCATAGTCGGAGTCTGAATATCCAATCAAGTCAAAGGTAGACCCCTTTGGATACCAGATCCCGAAGCAAGGCGTAGCGACTAAATATCTAAGAATTCGCTTCACAGCCACTAAGTGACACTCCCTTGGATCGGATTGAAATCTAGCACACATGCATAAACTAAGCATAATATCCGGTCTACTAGCACATAAATAAAGCAAAGAACCTATCATGGACCGGTATGCTTTTTGATCAATGGACTTGCCTCCTTTGTTGAGGTCGACGTGTCCGTCAGTTCCAATTGCAGTCTTTGCGGGCTTGGCGTCCTTCATCCCAAACCGCTTGAGCAAGTCTTGTGTATACTTCGTTTGGGAGATGAAGGTGCCGTCCTTTAGTTGCTTCACTTGGAACCCAAGGAAGTAGTTCAACTCGCCCATCATCGACATCTCGAATTTCTGCGTCATCACCCTGCTAAACTCTTCACAAGACTTTTGGTTAGTAGAACCAAATATTATGTCATCGACATAAATTTGACACACAAAAAGATCACCATCACAAGTCTTAGTGAATAAAGTTGGATCGGCTTTCCCAACCTTGAAAGCATTAGCAATTAAGAAGTCTCTAAGGCATTCATACCATGCCCTTGGGGCTTGCTTAAGTCCATAGAGCGCCTTAGAGAGCTTACATACGTGGTCGGGGTACCGTTCATCCTCAAAGCCAGGGGGTTGCTCCACGTACACCTCCTCCTTGATTGGCCCGTTGAGGAAAGCGCTCTTCACATCCATTTGGAACAACCTGAAAGAATGGTGAGCGGCATATGCTAGCAAAATACGAATGGACTCTAGCCTAGCCACAGGAGCAAAAGTCTCCTCAAAGTCCAAACCTGCGACTTGGGCATAACCTTTTGCCACAAGTCGAGCCTTGTTCCTTGTCACCACCCCGTGCTCGTCTTGTTTGTTGCAGAACACCCACTTGGTTCCCACAACATTTTGCTTGGGACGAGGCACCAGTGTCCAAACTTCATTTCTCTTGAAATTATTGAGCTCCTCTTGCATGGCCAACACCCAGTCCGGATCTAGCAAGGCCTCTTCTACCCTGAAAGGCTCAATAGAAGAGACAAAGGAGTAATGCTCACAAAAATTAACTAATCTAGAACGAGTAGTTACTCCCTTGCTAATGTCACCCAAAATTTGGTCGACGGGATGATTCCTTTGAATCGTCGCTCGAACTTGGGTTGGAGGTGCCGGTTGTGCTTCTTCCTCCATCACATGATCATCTTGTGCTCCCCCTTGATCACACGCCTCCTCTTGATGAACCTGTTCATCATCTTGAGTTGGGGGATGCACCATTGTTGAGGAAGAGGGTTGATCTTGTTCCTTTTGTTCCTGTGGTCGCACGTCTCCAATCGCCATGGTACGAATCGCGTCCGTTGGAATGTCTTCTTCATCTACATCATCAAGATCAACAACTTGCTCTCTTGGAGAGCCAATAGTCTCATGAAATACAACATCGCTAGAGACTTCAACCAAACCCGATGATTTGTTGAAGACCCTATACGCCTTTTGTAACACCCGGTTTTAAAGAGCAAAGCCGGGTGCATCTCATACATGCGCCAAAGAAGACAACATATATAATAACAGAGTGTATAGAGATAAATGTCATAAAACATCAGAGTACTTATTACATAGCGGAAGACTTATTACAAAATAAAGGAATAAATGTAAAACGAACTAAGGATCGTCGGCACAAATGTTGACTGAGAAACGCCACCTAGATCAGATCGAACTCCTCAGTGTTAGGCGGCTCCTCTTCGACCACCTGCTCTTCTCCTGTGGGGGGGGGTGTGAGACAGCAAGAGTGAGCTCACATACGTTCATAGCTCAACAAGTCGTGGGGAATAATGTGGCATGAACTCTCCAAATGTGGGAGTTCATGTAGTGTAAGGCTGATCAATGAAATAAAGGCTAAGGCTGAGCATTGCTTTTATAAGTTGGTCAAAATTTTATTAGCAATTACTAAGTGTAAGTAAATACCAAACCTTAATAATAATAAAGAACAGTAATAGTAAAATAATCCCAAATGCGATGCAAATGTCAAATTGAATTTAAGTTCCATAATTAATCATGTGAGGGTCCGAGCCGCTCATGACCGTGAGCACGGCTAGTATACTAGTTTTACACTCTGCAGAGGTTGCGCATCTTTACCCACAAGCCGTGTTACCCATCTACCAAGGGGTCATGAATCCCATACACCTCTACCAAGGAAGCGAGGCAGGGTAACACTACGAGGCCTTTACAAAGTTCCACTAGCTTCAGACTACCCGCTACAGTTTATAGGAAGCTCCAGTGCAGGGTTCTTGCCTGACCGCCATCGCAGCAAAATCAAACAAGGACCTCCCTACACTGACCACTCCCCTACTGCCCTTGCCCCTTTCGGGTAAGGTAGCCCTCCACTAGCTTTCCTAGTTAATCAGCCAAGGGCGTCCCATTAAACCCTTGTGGTAGCACTGTTTTCCCGGGTGGTCGCTCCATGTTCCCATTAATTTAATGATCTTAACATGAACAGTAATAATAACAAGATAATAACAGAATAATCATGAATAGTGTGTCTCCATACCCAATCCACATAAAGCAATAGCAAGTACTACCCAAAAATATTTCAGGGGTGGACAAGGTATAGAGGTAATCAAAACTGGGGTAACATAAAGGCTCCCATCAAAATTAACCTATGCAGATCATTAAAATTAATAAGAACATGGCTGGGAAAAGTAAGTGATCAAGAGCACAACTTGCCTTCGATGAGCTCCTGCTCAGCTACCTCTACTTGTTGAACCTCAGATTCCACAGTGGCTTGCTCGTCTACTCGCATCAACACAATACATACATAGTATAGCCAAAATCAACATCACACCAAACAGATGAATAAAATATACAGTAAAAATCTACACATTAAAATGAAATCATAGGAACTGGAATCACTAAATTTGGAGTTATAAGTTTCAAGTTATGAATTTTCTAAGATTTAATGTGCCTTAAATAGGGTTAAATGATAAATAAATTTTCTAACAGAGTTCATGTCAAAACAGAGATACAGGGTGATAAACAACATTATTACAAAATTATAGGAATTGGAATGGATCAATTTGGAGTTCATATGAATTTTCTAGGGTTTAAACAAGTTTCTGTAATTATTTATATACTAAAAATCAATTTCCCTAATTATTCCTTTATTTTTACTTCACCCTGTACTGCGCACAGAATTTAATCAAAAGCCAGGGGGCTCGGCGCAATTAATTCTAAGACACAGACTTCTACTACGTGGACTGCGGGTTGTTTTCGGGGAAACCTAAGGGCTCTTTAATAAAAATGCGCCGCGAAGGGGTATCGTTGATTCAGAGCCGCTCGATCCCGCGCCTACGGCTAGGATTAGATCTTACTATCGCCGAATGGGTATTCCATCGGCGCCCTTGGATCGAGATCCCACGGTCCGGATATTATGAACCCGAGATCACGCTGCAGCCCTCCGATTCCCATCGTGCGGCCCAGATTGCATCCCGGCCGAAGGGGTATTCCTCCTCTAATCGGAGCCGTTCAACAAAAGATCAACGGCTCACAACTCTCTCTTACCTCCTGATCCCCTCCGGCGGCACGCCGCGGCAAAGCCATGGCCGGAGCGACCCAATTCGCCCACCCGATGAGTTTATTCGCCAAATCAGCTGGTGCAAAATGAAATTAGGAAGATGGCGAACACAGAGGTGGGAATTTTACCGAGGATTAGGTCACCGGGAGGCCTGCCCACGGCGCACGGCGGAGGTCTCCACTACGGCGACGAATTGAGCTTGCGCAGGACACCGGCGGGGGAAAATTGACGGCGGCCGAAGCTTCGCCGCGCCAAGCAGGTACCCAGGCTCTAGCGCAGAGGACCAGTCGTGGTGTGGGTGAGGGCAATCACGGCGGCGGGCTTCTCAGCACCGCCGCACGCACTAAATCTCACGCGTCGGGTTCTAATCAGTTGAGCACGAAAGGCGGCACGGCGTGGTATGCTTTTATCTTCAAGGGACGGCAAACTCGGAGGCGTGGGGAGCTGACGCGGAGTTTAGGGGAGGAGAGCCCGCGCGATGCGCTCGGGCCGTTGGCCCCGCCCAGCGATTTTCTCGCGAGGAAGACGACTGAGTGAGGGGGCCCGCGTGGCATTGAGGTAAAAAGGAGCAGGCGCGCGCGCGCGGCGCTGACCGGTTAGTTGAGCCATCCCCGAGAGCAGCGCGCCGGGTGGTTACGGCGGCGACTGTTCCAGCGCGGAGGATTCGCAGCTCGCGGACGAATCCGACTGATGGGGTCCACAGACCAGAGACGACGCTAGGCCATACCGACTGAAACCGGACCACGGGACCCACCTGTCGGCGCATCGGATCCCCGCTACGGGCGAGTAGCGACTGACAGTCGGGCCCCATCCAACAGGTAATCGCGTGCAGTGTAGTGGTTGGGCCGGCACGCACGTGGGAAAAGTGATGGGCCAGAAATGGGGCAGTCAGCCCATGTAACTCTTTTATTCTTTTTATTTTTGTCTTTTCTTCTTACTTTCTTCATTTCTAAATTTGGTTTGAATTCGAATTTTAAATTCGAACATTGTGCAAATTTTTATTCTCCATTCATATTGTGAAATGAAAATACAAATTTTGGAAATAATAGTATATTATTTATATTCTTATACCCTTTCTCATCTCCCATTTTCGAAAACCCTAGTTTTAATTTAGGGTTTGATTTAACTTCTAGTATTTATTCTCTTATTATCCTTATTATTATTATTATTTTATTTAATGCACAAACATAAAAACTCCACATGATGCATTTTTTTTATCATTTGTTTGAATTAAACTCTAAATTTTGTGTATGCTCTTTTTATGATGCAAATGAGGCACATAGAATTGAGGAGTTCTCTCCAATAATCTTGGTATACAATTTTGAGTATTACAAATCCTACCCCCCTTAAAAATAATCTCGTCCTCGAGATTTAAGAGGATCTAGGGAAAAGGTGGGGAAAATCTATGCGAAGCTCTTCTTCTCTTTCCCAAGTTGCTTCATCTTCACTGTGGTGACTCCATTGAACTTTGCACATCTTTATAACCTTATTCCTTGTAACTCGAGTCAAAGTATCAAGAATCTTGATGGGGTACTCAGCATAAGTCAAATCTTCTTGAACACTAAGGTCTTCCATTGGTAATTGCTCCTCAGGTACCCTGAGACATTTCTTCAGCTGAGATACATGAAATACATCATGAACATCCGCAAGATGATCCGGTAACTCCAATTGGTATGCAACCTCTCCCACTCGCTTTAAGATTAAGAAGGGTCCAATAAAGCGAGGGGACAACTTTCCTTTAACTTTGAATCTCCTCATACCCCGGAGTGGTGACACCTTCAAATAGACATAATCACCCTCCTTAAACTCAAGTAGTCTTCTCCAGGTATCAGCATAGCTTTTCTGCCTGGATTGTGCAGTTCTCAAATTCTCCCTTATTTGCTGAACTTGTTCCTCTGCTTCTTGTATAATCTCAGGCCCAAACAACTGCCTTTCACCAGTTTGATTCCAATACAAGGGAGTCCTGCACTTTCTGCCATACAAAGCCTCAAACGGTGACATCTTCAAACTGGCCTGATAGCTATTATTATAAGAGAACTCCGCATACGGCAAACTCTTATCCCAACTTCCACCATGTTTAAGAGCACAAGCTCTTAACATATCTTCCAGTACTTGGTTAGTCCTCTCAGTCTGCCCATCAGTCTGTGGATGGTAAGCCGAACTAAAATTCAATCTCGTATCCAATGACTCGTGCAACTTCTTCCAATATCGAGAGGTAAACTGTGATCCTCGATCAGACACGATCTTCTTTGGCACACCATGTAGGCAGACAATCCGTGCCATGTACAACTCTGCTAGCTTGGCTCCTGAATAAGTGTTCTTCACCGGAATAAAGTGGGCTACTTTAGTTAGCCTGTCCACAATCACCCATATAGAATCATATCCAGCAGACGTGCGGGGTAATCCAACAATGAAGTCCATGCCAATCTCTTCCCATTTCCACTCAGGTATCTTCAGTGGATGCAGTAGTCCGGCGGGCCTCTGGTGTTCAGCTTTAACTCTTTGGCATACATCGCACATAGCCACATGTGCAGCCACATCTCTCTTTAGTCCATACCACCAATACTTTTGCTTCAAATCCTGATACATCTTAGTACTTCCAGGATGGATAGAATAAATTGAGTCATGTGCTTCCTTCAATATAGTTTCCCAAAGACTATCAATATCGGGAACACAGATCCGATTCTTGAACCATATCGTGCCTTGCTCATCCTCCGTGAACTCTGGGCCTCTACCCTCTGTTATTAGATCCTTGATCTCTTGGATTTTTGCATCACCAATCTGTCCTTTGCGGATTTCTTGCTCCAATGTAGGTTCCAATTCGATGATAACTCCTTCCGTATGTGTAACAATTCCCATGTTGAGCCTCTCAAAATCTTTTGCTAATTCATCAGGTAGCTGGACAACGAAAGCGGAGTGAACATGCTCCTTCCGACTCAAGGCATCTGCAACCAAATTTGCCTTGCCTGGATGGTAATGAATCTCCAAATCATAATCCTTAATGAGCTCCAACCAACGGCGTTGCCTAAGGTTGAGATCCTTTTGAGTGAATATGTACTTCAAACTCTTATGATCCGTATATACTTGGCACTTAGTTCCCATGATGTAGTGTCTCCAAATCTTAAGTGCATGCACAACGGCAGCTAGTTCCAAGTCATGAGTGGGGTAGTTCAGTTCATGCTTCCGCAACTGACGAGATGCATAGGCAATCACATGTCCATCTTGCATGAGCACACATCCAAGTCCTTGGCCACATGCATCACAATAAATGTCAAATCCCTTCTGTAAATCTGGCATAACCAATACTGGGGGTGACATCAATCTCTCCTTCAATTGATCGAAGCTCTCTTGGCATTTTTCATCCCACTTGAATTCTCTTCCTTTCTCCAAAAGCGAGGTCATAGGCTTGGCAACCTTAGAAAACCCTTCAATAAATCTCCGATAATACCCTACGAGTCCCAAGAAACTTCGAATCTTAGTAACTGTAGTGGGCACTCTCCACTCCATAATCTCCTTCACTTTAGCGGGATCCACTGCTATTCCTCCATTAGAAATAATATGACCAAGGAATGGCACCTTGTCAATCCAAAACTCGCACTTACTGAACTTAGCGTAGAGTTGATTATCTCGTAACTTCTGTAGCACCAACCTCAGATGTTCCTCATGATCGTTATCACTCTGAGAATAAATAAGAATATCGTCGATGAATACCACGACGAACCTATCCAAATACTCCATAAACACCTTATTCATCAAGTTCATAAAATAAGCTGGTGCATTGGTTAATCCAAACGACATGACAGTGAACTCATATAATCCATATCGGGTTGAGAAAGCCGTCTTGGGAATATCCGATGGTCTAATCCTCATCTGATGGTAACCGGATCGGAGATCAATCTTCGAGAATACTCTAGCACCTCTCATCTGATCAAATAAATCCTCAATACGGGGCAACGGATACTTGTTCTTCACCGTAACTTCATTAAGAGACCTATAATCGACACACATCCGTTGCGATCCATCCTTCTTCTGCACAAATAACACCGGTGCTCCCCAAGGTGAGGAACTCGGACGAATGTACCCCGCTTCTTGTAACTCAGTTAACTGCTTCTTGAGTTCCTTCAACTCCTCTACGGACATCCTATATGGCCGTTTAGAAATAGGGGCAGTTCCAGGTAGGAGATCAATAACAAACTCAACTTCTCTATCAGGTGGCATCCCTGGTAACTCCTCTCGAAAGACATCCGGAAAATCTCTAACCACCCAGATGTTGTCACCAACAAACTCTTCAGGTAAAAAGAACATTGCACGCATGGATGAGGAGGTTACTGCAATATTAACTTGAAATCTTTCTCCTTTAGTGGTAGTGAGTTCTACGGTACCTCTACCACATGCTATAACGGCCTTTGCCTTTCTTAGCCATGACATACCAAGTATTAGATCTATACTGCTTGACTCTAATATTATAGCAGTAGCTCCAAAGTCTCTACCCATAATGGTCAAGGTCAATCTACGTGTCATTTGATTCGCCTCAACAGGCCCTTTAGGTGTAATTACTATCATAGGTTTTCTCATATTTAGCAGTGGTATTTCATTTGTGTTGGCATATCTAGCAGACATGAATGAATGTGTAGCACCAGAATCAAATAATATGGTTGCAGGAATTGCATTAACATAAAACATACCAATTACGAGGTCCCCACCATCAGGAGTATCATCAACGCTGACCTGATTCACCCTGGCTATAGAATATCCCTTGCCAGGGGTCTGTTGCTTGTTCTGAACTGGAGTAGTAGCAATCCTCTGTGGGCAGACATTTGCGTAATGACCAGTCTTCCCACACTTGAAACACGTAGTGCCTGGACTCTGTCCTGCAAACTTCGTCGGGGTGCCAGTGGGAGTAGCCTGTCGAGGAGGTGGAGTCCTCAGTGGTGATTGCTGAACTGGGCGTGGTCCTCCTGGTCGAGTCGGTGTACCCTGTGGTGAACTGTAGCGAGGACGAACACTGCTGCTACCCTGTCCTTGTGAGATAGCCTTCCTCTTCAAATCACCCAGTTGAACACGCTTGTGTTCGATAGCAAGAGCCTTATCCAGTAGCCTCTGAAATGATGGAAAGGTGTGTGCAACCAGTGCATACTGCAAGGGTCCATTAAGTCCTTCAATAAAGTGCTCCTGCTTCCTCTCATCCTCAGCAACTTCCTCCGGAGCATATCTCGACAGCTGAATAAATTTGTCTCTGTACTCGCTGATCGACATGTTGCCTTGCTTTAATGACAGAAACTCCTTCTTCTTGATCTTTATCATACCAGCTGGAATATGGTAGTTCCTGAATTGTGTACTGAACTCTGCCCAAGTAATAGTATCAGCAGCATCGTGGGCAGCAGTATAAGAATCCCACCAGTCAGCAGCAGGACCTGTCAGACGTCCAGAAGCATATAAAACCTTCTCCCGGTCTGAGCATTGGGCAATGTTGAGCATCTTCTCAATTGCTTTCAGCCAATCATCTGCATCAAGTGGATCTGGCGAACTGGCGAAGGTCGGTGGCTTATGACTCATAAATTCCCGGTGCTTATCACGAGGTGGAACTGGTGGTGGCGGTGGAGGCAATGGCACTTGTTGCTGTTGTTGCTGTTGTTGAAGTTGTTGTTGCAGCTGCTGTTGTTGCGCCCTCCTTTCTTGGCGTATCTCATCTCTCTCCTGGCACAACTCCTGCCGTATATCTTCTCTTTCCTGACGCATTTCCTGGCGTTCTTGCTGCATCTGGGCACGCATATCAGCCATAGTGTCCGCCATTTGCTGCATCACCGCCATCTGAGCAGCAACCAGTGGGTCAACTCCGCCTGGTGGAGGATTAGGAGGATTCATCTCTGCAGGCTGAGGTTGTCTATATATCCTTCGAGTGTGTTGATTAGGAGGCAAATCAATTCCACCACCCCTCCTGGTATTGACCATCTGAGTTAGATACTGTCGGCGTTTCGAGACCGGGGGGTCCCTAAGCCGACGGGTGAGTGTGCCGCGTGCCCCAGTCCATATGGGTCGAGCGCGTGGGCGAGCGCGAAGGGGGGAAAGCGAGGTGGCCGGAGCCGAGTCGTGAGGGAGGTGGAGATCCCGCGGCCTTCGTGTTCGTCCCGCGCCCAGGTCGGGTGCGCTTGCAGTAGGGGGTTACAAGCGTCCACGCGGGTGAGGGAAGCGAGCGGCCCTAAGAGAGCGCCTGCCCCTGCCCTCGTTCCCGCGCGGCCAACCTTCTCTAAGAAGGCCCTGGTCCTTCCTTTTATAGGCGTAAGGAGAGGATCCAGGTGTACAATGGGGGTGCAGCAGAGTGCTACGTGTCTAGCGGGGGAGAGCTAGCGCCCTAGGTACATGCCAATGTGGCAGCCGGAGAGATCTTAGCACCCAGCTGGTGTGATGTCGTGGCTGTCAGAGGAGTAACGGAGCCTGGTGGAGGGACAACTGTCGGAACAGTTGGGCTCTTGCTGATGTCCCCCTGCTTCCGTAAGGGAGCTGAGAGCCGCCGTCGTCATGGGTCTAGCGGGGCGCCATCATTGCCTATCTGGCGGAGCTAGCCAGGTGGGACGTCGGTCTTGTTCTCTGCGGCCCGAGTCGGCTCGGGGTAGGGTGATGATGGCGCTTCCTGTTGACGTGGCGGACTTGTGCCCTAGGTCGGGCGACGTGGAGGCTCCTCCGAGGCCGAGGTCGAGTCTGTCTTCCATGGCCGAGGCCGAGCCCGAGCTCCTGGGTCGGGCGAGGCGGAGGTCGTTCGGCAGAGGCCAGGGCGGAGCCCGACCCCAGGGGTCGGGCGAAGCGGAGTTCGTCGTCTTCTGGGGCCTTAGCCCGAGTCTGAGCCCTGGGTCGGGCGGAGCAGAGTTCGCCGTCTTCCGGGGCCTTAGCCCAAGTCCGAGCCCTGGGTCGGGCGGAGCGGAGTTCGCCGTCTTCCGGGGCCTTAGCCCGAGTCCGAGCCCTGGGTCGGGCGGAGCGGAGTTCGCCGTTTTCCGGGGCCTTAGCCCGAGTCTGAGCCCTGGGTCGGGCGGAGCTTCCTATGGCGCCTTTGGCAAGGCCTGGCTGCCTGTCAGTCTCACTCTGTCAAGTGGCACCGCAGTCGGGATGGCGCAGGCGGCGCTGTCCTTTTGTCAGACCGGTCAGTGGAGCGGCGAAGTGACGGCGGTCACTTTGGCTCTGCCAGGGGGCGCGCGTCAGGATAAAGGTGCCAGGCTACCTTTGCGTTAAATGCCCCTGTGACTCGGTCGGTCGGCGCGGCGATTTAGTCAGGGTTGCTTCTTAACGAAGGCAAGGCCTCGGGCGAGCCGGAGATGCGTCTGCCATAAAAAGGGGGCCTCGGGCGAGACGGAAGCATCTCAGGGTCGGCTGCCCTTGCCCGAGGCTAGGCTCGGGCGAGGCGTGATCGAGTCGCTCGTATGGACTGATCCCTGACTTAATCGCACCCATCAGGCCTCTGCAGCTTTATGCTGATGGGGGTTACCAGCTGAGAATTAGGCGTCTTGAGGGTACCCCTAATTATGGTCCCCGACAGATACATAAGGTAAGAAAATAGTAGACAAGGCAGTAATTACAAATCATGTTACTTTGGGGGAATTACTAGCTAAGCAGTTTAATGTTTTACCTACCATAGCTAATTTATTACCTTATGCTGGCACATACTAAGATGTCCATATATAACATTTCAATCAATCAAAGAAGCAAATCAGGCATTGATCATCAGAACAATCAACCAATATTTTTGATAGAGAAAATAAATTTTAATTTTGTCTTAGGCTTCCTATCTCTTAAAATTGTCATAGGGGTAGGGATTCCAAGGTGTGAAATCCATCTTGTCTAAGAGTAGAAAAGATAAGACTAATCATAGTAGAATAGCAAAAGGTCAGACAAGATCAAGATGAGATAAGTATAGAATGAGTCAGAGTAAGGTAAGTGTGGAATGAATCAGAATAAGATAAGTAGGTAAGGGTTTTGTCCATTTCTATCTAGGTTTCGTCCTACAGTCAACATTTCCTCTGATACCACTTCTGTAACACCCGGTTTTAAAGAGCAAAGCCGGGTGCATCTCATACATGCGCCAAAGAAGACAACATATATAATAACAGAGTGTATAGAGATAAATGTCATAAAACATCAGAGTACTTATTACATAGCGGAAGACTTACTACAAAATAAAGGAATAAATGTAAAACGAACTAAGGATCGTCGGCGCAAATGTCGACTGAGAAATGCCACCTAGATCAGATCGAACTCCTCTTCGACCACCTGCTCTTCTCCTGTGGGGGGGGGTGTGAGACAGCAAGAGTGAGCTCACATACGTTCATAGCTCAACAAGTCGTGGGGAATAATGTGGCATGAACTCTCCAAATGTGGGAGTTCATGTAGTGTAAGGCTGATCAATGAAATAAAGGCTAAGGCTGAGCATTGCTTTTATAAGTTGGTCAAAATTTTATTAGCAATTACTAAGTGTAAGTAAATACCAAACCTTAATAATAATAAAGAACAGTAATAGTAAAATAATCCCAAATGCGATGCAAATGTCAAATTGAATTTAAGTTCCATAATTAATCATGTGAGGGTCCGAGCCGCTCATGACCGTGAGCACGGCTAGTATACTAGTTTTACACTCTGCAGAGGTTGCGCATCTTTACCCACAAGCCGTGTTACCCATCTACCAAGGGGTCATGAATCCCATACACCTCTACCAAGGAAGCGAGGCAGGGTAACACTACGAGGCCTTTACAAAGTTCCACTAGCTTCAGACTACCCGCTACAGTTTATAGGAAGCTCCAGTGCAGGGTTCTTGCCTGACCGCCATCGCAGCAAAATCAAACAAGGACCTCCCTACACTGACCACTCCCCTACTGCCCTTGCCCCTTTCGGGTAAGGTAGCCCTCCACTAGCTTTCCTAGTTAATCAGCCAAGGGCGTCCCATTAAACCCTTGTGGTAGCACTGTTTTCCCGGGTGGTCGCTCCATGTTCCCATTAATTTAATGATCTTAACATGAACAGTAATAATAACAAGATAATAACAGAATAATCATGAATAGTGTGTCTCCATACCCAATCCACATAAAGCAATAGCAAGTACTACCCAAAAATATTTCAGGGGTGGACAAGGTATAGAGGTAATCAAAACTGGGGTAACATAAAGGCTCCCATCAAAATTAACCTATGCAGATCATTAAAATTAATAAGAACATGGCTGGGAAAAGTAAGTGATCAAGGGCACAACTTGCCTTCGATGAGCTCCTGCTCAGCTACCTCTACTTGTTGAACCTCAGATTCCACAGTGGCTTGCTCGTCTACTCGCATCAACACAATACATACATAGTATAGCCAAAATCAACATCACACCAAACAGATGAATAAAATATACAGTAAAAATCTACACATTAAAATGAAATCATAGGAACTGGAATCACTAAATTTGGAGTTATAAGTTTCAAGTTATGAATTTTCTAAGATTTAATGTGCCTTAAATAGGGTTAAATGATAAATAAATTTTCTAACAGAGTTCATGTCAAAACAGAGATACAGGGTGATAAACAACATTATTACAAAATTATAGGAATTGGAATGGATCAATTTGGAGTTCATATGAATTTTCTAGGGTTTAAACAAGTTTCTGCAATTATTTATATACTAAAAATCAATTTCCCTAATTATTCCTTTATTTTTACTTCACCCTGTACTGCGCACAGAATTTAATCAAAAGCCAGGGGGCTCGGCGCAATTAATTCTAAGACACAGACTTCTACTACGTGGACTGCGGGTTGTTTTCGGGGAAACCTAAGGGCTCTTTAATAAAAATGCGCCGCGAAGGGGTATCGTTGATTCAGAGCCGCTCGATCCCGCGCCTACGGCTAGGATTAGATCTTACTATCGCCGAATGGGTATTCCATCGGCGCCCTTGGATCGAGATCCCACGGTCCGGATATTATGAACCCGAGATCACGCTGCAGCCCTCCGATTCCCATCGTGCGGCCCAGATTGCATCCCGGCCGAAGGGGTATTCCTCCTCTAATCGGAGCCGTTCAACAAAAGATCAACGGCTCACAACTCTCTCTTACCTCCCGATCCCCTCCGGCGGCTCACCGCGCCACGCCGCGGCAAAGCCATGGCCGGAGCGACCCAATTCACCCACCCGATGAGTTGATTCGCCAAATCAGCTGGTGCAAAATGAAATTAGGAAGATGGCGAACACAGAGGTGGGAATTTTACCGAGGATTAGGTCACCGGGAGGCCTGCCCACGGCGCACGGCGGAGGTCTCCACTACGACGACGAATTGAGCTTGCGCAGGACACCGGCGGGGGAAAATTGACGGTGGCCAAAGCTTCGCCGCGCCAAGCAGGTACCCAGGCTCTAGCGCAGAGGACCAGTCGTGGTGTGGGTGAGGGCAATCACGGCGGCGGGCTTCTCAGCACCGCCGCACGCACTAAATCTCACGCGTCGGGTTCTAATCGGTTGAGCACGAAAGGCGGCACGGCGTGGTATGCTTTTATCTTCAAGGGACGGCAAACTCGGAGGCGTGGGGAGCTGACGCAGAGTTTAGGGGAGGAGAGCCCGCGCGATGCGCTCGGGCCGTTGGCCCCGCCCAGCGATTTTCTCGCGAGGAAGACGACTGAGTGAGGGGGCCCGCGTGGCATTGAGGTAAAAAGGAGCAGGCGTGCGCGCGCGGCGCTGACCGGTTAGTTGAGCCATCCCCGAGAGCAGCGCGCCGGGTGGTTACGGCGGCGACTGTTCCAGCGCGGAGGATTCGCAGCTCACGGACGAATCCGACTGATGGGGTCCACAGACCAGAGACGACGCCAGGCCATACCGACTGAAACCGGACCACGGGACCCACCTATCGGCGCATCGGATCCCCGCTACGGGCGAGTAGCGACTGACAGTCGGGCCCCATCCAACAGGTAATCGCGTGCAGTGTAGTGGTTGGGCCGACACGCACGTGGGAAAAGTGATGGGCCAGAAATGGGGCAGTCGGCCCATGTAACTCTTTTATTCTTTTTCTTTTTGTCTTTCTTCTTACTTTCTTCATTTCTAAATTTGGTTTGAATTCGAATTTTAAATTCGAACATTGTGCAAATTTTTATTCTCCATTCATATTGTGAAATGAAAATACAAATTTTGGAAATAATAGTATATTATTTATATTCTTATACCCTTTCTCTTCTCCCATTTTCGAAAACCCTAGTTTTAATTTAGGGTTTGATTTAACTTCTAGTATTTATTCTCTTATTATCCTTATTATTATTATTATTTTATTTAATGCACAAACATAAAAACTCCACATGATGCATTTTTTTTATCATTTGTTTGAATTAAACTCTAAATTTTGTGTATGCTCTTTTTATGATGCAAATGAGGCACATAGAATTGAGGAGTTCTCTCCAATAATCTTGGTATACAATTTTGAGTATTACACCTTTGTATTTGAGTCATAACCTAACAAAAACCCTTCTACAGCTTTGGGAGCAAACTTAGAATTTCCACCCTTCTTCACTAGAATATAACATTTGCTCCCAAATACACGAAAGTAAGATACATTGGGGTTGTTACCGGTTAGAAGCTCATACGAAGTCTTCTTGAGGAGGCGGTGAAGGTAGACCCGGTTGATGGCGTGGCAAGCCGTGTTCACGGCTTCCGACCAAAACCGCTCGGGGGGTCTTGAACTCTCCAAGCATCGTCCTCGCCATGTCTATGAGCGTCCTGTTCTTCCTCTCTACCACACCATTTTGCTGTGGTGTGTAGGGAGCGGAGAACTCGTGCTTGATCCCTTCCTCCTCAAGGTACTCCTCCACTTGAAGGTTTTTGAACTCGGACCCGTTGTCGCTCCTTATCTTCTTCAACTTGAGCTCAAATTCATTTTGAGCTCTCCTCAGGAAGCGCTTGAGGGTCCCTTGGGTTTCAGATTTATCCTGCAAGAAGAATACCCAAGTGAAGCGGGAAAAATCATCAACTATAACAAGACCATACTTACTTCCTCCTATACTTAGATAGGCGACGTGTCCGAAGAGGTCCATATGAAGCAACTCCAGAGGTCTTGATGTGGTCATCACATTTTTGGTATGATGAGAGCTTCCCACCTGTTTACCTGCTTGACAAGCTGCACAAGGTCTATCTTTTTCGAAAGTAACATTTGTTAGACCTATCACGTGTTCTCCCTTTAGAAGCTTGTGAAGGTTCTTCATCCCCACATGAGCTAAACGACGATGCCATAGCCAGCCCATGCTAGTCTTAGCAATTAAGCATGCATCTAGACCGGACTCCTCTTTTGCAAAATCAACTAAATAGAGTTTGCCGTCTAATACACCCTTAAAAGCTAATGAACCATCACTTCTTCTAAAGACAAACACATCTACATTTGTGAATAAACAATTATATCCCATATTGCATAATTGACTAACGGATAACAAATTATATCCAAGCGACTCAACTAAAAATACATTAGAAATGGAGTGCTCGGATGAAATAGCAATCTTTCCTAACCCTTTCACCTTGCCTTGATTCCCGTCACCGAATATGATTGAGTCTTGGGAATCTTTGTTCTTGACGTAGGAAGAGAACATCTTCTTCTCCCCGTCATGTGGTTTGTGCATCCGCTGTCGATAATCCAGCTTGATCCCCCGGATGCATAAACCTGCAAGGCAAATTTAGGCTTGGGTCTTAGGTACCCAACTCTTGTTGGGTCCTACAAGGTTAGTGACAATATCCTTAAGAACCCAAATGCAAGTTTTATCTCCCTTGCATTTTGCCCCTAATTTTCTAGCAACCACCTTCTTATCCTTTCTACAAATAGCAAAGGAAGCATTGCAAGTATGAAAAATTGTAGAAGGTTCATTGTTTACTTTCCTAGGAACATGAACAACATTTCTTCTAGGCATAGCATTTTTCCTAGCCACATTTCTATCATGCATAATAGAAGAACTAGAAGCAAACATGGCATGAGAATCAAAAGCATCATAACTTCTATAAGCATTTCTAGAATGTCTCCTATCATGGTACATGAATGCATGGTTCTTTTGAGTACTACTAGCCATAGGGGCCTTCCCTTTCTCCTTGGCGGAGATGGAAGCCTTATGGCTTGTTAAGTTCTTGACTTCCCTCTTGAAGCCAAGACCATCCTTAATTGAGGGGTGTCTACCAATCGTTTAGGCATCCCTAGCAAATTTTATTTTGTCAAATTCACTCTTGCTAGTCTTAAGTTGGGCATTAAGACTAGCCACTTCATCATTCAATTTAGAAATTGAAATTAGGTGTTCACTACAAGCATCAACATTAAAATCTTTACACCTATTGCAAAGTGCAACATGTTCTACACAAGATGTTGATTTATTAGCTATTTCTAACTTAGCATTCAAATCATCATTTATGCTTTTTAAGCTAGAAATAGAGTCATGGCATGTAGACAATTCATAAGAGAGCATTTCATTCCTTTTAGTTTCTAAAGCAAGGGATTTGTGTGCCTCTACAAACTTATCATGTTCTTCATACAAAAGATCCTCTTGCTTTTCTAATAACCTATTCTTATCATTCAAGGCATCAATTAATTCATTAATCTTATCAACCTTAGTTCTATCTAGGCCCTTGAATAAACATGAATAGTCTATTTCATCATCGCTAGATTCTTCATCACTTGAGGAAGCGTAAGTACTAGTATCTCGAGTGCTTACCTTCTTTTCCCTTGCCATGAGGCAGGTGTGATGCTCGTTTGGGAAGAGGGACGATTTGTTGAAGGCGGTGGCGGTGAGTCCTTCGTTGTCGGAGTCGGACGACGAACAATCCGAGTCCCACTCCTTGCCAAGGTGTGCCTCGCCCTTAGCCTTCTTGTAAGTCTTCTTCTTTTCCCTCTTGTTCCCTTGTTCCTGGTCACTATCATTATTGGGACAATTAGCGATAAAATGACCAATCTTACCACATTTGAAGCATGAGCGCTTCCCCTTTGTCTTGTTCTTGTTGGGATGCCCCTTGCGACCCTTTAGCGTCGTCTTGAAACGCTTGATGATGAGGGCCATTTCTTCATCATTAAGCCCAGCCGCCTCAACTTGCGCCACCTTGCTAGGTAGCACCTCCTTGCTCCTCGTTGCTTTGAGAGCAATGGTTTGAGGCTCTTGGATTGGGCCATTCAACGCATCATCAACGTATCTGGCCTCCTTGATCATCATCCGCCCGCTTACGAACTTTCCAAGTATCTCCTCGGGCGACATCTTGGTGTACCTAGGATTCTCACGAATATTGTTCACAAGATGTGGATCAAGGACAGTAAAAGACCTTAGCATTAGACGGACGACGTCGTGGTCCGTCCATCGCGTGCTTCCATAGCTCCTTATTTTGTTGACGAGGGTCTTGAGCCGGTTGTACGTTTGGGTTGGCTCCTCGCCCCTGATCATTGTGAATCTCCCAAGTTCGCCCTCCACCAACTCCATCTTGGTGAGCATGGTGACGTCGTTCCCCTCATGTGAGATCTTGAGGGTGTCCCAAATCTGCTTGGCGTTATCCAAGCCGCTCACCTTATGGTATTCGTCCCTGCACAATGAAGCTAGAAGAACAGTAGTAGCTTGTGCAATTTTGTGAATTTGCTCATTAATGAACATGGGACTATCAGTACTATCAAATTTCATTCCACTCTCTACTATCTCCCATATGCTTGGATGGAGAGAGAACAAGTGACTACGCATTTTGTGACTCCAAAATCCGTAGTCCTCTCCATCAAAGTGAGGAGGTTTACCAAGTGGAATGGAGAGTAAATGAGCATTGGTACTTTGCGGAATACGAGAGTAATCAAAAGAAAAGTTTGAATTGACTGTTTTCTTTTTCTCGTAGTCGTTGTCGTCGTTGTCCTTTTGGGAAGAAGAGGACTCGTCGCTGTCGTCGTAGTAGATGATCTCCTTGATGCGCCTTGTTTTCTTCTTCTTCCCGTATTTTCTTTTGTGGCCCGACCCCGAGTCAGTAGGCTTGTCATCCTTTGGATCATTGATGAAGGACTCCTTCTCCTTATCATTGACCACCATCCCCTTGCCCTTAGGATCCATCTCTTCGGGCGATTAGTCCCTTTCTTGAAGAGAACGGCTCCGATACCAATTGAGAGCACCTAGAGGGGGGGTGAATAGGTGATCCTGTAAAACTTGAAACTTAGTGCCACAAAAACTTGATTAGGAGTTAGCGCAATAAGGCCAAGTGGCTAGAGAGAAGTTCTTGCACAACACGATAACCACAATAAGATCAACACAGAGATGGCACAGTGGTTTATCCCATGGTTCGGCCAAGTCCAACACTTGCCTACTCCACGTTGTGGCGTCCCAACGGACGAGGGTTGCACCCAACCCCTCTCAAGCGGTCCAAAGACCCACTTGAATACCACGGTGTTTTGCTTGCACTTTACTATATCCCGCTTGCGAGGAATCTCCACAACTTGGAGCCTCTCGCCCTTACAAAGATGTTCACAAAGAAGCACGGAAGTAAGGTTGGGATGAGCAACGCACACAAGACACAAAATCAGAGCAACAACACGCACACAAGTCACAACATGAGCTCTCAACACAACCCGAAGAGTACACTACTCAAATGGAGCTCTAGTTGCTATCACAAAGAATCGAATGCGCGGAATTGAAGTCTTGGTGCTTAGGAATGTTTAGAGAATGCTTGGTGTAGTCCTCCATGCGCCTAGGGGACCCTTTTATAGCCCCAAGGCAGCTAGGAGCCGTTGAGTGTAGGAAACGGGTGACGCCTAAGAGGGGGGTGAATTAGGACTTCTAAAACTTTTACTAAACTAGGCCACAATTAAATCCCTAGAGCAAAACCTATGCAAATAATCAAAACTAGATTATGCAAACTCGGTTTTGTATAAGTGTTGCTATCTCTACCGCAAAGGCTAAGTTTCAATCTACACTAAATAAGTATGACAAATAAGATTGAAACTTAAATGCTTAATATAAATGCGGAATGTAAAGAGCTAAGTAGAGAAGCAAACTCTCGTGGATGACGCCGGTATTTTTACCGAGGTATCCGGAACCACGCAAGGTCCCGACTAATCCTCGTTGGTGCCCCTACGCAAAGGGAAGCCCACGCGAGGGACAAGCACCACGGTCGAGTAACTCCGTAGAGAGCCGCGGGCCTTCTCCACGCGCAAGTGGTGCTCCGCTTCCGGCTCCTCTCGGACGCTCCCTGCCGTCTCCACTATCGAGCTTCCGGCTGAAACGCCGCGGGCCTCGTTCCCTCCGGTACACGGTGGCGGCCGTGACACAAACGCGGTTGTCACGGTCTCGCAAGACTCTCGCCCCACTCGGTACAATTACAACGACTCACACAAGAGCCGAGGGGTTGTGAGGTTTATCTAAACTCACTCAACTAACTAGGGTTCACCTAGAGCAAGCGCTAAAGTGGTCTAACTAACCTAAGCACTTCGCAAAGCACCTACGCTAATCACCGAGTGATTCTATTAAGCACTTGGGTGTTTGAGCTCTTGGAAATATGCACTATGTGCCTTGGTATGTTGCTTGGGCTCTCACACTTGAGAATGGCCGGTTGGGGTGGTATTTATAGCCTCCACACCCCCAACTAGCCGTTGGACAGAAAGCAGCAGCTTTCTGTCGTCGGGTGCACCGGACAGTCCGGTGCACCACCGGACACTGCACAGTAGATGTCCGGTGCACGCCACGTCAGCCGACCGTTGGCGCCTGTAGCAGTCGACCGTTGGATCCGACCGTTGCCGTCTGCCCGTTGGCACACCGGACAGTCCGGTGCACACCGGACAGTCCGGTGCTACAGCCAGAGAGCGCCTGTCTGTGGCCTCTCTGCGCAGACTGTCCGGTGCCTCACCGGACAGTCCGGTGCACACCGGACACCAATGTCCGGTGCCCCACCAGGCGCTGGCTGACAGCCCTCATCTTGGATTTCTTCGCTGATTTCTTCGGGCTTCTTTGTTCTTGAGTATTGGACTCTTATGCATCTTTTTATGTCTTCTTTTGAGGTGTTGCATCCTCATTGCCTTGGTCCAATTCTCTTCGCACCCTGTGAACTATAATTATAAACACTAGCAAACATATTAGTCCACAGGTTGTGTTAATCATCAAACACCAAAACTCAATTAGCCAAATGGCCCCGGGGTCCATTTTCCTTACAATCTCCCCCTTTTTGGTGATTGATGACAACACAACCAAAGCAAGCAAATAATACAAGTATTTGAGTGAAAATATGCAATCTACTTGCTAAGATGCATGATTGTCCCCACAATGTGATATTATGGACTTAAGCCTCCCCCTAACTCCATAATTCACTTACTTCCTATTTTTTGACCAAATAACCAAAACCACTTTAAAAGCCATTTGTAGATATAAAATTTTAAATTGGTGGTGTTTGGTGTTTGATATAGTTTTCATTGCTTTGGTCCCTAAACTTCTCCCCCTTTGGCATCAACCACCGAAAAGGAAGACATTAAAAGCATGTAGGAAGTAAATAAAAGTTTGCCCTCATCAAGAATTGTATCAAATGATATCACTAGAAGGATATTAAATTAAATTATGTGAATGATACCACTTGAAGGAGTCCTCAAAAGATTACTCCCCCTAAATGAGTTGTCTCCTTTAGAAAGAGTTTTTCTCCCCCTTAAGAGATGAAGAAATACTCCCCTTGACAGAGATCCTCTACTTAGGAAAAAACATGTGAAAAATTAGAGGTGCAAGACATGATTTGAAAAGACTAACTTCCCTTATGCATAGGTAACAGAATATGAGTTAACTACTTATGCATTTTTAGCAACATGGAAGCATATGATATGAAATATAGTATAATCAAATATTGGAGAAGACATGTAAATGATACTGAATGTAGTCTCAAAAGATACCAATTGAAGATCAATGGCGAGCTTGAGAGACATGAGAGTTCTTGGAGATTTTGCAGTGGAAGATTGTTGTCTTTCTCCGGGGACTTCATTTTCCTTACAATGAGACTATCACATGAAATAGACTTGAAAAGATGTTAGTCTCAAAGTGTTAGATTATAGAGTAACCTCCCCCTAAAGGTGTGCATACAAGTTTTGAATACTTGTAGGAGACATGCACTTGATTTGATATCAAGAGGGGTAAATTATCCATAATCCAAACTTTGGCACATATAAGTTAAATGATACACTTTGTAGAGATCAAAATTTTCAATTGATGCATCATTTACTATGGAGTTATATAAAAGTTATGTGCCATGCTTAAATAAACATTTTAAGCCATGTAGGTTTGCTTAAGTATATGAATTAAGAACAAGCACTCCTACCATATGATTTACCTAGTATGCATGATTTTAAACAAACGTACATAACAAATGTAGTACTAGGCAAGAAAGGTAAACTAGATAAACGGTAAATAGATACGCATATCTAAAAACGAAGAATACAATAAAACTAGTTACCTTTGTCATGGGTGGGAAATTTGGGTCCGAAATTTTCAATAACCCACTTGGCAATAAACTTGATCCAATATGGTGTATCCCATGATATACATCCCAATTTTGCCAAGTCTCCAAATTTCCCGAAGACCTTTGGTCCACTCACTTCCCTTTCGGAATCCAAACCTTCTTGGTGCTTTTCATGGTTGAAATTATCTCCTTTGGCACCCATATGCGTTTGGCCCCTTTTCCTTTGTTGGCTTGCTTGTTGGCCTTGATTGCTATCACCTTTCCATTCTTTCTCTTCTTGATCAAATATGGTGTAGCATCCATTTTGTTCACCTTTTTGATGTAGGTGTTGGAGATTTTGCTTGATGGCTTTTGCTTGAGCTTTTGCCTTTGTTTATCCCCGGTCATCGCCTTGTATTGGAAAGACTTGTGGCCTTCCTTGTGGCATAGCCTACAAATCACAGTTTCTCCCTCTACAGGCTTGTTCACTCCCGCAGTGGTGTTATCCTGTGGAGGTCGGATTTGTTTGGCTTTGCCTTTCTTGTCATACAAAGCCTTGCCAAGGCGAGCCACTTCTTGCTTTAATTGTTCATTTTCCTTTGCAACCTCATCTGAACATGTCTCTACAACAATATTCTCAACAATGACTTGATTGCAGGGGTTAGAATCATCAATTAAATCAAAGCAGGAAGTAGAAGCATCTTTCTTAATTATTTCAGGTATTTCAACTAAAGATGCTGCTGGGGTGCTACCAATGTTTTCTAGCTTAGTAGTTAGCTCATTATTGTGTATGCTAAGAATTTCCATTTTCTCTAGCAAATTTTCAATAGCTTCTTGGGAGCTAGCTAACTTAGCCTTAAGTTTTTCATTCTTTTTAATAAGGTTGTCATCGGTAGCAGTGGATGGAGCACTAGATTCTAATAGCTCAATTTTAGTTGATAGCTCACTATTTAAGTTTGCAAAAGTTTCAAATTTTTCTAGCAAACCTTTGTAGTCATTTTGAGAGCTAACCAACTTATTTTTCAAAGTTTTAAGTTGAGCTTTTTGCTTAGTGCAAACATCCTGGAAAAATTCTACGGCTTCCGCAAGCTCTTCTAGAGAGGCCTTTCCCTCACCTTCATCATCACTGCTACTTTCATCACTAGAGGATGGAATGCTTTTGTTACCTCTTGCCATAAGGCATTTGTGTGATGACCGTGATGATCGTGACGAGGACCGGTGGCTGCGCGTCCTTGGAGGTTCATCTTCACTTGAAGAATCATCCCAAGTTCTAACACTTGTTAGTGCCTTGCCTTTGCTCCTCTCCTTTTTGGGTTTGGCCATATTTGGACAGTTGTCCCTGAAGTGGCCCTTCTCCCCACATGCGAAGCATCCTCTCTTCCTTTGCTTTTTCCTGTCAATGTTAAAGAGAAGATCCTCGACTTGCAGGGGCACACCCATTAGATTAATCTTGCGGATCATCCCCATTACCTTTCCGACGCGTCGGATTGTCTCTTCGTCCTCGGAGGATGATGTGCATGGTTGATTATCTTCATCATCATCACTTTCTTCTTCTTCCTCTTCTTCACTTGAGGAACTTGGAGTGGGAGCCTTCTTTTTGCCCTTCCTTTCATCACATGCAAAAGCATATGGTCTTGAGGAAGTTGGCTCCTCTCCCCGACTCATTTTTCGCGACATCTCAAAGGCCGCGATTTTCCCAATCACGATGGTCGGGGTCATGTTGCTCAAGTCCTCCATGTTGTGAAGGATGGTGATGATGCTCCCATATCTTTGTTGTGGTAGCAGGGAGATAATCTTCCTCACAATGTCCGCATCACCTAGCTTATTAATGTCAATAGAATTGAGCTCATTGATTATTAGATTCAAACGAGAATACATGTCTCTAACAAGCTCATCATCTTTCATAGCAAAAGAATTATACTCATTTAAGACTAGGCAATGTTTTTGCTCACGGACATTGGATGTGCCGTCATGGAGCTCATGCAATTTTAGCCAAATCTCATTAGCAGTTTTCAGGGTAAATACTTGACTTGATTGAAAATATCCATGCTAAGAGATTCATACAAGCAATTTTTGGCTCTAGCATTTAAATGGATTTCTTTTTCCTCACTCGTGGTGGGTTTCTCGGGATTCTTGAGGGGTTTCATCCCGTCACGAGTGACTCTCCAAACACCTAGATCAACGGCCTCTAGGTAACAAGCCATTCTAGCACTATAATATGGGAAGTTAGTGCCATCAAAGTGTGGTGGCCTATGGGTATCCATCCCTTCCTCTAAAAAGCGTCGGCTCTTTTAGCGGTGAAGCTAAAGCGTTTCAAATGAGCCAAACCGGCTCTGATACCACTTGTAGGAAACGGGTGACGCCTAAGAGGGGGGGTGAATTAGGACTTCTAAAACTTTTACTAAACTAGGCCACAATTAAATCCCTAGAGCAAAACCTATGCAAATAATCAAAACTAGAATATGCAAACTCGGTTTTGTATAAGTGTTGCTATCTCTACCGCAAAGGCTAAGTTTCAATCTACACTAAATAAGTATGACAAATAAGATTGAAACTTAAATGCTTAATATAAATGCGGAATGTAAAGAGCTAAGTAGAGAAGCAAACTCTCGTGGATGACGCCGGTATTTTTACCGAGGTATCCGGAACCACGCAAGGTCCCGACTAATCCTCGTTGGTGCCCCTACGCAAAGGGAAGCCCACGCGAGGGCCAAGCACCATGGTCGAGTAACTCCGTAGAGAGCCGCGGGCCTTCTCCACGCGCAAGTGGTGCTCCGCTTCCGGCTCCTCTCGGACGCTCCCCGCCGTCTCCACTATCGAGCTTCCGGCCGAAACGCCGCGGGCCTCGTTCCCTCCGGTACACGGTGGCAGCCGTGACACAAACGCGGTTGTCACGGTCTCGCAAGACTCTCGCCCCACTTGGTACAATTACAACGACTCACGCAAGAGCCGAGGGGTTGTGAGGTTTATCTAAACTCACTCAACTAACTAGGGTTCACCTAGAGCAAGCGCTAAAGCGGTCTAACTAACCTAAGCACTTCGCAAAGCACCTACGCTAATCACCGAGTGATTCTATTAAGCACTTGGGTGTTTGAGCTCTTGGAAATATGCACTATGTGCCTTGGTATGTTGCTTGGGCTCTCACACTTGAGAATGGCCGGTTGGGGTGGTATTTATAGCCTCCACACCCCCAACTAGCTGTTGGACAGAAAGCAGCAGCTTTCTATCGTCGGGTGCACCGGACAGTCCGGTGCACCACCGGACACTGCACAGTAGATGTCCGGTGCACGCCACGTCAGCCGACCGTTGGCGCCTGTAGCAGTCGACCGTTGGATCCGACCGTTGCCGTCTGCCCGTTGGCACACCGGACAGTCCGGTGCTACAGCCAGAGAGCGCCTGTCTGTGGCCTCTCTGCGCAGACTGTCCGGTGCCTCACCGGACAGTCCGGTGCACACCGGACACCAATGTCCGGTGCGCCACCAGGCGCTGGCTGACAGCCCTCATCTTGGATTTCTTCGCTGATTTCTTCGGGCTTCTTTGTTCTTGAGTATTGGACTCCTATGCATCTTTTTATGTCTTCTTTTGAGGTGTTGCATCCTCATTGCCTTGGTCCAATTCTCTTCGCACCCTGTGAACTATAATTATAAACACTAGCAAACATATTAGTCCACAGGTTGTGTTAATCATCAAACACCAAAACTCAATTAGCCAAATGGCCCCGGGGTCCATTTTCCTTACATTGAGAGCATTCCAGGAAGGCAATTCTTGCCTTCTGTCGCCTAGCGCACCGGACAGTCCGGTGCACCACCGGACACTGTCCGGTGCGGATTTCTTTCCTTCTATGGCGCAGCCGACCGTTGAAGATCCAGAGCCGTTGGCGCACCGGACACTGTCCGGTGCCCACTTCTGACCGTTGGCTCGGCCACGCGTCGCGCGCGGATTACGCGGCCGACCGTTGGCCCGGCCGACCGTTGGCTCACCGGACAGTCCGGTGCCTCACCGGACAGTCCGGTGAATTATAGTCGTACGACATTAATTGCTTCCTGAGAGCGACGACTTCGCCTGTGAATGGCTCACCGGACAGTCCGGTGCACCACCGGACAGTCCGGTGATTTATAGCCGTACGCCGTTGATCGCTTCCTGAGAGCAGCCAGTTGACAGTCGCCAGCCTGGCGCACCGGACCACCGGACAGTCTGGTGCACCCAGACTGCAGAGTCTTGGCTGCATAGCCAAGTCTTTTCCAAATTGGTCTTTTCCTGTTTCTAGCACTTAGACACAATATATTAGTCTCCAAAACAATGTACTAAGTCTTAGAAACATACCTTTACTCTTGATTTGCACTTTGTCCATCAATTGGCATAGATTAACACTTAAGCACTTGTGTTGGCACTCAATCACCAAAATACTTAGAAATGGCCCAAGGGCACATTTCCCTTTCAACTATTCACAAGTAGATTTGTTAGTAGACCCAAATATGATATCATCAACATAAATTTGGAATACAAACAAATCATTTGCAATAGTTTTAATAAAGAGAGTAGGATCGGCTTTGCCGACTTTGAAGCCATTAGTGATAAGAAAATCTCGCAGGCATTCATACCATGCTTGAAAGGGAAATAGGGTCAAACCTTTTCCTAAATGATTTTGGTGGTTGAATTGCCCAACACAAATTATTGGACTAACTAGTTTGCTCTAGATTATGAGTTCTACAGGTGCCAAAGGTTCAACACAAACCAATAAAAAGTCCAAGAAAGGGTTCAAATAAAAAGAGCAAAAGACAACCGAAGGTTGCCCTGGTCTGGCGCACTGGACTGTCTGGTATGCCACCGGATAGTGTCCGGTGCACCAGGGTGGATCAACTCTGAACTGCTCAGCTTCAGGAATTTGGGGAGCCACTCCGTTATAATTCACCGGACTGTCCGGTGTAACACCGGAATGTCCGGTGTGCCAGCGGAGGCAACGGCTAGCGCGCCAATGGTTGTCTGCAAAAGGTGAACAGTGAGCTACAGTGCATGGACTGCGCGCGCAGAAGTCAGAGTAGGCGCAGAAGGCACACCGGACAGTGAACAGGACCTGTCCGGTGCACCACCGGACTATCCGGTGGCCCCACATGTCAGAGCTCCAACGGTCGAACCCTAACGGTTGGGTGATGTGGCTGGCGCACCGGATAGTGTCTGGTGGCGCATCGAACTGTCCGGTGCGCTATACGACATTAGCCATCCCCAATGGCCACTTTGGTGGTTGGGGCTATAAGTACCCCCCAACCACCACACTTCAAGGCATCCAAGTTTTTAGCCAACACATTCAATACAAGAACTATAGCATTCAATACAAGACACAATTAGATTGAATTAAAATCTCTCCAAGTCCCAATTCCACTCAAAGCAATAGTGACTAGAAGAGAGAGTTTTGCCGTGTTCATTTGAGCTCTTGCGCTTGGATCGCTTTTCTTCTTCCTCCTTTCTTGTTCCCAAGATCATTGTAATCAAAGCAAGAGACACCAATTGTGTGGTGGTCCTTGTGGGGACTTAGTGTCCCGTTTGATTGAGAAGAGAAGCTCACTCGGTCTAGGTGACCGTTTGAGAGAGGGAAAGGGTTGAAAGAGACCCGGTCTTTGTGACCACCTCAACGGGGAGTAGGTTTGCAAGAACCGAACCTCGGTAAAACAAATCACCGTGTCATCCGCTCTTATTTGCTTGTGATTTGTTTTCGCCCTCTCTTTCGGACTCAATTATATTTCTAACGCTAACCCCAGCTTGTAGTTGTGCTTAAAGTTTGTAAATTTCAGATTCCGCCTATTCACCCCCCTCTAGGCGACTTTCAATTGGTATCAGAGCCCAGTATTTCATTAGAGCCTAACCGCTCGAAGTGATGTCGAGAGAGCACGCCAAGAAGGATATGGTGACCGGCGAGAAGCCCGCTACAAGCCACAGGAAGGCTCCATCGAGAGAGTCCCGCAACAAGAAGAAGGAGAAATCACCTCCTCGCGTCAAGTCGCACCGGAGTGGCAACAAGAAGAAAATGAAGAAAGTGGTCTACTACGAGACCGACTCTTCGTCGCCATCCACCTTCGGCTCCGACGCACCGTCCGTAACTTCTAAGCGCCATGAGCGCAAGAAGTTTAGTAAGATCCCCCTTCGCTATCCTCGCATTTCCAAACGTACTCCTTTACTTTCCGTCCCATTAGGCAAACCACCCGTTTTTGATGGTGAAGATTATAATATGTGGAGTGACAAAATGAGACACCATCTAACCTCACTCCACACTAGCATTTGGGATGTTGTTGAAATTGGAGTACAGGTACCATCACCGGGGGATGAAGATTATGATTCGGACGAGGTTGCCCAAATCCGGCACTTCAACTCCCAAGCCACTACTATACTCCTCGCCTCTCTAAGTCGAGAGGAGTATAATAAGGTGCAAGGGTTGAAGAGCGCCAAAGAGATTTTGGACGTGCTCAAAACCGCGCATGAAGGAGATGAGGTGACAAAGATCACCAAGCGGGAGATGATCAAGGGGGAGCTCGGTCAGTTTATGCTCAACCAAGGAGAAGACCCGCAAGCCATGCACAACCGGCTAAAGACCTTGGTGGACCAAGTGCGCAACCTCAGGAGCACCAAATGGGATGACCATGAAATGGTCAAGGTTATTCTAAGATCACTAGTTTTTCTTAATCCTACTCAAGTACAATTAATTCGTGGTGATCCTAGATACAAACTAATGTCTTCCGAGGAAGTGATAGAAAAATTTGTGAGCTTTGAATTGATGATCAAAGGCTCCAAGAAGATCATCGAGCAGGGCGCCTCCTCTGTACCCGAGGCACAACCCATCGCATTTAAGGCAACGGAGGAGAAGAAAGAAGACTCTACACCAAGTAGGGTCCCCATCGACGCCTCCAAGCTCAACAACGAGGAAATGGCGCTCATCATCAAGAGCTTCCGCCAAATCCTCAAGCAAAGGAGGGGGAAAGACTACAAGCCCTGCTCCAAAAAAGTTTGCTACAAGTGTGGTAAGCCTGGTCACTTTATAGAAAAATGTCCTATTTCTAGTGACAGTGATAGGGGCGACGACAAGAGGGGGAAGAAGAAGGAGAAGAAGAGATACTACAAGAAGAAGGGCGGCGATGCCCATGTTTGCCGGGAGTGGGACTCCGATGAAAGCTCCACCGACTCCTCCGACAACAAGGACGCCGCAAACATCACCATCAACAAGGGTCTTCTCTTCCCCAACGTCGGCCACAAGTGCCTCATGGCAAAGGATGGCAAGAAGAAGAAGGTAAAATCTAGATCCTCCACTAAGTATGAAACTTCTAGTGATGAGGATAATTCTAGTGATGATGAGGATAACTTGCTTACTCTTTTTGCCAATCTTAACATGCAACAAAAAGAGAAATTAAATGAATTGTTTAGTGCTATTCATGAGAAGGATGAACTCTTGGATAGCCAAGAGGACTTCCTTATTAAGGAAAACAAAAAGCATGTTAAGGTTAAAAATGCTTATGCTCAGGAGGTAAAGAAAAATGAAAAATTGACTAGTGAGCTTAGCACTTGCCATGACACTATTTCTAGCCTTAGAAATGAAAATGACAAATTAATTGCTAAGGTTGAGAAATCAAATGTTTGTGATGATTCGATTGTTAATCTTAGAAATGATAATGCCAGATTAATTGCTAAGATTGACATGTTGAATGAATCTCTTTCTAGCCTTAAAGTTGAGAATGAAAAACTAATTGCTAAGGCTAAAGATTTAAATGTTTGCAATGATGCTATTACCAATCTTAGAGATGAGAATGCTATTTTACATGCTAAGATTGTTGAATTAAATGATTGCAAACCCTTTACATCTACGGTTGATCATGTTTCTATTTGCACTAGATGTAGAGATGTTAATGTAGATGCTATTCATGATCACCTTGCTTTAATTAAACAACAAAATGATCATATAGCTACATTGACTACTAAAATCAATGAGCATGACTTGGAAAATGAAAAATTTAAATTTGCTAGAAGCATGCTCTATAGTGGGAGACGCCTAGGCATTAAGGATGGCGTTCGCTTCCAACAGGGAGACAATGTCAAGCTTAATGCCCCTCCTAAAAGATTGTCTAATTTTGTTAAGGGCAAAGCTCCCATGCCTCAGGATAACGAGGGCTATATTTTATATCCTGCTGGTTATCCTGAGGATAAGATTAGGAGAATTCATGCAAAGAAGACTCATTCTGTTTCTCACCATGCTTTTATTTATAAGAATGAGACTTCTAGCTCTAGGCATTCTACCCATATTAAAATGCCTAAAAAGAAATCTCCTATTGCATCAAATGAACCTAACATTTCATTTAAGACTTTTGATGCTTCATATGTTTTAACTAACAAATCCGGCAAAGTAGTTGCCAAATATGTTGGGGGCAAACACAAGGGCTCCAAGACTTGCGTTTGGGTACTCAAGGTGCTTGTTTCTAATGTAAAAGGACCCAAGACCGTTTGGGTACCTAAGAACAAGGCCTAAATTTGTTTTGTAGGTTTATGCATCCGGGGGCTCAAGTTTGATCATTGATAGCGGGTGCATAAACCACATGGCTGGGGAGAAAAGGATGTTCTCCTCCTATGAGAAAAACCAAGATCCCCAAAGAGCTATCACATTCGGGGATGAAAATCAAGGTTTGGTCAAAGGACTTGGTAAAATTGCTATATCACCTGACCATTCTATTTCCAATGTTTTCTTGTAGATTCTTTAGATTACAATTTGCTTTCTGTTTCTCAATTATGCAAAATGGGCTACAATTTTCTTTTTACGGATGTAGGTGTTACTGTCTTTAGAAGAAGTGATGATTCAATAGCTTTTAAGGGAGTGTTAGAGGGTCAGCTGTACTTAGTTGATTTCAATAGAGCTGAACTCGACACTTGCTTAATTGCTAAGACTAACATGGGTTGGCTCTGGCATCACCGACTAGCCCATGTTGGAATGAAGAATCTTCACAAGCTTCTAAAGGGAGAACACATTTTGGGACTAACAAATGTTCATTTTGAGAAAGACAGGATTTGTAGCGCATGTCAAGCAGGGAAGCAAGTTGGTGTTCATCATCCACACAAGAACATCATGGTGACTGATAGGCCACTTGAGCTACTCCACATGGACCTATTCGACCTGATAGCTTACATAAGCATCGGCGAGAGTAAGTATTGTCTAGTTATTGTGGATGATTATTCTTGCTTCACTTGGGTACTCTTTTTGCAGGATAAATCTCAAACCCAAGAGACTTTGAAAGGATTCTTGAGATGGGCTCAAAATGAGTTCGGCTTGAGGATCAAGAAAATAAGAAGCGATAATGGAACGAAGTTCAAAAACTCTCAAATTGAAGGCTTCCTTGAGGAGGAGGGCATCAAGCATGAGTTCTCTTCTCCCTACACACCACAACAAAATGGTGTAGTGGAGAGGAAGAATAGAACTCTATTGGACATGGCAAGGACCATGCTTGATGAGTACAAGACTTCGGATCGGTTTTGGGCCGAGGCGGTCAACACCGCTTGCTACGCCATCAACCGGTTATATCTACACCGAATCCTCAAGAAGACATCATATGAACTCCTCACCGGTAAAAAGCCCAATGTTTCATATTTTAGAGTCTTTGGTAGCAAATGTTTTATTCTTGTTAAAAGAGGTAGAAAATCTAAATTTGCTCCTAAGGCTGTAGAAGGCTTTTTACTTGGTTATGATTCAAACACAAGGGCATATAGAGTCTTTAACAAGTCCACTGGACTAGTTGAAGTTTCTTGTGACATTGTGTTTGATGAGACTAACGGCTCTCAAGTAGAGCAAGTTGATCTTGATGAACTAGATGATGAAGAGGCTCCATGCGTCGCGCTAAGGAACATGTCCATTGGGGATGTGTGTCCTAAGGAATCCGAAGAGCCTCCACAAGCACAAGATCAACCATCATCCTCCATGCAAGCATCTCTACCAACCCAAGATGAGGATCAGGCTCAAGATGATGAAAATGAAGATCAAGAAGATGAGCCACCTCAAGAGGAGGACATTAATCAAGGGGGAGAGGCTAATGAACAAGACAAGGAAGATGATGAGGGACCAAGACCGCCACACCCAAGAGTCCACCAAGCAATCCAACGAGATCACCCCGTGAACACCATCCTCGGTGACTTTCAATTGGTCTTGTTGCTCATTTTTGTGAACATTACTCTTTTGTTTCATCTATTGAGCCACACATGGTAGAGGATGCACTTAAAGATTAGGATTGGGTGCTGGCGATGCAAGAGGAGCTCAACAACTTCATGAGGAATGAGGTATGACATTTGGTTCCACGTCCTAACCAAAATTTTGTAGGAACCAAGTGGGTATTCTGCAACAAGCAAGATGAGCATGGTGTGGTGACAAGAAACAAAGCACAACTTGTGGCCAAGGGTTATTCACAAGTCGAAGGTTTGGATTTTGGTGAAACCTATGCACCCGTAGCTAGGCTTGAGTCAATTCGCATATTACTTGCCTATGCTACTTACCATGGCTTTAAGCTTTATCAAATGGACGTGAAGAGTGCCTTCCTCAATGGACCAATCAAGGAAGAGGTCTATGTTGAGCAACCTCCCGGCTTTGAAGACAGTGAGTATCCTAACCATGTGTATAAACTCTCAAAGGCGCTTTATGGGCTCAAGCAAGCCCCAAGAGCATGGTATGAATGCCTTCGAGATTTTCTTATTGCTAATGGCTTCAAAGTCGGCAAGGCCGATCCTACTCTCTTTACTAAAACCATTGCAAATGATTTGTTTGTATGCCAAATTTATGTTGATGATGTCATATTTGAGTCTACTAACAAATCTACATGTGAAGAGTTTAGTAGGATCATGGTACAAAAATTCGAGATGTCTATGATGGGGGAGTTGAAGTATTTTCTAGGATTTCAAGTAAAGCAACTCCAAGAGGGCACCTTCATTAGCCAAACGAAGTACATTCAAGATATACTCACCAAGTTTGGAATGAAGGATGCCAAGCCCATCAAGACCCCCATGGGAACCAATGGGCATCTCGACCTCGACACGGGAGGTAAATCCGTAGATCAAAAGGTATACCGGTCGATGATAGGATCCTTACTCTATTTATGTGCATCTCGACCGGACATTATGCTTTTCGTATGCATGTGTGCAAGGTTCCAAACCGATCCTAAGGAAGTTCACCTTAGGTCCATGAAAAGAATCTTGAGATATTTAGTTCATACACCTAAGTTTGGTCTTTGGTACCCCAAGGGATCCTCTTTTGATTTATTAGGATATTCAGATGCTGATTGGGCAGGGTGTAAAATTGATAGGAAGAGCACATCAGGGACTTGTCAGTTTCTGGGGAGATCCCTGGTGTCTTGGGCTTCAAAGAAACAAAACTCAGTAGCTCTTTCTACCGCCGAAGCCGAGTACATTGCCGCAGGCCATTGTTGCGTGCAATTGCTTTGGATGAGGCAAACCCTTAGGGACCATGGCTATAAATTTAGCAAAGTCCCTCTCCTATGTGATAATGAGAGTGCTATCCGCATGGCGGATAATCCCGTTGAACACAGCCGCACTAAGCACATAGTCATTCGGTATCACTTTTTGAGAGATCACCAACAAAGGGGGGATATCGAGATAACCTATATTAACACCAAAGAACAATTGGCCGATATCTTTACCAAACCACTCGATGAGAAAACCTTTACCAAACTTAGGAATGAGCTAAACATTCTTGATTCTCGGAATTTTGATTGATACTTCGCACACATAGCTCATTTATATACCTTTGATCATATCTCTTTTATATCTATGACTAATGTGTTTTCGAGTATAATCTTATGCTTAGTCATAGAAATGAAAGGGAAATGGAGTATTCGGCAAAGACGACGCTTCCACTCAACTCCATCGGTATTATCTACTCTTTGCCGGTATTCCGCATAGTTCTCCACTTTGGTATAATCTTCACTCATAGTTATTTGTTTGCCATTGGGGAGAAAGTACAAGGGCTTATATTTCACTCACAAGTATCCGTTTTTGGCGATTCATGCCAAAGGGGGAGAAAGTATTAGCCCAAAGCAAAAGGACCGCACCACCACCAAATTTTAAAATGAAGTTTTCAAATTGATATCTTAATGTGTTTTCAAAAGGGGAGAAAGTATCTTCAAAAATTTGTAAAACCCTCTTGAACACTAAGAGGAGAATTTCATTGAGGGGGAGTTTTGTTTAAGTCAAAGGAAAAGCATTTGAAACGGGGGAGAAAATTTCAAATCTTGAAATGCTTCTTTCAATCTTATTCATGTACCTTTGACTATTTGCAAAAAGTTTTTGAAAAGAATTTCAAAAAGATTTGCAAAAACAAAACTCGTGGTGCAAGCGTGGTCCAAAATTTTAAAATAAGAAGAAAACAATCCATGCATATCTAGTAGAAATAATATATTGGTTTAACTCCAAGCAACCTTTGCACTTACCTTATGCAAACTAGTTCAATTCTGTACTTTTATATTTGCTTTGGTTTGTGTTGGCGTAAATCACCAAAAAGGGGGAGATTGAAAGGGAAATAGGGTCAAACCTTTTCCTAAATGATTTTGGTGGTTGAATTGCCCAACACAAATTATTGGACTAACTAGTTTGCTCTAAATTATGAGTTCTACAGGTGCCAAAGGTTCAACACAAACTAATAAAAAGTCCAAGAAAGGGTTCAAATAAAAAGAGCAAAAGACAACCGAAGGCTGCCCTGGTCTTGCGCACCGGACTGTCTGGTGTGCCACTGGACAGTGTCCTGTGCACCATCGGACAGTGTCCAGTGCACCAGGGTGGATCAACTCTGAACTGCTCAGCTTCGAGAATTTGGGGAGCCACTCTGCTATAATTCACCGGACTGTCTGGTGTAACACCGGACTGTCCGGTGTGCCAGCGGAGGCAACGACTAGCGTGCCAACGGTCATCTGCAAAAGGTGAACAGTGAGCTACAGTGCGCGGACTGCGCGCGCAGAAGTCAGAGCAGGCGCAGAAGGCACACCGGACAGTGAACAGGACCTGTCCGGTGGCCCCACATGTCAGAGCTCCAACGGTCGAACCGTAACGGTTGGGTGACGTGGCTGGCGCACCGGACAGTGTCCGGTGGCGCACTGGACTATCCGGTGCGCCATACGACAGCAGCCATCCCCAATGGCCACTTTAGTGGTTGGGGCTATAAATACCCCCCAACCACCACACTTCAAGGCATCCAAGTTTTCAGCCAACACATTCAATACAAGAGCTATAGCATTCAATACAAGACACAATTAGAGTGAATCAAAATCTCTCCAAGTCCCACTTCCACTCAAAGCAATAGTGACTAGAAGAGAGAGTTTTGCCATGTTCATTTGAGCTCTTGCGCTTGGATCGCTTTTCTTCTTCCTCCTTTCTTGTTCCCAAGATCATTGTAATCAAAGCAAGAGACACCAATTGTGTGGTGGTCCTTGTGGGGACTTAGTGTCCCGTTTGATTAAGAAGAGAAGCTCACTCGGTCTAGGTGACCGTTTGAGAGAGGGAAAGGGTTGAAAGAGACCCGATCTTTATGACCACCTCAACGAGGAGTAGGTTTGCAAGAACCGAACCTCAGTAAAACAAATCATCGTGTCATCTGCTCTTATTTGCTTGTGATTTTATTTTTGCCCTCTCTTTCAGACTCGATTATATTTCTAACGCTAACCCCGGCTTGTAGTTGTGCTTAAAGTTTGTAAATTTCAGATTCCGCCTATTCACCCCCCCTCTAGGCGATTTCAATGCTCTTGGGGCTTGCTTGAGCCCATAAAGCGCCTTTGAGAGTTTGTAGACATGGTTAGGGTACTCACTTTCTTCAAAGCCAGGAGGTTGCTCAGCATAGACCTCTTCCTTGATTGGTCCATTGAGGAAGGCACTTTTCACGTCCATTTGGTAAAGCTTAAAGTCATGGTAAGTAGCATAGGCAAGTAATATGCGAATTGACTCAAGCCTAGCTATGGGTGCATAAGTTTCATCAAAATCCAAACCTTCTACTTGTGAATAACCCTTGGCCACAAGTCGGGCTTTGTTCCTTATCACCACACCATGCTCATCTTGCTTGTTGTGAAATACCCACTTGGTACCTACAACATTTTGATTAGGACGTGAACCAAATTCCATACCTCATTGCTTGTGAAGTTGTTGAGCTCCTCTTGCATCGCGAGCACCTAATTCGAATCTCTTAGTGCATCCTCCACCCTGTATGGCTCAATAGAGGACCCAAAAGAGTAATGTTCACAAAAATGTGCGACTCGAGATCGAGTAGTTACCCTCTTATGAATGTCACAGAGGATGGAGTTCACGGGGTGATCTCTTTGAATCGCCTGGTGGACTCTTGGGTGTGGTGGTCTTTGACCCTATATTTCCTGTTCATCTTCCTTGTCTTGAACATCATCATCTCCCCCTTGATCATTGTCCTCTTCTTGAGGTGGCTCATCTTCTTGATCTTCTTCTTCATTACCTTGAGCCTGTTCCTCATCTTGAGTTGGTGGAGATGCTTGTATGGAAGATGATGGTTGATCTTGTGCTTGAGTTGGCTCTTCGGATTCCTTAGGACACACATCCCTAATGGACATGTTCCTTAGCGCGACGCACGGAGCCTCTTCATCATCTAGCTCATCAAGATCAACTTGCTCTACTTGAGAGCTGTTAGTCTCATCAAACACAATGTCACAAGAAATTTCAACTAGTCCAGTGGACTTGTTAAAGACTCTATATGCCCTTGTGTTTGAAACATATCCTAGTAAAAAGCCTTCTACAGCCTGAGGAGTAAATTTAGATTTTCTACCTCTTTTAACAAGTATCAAACATTTGCTACCAAAGACTCTAAAATATGAGACATTGGGCTTTTTACCGGTGAGGAGTTCATAAGATGTCTTCTTGAGGATTCGATGAATATAGAGCCGGTTGATGGAGTAGCAGGCGGTGTTAATCGCCTCGGCCCAAAACCGGTTTGGTGTCTTGTACTCGTCAAGCATGGTCCTCGCCATGTCAAGTAGAGTTCTATTCTTCCTCTCCACTACACCATTTTGTTGAGGTGTGTAGGGAGAAGAGAACTCATGCTTGATGCCCTCCTCCTCAAGAAAGCTTTCTATTTGTGAATTCTTGAACTCCGTCCCATTGTCGCTTCTAATCTTTTTGATCCTTAAGCCGAACTCATTCTGAGCTCGTCTCAAGAATCCCTTTAATGTCTCTTGGGTTTGTGATTTTTCCTGTAAAAAGAACACCCAAGTGAAGCGAGAATAGTCATCCACAATTACTAGATAGTACTTACTCCCGCCGATGCTTATGTAAGCGATCGAGCCAAATAGATCCATGTGGAGTAGCTCGAGCGGCCTGTCCGTTGTCATGATGTTCTTGTGTGGATGATGGGCACCAACCTGCTTTCTTGCTTGACATGCGCTATAAACCCTGTCTTTCTCAAAATGAACATTTGTTAGTCCCAAAATATGTTCTCCCTTTAGAAGCTTGTGAAGATTCTTCATTCCAACATGGGCTAGTCGACGATGCCAGAGCCAACCCATATTAGTCTTAGCAATTAAGCAAGTGTCGAGTTCAGCTCTATTAAAATCAACTAAGTATAGCTGACCCTCTAACACTCCCTTAAATGCTACTGAATCATCACTTCTTCTAAAGACAGTAACACCTACATCACTAAAAAGACAGTTGTAACCCATTTTGCATAATTGAGATACAGAAAGCAAATTGTAATCTAAAGAATCTACAAGAAAAACATTGGAAATAGAATGGTCAGGAGATATAGCAATTTTACCAAGTCCTTTGACCAAACCTTGATTTCCATCCCCGAATGTAATAGCTTGTTGGGGATCTTCGTTTTTCTCATAAGAGGAGAACATCCTTTTCTCCCCTGTCATGTGGTTTGTGCATCCGCTATCAATGATCCAACTTGAGCCCCCGGATGCATAAACCTACAAAATAATTTAGGCCTTGTTCTTAGGTACCCAAACGGTCTTGGGTCCTTTCGCATTAGAAACAAGCACCTTGGGTACCCAAACACAAGTCTTTGAGCCCTTATGTTTGGCCCCAACATATTTGGTAACTACTTTGCCTGATTTGTTAGTTAGCACATAAGAAGCATCAAAAGTCTTAAATGAAATAATTGGCTCATTTGATGCAGTAGGAGATTTCTTTTTAGGAAATTTAACATGGGTTGATTGCCTAGAACTAGATGCCCCATTCTTACAAATAAAAGCATGGTGAGAACTAGAATGAGATTTCCTAGCATGAATTCTCCTAATCTTATGCTCAGGATAACCAGCAGGATATAAAATGTAACCCTCGTTATCCTGAACCATGGGAGCCTTGCCCTTAACAAAGTTAGACAATTTCTTAGGGGCATTAAGCTTGACATTGCCTCCCTGTTGGAAACCAATGCCATCCTTAATGCCAAAGTGTCTCCCACTATAGGGCATGCTCTTAGCAAATTTAAATTTTTCATTTTCTATTTCATGCTCATTAATTTTTGCAGTAAGTTTAGCTATGTGATCATTTTGTTGTTTAATTAAGGCTAGGTGATCATAGATAGCATCAACATTAATATCTTTACATCTAGTGCAAATAGAAACATGATCAATAGTAGATGTAGAGGGTTTGCAAACATTTAATTCATCAATCTTAGCATGTAATATAGCATTCTCATTTCTAAGACTGGAAATAGAATCATTGCAAACATTCAAGTCTTTAGCCTTACCAATTAATTTATCATTCTCAATTTTAAGGCTAGAAAGTGATGCATTCAATTTATCAATCTTAGTAATTAAACTATCATTTTGATTTCTAAGACTAACAATTGAATCATCACAAACATTTAACTTCTCAACCTTAGCAAATAAGTTAGCATTCTCAGTTCTAAGGTTAGAGATAGTGTCATGGCAAATGCTAAGCTCATTAGTCAATTTTTCACACTTTTCTATTTCCTGAGCATAAGCATTCTTTACCTTAACATGCTTCTTATTTTCCTTAATAAGGAATTCCTCTTGGCTATCCAAGAGTTCATCCTTCTCATGAATAGCCCCTATCAATTCATTTAGTTTTTCTTTTTGTTGCATGTTAAGGTTGGTAAAAAGACTAAGCAAATTTTCTTCATCATCACTAGAGCTAGCCTCATCACTAGATGTTGTATATTTGGTAGAGGCTCTAGATTTTACCTTCTTCTTTTTGCCGTCCATTGCCATGAAGCATTTGTGGCCGACGTTGGGGAAGAGGAGGCCTTTGTTGACGGCGATGTTGGTGGTGTCCTCATCGGAGGAAGAGTCGGTGGAGCTCTCATCGGAGTCCCATTCCCGACACACGTGGGCATCGCCGCCCTTATTCTTGTAGTACCTCTTCTTTTCCTTTTTCTTTCCCTTCTTGTCGTCGCCCCTGTCACTATCACTAGACATAGGACATTTAGCGATAAAATGACCGGGCTTACCACACTTGTACCACACCCCTTTTGGAATGGGGCTTGTAGTCCTTTCCCTTCCTTTGTTTGAGGATTTGACGAAAGCTCTTGATGATGAGCGCCATCTCCTCATTGTCAAGCTTGGAGGCGTCGATTGGAATCCTACTCGGTGTAGATTCCTTCTTTTCTTCCTTCGTCGCCTTGAATGCGACGGGTTGTACCTCGGGTGTGGAGGTGCCGCCTTGCTCCAAGTTGATGATTTGTTTGGAGCATTTGATCATTAATTCAAAGCTCACAAACTTTCCTATAACTTCCTCAAGAGACATTAACTTATATCGAGGATCACCACGAATTAATTGAACTTGAGTGGGATTACGAAAAATAAGTGATCTAAGAATAACCTTGACCATTTTATGGTCATCCCACTTGGTGCTCCCGAGGTTGCGCACTTGGTTCACTAAGGTCTTGAGCCGGTTGTACATTGCTTGTGGCTCCTCTCCTTGGTTGAGGACGAATCGACCAAGCTCCCCCTCGATCGTCTCCCGCTTGGTGATCTTGGTCACCTCATCCCCTTCGTGCGCGGTCTTGAGCACATCCCAAATCTCCTTGGCGCTCTTCAACCCTTGCACTTTGTTATACTCCTCTCGACATAGAGAGGCGAGGAGTATAGTAGTGGCTTGGGAGTTGAAGTGCCGGATTTGGGCGACCTCGTCCGAGTCGTAGCCTTCATCCCCTACGGATGGTACCTGCGCTCCAAATTCAACAATGTCCCATATGCTAGCGTGGAGTGAGGTTAGGTGATGTCTCATTTTATCACTCCACATACAATAATCTTCACCATAAAAACCGGTGGTTTACCTAGTGGGATGGAAAGTAAAGGAGTGCGTTTAGAAATGCGAGAATAGCGTAGGGGATCTTACTAAATGTTGGGGGCCTTCGTCTTCCAAAGGTCCTCAAAAACATGATTTGACGATATTTCCCAAGTGTAATATATGAACAGGTACCTTCGGACTCGGATCAAAACCATGTACAATGAGAGAAGCACGAACAATACGAAGGATGATGCAGCCCCGAAGCCACGCGCAAGGGAGCTTCGGCATAACGGCAGAAAAAGGAACTGACTTAAAAGGGAAAAGGCTATATGGACCTCAATGGATTATCCTAAAGTCAATAGTAAATGTAAAGGGCATGAGTGTAATTTTACACAGGCTGCGTCCTGTGCCTATAAATAGATGAATAGTGCCCCCGTACTATTCACGCTGACTTGTACTCGCTCTTGTGTCACGCTTGTACTTTCATTTCCTGTCAGGCCGAAGGTACAAATGTAATTCAATAATTGTTCTTATTCATTTATAATCTTATAATAAGAAATATACGTGATTATATCTTATAATTGTTCATGTTCTCTCTTATGTTGTGCATGCTTCATCTGCCATTAATACATATTGTGATGATGAAGGTATGACCTTCATATCCTTCGTCCGAAGATCATTATATCCTTGAGGAAATAATGTTTCGAAGGACGAAGGACAATAACAATTAACCTATTTTTGTGTTGCCTTGTTCTTAACTCATAGCATTTGAGAACAAGTCCCCAATGCTAAACTTCTTGCGCTCATGGCGCTTAGAAGTGACGGACGGCGCGTCAGAGCCAGAGGTGGATGGCGACGAAGAGCCGGTCTCGTAGTAGACCACCTTCTTCATCTTCTTTTTCTTGTCGTCACTCCGATGCGACTTGACGCGAGGAGGGAATTCCTCCTTGCCTTTGGCGCCAGACTCCCTTGATGGAGCCTTCCCGTGGCTTGCGGACTTCTCGCCGGTCACGATCTTCCTCTTGGCGTGATCTCCTGACATCACTTCGAGTTGTTAAACTCTTAATGAAGCACCAGGCTCTGATACCAATTGAAAGTTGCCTAGAGGGGGGTGAATAGGTGGAATCTGCAAATTATAAACTTAAAGCACAACTACAAGCCGAGGTTAGCGTTAGAAATAAATCTGAGTCCATGAGAGATGGCGAAAAACAAATCAAAGGAAAATGAAGCGGATGACATGGTGATTTGTTTTACCGAGGTTCGGTTCTTGAGAACCTAGTCTCCGTTGAGGTGGTCACAAAGACCGGGTCTCTTTCAACCCTTTCCCTCTCTCAAACGGTCACCTAGATCGAGTGAGCTTTCTCCTTAATCAAAACGGGTCACTTAGACCCCTACAAGGACCACCACAACTTCGTGTCTCTTGCTTTGATTACAAGTGTCTTGAGAATAAGAAAGGGGAAGAAGAAAGCCATGCCAAGCAAACAAGAGCACAAAAAACACAAATGATCCTCTCACAAGTCTAAATGCGCTAGAGTGGATTTTAAGACTTTGAGCGAATCGATCTCTTGAATTGTGTCTTTGTAGTGGTGTCTATTGCTCTTGTATTGAATGTGAAGGAGTGAATGTTTGGATGGTTGGAGTGGAGGTGGTTGTGGGGTATTTATAACCCCCAACCACCAATTCAACCGTTGGGGAGGCTGCTGTCGATGGGTGCACCGGACAGTCCGGTGCGCCACCGGACACTGTTCGGTGCGCCAGCCACGTCACCCAACCGTTAGGGTTATGACTGTTTCGACTGTTGGAGCTATATCTTCATGGGGCACTGGACAGTCCGGTGCCGCACCGGACAGGCACTGTTCACTGTCCGGTGCGCCTTCAGCGGCTGCTCTAACTCTGCACGAACTGTCCGCGCACTGTAGCGCTTTTGCAGGTGTCCGTTGCAGTCGACCGTTGCGCTAGAGTCGTTGCTTCGGTGGTGCACCGGACAGCCCGGTGGCACATCGGACAGTCCAGTGAATTTTAGCGGAGCGCGGTTCCAAAAACCCGAAGGTGAAAAGTTTGAAGTTGATCTCCCCTGGTTAGAGATGGCAATGGGTACCCGAAACCCGATAGGTTTTTACCCCATTAGGGTACGGGTTTGGGTCAATTTTCATACCCATGGGTTTGTTAATGGGCATAAATGTATACCCGACGGGTTCATGGGTACGGGTTTGTTCCTATAGTACCCAAACCCGTGAACCCGTGGGTTTTTTAAACCCGACCAAACCTAGTGCATATTATCATTTTATTTTATAAACGAACAACAAACTTGTTATCTACCTATTTACTTTCTAATTTTTATCAAATAGTGAATGTATAAGTAGTTGGTGATAGTGTTGCTTGCTTGCTATTATAGTTATTACTAGCGTTATATATGTGGTGGATGTATAACTTAGTGCAAGGTAACTTGATTATAAAACTTATTATTTGTATTTAATTCTCTCTACTAATATTTTTTATACCAAATCATGAACTCATTGTTCATTACATAAATTTTGGACCATGATCTCATTAATCATTACGATACTTATTGATTATAAAAAGAATAAGCATATTGGAGATAAAAACCTGCGGGTAACCCGTGGGTACCCGCAAACCCGATGGGTACGGGTTTGGGCAAAATTTCAAACCCGTCATGGGTACGGGTTTTTTAATGGGTGTAAATATTTTTCACGGGTACGGGTTTGGGATAGCAAAACCCGGCGGGTTTGTACCCGTTGCCATCTCTACCCCTGGTGCACCGGACACAGTCCGGTGGCACACCGGACAGTCCGGTGTGCCAGACCAGAGTACTCTTCGGTTTCTTTTTGCTCCTTTCTTTTGAACCCTAACTTGAACTTTTTATTGGTTTGTGTTAAACCTTTAGCACCTGTAGAACATATAATCTAGAGCAAACTAGTTAGTCCAAATATTTGTGTTGGATATTCAACCACCAAAATTATATTTAGGAAAAGGTTAAACCCTGTTTCCCTTTCATAGGCTATTGTTGCTCTGTCTACTATAGGAGCTGAATATATGGCTATTTCTGAAACTTACAAAGAAACTATTTGGTTTAGAGGTTTATACTCTAAATTTCGTGGAGTTACTTCTTGCATTACTATATATTATGATAACCAAAGTGCTATTTGTCTGACTAAAGATTAGTTATTTCATGAAAGAATAAAACATATTAATGTGGGATATCATTTTATCCTAGTTGTCATTGATGCAGGTGATGTTAGGACATGCAAGATAAATAATCTTGCTAATCCCGCAGATATGTTGGCGAAGCCTCTTTTTAGAGCTTAGTTTGAACTATGTTCAGATTTACTTGGTATTACTAATTACGATTTAAGTTCGAGTGGCTTTCGACGTCCGTGATTATTTATTATTGATATGAGTTGATTGATGGTACTTTATTTTTTAAAAGATGGAATTCGTCTTGAGATAAGGTTTGTTAAAATATGATCCAAATTCTGTGAGTACTACAGAGATTTGTTTTCATATTCGACTGCATTCTAATCCTATATATACATCTCATAAGTCTTACGAGAAAAGATGATTATTTCTATTCTCTATGTTCAGTGAAGATTTGACGTCTATATTTTATACTAGGTGTGTGCCCGTGCGTTGCAACGAGAGTACGCTGGGATGAGCATCGACACATATCTAATCGGATCTTATATTTCCTTGGGAGTCTGGAGAAAGTTTACTCGGAAGCCAAATATGTTAAGACCTGTGCATGTGTTACCCTTATGCTCCATCAGCACACTGTTCCGCGCTTGTATGAGTCTTGTTAATTTGCATGCCTCATGCATAGTCTCTCATGTCTCGGTAGCAGTATCAGATTCCTTCAACTGTGGTCAAACCAACTGAAAGATTACAGAACAATGGGAAAACGAACTCACTATAAGTCGAGACATTTTTGTTCTACACTTCTCCTTTACATGAGCAACATATATATTATCTTATCATCAGCTGCTCTTACCACAGCATGCTATCCAGAGTTTCAGACAACAACTCCAATAGAAATTTCAAGTCCAAGAACAACAACCAGTGTAATGAGATATCTGCTCTTGTAAAACTGACAATATAAACTATTAAGGACAAACAAGAAAAACCTCCAGCTTTAATTCTCAAGAAATTAATAGAGAAAAATATATATTAAATTTACCTCAGAACATCCATGAAAATCATGATCAAAACAAACTTACAATTTTGTACAGAGCTGCATGAAATGCGTGGCTTTAGCCTCGTTGAATCGGCACATAAGCATCAGATTTGGTTCTCAATTGTTGATTAAACTGCATCCCTTTTCCTTCCTTAACTCCCGAAACATCATCCACCTCCGCACCTCCTTTGCCTCCTCCAATCTTCCATGTGACGCACGAGGATCCTTGGGAGGTGGTGTCGAGGGCGCGACCGAAAATGGCGGAGGCGCGGCGCGACAATCCTGGGAGGCGGAGGCGTGATGCAAAAATCCTGGCGTTCGCGGGCAGGCGGGCGGGGTAGGGAGGCGGGGGCAAGTCTACAGTACCCTCTTAATAGTTATCCACACCAGAAGTGATTAATTAATACTAAAATCCTAGATTGTATGTCTCATTTTTTATGCCAAGAAAAATAATATTGTGAAAGGCCAGTCCTAGGACATGCAAAATATCAATACCTGATGAATAGGCAGGTGACAGACAGCATGGTAAGGTGATGGACTTCTTAAAGCATCAGAAAGGTCCATGCATGCAGCTAAACACTGAAAGGGATCCTTAGCATTCGTCCACCAGTAGTTCCCATCAACAGGATTTGCTGCTGAATCAAATATATCAAACAGTTGGTTCTCCACAAAAGCTATCTTGCCCTTGTGAGAAAGCTTTTCAATGCCACCACCATATTTGTTAGCCAAGTGTATCTTCAACCAGCACAACCCAGACTTTCCTAGTGGCCGCCCTTCAGCATACTCTAGAACACCCCGACAAAGATCTGAACCTAGGTGACTCAAATGAGGATGCATAGGGTATGCACGCCCACAGAAATCTAAATTGTGAGGGTAATAAAATTCATCCTCCTCTCTCATTTTACGAGCAACCTGTTTACAGAAAAGGAACAAGTATAATTCCAGCAATGCAATAGCATATAACTGCACCACAGTATCTCAGCAAGAATGAACAGTAATTATTTATGCTGCATACCAAGAGTTTGAGCTTAGTGTCACATCTCTCAGCATGCAGCTCACGGTTAGTTTTCTTTGCCTTCTTTATGCTGGTACTTCCATTTCTGCATTTCATCAGGGTCCTCTGATTCTGATCGTTCAGGCAAAGGAATCTATAAAAAATAAGAATAAATAGACAGTATGTTCAAAAAGGTAAGCGAGGGGAATGAACAGAATGGGAAAGAAAATAGAGTACAAATATCAAGATCCAAAAATATTAATCATACGCAGGAACTCACATTTGCCTTGTCCACCAGCCCTGCAATGCCTCCACCTTGACTCCAGATAGTCTCAACAACATCATGAACTCTTCTATTCACCCTCCATTTAGTACTCCCAAGGATATCTAATGCCTGGCAACATGCTAATACTTAAGCAAGCATGAAAAAAATAATGGTCAAAGGGATATGATCACGTTAAACATCATGTGAACTTGTAAAGCGTGGAGTGCATCCATAGTCCTGATGATTTTACCTTTTGAACAAAATGAAAAAAAATTTGGTAAACATAACGATGGTTATCGTGGTTTAGAACACCTCATGTTGCCAGGCTTATGTTCGGTAGAGCAACAGAGAACCCATGTGAAGTACTTTTTATGCAGAGAACAACAGTAATAAATATAAATGTACATTGTGACATAGATGGGAGATCAGTAAACCTCAAATACTTTTCGCAGCTGTTTTCTAGGAACACTATTAATTGCATCCTTTTGGTCCTTCACACCATGTGTCCTCATAATGTATGAGGGTAGAAAAAAGGTGACCGCCTTTATCATAACTGCAGCAAATTATGGTTGGCACATTCAAATCACCGGCAACAAGCAGTAAGTTCTATGAATTAATACAATCATAAACAATCTCAACATGTAAGGAGTTTGCTGGAAAGGTACAAAAATTGAACACCAACATACCCTTTCCATTTCTTCGGAGGTACCAGCATAGGGAGGTAGGGTATATCAACATGCCGAGCCTGCAAGTTCGAATTAAAATAATCCTAAAATTCCATTTATGCAAACTGAAAAAGGTATCGATTAGAAAAAGAAATTTGCAATTTGCCATCCCTGCTTTTGGCATATGAGACAATGCCCACACAAAGGAAGATGATAGAATTGTTCTCCATTTAATCTTTTGGTTGCCATGATCAATAAATCTATTTTATATAAAAAAACTGATGTGGTTGGCAGAGCAAAGTAAACTTACAGTGCTTTCAAACCCCTCATGCACAAGATGGTCTATCACCCAATGCTTCTTCTTTAGCCTCCTGCAGGTTAAAGAGAAATATCACAAAAGGACCCTTCATGCATCTGCACAAGCATGCCTAAACAAGCATAGGATGGTGATAAAACAAGGCATCCCAGTGCAACAACAGCACATGGAACAGTGCAATACGATTGTAAAGAAAAAACACAGCCCTACCCATTTTCTATTATAGGCTGACGTAGCACATGCTTAAATGCAGGTGGAGAACTATCTGGTGTTTGATCAGCTGGTGGCTGCACAAATGCTGAATTTAGTAATAATTCAATCTGGTATTCCCGGTGTGACACGGTGCCGTCGATTCCTATGCAAAAGTGCAGGGCTAAGCTCCGATGACTAACCTTGGTTGTAGTGTACCCAGCAGCCAGCGCAAGGATAGGTTGGACTGCAATATAGAGGTCGGGCACATTGAACGTCTCGAACATGATCTCTCCGGTGTACTCCCGGGTCTCAGGGGCAGTCAGAGGGCTCTCAGTTAGAAGAAAATAATGATCTTCTAGGTCGCACCGGAGGTAATTGAAGATGCACTGAACCTCTCCATGGTTTCCCAATTCTCCACCTGAAAGAGTTCGCTCCAGCCCAAATCAATCATAAGTAAGGTCGCGAAAAAAACACCAGCAACTGGACACGATAGTACACACCTGGAGCGCCCACCTGGCCGTTGCGGATGGGATAGCTCAAACTATGCGAGCTGCTGGCGCGGGATCGGGCCAGCGCTTTGAGGTCAGCTGGACTTTTGTTTCAAGGCATTTAGTTGTAGCAATAGCTGGTAACCATAGCTGATATATATAGATGTTTCAATCCACTCCTGTGATTGGTTTTCTCATAGTTGAGATTTTAGTACTGCATTGAAACACAATAAACCTGCCAAATGACATGAATATATACTGAAGGGCAAAATGTTCTAGTTTCAACTATGAATCACCAATTGCTCAATATATCTTTCTTAAAATTACTGAAGAAATCAAGAGGAATTGTTTTTAACCTTTATCCGACACCTTGAAATTCTGATGAAAATCCAGAAAATTTTCCTTTTTATTTACAACTATCATGATGATATTAATCCTATAGTACATCTTGCATGCTGTGCTTGTGCTTAAAAACGTTTTGACATCCTTACTTCCCGCCTGCCATATCATCTCATTTACGTACTCAAGAAGTGGAGTATAGCTGATTGATTTATCACCTTATTGACATTTTCCTTGCCAGGTGTCATATCGGGAGCCCTCCTGTACATTAGAGATGACTTTGCTGCGGTGGAAAAGAGCACTGTATTAAGGGTACATGACAATATTTCCCATTATGCACGGTGGTTCAAGTTTAACTTCAGTTCATCTAACATTTTCTTCAGACAATACTAACATTCTAGCAAGGTTGATATCTGATGTCACGGACTCACTGTTTAGTCCAAATAACAGGAGACAATAGTCAGTATGGCTGTTGCTGGAGCTATATTTGGAACTGCATTTGGTGGCTGGATGAATGACAAGTTTGGAAGGAGGCCTTCCATCATACTTGTCGATGCACTGTTCTTTGGAGGTGCCGTTATCATGGCGTTTTCCCCGACATCTAGAGTTACATTGTTGGGAGGGTATTTGTTGGTCTTGGTGTTGGAATGGCTTCCATGACAGCTCCTCTGTACATCAATGGAGCCTCCCCTGCTAGGATCAGAGGTGCTCTAGTGAGCACAAATGGGTTTCTCATCACTGGTGGCCAGTTCTTGGCCTACCTCATCAATCTAGCCTTCACTAAGGTACCCGCTCAACTAAACATTCAACTCTTGCCATCTTCTACAAATTTGGAAAACATTGTTTTGCAAAGTTTGTGTCACATCTTTATCTGAACTTCTATTCTTTTTAATTGAGCGGTAGAGCTCCTGTCTTTTCATTAAGAAAAAGGAATAATTGATGTTACATCCATTGCCTGTGTCAGGTGCCAGGGACCTAGCGGTGGATGCTTGGCATTACAGGGGTTCCTGCCCTGGTCCAGTTCGTACTGATGCTAATGCTGCCAGAATCACCTAGATGGCTCTACAGAAAGGTTGATAATAATATTTGTTTTTACAAAAAGTAGTTCGTATACAAGAATTACTTTGGATTCAAATACCACATATTTGTCTGTACCTTATAGATAGCTACATAATATAGTGAGTCATTATCCAATGCCAACACGAGGAAAGGATTATGCTGCGAAAGGGAAGGAACAGAATGGGAAAGAAAATATAGTAAGGATTATGCCAATTCTCCACCTGAAAGAGTTCGCTCCAGCCCAAATCAATCATAAGTAAGGTCGCGAAAAAAAAACACCAGCAACTGGACACGACAGTACACACCTGGAGCGCCCACTTGGCCGTTGCGGATGGGATAGCTCAAACTATGCGAGCTGCTGGCGCAGGATAGGGCCAGCGCTTCGAGGTCAGCCATGACGCCGGTGCTGTGCTGAGCGAACCAGTTCCCCTGGTGGGGGTGCCCCTCGCCACCGGCTGGGCGGAGCCGGAGAAGGAATCGTTGACGACGACGATAGTGGGGGTGATGAAGCAGGGCTCCACGTTCCCCGCGAACCCCATCTTCGTGTACCTGCCGCGAGAGCCGGAACAGATCAGCAGCGTGGCTCACCGCCGTCGCGCCTCCACGCGCAGATCTAGGGAGAGGGAGGGGCGTACCCGGTGCCGTTGTCGATGACGACAGTAGGGCGGGACAAGGCGTCCATGGTGCGCGCCAAGCGTGTGGCCGCTCGTCTCGTCAGCGGCGGCGACAGTCGGGGTGGCGCTGGCTCGAGCAGGGCGAGTGGTGGGCGACTTTTGGCAGCGGCACGCGAAGGCGGGCTGCGGTCGCGCGTCACGGCGGGCATCCCAGCAACACCACCACCCGGCCACCCACCCACCGCCACTGGCAACCCACCGGCACCCGCGCCGAGGGAAGAGCCGGCGACTTCGTCTGCAGACAAAGCTTCAAGAGGAAGGGAGGTGGCATTTCGCGGTGGGACAGCGATGGGAAGATTTGGGAGGCACGAAGCCGCGGCGGCGGCGGCGGCGCGGTACTGTGAGGAGAGCGAGTCGAGCAGGTAGAGGAGCGGCCCGAGGCGGCGAGGCGACGATTGATGGACTCTGCGAGCGCGTGCTCATCGGGGAGGACCGCGGGGGCGAGGCGGCTGGAGAGGATTCGGTGCGTGAACCGCATCGCACCACCCATGACGCGCCCCTGCCAGTAAGGGCGAGCGAGGATGGCGGCGGCGTTCGCGGCGGGCGGGCGGGGTAGGGAGGCGGGAGCAGTCTACAATACTCTCTTAATATAGTTAGTAGTTAGTAGAGACTAGTATTTTTCATGCAAAATTTTGTGTCACATGTTGGATCTATATTTGTATTATTTGCTAACATAATGCTGCAGAAATTTTAATTAGCTTGATCGTGTGGTTCGGTTATTAGAAGCCCAAACGGACCAGCGCAGGGCTGCGCAGCGTTACGTGTTCTCCGCGTCTGCTCATTGCACGCAGTCTATACACTACTCCGCGTGTGGTTCGGTTATTAGTATTCCACGCAGTCTATACAGTATACACTACTCCGCGTCTCCGCGTCTGCTCATTGCGCTGTACCTGCTGAATGCCACACACCATCGACATCACTGCGCGTCTGTACCCAGACGTCGTGGCCCGGCCGGCTGGCGCTCGTGGCCCCTAAAATAATGGAGAGCCATGAACACGTACGCGAGGTGGGTCCCAAATGCCAACCACTTCGCAACTTGCCCAGCTGCCCTCTTCCGCATGTCCCTGGCTCGCTGGCTGGCTGGATGGACCCCACTCCGATCGGCGAGGCGAGGCGAGGCATTCTCCGCAAACCCCTCCACACCCCACGCACTCACGGTCACGCAGAACGGCAGAAGCCAGAACCCCTCGTCTCCCGGCGCCTGTTCCCCGCGCGCACCGCGGCTACACATACCCTCTCCCCATCCCATTTCCCAGATCCCACCAACATAGCGCAGGGATCGAGTAGCCCACCACCCCACCCCGCGACGCTAACCGACGCAATGGCGACGCTCACCGTTCCTTCCTCCGTCCCGGCCGTCGCCGAGGACTGCGAGCAGCTCCACAAGGCCTTCGAAGGTCCTACTCCGACCCCAACCGCATTCCTCGCTCGCACGGGCGCGCGCTCTCGACGCACGCACCGACGACTGACGCGCTCTGCGTTTCGATCGCAGGTTGGGGCACCAACGAGAAGCTGATCATCTCCATCCTGGCCCACCGCAACGCCGCGCAGCGCCGCGCGATCCGCCGCGGCTATGCCGAGGCGTACGGGAAGGAGCTGCTCCGCGCTCTCGGCGACGAGATCCACGGCAAGTTCGAGGTAGGTGACCGATCCAATGGATCCAAGGCACGCGCGCGATTTATTCATCCGTTGATTGGTTCGCCTCCTGAATGACACAGAGGGCGGTGATCCTGTGGACGCTGGACCCCGCGGAGAGGGACGCGGTGCTGGCGAACGAGGAGGCGAAGAAGAGCCACCCCGGCGGCCGCGCGCTGGTGGAGATCGCGTGCGCGCGCACGCCCGCGCAGCTCTTCGCGGTCAAGCAGGCGTACCATGACCGGTTTAAGCGATCGCTCGAGGAGGACGTTGCCGCGCATGTCACCGGCGACTTCCGCAAGGTGAAGGCCTCGGATCTTATGACGATCTGACGTTTGCTTGCATATATCGATAGGTCGCAATTCACATATGCTCTTGTCGATAGGTGAGCTTGATCTGTTCTTTTCCGACCTGTAGGCCAATCAATTCGTTGCTTATTATGTCTTGTCAGTTATCACCTAACTTACTCTTCGTGCTCTTGTGTCTAGCATTACTCTGCATTCTGATTCTGAAGTGGGAAGCCATTTCTCACACTGAGAAGTCAACGGATCTGATAGACCTGCTGTTCACCGTGTGTGTCGGCTGACAGCCCCATTAATTAACTAGCCACACGGTTCATTTTTCGGTATCAAGGGGCAAGGTTCTGTTATGTGCGAGATCTGAATCAGCTACTGATTTCCTCCACTGTGCGAATTTACTTTTACAGATACATGATTGTGAATTTAGTTAGGTTGAATGGACTAGCCAATGATTGACAACAACAACATATTAATCTTGAACTACGCTGGATGTACTTTTTATTGCATTTGAACATATCTACTGATGCAGAACCTAAATTTTGTTACTGCATCATGGTTGTAGATATTCTACAGTAATACCTTATCTCTCTTTTTGTTTTGAAACTCTCCGTGCTTTTGGTTTCATTCGCTAGTCTTGTGCTTACTATGTATCATAAGGAAAAATGTTACCGGTCTGGTAGTACTGATGATACATAACTCTTCTCAACCTTGATACAGCAGATTTGGTTAGCATCACCATTTTAAAGGCGACACCTGGTCGTCTACGCGGCGGTCCAACGCCTAGACGTCTAGGCGGTAGTCCAAGTTAGCATAACCCCTCTAATAGATGACCCATCTGAGAAATTGTGGTCGCTATTTGTCAAGATAAGATACTGATTTCATTTCCCCCCTTTCACTAAAATTAGGCCATTTAGTGGTTGTCAACATGCCACTCTTCATTTAAGCTGGAAGCTTTTTTTGGATTCATAGAGGCTGTTGATTAACACTTTTTTGGTTGAGTAGAACTGAAAGTTGGGGAAGTAAATTCTGAATGGTCATTTCTTCGTTTCAGCTTTTAGTGCCTCTTGTTAGTGCGTACCGCTATGATGGCCCAGAGGTGAACACATCTTTGGCTCATTCTGAAGCCAAAATACTTCATGAGAAGATCCATAAGAAGGCTTACAGTGATGAGGAGATCATTAGAATTCTCACCACACGGAGCAAAGCTCAGCTACTTGCAACATTCAATAGCTACAAGGATCAGTTCACTCATGCAATCAACAAGGTAAAAAGTGATAAGCGAGCTCTTGTTATAGCTCTGTGACTTCCTTTATCCATTGCATTTATGAACCCCATCACCCTTGAAAAACGTCTGTATGTTTTATCTATGCTCCGCCTTGCGTGATCAGTTTCTTTACTACACCTCCTTTGGGCTGCACTTATAGCATTACCACCATTAGTTAACCAGTCAACTTGGTGAAAATGAATTGTCGCTTGTAAAGCTCTGGTTTACCCATCACCATCAACTTAATCTGTGTTATTGTTTGCCCTGCATCTGCATATTTTCTGCCATATTCAAATTCTTGTAGGTTGCTAGAAGAAGAATTGTTTATAGTTTTTAGAGACTTTTGGGTTGCTGGTAATGTTTTTTGCTGCTCACTTCTAACAGGATCTGAAAGCTGACCCCAAGGATGAGTTTCTTTCAACACTGCGGGCGATCATCCGGTGCTTCAGCTGCCCTGACAGATACTTCGAGAAAGTCATTCGACTGGCTCTTGGAGGCATGGGCACAGATGAGGATGACCTCACCAGGGTCGTAACTACTCGCGCCGAGGTCGACCTGAAGCTGATAAAGGAGGCTTATCAGAAGAGAAACAGTGTGCCGCTGGAGCGTGCTGTGGCCAAAGATACAACTAGAGATTATGAGGATATTATGCTTGCCCTCCTAGGGGCGGAGTGAGGAGGCGTGCCTCAACTCGATCTCATCTGCTCCTACTTGTTTGATGGGGCCAAAAAACTGCATCGACGTGGTATCCACATGGCCGTGGTTTTGAATAATAATAAATTTGTAACACGTAGCCTGCATTAGCAGCGCGTTTTAAATAAAGGAACTTCCTGATATACTTGTTATCGTTTGACTGCGTTTTCACAGAAACTGTTTTGTTCGTTATGGTTATCCTTTCCTGATGACTGATGGGAACATACAAACTGGATGCTATTTTGACGTTAGGCACAGCTCTCTTCTTTTTCCTTGCCTTTTCTGGTTATTTACAACAGTCGAGAGCAGAGCAGCCAGAGATTCATGGTGTACTGTATTAAACTCATGACGAGTGAAATATTCCGGCGTGCTTGACAAGATCAATCAATCTTGGCTACCGTATTCAACTCATGAAGAGTGAAATATTCGGCGACGTGCTTGACAAGTTCAACCAAACTTGTCTAGTGTCAATGTATCATGGCTAAGATTTGCTACACAAGACGAATGCTGCGTGCGTGACACGTAGCGTTTCACATCAAGAGATCATAGGAAGGTGGCAACGTAAACCAACTTTTTTGCAAATTGGCCCTTTTCGGGTTTTTTTCCCACATTTATGCCCTTGCCAGTTTCATTTCAAAAAATGGACCCTTAGCTCGGCGCCGTCATCATTGGCGCCGAGCTTCTGTGTGCCGGCGCCAATATTATTGGCGCCTGTCTGGCTGACGGGATGCCTCGCTGGACGTGACGTGTCAGGGGGTCGGCGCCAAGATCTATGGCGCCGACCCCCCTGGCGGCGGCAGTACACGTGTCAGGGGGTCGGCGCCATAGATCTTGGCGCCGACCCCCTATATTCAACATAATTCAAACCCTAATTTTGACCCGCGCCCAGGGACTTTTCGCCAGTCGCCGCGCCGCCTTGTTCGCCCCCGCGCCGCCATAGCCGATGCCGCCCGGCGCCCTCCCACCGCGCCACTGCCGCCCGCGACGCCCCGGCCGCGCCGCCCCGCCACCGGCCTGCCCGCCCGCGCCGCCCTCCCGTCGTGACGCGCCGCCCCGCCACCGGCCGGCCACGCCCGCGCCGCCCCGCCCCCGGACGGCCACGCCCGTGCCTAGAGATGGCAATGGGTACCCGAAACCCGATGGGTTTTTACCCCATTAGGGTACGAGTTTGGGTCAATTTTCATACCCACGGGTTTGTTAATGGGCATAAATCTATACCCGACGGGTTTATGAGTACGGGTTTGTTCCTATAGTACCCAAACCCGTGAACCTGTGGGTTTTTTAAACCCGACCAAACCTAGTGCATATTGTCATTTTATTTTATAAATGAACAACACACTTGTTATTCCTTATTTACTTCCTAACTTTATCAACTGGTGAATGTATCAGTAGTCGGTGAGAGTGTTGCTTGCTTGCTATTATAGTTTTTACTAGTGTTATATATGTGATGGATGGATAACTTAGTGCAAGGTCACTTAATTATACAACTTATTATTTGTATTTCATTCTCTCTGCTAATAATTTTTATACCAAATCATGAACTCGTTGTTCATTACATAAAATTTGGATCATGATCTCATTAATCATTACGATACTTATTGATTATGAGAAGAACAAGTATATTGGAGATAAAACCCGCGGGTAACCCATGGGTACCCGCTAACCCGATGGGTACGGGTTTGGGCAAAATCTCAAACCCGTCATGGGTACGAGTTTTTTAATGGGCATAGATATTTTTCACGGGTACGGGTTTGGGATGGCAAAACCCAGCGGGTTTGTACCCATTGCCATCTCTACCCGCGCCGCGCCGCCCCCGGACGGCCACGCCCGAGCCGCCCCTGCCCGCGTCCGGCTGACCCCGCCCGCGCCGGCCCGCCCTGTAAGCTCCGCCGCGCCGCCCAAGAAGTGCCGCCGCCAACGCCCGTCCCACGGCCGCGCCCCGTTCCGGCCAACCCCGCGAAGCCCAGTTCCCTCCCGGCGCCCCGCCCCCGGCCGTCGACACACTGCCCCGCCCCGGCGCCCACTCCTCGCCCGCGTCGTCGTCGTCCATCCCCGACCCCGACCCCGACCGTCAAGGTAAATTTTATATGGTTTTTGTTATTATGTAAGCATTTTGTGTTAATTATGTTAGATTGTTGTGCTATAATTTGTTGTTTTTTGAATGTGATGAATGTTAGTTATTGTGATAAATGCTAATTTGATTGAATATTATGAATGTGAGTCAAATGTGCATGTTTTTTATCCTCCCCATGCAGGGGAGGTGCTGTCAAAATTTGCAATTATTATATATGAGTATTTTATAAGGTGGTTAGTATATTAGTGGGTGGTGGTTATATTTATACTTATTTAGGTACTAATTAGTGGTTTATGGTTAGGTAATAACCATCCACAGTTTATATTGAATTTTTAATTGGTGTTTCAAATAGATGGACAATTTTTTGAGCTTGTATCATGGAGGCAATGTGGAACAAGATCCGTATGGAAATGCCAAGTTCATTGACATGCGACACGTGCCGGTACTATTCGATGGTAGACCCTCCTTGAGAGATGTGTTTACAAAGGCTAAACAAAAGTTAGGTTACCATGAAGCTGATGACATTGCGGTTGACGGAGTGCTTAATATCGGTCATCCACCAAATGTCATAAGACGAGTCATCCCAATTGATTGTCAACTGGATTGGGATAATTATATTACTTCGGCTATGAAGACCCATTTGCAACTCATGGATGTTGTGGTGCGTCCGGTTGTAGTAGACCGTCCCCCTGAAGACTTTGATCATGCTATCGATGACGTGCCAACTGTTCCTGATGCTCAATCTGGCCCCAATTTGATCCCATTAAGTCAGCCAGGAGATGGTCTGCAGACAGATTTAGCTGCGTGTATCCCTTTGGCACAAACCAATTGCAGTAAGTCTTATTGGCATTACATCTTCATTTTGGACCATGAGCACTTTGCTCATTCCATTTGACGTGGGACTGATCATCTTGTACATGTTGCAGGAGAGACTCCTACTCTTGTGGTTGATCCTCAGACTGAGGCACGTGGCTGCTTCGGTGATGGTTTTATTGCCTCCAACAGTCCTGAGTTTAGGAATGAAGAGGATCCATATGCCTTTGCTATGGCTGCCGATTCAGATGATGATCGCCCGGTTGGTGAACTCACAAAGAGTGACATTGAGATGTTGCAACGTGTTTTTCCAGACGGTCGGGATCCTAGAGTGCATGAGTTCAGCGATCTTAGTCTTTCTCATCAGGCAAATGCAGAGGGCAGGGATGATGAGCTGCTTGACGCTCCTGAGGTCGGTCCTAGCATGATGATTGAAAAGGGTAGGGTCTTCAAGGACCTAACTGCCTTGAAGAGGTGGTTGCAGCATTACACAGTCTTACGTAAGAGGCCGTATAGAGTACTTCATTCGTACGAGAAACGTCGTTACACGGTTGTATGCGACAAGGATAACTGTTCATGGAGGGTTTGTGCTAGGATACAAAAGATCACCGCAAAGTGGAAGATAACAAAAGTAGTGGGGCCACACACATGTGCTGAACATGAGTTAACGATGAAACATCGCCAATTGACATCAACCCTCATTGGGAAGCGACTTATGGGAATACTGCAGTCGGAACCAAATATGAAGGTTAGGACAATCATGAGGATCGTGGAGAATGTGTTTGATGGGTACAAGATAACATATGGTAAAGCTTGGAGGGCTAAGTAGTGTGCGTGGAAGATGATATATGGGGACTGGGAGTCTAGGTACGAGCAGCTACCTGTTCTTTTGAATGCAATGAAGGCGGTCAATCCAGGCATGCATTATGAGTACATCCCTAAACCAAATGCATGGATTGATGGGAGACAGATATTCTTCCGTGCGTTCTGGTGCTTTCCCCAGTGTGTGGATGCCTTCCGGCATTGTCGTCCTGTCTTTTCAATTGACGACACATTTCTTCTCGGCAAGTATCAGGGCACTCTTCTAATTGCCATATCCGTTGATGCAAACAACAAGCTAGTTCCCCTAGCATTTGCTCTGGTTGAGAAAGAGAACAAAGACAGTTGGGGCTGGTTCCTGCGACTGGTCCGGATACATGTGGTTGGCCCAGGACGGGAAGTTGGTGTAATATCAGATCGGCACCAGGGAATACTCAACGCGGTCCGTGAGCAGATCGATGGGTACCCTCCTATTCATCACAGGTGGTGTACTCGACACCTTGCTGAGAATCTTCTGCGTAAGGATGGTGTCAAGGATAACTTTGAGCTTTTCCAGGAGACATGTCGACAGCTGGAAGACAAGTTCTTTAGAGAAAAGTTAGAAAAGGTCAAAGTCGCAACAAATGCCGAAGGTAGAGATTGGTTGAATGGATTGATGCCGGATTTGGAGAAGTGGACGAGAGCTCACGACTTAGGTGGATGGAGATATGAGTTCGAGTGTAGTAACATGGCCGAGTCATTCAACAAATTATTGTTGGGCATACGTGGTATGCCGATCACTGCTATAGTGACATTTACCTTTTACAAGCTTGTGGCATGGTTTAATGATAGACACACCCATGCAGTTGGATTGCAGAATGAGGGAGAGAGATGGGCTCCAAAGCCTAAGAGCTTTCTAGAGAAGGCAAAGGAAAGGGCAAACACACACACACACTGTTGATTGTTTTGACTTACAGTCAGGGACATATGAGGTATTCCTTCAAGCTGGTACTACTTCTGACGGCGAGTCACAAGAGTCGAGGAAGCATGTGGTTGTCCTTAATGACTTGTCATGTACTTGTGGCGCACCCAGGCAATACCATTTTCCATGTTCTCATCTAATCGCAGCTGCTCGAGCTCGTAACTTTGACTTAGAGAGGAGGATACCTCAAGAGTTTACTATTGATAAACTAGTGTTGACTTGGAGTCCAAGATTTATTCCTTATCGTGACGCGGGTGAGTGGCCTCCGTACGATGGCCCAAAGTATGTCGCTGATCCAAGCAGTCGTTGGACCAAGCGTGGATCCAGGAAGAGGACGAGGCACAAGATGGTTATGGATCAGATTGGTGGTAGGAGTAGAAGGGGAAGGAGAACACCATTTCTTACCGACCCCGAGCAGTATGAGTGTGGCAAGTGCGGTAGACTTGGTCATAATTCACGCACTTGTCGTTGGCAGATTAGCGAGGTTTGTATTTTTAGTTTAATGATACTACCTTAATTTTATTTAATAAGGCTATATTACTTACTAACATTAATTTTATTTTGTAGGATGGCACAGTTCCACCTCCTCGACCCGTTCTACGACGAGAGCCACCGGGGGCGCCTTCTGTCGGAAGGCCAGGTATTTAATTGTAATTATCTGTTGTAGATTTGTTGTTGTACAAATGGTGTTGCTTATATAATATTTTTCCGTGTAGGACCTAGCAACGCTTCGTTCTAGGACACACAATGGGTTCCTAGACATGGTGTTCGACGACAGGTACACTAATTACCTCAGACGAGCAGGTCTAGATGTAATATCGTACCAGTTACGACGCGGGTTGCCTACTATTGATTCGGCGGCCATTACTGCACTTGTGGACAGGTATTGTTAGGATTTTGTAAAAATATTCTTGAATCATTGAGCTCGTTTACACTAATTTTTTTTAATTATGTAGGTGGCGGCCTGAGACACATAGTTTTCATCTTCCTTTTGGTGAGATGACAGTCACATTAGAGGATACACAGAAGATACTTGGACTCGATGTTGGTGGCAGAGCAGTGACAGGCCAATGTGACTCTGACGGTTGGAGGGCTAGAGTTGAGGCCTTTCTTGGTAGAGAGCTTCCTGCTGAGGGCGTTGAAAGGACTGCTGGAGTAGGCATCACATGGCTCCGTCAGTCTTTTGGTGTGTGCCCTGCTGATGCTGATGAGGCTACAGTCCAGTTCTATTGTCGAGCTTGGATCCTGCACATGTTTGGTTGTGTCCTCTTCCCAGACGCCACAGGAGACTGTGCGTCCTGGATGTACATCCCATGTCTCACCGACTGGGATACAGCTGGACACTACAGTTGGGGCTCCGCTGTGCTTTCTTTTTTGTACCGGCAGCTTTGTGAGGCTTGCCGTCGTACGTCCTCCTCTTCGTCTATAGGCGGTTGCGTCTACCTCCTGCAGATATGGATGTGGTACGTCTTCGACCGACGTCTTCAAAATTTTATTTAATAAGGCTATATTACTTACTAACATAAATTTCATTTTGCAGGTTTCGCATACCAGTTGGTCGACCACGTGTTTTCCAGCCTAGACCCTGGCCATGGATGATTTATGGAAATGCACGTCTTCGACCGACGTATGCTTATATTTGGGACCAGGTGGCAGCTCCTTTTGCGAGAGCTAAGAGGGCATACATGGAGTATGTTAACGAGTTTGACACCCTTTCGGCCTCTAGCGTAAGTACTCAACATGTATATCTTATCATTATGAAATTTGTTTTATTATACTTAACATAGATTGCTTCATTTTTGTTTCAGGTCACATGGCAGCCATACAACGCACCTGAGTATGCTGGGATGATCTTTAGTGTAGTATGCAGCAGTGAAGATGAACTCTATATGATGCAATGTCCTTTGGTCTGTTTCTGGTGTGTTGAGTGGCACCTACCTCACAGGGTTCAGAGACAGTTTTGTAGGAACCAGCTATGGCCAGTTGAAGATGTTCCTACTTCAAAGGAGCTACACAAGTAAGTTCGCAATCTATAAATCCAGTTTGCAATTTATAACATCAATCATTCTTAACTTTGTGTTCTTTATATGATATGATTTGTGTGTAGATTTGACCGGCGGAAGCAAAAGAAGATAACGGACTTTCGTCAACATCATCTGATATTTATAAATGATTGGGAATCGGGTGCTGAGAATGTATATTCCAACGATGAGTTGCACAACAACAGTGATTACAGACGGTACCAAGCTTGGTACCAGGGTGCGACTCGTTGTAAGCTTCGCCAGCAGTGGACAGCGGAAGACTACGCCGACATTGATTCTTCTGACGATGAAGAAACGGAGTATGACCTGTCCACTAGACTGGGAACCCAAGTGGAGGCGGCACCCATATTAGATCGACTGGTAAGTTTAACTCGATTTTAATACTCGACATGTATAAATTGTATGTGTGATGCAAATTGTGTTGTACAGGGTAACACATTGCGACGGTCGGTAGAGGACATTGATCGCCAACTTTTGACTGTGGGCGACAGCAGCATGCGCAGCTTCTTGCAGGTAAGCCCACATGCATCGTTTATAGCCTTAAGCATGTTATGAATATGTTGTAAACTAATATGTCTTTGGCATGCAGCGTTTATCTAGGCGCCTACGTGGAGCTGCTGCTCGCTGTGGCTGCAGGACTACTGTTGCACATGACGTCCATGTACCATCGTGTACCGACACAGCAACGCCCTCCACAGGTCTTGGTGCTGGCTTCGACTACGATCACGACGAGATAGGACCTTCACAGCTTCAGGGGGCTCCTTCGACACAGCCATTACAACCACAAGATCGTAGGCGACACCGCTCTCCACAACGTTACACTCCAGGCACCGACGCTTTAGGCAAGGGTAAGACTAGGAGACGTTGAATTGGTTTGGACTCTATGGACTTGTTATGTAACGTATGAATTATATAGACTTGTAATGGACTCATTTGGCCTCTACGGGCTTGTATGACATTTTAATGGACTTGTATGAATTCTATGGACTTGTAATGCACTTGTTTAGACTTTTATGAGCTTGCTTGGAATTGTTTACAATTGTATGCACTTGTATGTTATGCTTATCTATGTGTATATGTTGGATTGACAAAAAACAGAGAAAACTCTGCCGAAATTTTGTGAAATTGTTGGTTATGTCATGTAGCCTTTACATAACTATTACATAGCCTTTTCAGAAGCATTAATTTTTGGACTAGCATCTAGACTTTTCAGATCCATTTCGTAGCCTTTTCAGGAGTGTTTATATAGCCTTTTCAGAGTGTAAAAATAGCCTTTTCAGGATTGTATATATAGCCTTTTCAGGATTGTATACATAGCCTTTTCAGAATCAACTATATCCTACATTAGCGTAGGACATGTAGCCTTTTCAGAACAAGAACATATCCTTTTCAGAGTTTTTATACATATCTGATGTTTATAATCTATTACACTATCTATCCTTTAGCCTATATATACACGATCCTTTGTACATTTGCTTCATTGTGCAATACAATGGCTTCAGGGTCTTCTAGGGGCAAGGGTGCGGTAAATGAGAGACGAAAGGATGGAGGGAAGTTAACTCCAATGTGTTTTGATGGCCCTCTTGGTCCAGATTTTTTTGAAGAGGCGGTTTTTAACTTTCCAGTTCAAAGTAAAAAAGATTTCAACAAAGAGGTTAGACTTAGGTACTACGATAATAGGAGAGAAGATTGGCCGAAGTGCATGCATGGCAAGGATTGCTTGGTGCAGATGTTCGTTGAGGGTGGAATTGATGGAGGCCGGCGTTTCTTCAGATGTCCTTATGCATATCTACAAATTAATTTCTAGTCCTTTGTTCTAAATACTTTTGTTGTTCAGTGAAACTAACTATAAACATTTATGCAGCATTCATTGGTCAAGGAGAATTGTGGGTTCACTAGATGGGTAGATCCTCGTCCGATTTTTCCTCATGTGGAATACATATCCTACCTACAGAATAGGATATTTGATCTAGAGAGAGAAGTAAGCAACAGAAATGATGAGTAAGAAAGAGACAAAAACAATGGTGGTGCTGCACAGGTGCAAGTATGCCCAGATCCATATTGTTGCTGCCCTTGTCACAACAAGAATGTTGGTCCTCCGTCGTCTCCACCGCACCCACAGCAGACACCAACAATGGGAGGATACTATGGGGAAGGGTCAACTCAATTTGGAATGTGGGAGCACTACTAGAAAACTCTTATGTATCAATTGCTTTCAGCGTGTTGATTATCTATTTCAATTGCTTCAAGTCGCCTTCAAGAATTGCTTTAAATCTAGTTTTCATCAATTATGTATTTATGTAATTTTTCATCAATTTGAAGGTAATTCATTACGAAATATCATTGTTCGACAATACATAATACCGAATAATAAGTTCATTATTACATAACTTCAAATAAAACACCAATACTACTGAGTACAACGGGGCCATTTGCCTTTGCGAAATGCATCAGGGTTCTCCTCCATTGCTTCCTTTGCACGACGTGCACGCTCAAGCTTCTTCTCCTTATCTTCCCTGCATTCAGCAACACGCCTCATTTTCTCTTCGTCTTCACGTTGTTGCTCGGCAGCAAGCTCCTCTCGTCTTTTTTCCATCCTCTCTTTGTCCTCTGCATCCCACTTTTGAAGATTCTCCAACCACTTCTTGTCTTTCTCTGATATTTCTGTGTCAATCCACTGCTCAAAATCATATAGCGGTGGAGGAGTCTACAAAATATGCAATTATTATTACGCAAAAAAACAATTACAAATTGTAAACATATTACAAGACTATTCTCACCATTAAATTCATCCGACGTTGAACAATAGTTGGCTCAAATGCAAAGTTAGCACACATCCAATATCTCTGTCGATAAGTGTCATGATCTTCAGACTTATCGACCTTACAAGGATCACCACAAAAACACATAGGCACTGGAACACCACTTGGCAAAGGCAGCGGGTCGAAGGCAGTTCCGGTCAAAGGACCCTTCCTAAATTTCCATAAACTCTATAATAATCAGAAATATAATAGACTCACAAAATAAGAGGCGGATCCAAAACTTACCTTGATTTAGCATATTTACCACGCCTAGACATCCTATAAATCAGACGATATCTCTAGTTTAGAAGAATTGGAATGAGCACAGCAACAAGCCAGACGTAGGGTACTATTTATAGGCACGTACCTCGGCGCCATAGATCTTGGCGCCGAGGTAGGCCTCGTTGGCTGGATCTACGTGGCACGTACCTCGGCGCCAAGATCTATGGCGTCGAGGTACGTGCCACGTAGATCCAGGTCACACCGCCGTCTGACGTATAAGCGCCAATAATATTGGCGCCGGCACACAGAAGCTCGGCGCCAATGATGACGGCGCCGAGCTAATGGTCCATTTTTTGAAATGAAACTGCCAGGGGCATAATTGTGGGAAAAAAACCCGAAAAGGGCCAATTTGCAAAAAAGTTGGCAACGTAAGTGCCAGCCAGTTGTTTTCAATACAGGCTATTGTAGCGGCAGTAAGATTTGATAATTGACACCTAGCCGCCGTCTGTGACAGTAAATATAAAAAAGAGCAAGTAAAACCAGTCCAGGTTCAGAGGTGATTTGCGTCACATGAGCTGAGCATGATTAAATTTTTTTTTATCTTGTGAAAGCAACAAGCACTACTGCCACGGGTGGCTAAACTGCCAACACATGGTCACATGCACGCACATAGATAATAAACACAACATAGTTGATCACAACGAAATTAGCAAATACCCCCTCCGATTACCATCCTTGAGTAATCGTTCCTTGAAACCTAGCCTGCCACCGAGTACTTAATCGATGGACAAGTCTCCCCAGGAGTCGAACTCCGGCGACCCGAGGTCGGGCAGGCCGTCGAACACGCCCAGCGGCGCGAACTGCGGCTGCTGCTGCGCCGCCAGCGCCACAGGCGGCACGGCCGGAGCGTCGCCGGGGCTGCTGCCGCTGCCGCTGCCATCGCCGGCAGTGCTACTGTTCGTGGCCTCCGAACCTCCGTGTCCACATCCCTGCCCCGCGGCGACGGTGACGAAGGGGCTGGCCGCATGCACCCTGCGCGGCAGCGGGCGGAAGATGGCGGCGGGCGGGAAGCCGGTGAGCTCCTGCACCATGGCCCGGAAGTTGGCCACGTCGGTCGCGACCACGGTGGTCGAGGAGCGGCGCGACGACGACGGCGACGGCGAGTGCCGCGCCGCCGCCGCGTGCTTCTTGGCGCTCTTGCCGCGCCGCGGCTGCACGGCGGGCGCTGTCCGGAGTGCCTGGTGGGCTGGGTGATGTGCGGAGAGCTGGAGCGAGCGGGCAGCTGCAGCTGCACCGGCACATGGCTGCAGGTAGCTCGTCGTGTCGAGCGTGGCGGTACCGGTAGTACGCGCTGCCGCCGTGTGGTCCTGCTGCTCGAAGGAGTACATCGGCGTGGCGTGGACTCACTGAGGTTTGCCTTTTTGCTTTCCGCAGGTCGTGTCAAGAGAAGAGACTCGGGACGGCACGGAATGGGGTCGATCGCTCGCCACGGCAGTTTGATGTGCGCGCGCGTATATATACAAACGAGCTTGGGCGTGGCCTGTGGCAACTGGAATCGTGTCGTGTCATGCATTATACGGCGCCAGTGACAGTGATGCCGGCGTCGCGCTTAAGCTAGCTCGCTCAGCAGATGGGTCGTCTCGTCTCACCGATACTAGCAGCAACAAAGACATTTTTAATTACTAGCTAGTTACTTAAGACGACGACTGAGGATTCAGGAGTGAGGCCTGAGCATGGAGCTTGATTTGGCATTCGATCGCAGCCGGTACGGTGTCAGTGGTGGTTTTGACTTGGCTTGTGCAGTGATCGACGCACCTTTAACCTTATCTGCTAGTAGTTGACGATGTGTGGTTTTGTGGCATATTGTTGTTTCTTTCCGGCCTTACCGATAAGGAGGCGCGCAGGAACGCTGTTATCTTTAATTATGTACACTAGTGAATGAAGCAGCAGCATATACTCCAATTAAAAATCTAACACGCGCTGCTGGAGCCACACAGTGCACACTAGTAGTAGTGTCCGAGAAGCTGGTAACCCAAGAGATTTTTAGAGAAGAAGCTTCGTCTGGGCCGAATGGACCAAGTCGCAAGAGCCAACAGGGCAGATCAAACGGGTGTGGGGCGTTGCGAAATGGTGTGTGTAATGTAATATACGTGCGAGTTGTGTGACCGGATTCATCTTTGTTGGACACGCACACGCCAACTAACGCAAGCTCTGACATCGGCTTTCCGGTCGAGTAGGACGGACTCGGCCTCCGCAGCCACACACACACACACACACACACAACGAAGAGGGCTCGAATCTTCGCTGTTCTCTTCTCCACCGCCAAGTCCGTCCTTGAAGCTTACCATCCGTGATCGACCGGTATAATATCATTTATTTACCTTGACGTTTAACTGGGGCGCGTGTTGGGTAAGTTCTCTCGCCACATGGGAGGCGTGCGTGACCACGGAATAAATATGCACCTGCGAACTATGGCGTGTGTAGCGACGACTTGGGCAGTAGCGCGCTAGACTTGCTCGTGCGCAGTGCTGCTTCGCTTGCAGTTCCATGGCGGACGCAGCGGGCACGGATGGGACGGAAGTCGTGCACGTGCAGCAGCTCGCTTTTTTTATGGAAGAGACCCTAATAATATCTAAAAAGATGAGTGGGTTAGACAATCTATTTATAACTAACAAACTAAAGTCTCCGGTTTCTTCTAGCCAAAATCTATTATTCCTTTATTTTTTATTTATAGACGGTATTTTCGCGTTTTCGGTATACCTAACCCGATATATATAGAGCCTTATCCCGCTCACTCAAGAGTAAAATGAACTACGTCCCATTATTCTAATGGTCTGATGGCCACGTTTTCTTCGCGAATTTGCTTCCTCCACTCGATAACACAGATGAGATGAGCACCACTGAACAGAAGCGATCGAGTCATCTGTATATATGCAGCGTCAAAATGGTTAAGCCCAATGATCCGATTGTTCCAGGATTCTACGAAGGCATAGATGATGCTAGCTGCTATCAATTTAGCTTTGTACCATCCATTGCACTAACTTATATTTTTCTACCTCCTATCGGGTCGCTTATATACACAGCCCAGCCCACAATCTTATCGGCTCGCTTATTATATACATAGCCCGCAAAAGTATGGGACGGCCTGTCTGGGCTTGAGCCATCCAGCCCACCGTAGCAGCAATGCAACATGCACCGCAGTCCAAGTTTGTGGGCCGCAGGCCCCCCGCGTGAATACTCAAGACGGTGACCGCCCAACGACTGGACTAAAATTCCAGCTTATGATGATCTCTATTGGCTCGCCTTCTATCAGATGAAGAAACACGAGGCTGCACTTATATCACTTCCTCGATTGTCCGTTCCAGTTTATGGGTTTATGATCATACGGATTTTTCATTATGTATAAGACATACTACATGTTTAGGTATATAACAAAGCACAAAATACCTATAATTTGAGACAAGGTGTGGTCCAAGAGAAAACTATATATGAATATAACAAAATTGTGTTAGCGTCGCTGACCAATCCAATCTAGTGGAGACTCCACTTAATCCGCACTGCTAAGGTCCTAAACGATTACATTTGCAAATAGCGTAGGTATCCAGTGTTTTACGTTAATTTGTTTTTTTTTTCTTAAAATATTTTTGTAAATATGTTTGTTTGTTCTATATATTATGTAGTCTCCTTCTCTATCTGTCTTGGCTACATCCATCGTCATGAACTTTATATAGCTACTAATATCAATCAATTTCTTGACTGTCGTCATTTTCTTCTCTTCTATCCCATGACCATGCAATTTTGTACTAAAGCTAAATTAAAAGGTGGCCAGGTTTTCTCAATACGCTCCATTCATCGATGAAAACTAATGTCAAGTGTCCTACAAATTACTCCTATTCATTTCCTTGACCCTCTTATAAAAATGTCAAGTGGCCAGTCTCGTCACTGTACTAACACCCATTGAAATACTGAAACCTTGTTAACCATACTATGCAATCACACTTGTAATGACATCGTGCCTAGACACTCAGGAGAGCCCCTACTTTACGACTGAAGCTATTGGAAGCCCACACTCGTATAGGGCAACATATCTTTGCACCCTCCTTCGGCGAGGGAAAAAATGGAACCTTTTTCTCCCATCTTGTTCCATGCACAGTCTCCTCCCCTTCTGTCGGTACCCTATAACTAGGGTACCCCTTACTACTGTGCAAAGACGCAGTGCCCACGCGGCTATCACTTAGTCGCGTGTTAGGAGTGCTGTGTGTGGGACCAAGCCACGACTCGCTCCAGTCTCAGGCGGCTATTATGGGTCCACAGCAGCGCCCGACTCCACGTGGGCGGGTCCAAAGCCGCCACGTGTCCAGAAAAGGTAATATACTTCAAGGCATCAACAGTGGTCCGGACCCCCACGGGAGAGCGCCGGGCCCCCGGATATACAGTAAGGACCCCCCGGGGTTGGTCCCGGACTCTCGGATATTCAGTCCGGACTCTCAGGTTGGTCCCGAACCTCCACGTGTGCAAGCTGGACCCCTAGAATGGGATCCAGACCCCCCATGGTCCCCACAGGGGGGTCCCAAGGTCCTAGGGCAGTACATACCTGGGCCTTGAACAGGACCCAGGCAGGGGTCCGATATCGACGCGTGTCCAGGCCCGGTCTGGTGCGGACCTGTCCGCATACACTACTGCTCCCCGCCCAGGCGGAGACCCGATGCTGCCACGTGGCCTACATCGCGTGACGTAAGCCAGCGGGCGGAGCCTGACGTAAGGCCTCTGGGTTACGCGACCCCTGCATTTATTGTGGATAAAGCGCGCCGCCTGACAAGCGATGTGTCGCCTCAGCATTTAATGAGGCCTGTCCACTCTGCTGTCAGGCGGCGACCTGTCCATTCTACTGGCAAGCAGTGTGCCGCCTCAGCATTTAATGAGACCTGTCCATTCCGCTGGCAGGCGACACGCCCATGCTGCCGCATGCACTATACTCATCATCACTCGTACGTACCAAGGAAGCTACCGTTGTGTATCAGCACTGCGCGGGCTGTGGACATCTAGGCGCCAGAAGATCTCTCAGGCGTCACCTGCATTAGTTGCTCCATGTATTTCTTCCATTATGTCCCTAGGCCCACATGTCGGGGCTCAACAACCTTGTATGTGCCCCCTTGGGCTATAAAACGGAGGGCACACAACGTTACAAGGCAAGCAAACTTAGACGCTCAGACTCACTTAGACCCTTGGGAAGTTCTCCAAGCTCTCGAGCACCAACAATACAACTCACAGTGGAGTAGGGTATTACGCTCCGGCGGCCCGAACCACTCTAAATCCTCGTGTCATATTGTGTGTTCTCTTCCACAATCTAGCAAACAGGCAAACGCTTAGGCCCCTCCTCATCTTAGAATTTAGGACGGATGCATTCCGCCACCCGGCCGAGGAATTTCCTCTCCAACATTTGGCGCGCCAGGTAGGGGCCTAGGCTTTAGGTTTTTGCTTGTTTTCCTGCTCGACACCATGGTTCATATCGTCGAGCACCATGGCGCAACTTCTGAAGACTTCCTCATGGAGGAGGAGGCTGCGTCATCCATGCCACTGGGCTCCAGCCGCCCAGCGCCTGGTGCTGCTGCTGTGCACGCTGCGCAGCAGCACACTCCCGCTCAGTCGTCCCGAGCGCCATCAATGGCCGCACCCGGTGCGCTCTTTGCAGCCAGGGAATTGTTGCGCCACCCTCCAAGCTCCACGGCCTCACCCGGGGCCATGAAGCAGTGGCGCGACGACGTTGATCGTCTCCTGGGCATGGCACAATCTAGCTCGACCAGGCCCAGGCCTCGATCGTTCCGACGTCAGCACGAGGCGTCGGCGTCGGCGTGCTCGCCTTCAGTGAAGGCTGCACCGACCGAGGACATGCGGGCAGAACTCAACCGCCGGCGGGCGGGAGAGGACGCTCCAGTCTCTCTATAGAGGTCTGACGACTTATGGGCAGAACTCAACCGCAGGCGTGCGGGCGAGGATGCCCGAGTCTCTCTGGAAAGGGCGCGTGAGCGCTGACAGAACATCGAGGGTCGCAACCTCGACCAAGACTTCGTTGCGGTCGCGTCACAGACTCCAAGGGACGCCCGGATCCAAGCGGGTGTCCCGTTGGCCGGCGTAGGCTGCGCCGCACTTGCGGATCATCTCCACGCGGCAACGTGGCCATCCAAGTTCCGGCCACACCTGCCAGAAAAGTACGACGGTACGTCAAACCCGTCGGAATTCCTCCAGGTATACGTCACCGCCATTATGGCAGCAGGTGGAGACACTGTTGTGATGGCGACATACTTCCATGTAGCCTTGTCTGGGCCAGCCCGGACCTGACTCATGAACCTTGCTCCAGGATCTATCTACTCTTGGGAAGAGCTCTGCGCGCGGTTCACCGCGAACTTCGCCAGCGCTTACCAACAGCATGGCATGGAGGCACACCTCCATGCAGTGAGGCAGGAACCCGGGGAAACTCTCCGGGCGTTCATCTCCCGCTTCACCAAGGTACGGGGCACTATTCCTCGTATCTCAGATGCTTCCATCATCACCGCTTTCTGCCAGGGGGTGCGTGATGAAAAGATGTTGGAGAAGTTGGCCACGCACGACGTGGAAACTGTCACCACACTCTTCGCTCTAGCCAACAAGTGTGCTAGAGCCACCGAGGGCCGTGCATGGCACTCGGCACCACAGACCGGGGTCGCCCAGACGGGTGGCTCGGGTACCATCGCCCAGGACGGCAAGAAGAAGAAGAAAAACCGCGGCCACGAGCGGTCGCAATCTGCTGCTCCAGTCGTCGCGGCTGCAACTGGGGGCCGGAGCGAGCGCAACAAGCGCCCACGACCACAGGGGGTAACAGTGGCTCATGCCCTGTGCACCCCAACAGTCGCCACAGTGCCGCGGAGTGCCGTGAGATTATCAAGCTCGCAAAGCGCGTCAGCGAGTGGCGCGAGCAGTCCTCCAAGGATGGCTCCCCACCTCATCGACGGCCTGGCAAGGAGAGGGCCGACGATGGTGACGTGGCCGCCGAAGAGCGGGACCTCGGGTATCAGTCATCCGAGGGGGTCCTGAAGGACGTCTTCACCCGGGACTCCGACTCCGGTGGCGAGAGCGACCGCCGCAAGAAGCTGTACGTCATGTACGACGGAAGCTGGGAGCTCACCTCCCGTAGGAACGTCAAGTCCCTGTGCCGCGAGGTCCTGTCGACGACTCCAGGGGTCCCGAAGGCTGCTCCACACCAACGGTGGAGGAGCACCACCATCTCCTTTGGGGCATCTGACTGCCCCAACAACATGGCAGGGATCGGTATACTACCGCTTGTCACCGCCCTTGTCATCGCTAACATGCGGCTGCACCATGTGCTGATCGACGGCAGGGCAGGCCTCAACGTCATCAGCCATGCTGCGTTCAAGCAGCTGTAGATTCCGAGGTCCCGTCTGGGACCCTCTCGTCCATTCTCCGGAGTGGGCGCTCAACCGGTGTATCCCCTTAGGAGCATCACGCTCCAGGTTACATTCGGGACCGAGGAAAACTTCCACGCGAAGAACGTCCAGTTCGACGTCGCGGAGGTTAACCTCCCCTTCACGCCATCATTGGCAGGCCAGCCCTGTACCGGTTCATGGCCATTGCCCACTACGGGTATTTGGTCCTCAAGATGCTGTCCCCTGCCGGGGTCCTCATCGTACGAGGCGACCGTGCTGCCGCGGTGACGGCGATCGAGAAGCTACACGCCCTGGCGGCGGAAGCTGCTCGCCAGGACGATGGGGGGAAGGACCCCTCGACCTCCAGTACCAAGGCGCCCGCCAAGGTGTCCAAGGTACAGCCGTCCGGGGAAAACGGCGGACCCATGAAGACCATCCAGGTCGGCGCGGACTCCTCCCAGACCACCCGCATTGCGGGCAATCTAGGAGAGAAATAGGAACTCGCGCTCATCGCCTTCCTCTGGGCAAATGTCAATGTTTTCGCTTGGGAACCGTCACAGATGCCTGGGATCCCCAGGGAGGTGATTGAGCACCATCTGAAGATCCACCCGACACCAGGCCAATGAGCCAGAAGCCTTAGAGACAGTCCGTTGAGCGGCAGGACTTCATTCGCCAAGAGGTCCAGAAGCTGCTTGACGCCGGCTTCATCAAAGAGGTCCATCACCCTATGTGGCTGGCCAACCCAGTCATCGTCCCCAAGGCGAATGGGAAGCTTCAGATGTGCATCGACTACACCAGCCTAAACAAGACGTGTCCTAAGGACCCGTATCCACTTCCACGCATAGATCAAATCGTGGACTCTACCTCTGGGTGCGACCTATTGTCTTTTCTAGATACCTACTCGGGTTTCCACCAGATCCGGATGGCTAGGGAGGATAGGAAGCATACCGCTTTTGTAACAGTGGATGGGCTCTACTGCTATGTTGCAATGCCCTACGGTCTGAAGAACGCCTTACCAACATTTGTACGGGCGATGAGTAAGACCTTCGGGGACCTAATTAGGGACAAGGTTGAGATATATGTCAATGACATCGTGGTCAAGACTAGGAGGGGGTCGACTCTGGTAGAAGACCTGACGCTGGTCTTTGACAAGCTGCGGGCGACGCGTACAAAGCTGAACCCAGACAAGTGCGTCTTTGGTGTCTCCGCTGGGGAGCTGCTGGGATTCCTAGTTTCGCACCGGGGGATCGAAGCAAACTCGGATAAGATCAGGGCAATTGAGGCGATGAGGCCTTTGGCCCGCATCAAGGACGTCCAGAAGCTTACGGGGTCATTAGCCGCCCTTAGTCGCTTCATCTCACGGCTGGCTGAGAGGGCGCTACCCTTCTTCAAGCTCCTGCAAAAATCCGATCCATTCTCTTGGACCGAAGAGGCTGAGCAAGCCTTTCAAGAGTTGAAGCAACACCTGGTGTCCCTACCAATACTGGTCACTCCAAACCCTGGGGAGCCGCTGTACTTGTATATCGCCGCGACCGCAGAAGTGGTGAGCATGGTGCTGGTTGTGGAAAGGACGGCGCAAGAAGGCCAAGAACTTGACGGCTCGGTACCAGCTACAGGGGCCCGGACCGTTCAGAGGCCGGTCTACTACGTCAGTAAGGTCCTCCATGAGGCAAAGACTAGGTACCTTGAGACGCACAAGCTCCTCTATGTTGTACTTGTTGTGTCCAGGAAGCTGCGCCACTATTTCTAGGCACATAGGGTTGTGGTGGTGACCTCCTTTCCGTTAAGGGCCATCCTCCACAACTCTAACGCCATAGGCAACATCGCCAAGTGGGCCACGGAGCTTGCTGAGTTCTAGCTGGACTTCCAACCTCGCCACGCCATCAAGAGCCGGGAACTTGGCTGACTTCATCATGGAGTGGACGCCTCCCCCGAGCGCCCCTGGGGGTCCGGATCCTGATTCGGACCCCACACCTACGGAGCCTAGGGGTCCAGTCTTCACCGAGCCCCACTGGACGCTCTTCTTCGACAGATCCGCTCGTCATCAAGGTGGCGGTGCCGGAGTGGTCCTTATCGACCCAAGCGGAGATCAAGTGAAGTACATGGTGTGCCTGGAGTTCAAGGCTACCAACAACATGGCGGAGTACGAGGCACTGATCTTTGGCTTGTCAGTGGCCCTATCCCTGGGGATCCGCCAGCTCCTCGTGAAGGGGTACTCCTAGCTGATCATCAAGCAAGTCCACGGGGAATGTAGCTGCAACGAGCCTAGGCTCGCGGCTTACCTCCTCCACATAAGGAAGCTGGAGAAGGACTTCATGGCCCTAGAACTGCAACATGTTCCTCGGGCTGACAACTCGGCTGTTGGGGGTATGCTTCGTAGCCGAAGATCCTAAAGAAATAAACACCTTCGGCAGATCCTCTCCAAAACAGCGCCGAAGCTATCAACTATAAAGCTTCGGTACAGTGACATGTCTCAAGACGAAGGGGTGAACCGACTTAAAGACGAAATGACTTAAAGACCCATGATATTCTGTGTCATTATTATAGTTCATTGTAAAGGGCATAAATGTAATTATATACAGGCTGTGAACTATGCCTATAAATAGGTGAACAATACCCCCATACTATTCACGTGCTCTCCTGTAATCACGCATTGGGCATTTGTTTTTGCTTCACGCTGGTATTTTTGCTTTTCTTCAAGCCGAAGGTACATTTGTAATTCGTTATCATTTTTACAATAATGAAATAGAAATGAGTTAATAATGATAATCACGTGTTCAAACTATTTTACATATTTTTTACCCTTCCTCATTATTTGTTGTGTTTATGAAGGTATAACCTTCGTTCGAAATCCATTATATCCCGAGGGAAATAATGCTTCGAAGGACGAAGGACCCTAATATTTAACAATTTTTATGTTGCCTTATTCTTGATTCATAGCATTTGAGAACAAGTCCCCAACATTGGCGCCCACCTCTGGTGAACTCACTTCCACTTTTTTGAGCTGATGGCTTCGATCAAGAATCAAGCTGGAACTGCTTCGGCCCCGAAGCTGGTTCTCCTAATAACAGGCGGTTCATGCTCAGAGCCGGCCAATAAGAAACAGAAGAAGGAGGCACAGAGAAGAGTACAACATGTAGGGGTACAAGGACCCTTCATCAAATCAAGATGGTCTCACATCCCAATTACCTTTTCTCAAGAGGATCTTCAGCTCAAGGATTACCCACACAATGATGCTATGGTTATCTCTTGTGTGATCAAAGGATTTCTGGTCCATAATGTTTTGGTTGATACAGACAGTGCAACAGATATCATATTTGCTAAGGCCTTCAGACAAATGCAAGAGCCCGAAGACAAGATTCATGATGCTACGCACCCTCTTTGTGGCTTCGGAGGGCGACAGATTGTAGCGCTTGGTAAGATTACCATGCCAGTGACCTTTCGATTCGTCAACAACACAAGGACTGAGCAAATTGTGTTTGACATTGTTGACATGAAGTATCCTTACAATGCTATCATTGGTCGCGGAACACTCAATGCTTTCGAAGCAATTCTTCATCCAGCATATCTTTGCATGAAGATACCTTCGGATCAGGGAACTATTGCTATTCATGGGAGTCAGGAAGCCGCCAGAAAGGCCGAGGGGAATTGGACTGATTCAAAGGCAATCCACAACATAGATGAAGCCGAAGCTTGTGAGCAGTACAAGCATAGAAGGGAGAAGGCTGCTTCGGCGGATCAGCCGAAACCCATGCTTTTATGCGAAGATATCGCAGAGCAGAAGGTGCTGCTGGGATCTCAATTGTCTGAGGAACAAGAGAAAACCTTGATAAGATTCTTGTTCAACAACAAAGATGTCTTTGCATGGTCGGCTAATGATCTTTGCGGAGTTAACAGGGATGTTATTGAACACTCGCTCAATGTTGATCCATCCTTCAGACCCAGAAAGCAGAGGCTTCGGAAGATGTCTGATGACAAGGCCGAAGGTGCTCGGAATGAAGTGAAAAGACTTCTCAGTGCTGGAGTTATCAGAGAGGTAAAATACCCAGAATGGCTGGCTAACACTGTTATGGTAAAAAAGGTCAATGGTAAATGGAGGATGTGTATCGATTTTACTGATCTCAACAAGGCCTGTCCGAAGGACGAGTTTCCATTGCCAAGGATAGATTCCCTAGTTGATGCAGCAGCTTCATCAGAGCTTATGAGTATGCTGGATTGTTATTCAGGCTATCATCAAATTTGGATGAAGAAGGAGGATGAGCCGAAGACCAGCTTCATAACCCCTAGTGGAACATATTGTTACCTTCGGATGCCTGAGGGGCTCAAGAATGCTGGAGGAAGCTTCAGCAGAATGACAGCGAAGGTTCTTCAATCTCAGATAGGCAGAAATGTGCTAACTTATGTTGATGATATCATTGTAAAAAACACGAAGCAAGAGAATCACATTACCGATCTGCAGGAAATCTTCGCTAATTTTAGACAGGCTGGTTTAAAGTTGAATCCAGAAAAATGTGTCTTCAGGGTGAAGAAAGGGAAATTTCTTGGCTGCCTAGTTTCAACAAAGGGGATTGAGGCTAATCCAAATAAAATCGAAGCTATCCTTCGAATGGAACCACCAAGTACAAAGAAGGGGGCTCAAAGATTGACAGGAAGACTGGCATCTCTCAATAGATTCATATCTAGATCAGCTGAGAGAAATTTACCATTTTTCGAAGTGCTGAAGTCAGCCGAAGTTTTTCAATGGGGACCGGTCCAGCAGAGAGCCTTCGAAGAGCTGAAGCAATATTTGATAGACCTAACAACGCTAACTCCACCAACGCCAGGGGCTCCTCTGTTGTTATATGTGGCAGCCTCGCACTCAGCGGTAAGTGTGGCACTTGTCCAAGAGAAGCTTGAAGGGCAAGTCAAGAAGCAAGCTCCAATATACTTTGTATCTGAAGTTCTTAGTTTATCAAAGAAAAATTATACAGAATTGGAGAAGGTGCTATATGTTGTTTTGATGGCTTCTAGAAAGCTTCGGCATTATTTCCAAGCATACAATATAATTGTCCCTTCTTCACAACCATTGAAGGACATTATGAGAAATAGAGAAGCTACTGGAAGGATTGGAAAGTGGGCTGTGGAACTTAATGAATTCTGCATTGATTATGTACACAGATCTTCGATTCAGTCCCAGGCGTTAGCTGACTTCATTGCTGACTGGACGCCAAGGGCTCAGGTAGAAGAGGCAAGTAAAGATGCCGAAGCATGGACAGTATTCTGCGATGGTTCTTGGGGAACCTTCGGAGCAGGAGCAGCCGCTGTGTTGGTCGCACCCTCCAAAGTTAAAACTTGCTATGCAGCAAGACTTGATTTTAGCTGCACAAATAACATTGCTGAGTACGAAGCTTTACTTTTGGGTCTTCAGAAGTTAAAGGCAATGGGAATCAGAAGGGCGGTTCTTAAAACTGATTCCCAAGTTATCTCTGGTCATATTGACAAGAGTTGTAAGGCAAGAGACCCGAAGCTTGAGAAGTATTTAGATATGGTCCGAAGGATTGAAGCTTCCTTTGAAGGGTTTTCTGTAAAAAATATTCCTCGAGGAGAAAATGAACATGCTGATTTGCTAGCCAAGTCAGCAGCACAGGGACTGTCTTTACCTTCGGAAGTATTTTTTGAAACAATAAAAGCACCTTCGGTTGAACTTCTTGAAAGAGCGGTCCTCAATATATCTCCTGTTTATAGTGAAGACTGGAGAACTGAGATCATCTCCTACCTTAAGGGTAATTTCCTTTCAGATGACGAAGCTTATAACAAGAGAATAGAGGCAAGAGCTCGTCCATATGTAATAATAGAAGGGGAGTTGTACAAGCATGGGGTCTGCTCTCCGTTACTCAAATGTTTATCCAGAGCCGAAGGTATAGAATTGATGAAGGAAATACATGCAGGCCTGTGTGGATCTCACATTGGATCTAGGCCTTTGCTGGAAAAAGTTTTTCGCTAAGGATTTTATTGGCCAAAAGCAGCTTCGGATGCAGCGGAATTAGTCCAAAAGTGTGAAGGTTGTCAGAAATGTGCAAGAGATCAAAAACAACCTTCGTCTCTAACTCAGTTAATACAACCCACTTGGCCGTTGCAAAGGTGCGGCCTTGATTTGTTAGGTCCGTTACCACCAGCATAAGGGAACTTAAGATATGTTGTAGTGGCAGTGGAATATTTTTCTAAATGGATTGAGGCAAAGCCTTTAGCCACAATAACTTCGGTCACTATCCAAAAGTTTTTCTGGCAAAATATTGTTTGTCACTTCAGAGTACCGAAAGCTATTACTGTAGATAATGGGACACAGTTTGATTCCGAAGCTTTCAGAGAATTTTGTGATCAAATTGGCACGAAGATCCATTTCGCATCAGTTCGACATCCGGAGTCAAATGGGCTTGTTGAAAGAGCTAATGGCATCATAATGGCAGGAATAATGAAGTTAATCTTCAATCAGCCCAGGGGAAAGTGGCCAGACGAATTCATCAAAGTGGTGTGGATCCACAACACAACAATATCAAGATCAACAGGTTTTACGCCATTCAAACTATTGTTTGGTGACGAAGCAATAACTCCGGAAGAAGCCAAAGCAGGATCAATAAGAATAGTAGCTTCGGCAGAAGGCGAAGCTGAAGCTGATTACTCTGTGGAAAAAGATGCTATAGAGGGGATCAGGCTACAAGCTGTATAAAACATCAACAAATACCAAGCTAAAACAATAAAATAGCATGATAGAAAGGTTAGGCTAAAGAACATTGAACCAGGACATTTTGTGCTTCGAAGAGTAGCCAACCCAGAGATAGTAGGCAAATTACAGCTGAAGTGGGAAGGACCTTTTCTGGTAGTATCTTCGTCAAGACCCGGTTCCTACAGGTTGAAGGATATGGACGACAACGACATTCCTAGATCATGGAATGCGGACGAGCTTCGGCGATATTATGTTTAGATTGATGTAATTTTTTCTATTCTTTTTTGTGGCACCCTTTTCCTTTCCAAAGGGGGAGAAAGGTTTTTAATGGGACCACAACATGTAATTTTTCTTTTCCTTATTTCAATTCTATAAGAGTGATATCCCCCAAAGATGTAAATGTAAAAGCTGACAACGCACCATCAAGTGCAATGGAAAAAGAAAAGAAAACAGGGAGAAGCTCAAAAGACGTTCCCAAGGGAATGCAGAGCTTACAGCGAAAAATAAACGCTGATTCCGCCGAAAGTAAAAGGCGAAGAAGCTCCTAAGGGAGGCTTACAGCGAAAAATAAACGCTGATTCCGCCGAAAGTAAAAGGCGAAGAAGCTCCTAAGGGAGGCTTACAGCGAAAAGTCAGCGCTGATACACCGAAAAATAAATGGTGAAGCCGAAAAATAAGCGGCAAAGAAGGTTTGAGTCATTCTCAAGGGAATATGGTTTCGAATATGTATTTGAACATTCATTTGCACGACACATTACATCATGACATTTGCATTCATAAACATTCACTTAGACATACATAGGATCATCATCAGCATAACGTACAAACATGCTTCGGTCCCAAAAGGAAGGCAATTTTATGCTTCGCTGTGTACGCAAAGAAGGGAAGGTGTTTTTCGCCTATGGCTCAAAAGTATTAATTTCGTCCACACCAAAGCATTTCATACATGGACGAAAAAGTAAGATTATGTTACAAAGTGAAACTCAGATTACATCATATCTTATACAAGTTATTACAGGAGTTTTTTGAGCTACTTTTACAAGACTATTCAAGCTTCGACACTATCTCTGGAGCTTCGTTCTTTTACTCTGCAGCTGCAGCTTCGGCCTGGTCAATCTGTACGAAAGTATTATAAGCCAAATTCAAAAAATCAAAGGAAAAGGTAAGAATAAGGTATGATTTTGTTACTAGCTTGAGGTGACTCCGAGCTTCGTCACTAGCTTTGCTCCGACCACCCTTCGTCCATACTAACTTTATAAATCTGTTTGCAATACTTCGAGCCAGATTCGGAACATCATCTAAGTCTGCCGGTGACAGGCTGAAGTTGGGTCTATTAACAATCTTGTCGTGTTCACAGCCAGACTTCAAAAAAGCAACAGCTATGCCCCGAGAAGCTGCCAGGGCACAAAAGTCACTATGCCCAGCTATAACTTCATCAAGATCATTAATTTCAGCTTCAATGTGCTCGAAGGCACCAGGCAGGTCTTCGGCCGAAGGAGTAAACTCTTCACTACTGGCTCCGACAAAATGGAACACTTGCTTTAGCTGATGAATGCATCGAGTGCAGAACTCCAAACATTTATTTTGAAGATTTTTCAAAGATTCTTTCAATTCCAAGTTTCTTTGAGTTTCGGCTTCAAGCCTTGCATCAAGCTTCAGTTTCTCTTGTTCAAAATTTTCTGACTGGGAAAGAAGCTTCGAATTTAATTCTGTTATTTTTGCTTCAGCAACCACTAATAAGCCTTCGGCTGTTTGTAGCTCGAGGTTTTTCTTTTCAATAGCAGCAGATTGCTCCTTTATTTTGTTTTCTAAATTTTCAATTATAACTTATTGCCTTTTATCCTCTAAATCTTGTTGCATTTTTAATGCCTTGCTCAAAAGCATGCTCTATGCACAAATAGCCTTCGTTAGAAAATATTTTTGTACCAACAAATAATAAGAATTGGACACAAAGTGTTTACCTTGAAATTAGAATAGAATAAACTGCCGGTAATATGTTGTCGACGGTAGCGACTGATATCCGCTTCAAGCTTTGGGAAGCCGATACTCTTCGATAAAGTACCGACAACCTTCGCACCGGTTTGGTCTCGTATACAGCCTAACCCTTCATCATCAATACCACCAAAGAGAAGCGCCCCCGGCCGATATCCACAAGATATAGCATACACTTTTAATTCCTCTTTTTCAGCTTCAGTCAGCTCCCGGCCAACTAAGTTTCGGAAGTCAAAAGTTTCATCTTCCGAGGTATCTTCGGTTATTCCTCCTTTCTCAGGTTTGACAGCCGTGGTCTCTTCGGTGGCTACAGCAGTTTCTTCAGCGGCCATGTTCAGTAGCATTGTATCTATATCATCGGCTATGCTCTCTAAATTAATACCTTCGGAGTTAGCATCTTCGGCTCTGGCCTCTTCTGCGGTAGCCTCCGAAGGTACAACTTCAGTAGCTGTCATGATTTCAATTGCCAGCATCTTCAGAGTTGGAGCTCTTGGTGGTGTTGTTTCAATCACTTCAGTCACGGTAACAATCCTTTGTCTTTTTGGCCTAGATGCCTTTGCGGGTTCCTTTTCATTATGAAAAAGCTTCGTCAGATGAAGCCCCAATGGACTTAGTTTGACAGGCAAAGTTTCAGTCATTACCTTTAGAATTTCCTCTATTTCAGCATCAGAAGATGTCGCAGAAGCCTTTTCTTCTTCATCAATTGATTTTTGTTCCGGGATTGATTCCTTTCTTTTCTTCGAAGTTAACACTTTCGATTCAAATTTTTCTTTCTTCTTTTTTGATTGATCTTCATCGTCTTTGATCAAAGCACCAGCTACTCTTTTCCTTTTCTGCCCTTCGGCACCCTTGTCGAGTCGCTCATAATCAGGATATTCAAAACCTATAGCATCAAGCACTCTGTTTAGCCTTCGTTTCGGCCGGGTGCCGAAGGCTGCTGTCATCAATTGATCCTCCTTTTTAGAATAGTTCCCAAGAATTTCAGTGCACATTACTTCGATTGTTTCAAGCCATTCTTGGCAGGGTGCTTTGAAATATTTCTTGAATTTATAGTGGTAGGGCAGTCGGACAAGCTCCCCCTCTTTCTTCTCTTTTTCAAGCTTCGGCATAGCCCATTCCTTCATAGTTGGAAATATTTTGTAAGCCAGAAATTCCTGCACTAAATATCTAGTGCCAATGTGCTCTGCAATAATCCTAAATTCAGCCAACGCAGTTTGGGTTGGACCTTCTGGTGTCATATTGCATTGGGGTCTGGTTTCTCCGAAGATCAGTTCAAGCGGACTCTGGACCAGCTTCTCCTTGTCATCATCAACTTTGACGTAGAACCATTCCGATTTCCAGCCTGCCGGCCACTTGCTTCGGTAGCTGACCACAGGAAATTTTGTAGTTTTCCGATAGGCAAAATTGTAACAACCAAAATTTTCATGTAACCCATCCTTTCTGGCCTTGGTTTGGTAATGTAGCTCGTGCACCCGGCAGAAACCTTCGGCAAACAGTTCCACCCCCTGGCTTCGGAGAGCCCAAATATAAACACTAAGCCTAACAATAGCGTTAGGAGTTAGTTGATGAAAATGGATCCCAAACTTCTTTAGCACATCGGCAATCATCCTATTCAAAGGAAATCTCAAACCAGCCTTGAGGAAACTCTTGAAAATCACTATTTCATCTTTCTGTGGCTTCGAAGTAGTTTCTTCTCCACCAAAGCGAATCAGCCCTTTCTTATCTTCGCTAAAGTAGCCCGACTTCACCATCTTAGGAAAATCAGCTTTGGAGATGGTCGACTTTCCGAAGTCCAGGTGGCTAGGCTTGCTCGGCACTGCGATATTGTAATCATCTTCAGAATCGGTCTCTTCAATATCTGCTTGCTCTGCTTCAGCAGCAGGGACGTCTTCCGGTGTTACCAACCCAGATCGCTTCATTGCTTCCGAGATGGGAACAGTTTCCGCAGCTTCTGTTTCGTCTCCCTCGCGATCGACTCTTGCAGTAGAGCGAACTCTGGCCATTTGACTATGACTTACTTGAAATTTTTTGAATTGGCTTTTTTGTTTTCTTCGAAGCTCTTACACTTGCGCCGAAGCAGATTTTGTGTGAGCGCAATGATCAAGCTTCGGCTATGACTAAAAATTTGGCAGCAAAACAGTACAATAGCAATGAATGCTATGGTAACTTCACACCTACCCGTCTGTTTATATAGTGCTGCAGGTGGGAAGGTAAATCGGCAAGGTCTCCAATACCGAACAAACAGTCACCCTCGCTCACTGAACGGTGGGCCACATAGCTCGAGAAGGTGAATCGCTGGCAAGAGTGTAATCGGCGCAAGATGGGTCGCGCGTCCGACGATTATTTTAATCGTTTCTCGCCAACGAGCTCACGGAAGGTGTTTTTTGGATCTTCGGCATCCCGAAGCTTAGAAGATTTTTCACGGATCAAGCTCGTTACGAAAAATGATCTAGCGCCACGAAGGGGCTACTGTTGGGGGTATGCTTCGTAGCCGAAGATCCTAAAGAAATAAACACCTTCGGCAGATCCTCTCCAAAACAGCGCCGAAGCTATCAACTATAAAGCTTCGGTACAGTGACATGTCTCAAGACGAAGGGGTGAACCGACTTAAAGACGAAATGACTTAAAGACCCATGATATTCTGTGTCATTATAATAGTTCATTGTAAAGGGCATAAATGTAATTATATACAGGCTGTGAACTGTGCCTATAAATAGGTGAACAGTACCCCCGTACTATTCACGTGCTCTCCTGTAATCACGCATTGGGCATTTGTTTTTGCTTCACGCTGGTATTTTTGCTTTTCTTCAAGCCGAAGGTACATTTGTAATTCGTTATCATTTTTACAATAATGAAATAGAAATGAGTTAATAATGATAATCACGTGTTCAAACTATTTTACATATTTTTTACCCTTCCTCATTATTTGTTGTGTTTATGAAGGTATAACCTTCATAACCTTCGTCCGGAATCCATTATATCCCGAGGGAAATAATGCTTCGAAGGACGAAGGACCCTAATATTTAACAATTTTTATGTTGCCTTGTTCTTGATTCATAGCATTTGAGAACAAGTCCCCAACATCGGCGGTAGATGAACTCTCTCAGAGGGCATCGACTCGGGCACCTGTGCCCGAGGGCGTCTTCCAAAGACGGCTGCTGAGACCCACCGCCCAGCCTGCCGAGCTAGGCGAAGGGGGCGAGACTAGCACCTCGAAGCTAGCGGTCTCGGTGGCGTACCATCTACATAACCCACCGAAGACTATGTGCTCTATAGGGGGCCCTGCCTATCCCTTAGCGCCGCAGCCAGTTTCTCAGAGTGGTCCCGATGCATGGATCTCTGAGATCTGGGACTACCTGAAGGAAAACATCCTTCCTGAAGATCATGTATCCGCAGAGCGCATAGTGCGGTTGGCTAAACGACACACGGTGGTGGAAGGGGATCTTTACCGTCGTGGCGCCAACAACATTCTCATGCGATGCATTACCCAGGAGGAGGGTCGTGAGTTGCTCACGGAGATCCATGGAGGTGAGTGTGGAAGTCATTCTTCATCCCGCACGCTGGTCGGTAAGGCCTTCCGGCATGGCTTCTACTGGCCAACCGCCCTCCAGGATGCAGCTGAGATGGTAAAGTCCTGCAAGGCGTGTTAGTTCCACGCAAAGCAGATACACACACCAGCTCAGGCTCTGCAGATGATTCCTCCCTCCTGGCCATTCGCCGTATGGGGGGTGGATATCCTGGGATCATTCCCCAGGGCCGTTGGCGGGTATTGGTACCTCTTCGTCGCCATCGACAAGTTCACCAAGTGGCAGAGGCCACCCCTGTGGTCAACATTATCCAGGGTGCTGCTGTTGCTTTCTTCAAGTTGATTGTCTGTAGATTTGGGGTCCCAAGCCGTATCATTATGGACAACGGGACCCAGTTTACAAGCCAGCTTTTCCAGGAGTATTGCGAGGGCATCGGCACCCAGCTCTGCTTTGCGTCCGTGGCTCATCCCAGGAGCAACGGCCAAGTGGAGAGGGCAAACACAGAGATCCTCAGGGGACTCAAGACACGCACCTACGACTGCTTGAAAAAGCATGGAGCAAATTGGGTCAGTGAGCTTCCGTCCGTGCTGTGGGGGAACCGAACCACACCCAGCCGAGCCACCAGGGAGACCCCGTTCTTCTTAGTCTATGGGGCCGAAGCCTGCCTTCCCCTGGAAATCATTATGGGCTCCCCACGGGTCCAGGCTTTCGATGAGTCTATGCAGGAACAGCTACGGTGTGAGGACGTGGACTTCATCGACGAGCGCAGATGGCAAGCGGCGATCTGAAATGCACGGTACAACCAAGCGCTCCGGCGCTACCACCAACGGTTCATGCATAGTAGGGAGCTCCGGGTCGGGGACCTGGTCCTAAGGCGAGTACTGAATCGAGAAGGGCTCCATAAACTCTCCCCCAGCTGGGAAGGACCTTTCAAGGTGACGGAAATATGCCGACCCGGGTGTGTCCGCCTTGCTACAACTGAAGGAGAGCCTCTTCCCAATCCCTAGAACATAGAGCATCTCTGTAAGTTTTTCTCATAAAAACAGACCTAGGGATTCAGTCTTCTTCCTTTGTAACTAGGTAGCGCATATATGTACGCCAGCCCGGTGAGGTCCGCCCTCATAAAACCGGTCTGTTGGCCTACACTCATGTATATCAAGTTATAAAGAAAAGGTTCACCCCCAGATCTGTTTTTGTGATGGTCTTATTTTGCTTCAATTTACGAGCATCATTTTTTATCTAACCCACCCGTACAGTTCCCACCCTTGCTGGTATAATGACATCCGAATTGAGTTGCCAGGCTTGCAGTTCGGGACCCCTCAAGAGGGGGGTCCGGAAGCTTGGGGGCCGGTTCTATAGAACGGGAACTTGTCTCCTAGGGTGGTCCGGAGCCGTGTAGCCGCTTAGCTTGGTTCCGTAACCTAAGCCTGCATGCTCCACCGCTCTGTGATGGGTATCCTAGTATTTGGAGCTATAGTCCTGTGGGTCTGGCAACCTGGGGTCCAGTTCTAAAGAATGGACACTTGTCTCCTTGGGTGGTCCAGAGTTGTGTAGCCGGTTAGCCTGGTCCTGTACCCTAGGCCTACACGCTCCACCACTCTGCGACGGGTGCCCTAGTATTTGGAGCTGTGATACAGGGGGTTCGAACACATGGATTGGTTTCCTAGTCTAAGTCCTGCAGGTCCTGTGGCATGAATCAAAGGGTAGAAAATACCAGCAGGCGGGTCCTATGGTGCACTGCTAAAACATTCTAGCTAAGGCTGTGTGCAAGTCCGGGTCCTAGTCGAGACTACCTCCTAGGGGCCAGGTCACCAATTCTCTCTTAAGTATGCTGGCATCCAGCCTCGACACGTCGAGCCTGCATCCCAGGGGGGCCAGGTCACCAATTCTCTCTTAAGTACGCTGGCATCCAGCCTCGACGTGTCGAGCCTGCATCCCAGGGGGGCCAAGTACCGGGGAGAAGTTCGTAACGACGCACACATCAAAGACAAATAGCATACAGATAAGTTCTGTCACTATTAGATAAATACTTCCCAAAAGTATCTTACAAAACAAAAAACTATTACAAAGCCACTTCCCAGTGAGACCCTTGCTTTCTCTCTACAAATCTAACTACTCATCATCGGTGGGGTCCCGCTGGAAGCGCTCGGCTACCACCTCCACGGTATCTTGTACGCCCAGCCGGGCGGCGTCTTCGGTGTTAGCCACCGGGCCAACGATCACCGGCTCCAATGAGATGGCCGGGTCGTGGCTCCGGAAGCACGTCAGGATGTACTCTATCACTGTCCGGCAGAGCCTGCCGCCTTCGGCCTCCAGGCGGGTGGCTAGAATCTGGTCCAGGCGATGGAGGCGGTCCACGGTGGAGTCCATCACTAGGAGCGCGTCGGTGATGGTCGCCGGTAGCTCCGACACCGGGATGGGGCTCACCACCAGCGGCACCAGTGCCGTGCTTGCCTCGCCGGCCCATACGGTGATGCGCTGGACCCCGGCGCGCTGCTCCGCCTGGAGATCTTCAAGCAGTGCCTCCACTGCCTGGGGGCCCGGATCCGCCTGCGCCGCCTGGAACCGGTAGACCCGCTCCTCTAGCTCCTTCTCCTTCTGCTCCGCCTCGAGCTCATGATCAGCCAGCAGCTTCTCCCGCCTTTCAAACATCTCCTCCCTGAAGGCGAGGTCCTTCTCCTGCCATGCGAGATCCGTCGCCCACTTATCCAGGGAGGCATCTTTTTCCTTGGTTCTCCTCGGTCAGGGCAATGCTGCTAGCCCTGTCATCCGGCTCCCGCTGCAGCCTTTGCAGGCTCTCCACAGCCGTGGTCTGTTGGGCCCGCTGCTCCTCTAGGATTTTGTTGAAGGTGTCCAGCTTGGCCTGGAGCTCTGTGACGACCTCCTCCCTCTGGTCCAGGTGCTCCTCCGTCTTAGCTAGCCTCTTCTCCTTCCGAGCCGCCTCCAGCTCTGGAGCGTACACCCTCTAGAGGTCCTTCTTGTAGTCCTTGTGGTCCCGCGCCAGTTCGGACCACTCAAAGGCGAACCGCTGGGATGTCGCCTTGGTGCGTTCCTCTGGCTGGGTACGCTAGTCACTGAGGCGCTGGTGCTCGGCCTCCAGCGCTTTCCATTCCCACCGGATCGCTGCCTCGGTCTCTTGAAGAGCCTGATGCGCTCGAGACAGCACCCGGGGGAGGGGAATCGGTGCCGCTTCTGGCTCGGCGCCGGATCGAAGCCGCCGTCCAAGAACTACCTCTGGCTCCTCTAGAGTGGGCGGCGGGACAGAGCTGGATGCGCCCCCCGCGTCACCCCTCGTGGCGGGGACGGGCGCAGCTAGGACCTCCTCGACCGCTGCCGACGGTGTGCTCGACGGCGTCACGGTCGTTGAGGCTGAGGTAGCCGTCGGCGCAGTTGCAGCGACCGGGGGTGGATCGCCGGCGCCACTCCTAGCAGACTCCTGCTGCTGGGAGCTGGACCCGCCGACGGGCGTGGTACCCGGTGGAGTAGGCGCGCCCTTGGGAGCAGAGGGGGAGGAGGCCCTGGCAAGCAAGGATGGGTTGAGACCCAACGACATGATAATTACACTCGCAAAAACAAGGATGGAGCTACACTTACTTCGGGCCCTGGACCTTCCAGCAGCCCTGAAAGTGGGACGTCCGCTGCTGTTACTGCTATTGTTGTTGTTGTTGTTGCTGCTGCTGTTACTGCTGGCGCCCCTGGGGGAGGTCACCCCTAGGTGGTGGTGGCGGGACCAATGGTGGTGGTGGCAGCGGCGGCGGCGGATCTGATGGTGGCGGTGGCGGAGGACTAGCATGCCTCTGCACGCCCTGGGCCTGGGGGCCGATCTCCTCGGCCCCGCCAGCTGTCCTCTGGCGCTTCTGGGGTGGGTCCGAATCAACGGGCGGGTCCATGACAAACGACCCGTCGGCGTGACGCAGCCGACGTCACCTCTCTTCTTCCAACCCCCCGATGTGTCGGTGATTTGGGTCCGACCTCACACCCGGGGGTTGCCCCTCAAGGTGTTTTTAAGAGTAGGACGGTGTAGCTGACTGTAGCTCGATGGTTCGTGCCAGAGGCACGAGAGACGGTGGACAACCTTGTACAGGTTCGGGCCGCTTTGAGATGCGTAATACCCTACGTCCTAGAGTGGATCTTATGTGTGGTGGATTACAAGGGAATTCTCTAGTACAGGAGATGTTAGAGAGCTGGGTAGATGGCTAATGAGTAAGATGTTCTTGAAGGGGTACCCCCTAGGCCTTATATATTCGACCGTGGGGCGTTACATGCGGATATGATAACCACGTGTTCCTAAGTAATAGTGAACCGACTGAGTTTATCTTCCTATAATCTTGCCGACTTATAGTCCTTCGGCTCTGACGCCTGAGGGCGTTGCGCGGGAAGTCGGATCAACGCTGCGGATAGCGTTTGAGTTTAGCAAACCGCATGGGCTCGAGTTGATCCGTCTTCGTGTTGATCCGTTATGCTGAAAGTTCCTCCCCTAGCCCACGAAGGGATGGCCTTGCGAAACAATGGGCCAAGGGCCTTTCGTGAGGCCTTCTTGCCTTCTAATGGACCCGGGGGATATCTGTCCCCCACAAGCCCCCAATCTTTGTGTTGATTTTGAAATAATCGGCCCAAAGATTCCAGGTCCAGCTTATGATTTTGAAATATGTCTGCTAAGTCGTTACCTCCAACTCTAAGTAACTTGGTAAAAACAATCTTCTGTCATCTTCTTTTGGCATCATTTCACAGTCTTTTGCTTTTAATCTTCAGTAATCGATGCTCTGTTTATACTTTAGAGGTCGACATTTTGTTCTTAGGGGTTAAGGATTCATTGGGTGCACCAAAGGTGCACCCAATGGGTGTAGCCTCGAGCTTTGAGTGGATTACTGAAAATAATCCACTCAAAGGTCTTCATCTCATACTTCTTTAGAAATCATTATCTCTGACTTAGACTTATGCTTTAGAAATTGGCATTTTGCCATCAGCCTATGCTTTAGAGATCATCATTTTGTTCTCGGGGTCTCAGGATTCATTGGGTGCACCGGAGGTGCACCTAATGGGTGTAGCCCCCGAGCTTTGAGTGGATTACTGAAAATAATCCACTCAAAGGTCTTCATCCCATGCTTTTTTAGAAACCATTGTCTCTGACTTAGACTCATGCCTTAGAAATCAGCATTATCTCATCTTCATTTCATGCCTTAGATTTCAGCATTATATCATCAGTTTATGCTTTAGAGATCAGCATATAGTTTTTTGTCTTTTTGAGATCAACAATACGGCCTGCCCATGCACCAGCTTGAAATTTATTTGATCAGCGATGGATTGGACATCCGGTAGATGGCCCTTGGCTAGTCTTCCTTTCGCTTCGTGCTTCAATGCTCCTGTTGATTAAACTTGTACTACATCATCTATTTTTTGGCTTTCTTCCAATCTCCATAGATATCTTCTTTTTGCCTTGATACATTCATTGCGTATACTGTATGGATGTGACTGCTTGGGAAAATCTATTGAAAATTCCTGGACGTCCCCCCCAATGGGTGTAGGCAAGGGACGGCTTGGTGCGCTGAGCGTTTAGCGAACTGTCCCTAAGTAGTAACTTGATGTGACAGTGGGTGTAATCATATCATCCATGCAGTTGACTTGAGTCCCAATGGGTGCTGTGTTACGTGAAACGGCGTCAGCCGCCTGACTTGTTTCCAGACGATTTGAATTGCTGAGTCACATATAATGAAGTTGGCCTTTAATTTTGTGTAAGAAATTCCCCCTTATATAATGAAGTAAACTTGGGCTTGATCTTGTGCACACTCTTTGCCTTTGCGTCGCTTCTTTATAGTTGATCGACAATTTGTGTTTGCATCCAATGCGGCTGTTGTTCTTAGAAGTAACTCTTGAGTAATGACTTGCCATTGCTGTGTCGCATTTTAATTCTGTCTGCATTTACGTGGAGAAAGAACGGTCTGGTTTACTGCCGGTGTCTTCAGCGGTAACAGCCGAACGGTTTTTGGCGACGCCGGCGTTTTAGAGGCAACAACCGAGTCCTTTCGAGCCACATCAGCGCTTTAGAAATAACGGCCGAGTGATTAGTGGTGACGTCAGTGTTTTAGAAACAACAGCTGAGTCACATCGAGCCACGTCGGCGTTTTAGAAATAACGACCGAGTGAGGATTGGTGATGTCAGCGTTTTTAGAAATAACCGCTGAGTTACGCCGAGCCACGTCGGCATTTTAGAAATAACGACCGAGTGATGACTGGGCACTTTTTAGAAATGGTGTCTGACCCGAGAAAACCCCACTTGTACCGCGTCGCTGCATGCCTCTGCATTCTGAGCCCTAGCTTTACTTTCTGCCTCCAGACCTCCTCTGTTTCCCTTTGATCTCGCTTCCGCTCAGTTCGCCGACGAGATTGAGATGGCGCCCAAGCGGAAGAGTTAGAATTTTGCCACTACGGTTATTCCTCCCATCGATCCCAACAGCCAATTGCCTTTCGCAGGTAATCATATGTCTATTGTTTCTGAGTCAGATCTTCTCCACCTCGTCGATGTCGGAGTTCTCCCTCCGAAGGAGATTTATTCCTAGCGGATTTGCCGTGGGGTTACTGTCTCGACGGAGGATACTCACGAGTCCATCGTTTACATTACTTTTCTTCTCCACAGCCTTGCTCTTCCAATTTCTCCCTTCTTTCGCGGTCTCCTTGACTTTTACAATCTGAATCTGACTCATCTGAATCCCAACTCTATTCTGCAAATTTCTATCTTTGTTCATCTGTGTGAAGCCTACCTTGGAATTCTTCCTCACTTCGGTTTGTGGAAACACTTGTATCACATTCGTCCTGGTATGGCTGGGGGGCAGCATCAGCTTGTGGGCGGTGCGAGTCTGGAGATGCATCGTGGGAGGAAGATAGAGTACCTAGATATCCCACTCAAAGACAACATTAAGGGATGGCACTTAGAGTGGTTCATTGTTGAAAATCATGGCAAGTCCCTCCCCCTCGGTCAGGGAGACAGCCGGACGTGCGCACTCCCAGTTGGATTGAGTCCCCCACCACCTTGGAGATAACAGAGGCCAAGGTTCTGCTTGATGAAATTCGTTTGCTGAAGGAGAGAGGTCTGACCGCTGAAGCTATGGTTGCAGACTTTGTTTTTAAGAATATTCAGCCCCTGAAGGATAGGGCATACCCGGCTTACTTATACAGTGGTGCCACCGACTCAACTCGGGTTACTGACAAGAGGATTCCTGCTGTCGATTTGGTGAGCCGACTGGAGATGATATTGAGGGGCAAAGTATCGAATATTGGTGCTCCTGTTGCATATTCTGCTTGGAATTTGCCATCTTCTAAGCCTTTTTCAGTTTTGTGTCCAATCCTTCTGCTGGTGACAGTGGTTTGGGTCTTAGAGTGCGACCCTCTCCCGAAGAAGTTGAAGTCCTGGTTGCTTCACTTGGTGGCCTTCCCAATGACAAGAAGCAAGTTCACTTTGAGATGCCTACTAATCCAAGTGATGCAGAGATAGGTGCTATGTTGGATATGTTGGCGGGGGATTCCTCTGATTCTGCCCTGCTGAAACGGTGGCTGTTGCAACTATTCCAGAGCCTGAGAAAACCGTGGATACTCGAAGGCCTGAGGGTACTCGCCCGAAACGTCTTCGTCAAGTTGGTCATCCGACTGCTCCTACCGAGGGGAAGAAAAAGAAAAAGAGACGGCTTCGGCGAGTGTCGTGCTTGGATCATGATGCTGGCCCTTCTGCTTCTGCTGCTGAAGAAGTACCAGTGGAACTCTTTACTGGAGCTGATCCCAATGGGTGTGACCCTATTGATGTTGATCCCAATGGGTGTGACCCTGCTGATGCTGGACCCAATGGGTGTGACCCTATTGATGTTGATCCCAATGGGTGTGACCCTGCTGATGCTGGACCCAATGTGTGTGACCTTGACGATGCTGAACCCAATGGGGGTGATCCTGCCAGAGCTGATCCCAATGGGGTATTGTTCATATTGTTGATGAGGATGAAGAAGAAGAGGAGGAAATACCCTTAATTCAGAAGAATAGTCGGTGTTACATAGTTAGTGGGGAGAGTAGTGATATCCCTTCTCCAGCTTTGTCTGCTCTCATCGGTCTACAAGAATTATCCCTAGCAAATTTTGATCAAGCTCTCGAGGATGTTGTTCCTAAAGATTTGCTGTCCGAGCCCACGGACGGTGGTATGATGGACGTTTGCTCTGACATTCCATATGTGGGATTAGAGTTATCCCGAGCGGCGTCTCGTGCCTCGTTGACCTTGGAGTGCAGTCTTCGGGGCTAAGAGGCTGGTCAAGGTTGTTCAATTCCCATGGAGGTGACTGAGAATCCTTCAGCCCTAGAGGTGGCTGCTATAGAGAACCCGGTCCTCAAGGATGGTGCAAGCGGTTACCCAGCCCCCGAGGGTGTTGCCGAAGCTGCGACCCAGCCCCCGAGGGTGTCCGAGCGGGCTCCCCTTCTCATACCTCCATGGATGTCCATGTTGGGCTTCTCCTCCACATTCTGATGGCATGGCAACAGCGCATGCTTTAAACGAGGAAGTCGCCTTAGAGGCTGGCGCACCTGATGCTAGAGTTCTGATGCCTGCTGGTGATGTTGGGTTGATCCCTGATGATGCTCTTCAGATTGCCCCAGTTGATATTCCTTCGTCGGGCCACCACCTGGCTTCTCATGATTTGGGGTTTCTTTCATTCTTCTCCAATCTTCAGGTAATCTGGCCTTTTCTGTTCTGGTAATATTCCTGGCGAATCGCTGTCTTTGTACTCATTTGTTTGTAATATCAGGCTTTGGTCGACGAGATGGCTGGTCAGCTGAGATCACAAGGTGCCTCTGTCCCGGAAGGAGCTCTGTCCCTGACGCAGTGGAACCCATTGCTGTTTCAGAAACAGATATCTGATTTGAAAATGGCAAATGTTGGTTAGTGTCTTTGCTTTCTTCCTTGACTTCTTAATTAGTCTGTTTTTAACTGTGCGCCCTTCTTCAACTGTTTTTTATTAGATATGACCTGGCGGTACTCTGAACTTGAGAAGTGTTCTCAAGGTCAGACTGATCTGGCTTGGGTTTCTGCTTCCTTAGATGATGCCAATTCATTGAATTCCTCTCTCAGTACTCAGCTTGACTCTAAAAGGACGGCTAACGAGGTAAGCTTGCTTGACTTTCTCTACTGTGTCTTTTCTGCTTACTGGATGCTTGAGAGCTGATCCTTGTCTGCAGGAAGAAAAACATGTACTTGCGACTTCTCGCGATAATCTTGATAGGTTGTGTCGGCGTTTCGAGACCGGGGGGTCCCTAGGCCGACGAGTGAGTGTGCCGCGTGCCCCAGCCCAGATGGGTCGAGCGTGTGGGCGAGCGCGAAGGGGGGAAAGCGAGGTGGACGGAGCCAGGTCGTGAGGGAGACGGAGAATCCCGCGGCCTTCGTGTTCGTCCCGCGCCCAGGTCGGGTGCGCTTGCAGTAGGGGGTTACAAGCGTCCACGCGGGTGAGGGAAGCGAGCGGCCCCAAGAGAGCGCCTGCCCCTGCCCTCGTTCCCGCGGGGCCAACCTTCTCTAAGAAGGCCCTGGTCCTTCCTTTTATAGGCGTAAGGAGAGGATCCAGGTGTACAAATGGGGGTGTAGCAAGGTGCTACGTGTCTAGCGGGGGAGAGCTAGTGCCCTAAGTACATGCCAAGGTGGCAGCCGGAGAGATCTTGGCACCCAGCTAGTGTGGCGTCGTGGCTGTCGGAGAAGCAATGGAGCCTGGCGGAGGGACAGCTGTCGGAGTGGTTGGGCCCTTGCTGACGTCCCCCTGCTTCCGTAAGGGAGCTGAGAGCCGCCGTCGTCATGGATCCAGCGGGGCGCCATCATTGCCTATCTGGCGGAGCCAGCCAGATGGGACGTCGGTCCTGTTCTCTGCGGCCCGAGTCGGCTCGGGGTAGGGTGATGATGACGCTTCCTGTTGATGTGGCGGACTTGTGCCCTAGGTCGGGCGACGTGGAGGCTCCTCCGAAGCCGAGGTCGAGTCTATCCTGCATGGCCGAGGCCGAGCTCGAGCTCCTGGGTCGGGCGAGGCGGAGGTCGTTCGGCAGAGGCCAGGGCGGAGTCCGAGCCCTGGGTCGGGCGAAGCGGAGTTCGTCGTCTTCCGGGGCCTTAGCCCGAGTCCGAGCCCTGGGTCGGGCGGAGCGGAGTTCGCCGTCTTCCGGGGCCTTAGCCCGAGTCCGAGCCCTGGGTCGGGCGGAGCGGAGTTCGCCGTCTTCCGGGGCCTTAGCCCGAGTCCGAGCCCTGGGTCGGGCGGAGCGGAGTTCGCCGTCTTCCGGAGCCTTAGCCCGAGTCCGAGCCCTGGGTCGGGCGGAGCTTCCTATGGCGCCTTTGGCAAGGCCTGGCTGCCCGTCAGTCTTACTCTTTGCGTTAAACGCCCCTGTGACTCGGTCGGTCGGCGTGGTGATTTAGTCAGGGTTGCTTCTTAACGAAGGCAAGGCCTCGGGCGAGCCGGAGATGCGTCTGCCGTAAAAAGGGGGCCTCAGGCGAGACGGAAACACCTCAGGGTCGGCTGCCCTTGCCCGAGGCTAGGCTCGGGCGTGGCGTGATCGAGTCGCTCGTATGGACTGATCCCTGACTTAATCAAACCCATCAGGCCTCTGCAGCTTTATGCTGATGGGGGTTACCAGCTGAGAATTAGGCGTCTTGAGGGTACCCCTAATTATGGTCCCCGACAGTAGCCCCCGAGCCTCGAAGGGAGTGTTAGCACTCGCTTGGAGGCTTTTCGTCGCACTTTTTTGCAAGGGGACCAGCCTTTCTCGGTTACACTTTGTTCCGGTGGGTGCGCGCGAGCGCACCCGCCGGGTGTAGCCCCCGAGGCCTCGGAGGAGTGGTTTCACTCCTTCGAGGTCTTAATGCCTTGCGTAATGCTTCGGCTGGTCTGGCGGTTCCCTCATGCGAACAGGCCGTAGCCCGGGTGCACTGTCGGGGCCCAAGTTCTCGGGCTGGTATGTTGACGCTGTCAACGGTTTGGCCGGAGCCGGGTTTGCGAGAGCAGCCCCCGAGCCTCCGCACAGGGCGAGAGGACGATCAGGGACAGACTCGGCTTTTTACATACGCCCCTACGTCGCCTTTCCGCAAGGAGGAGGGGGGAGAGCGCCATGTTACCCTCGATGGGCACCGAACATGGTGTCTCCGGTGAGCTGCAATCGGGTAATCCGAGTGGACGTCCGTGCCCCGTTCGTTGGGGGTCGGCTAGGGGCCCGGAGGCGCGCCCAAAAGTACCTGCGGGTGACCTGCCGGACCCGGTCCCCTGGCGACGGGGTCCGAGGGCTCGATGCCTCCCTCCGATGGGATTCCGTTACAGGATTGTTCCCGCTGATCTCGGAAATGTCCTAGGGTACCTCGGGAGCGCAGCCCGAGCCTTGGTTATGTATCGAACGTACCCCTGGTCATCCCTCGCTCGGTGTCTGAGGCGACTGTGAACCCTTCGGGGGGCCAGCCTTCGAACCCCTGATCAGTAATGGGCGCGGAGCCCGAGTAGCCTGAGGCGGTCGTGGAACCTTTCGGGGGGCCGACCTTCGAACCCCTGACCAGTAGTGGGTGTCGGGCCCACGCGATCTGAGGCGGCTGTTGAACCCTTCGGGGGGCCAGCCTTCGAACCCCTGATCAGTAAGGAGGCTCGGAGCCTAGTTCCTTCACGGGGAAGGATCCCTTTGGGGGTATTCCCCTTCCCGGTCCCTGTTGCAAGAGATAGAGAAAGAGAAAAAAGGGAAAAAGGACACGAAATTGAACGGCGTGGCGTACCTTTTTTGGTGTGGTTGTGAAGGCGAAACGTCGCCAGCTGCTCCTGCCAGAAGCGCCGCCTGTCCAGCCGCGGAGTTAATGCGCCGGGGCGAGTAGTTGGCGAGGCTACCGTTGCGCGTGCGCGAGCCGTTCGAGGAACGGGTCACGGGCGTGTCGTCTTCACACCGTGAGAGGGGGTTCTCTCGCTGCCTCCGGATGGGACGTGAGCTTGGCTGATGGCGTGACCGCTGCTCTCGCGCGCCTGCCACCGTCATTACTGCCGGCCCACTTTTGACCGCGTTGGCCGCCGCGTCAGGCTGGCGCTGCTGGGTCGCGCGCTGGGTCGCCTCGAGTCGCGGTATTGGTTCCGCAATCGAGGAGGTGCGGTGGTGGCGCAAGTGGTACAGTCGCTTGCATGCAGCATCCGGCGCGCCGGTCGCGCGACGCGTGGGCTTGAGCCTTCGTGCTGGCCTGTCAGGAGTCGGAGAGGCGCGTCCACTTGGCGCGGCTGCATGCCGCCCGCATGGCTGCCTGCCCCTTTCGCCCGTTGGTCTGGGCAAAAGTGGAGGGTCACTTGTAACCGCTGGGTGGTTGCGCGCGACGTGCGCGGCGGTTCGGCTTCTTCTGCTCGGAGCCGGTCTGCATGACATGCGGGTCCCAGCCCCCGCGCCGCAGGGGAGGGCTTTGGAGGCATGTTGGAGAAGACTCAGCCCGTGACGGTTGGGGGTGCAAGCAGGGAGAGTCGCCTTTAAAAGGAGGGCGACCCCTTTCGTAAGGCGACCATGTCTTCTTCCTCCCTTATGCGTCGTGTCTTTCCACCTTTCAAGCCCCCGGATGGGGGAAACCACCGTCTTTTCGCCCCATCGTTGGAGGAACGCAACTCCGTGGGAGTTGGTACCTTTCAGCCATCGTTCGGCTTCAAGGATTTTCATCAGGCAGCCCGGTGGCTCCCCTCCGCTGGGGGTCACCTGAGACGGTGACCACCAGCTCCTGGGTGGGGAGGAGCAAACCGGGCTGCGATCTCGGTCCCACCCTCAGCTTCAAGGATGTTCATCATCCTCGCTGGGGTGGGTGCCGGACTGAGCCGGCGCTCTACCTCCCGCACGGGTTCGTGGGTCGTCCTCTCCCGCAACATTCGAGGGAGAGGGCGCTCACTGGCCCTGCGGGCGGCCCGGACTTCGACAACGCGGGGGGATCGACGGCGGACGTCGTCACCTCCAGCGTGTCGGGTCGGCTGGCTTGGCTCCCGGCGGCCCCTTCTGTTGGGGGGCGGCTGCCGCGCCGTGTACACGGGAGGACCACCCTAGACGCTGCGCGCGGTTAGGGCGGCGTTCGTGTTCTGGGGTGGTCCTGCCTTTGCACCGGGGCGGCGCCTTTACGCGGAGGCCGGTGCCCCACTCATCTGGGAGGACTTGAGTGGGGATCTGCCGGTAGGCTGATGGCTCCTGCTTTCGGTGCCGAGGCGGAGGCGGCTCGAGAAGTCCCCGTCACCGACGGGATTACCGCCACCATCCGCGCTTCGGGCCTCCGGCTCTTTGTACTTGTCCTCGCCCCTCGAGCGTCGGCGTGGGCGAGGGCAAGGCTGCAGCGGCGCCTACCCCGAGGCCTGCGCTGCCGCAGTTCGGCCGTCCGGAGTGGGGGCCGTCGTTGTCGTGGCCAGAGCGGGCGGCGGCGAGCCGCCCGTCAGTCTTCTGCAGCCCCGCAGGCCCGCCCCTATCGAGTGGGGTTGTTCGTACCTGCGGAGGGGGAACCGGAGTTCCGTTTGTAATGGCACTTCGAGTGCCGGGTTTTTCGTTCATTTTGGCTTTCGGGGCCTGAACATGTATGTAATTTCGGCACGGAGCCGTGTTTTTTCCTCATTTTTCGAGCGCTAAGACTCGTCTGCTGATTATCTGAACTGCTTCACCAAGCATGAGTCGCCCCGTGTCAAGGTGACGAGTGAGGTATCCGTATCCCAGAGGCGTAGGAGTCCCTCGGCTCGGTCGGCCCTGCTGTCCGAGGCTCCTCTAGCTTAGTTAAAGAGACCCCTCGGCCGCTCTTTGACGAGCCGAGGCCAGGGGTAGCGATATCAGTATGAACAGAGGCGGAGTTGGCTCGAAAATGAAACCTTGGTTGGCCGGAGCCTAGCCGGGTTGTCCGTTGGCAGGATCGACGCCGGAGTCAATCAGCCGAGGCTCCGGACCGGGCTAGTGCCCTCGGAAGAAGGTTGGCCGAGGCCCCGGAGGTGGCCGGCCGAGCCGCCTGCTCGGGCCGGATTCCCGGAGAAGTCCCTGACAGCGATTGCCCGGGCGCGATGACGACGTCGTCCTTCGGAGCGGAGACCCTCGGACCGCGTCGCCGTCCGAGGCTAGGTCGGGCCTCGCCGAAGGTGCCGTTGATACCGGGGGTGTTGCTGCCCCCTTTCCGGCGTCAAGACCCGAGCCTGCAGGATCAGATTGTCTTGTAGCGTGTGCCTTGTGCGGCCGTCGAGGCCAGAACACACACCCTTGCTGCGTTGTAAAGCTGCGTCTCTTTTCCTCTTGTTTCGAGTATCTGGACTTTTTGTCGGCAACAGGGATGTTAGTGCGAGCGAGAGTTGCTTCTCGCGGAAGGTGATGAGTGAGGTATCCGTATCCCGGAGGCGTGGGAGTCCCTCGGCTCGGTCGGCCTTGCCGCTTACGCGCACTTTTACTCGTCCATGATGCCCTATCACCGACTTGGTCGAGAAAACTCGAAGAATCGCTTCGACAGAAGGGCTTCCGAACGTAGAGACTTGTTCGATCCGCGGAGTCACCTTATCCGAACGCGAGTTACTTATCGCAGAAGGTGATGAGTGAGGTATCCGTATCCCGGAGGCGTAGGAGTCCCTCGGCTCGGTCAGCCTTGACTGCTTACGTATACCCCGTCATTTCCAGGACCCACTTTTCGAAGTAGTCAAAAAGCACGAAAGGTATTCTGGTGAAAGAGATTTTCTTTTTGAGGAAAATTTTGACGCAGAGGGGGTCTCCCCCCTTTTAGCCCCCGAGGGAGGGTCGGGCTTTGCCGAAGCGAGGCCGACCCTTCCTTGTTGACCAAACTTTGCGTGGGTGCGAGGTATATGAACAACTTGGAAACATCTTAAGGGTAGAAACGACGTAGCTGTTGGATGTTCCAAGCGTTGCCGTAGACCTCGCCTTGACTGTTGGCCAGCTTGTATGTTCCAAGCTTCAGAACTTTGGCGATGACGAATGGCCCCTCCCAGGGGGGCGTGAGCTTGTGCCTCCCTCGGGCGTCTTGCCGCAGCCGAAGCACCAGGTCGCCCACCTGGAGGTCTCGGGGTCGGACCCCTCGGGCGTGGTAGCGTCGCAGGGACTGCTGATACCGCGCCGAGTGTAGTAAGGCCCTGTCCCGAGCCTCGTCCAGCTGGTCCAGCGAGTCTTCTCGGCTAGCTTGGTTGCTTTCATCGTCGTAGGCCCTCGTCCTCGGGGAGCCGTATTCCAGGTCAGTGGGCAAGACGGCCTCGGCCCCGTAGACCAGGAAGAACGGCGTGAAACCTGTGGCTCGGCTCGGCGTCGTCCTCAGGCTCCAGACCACCGAGGGGAGTTCCTTCATCCATCGCTTGCCGAACTTGTTGAGATCATTGTAAATCCGAGGCTTAAGCCCTTGTAGAATCATGCCGTTGGCACGTTCTACTTGCCCATTCGACATGGGATGAGCTACGGCGGCCCAGTCTACCCGGATGTTGTGATCCTCGCAAAAATTTAATAATTTTTTGCCGGTGAACTGGGTGCCGTTGTCGGTGATGATGGAGTTCGGGACCCCGAAGCGATGGATGATGTTGGTGAAGAACACCACCGCCTGCTCGGATCTGATGCTGTTCAGGGGTCGGACCTCGATCCACTTGGAGAATTTGTCGACGGCGACCAGCAGGTGCGTGTAGCCCCCGGGCGCCTTCTGCAGAGGGCCGACGAGGTCCAGGCCCCACACAGCGAAGGGCCAGGTGATGGGTATCGTCTGCAGAGCCTGAGCGGGCAGGTGGGTCTGCTTCGCATAGAATTGGCACCCTTCGCAGGCGCGGACAATTCTAGTGGCGTCAGTCACCGCCGTCGGCCAGTAGAAGCCTTGGCGGAAAGCGTTCCCGACGAGGGTTCGAGGTGCTGCATGATGACCGCAAGCCCCCGAGTGTATTTCCTGCAGGAGTTCCTGACCTTCGGCGATGGAGATGCACCGCTGGAGGATGCCCGAGGGGCTGCGGTGGTAGAGCTCCTTCTCGTCGCCCAGCAAGACGAACGACTTGGCGCATCGCGCTACCCGCCGTGCTTCGGCCTGGTCGAGGGGTAGCTCTCCTTGGCGGAGATATTGCAGGTACGGGGCCTGCCAATCCTGATCAGGCGTGACCCCGCTCTGCTCCTCCTCCATGCGCAGTGCTTCGCCCTCGGGGGCCGAGGGTTCCTCGGGCTGAACCGAGGATGGCTCGGGCTGGGCCGAGGTCACCTCGGACGGGGCCGAGGGCACCTCGGGCTCGGGCGTGTCGCCTATCTTGACGGAGGGTTGGTGCAGATCCCGGGAGAAGACGTCCGGGGGAACCATCGTTCGCCCCGAGGCTATCTTCGCCAGCTCATCCGCAGTCTCGTTATAGCGCCGGGCGATGTGGTTAAGCTCGAGCCCGTAGAACTTGTCTTCTAGGCGTCGAACCTCATCACAATATGCCTCCATCTTCGGGTCGCGGCAGTGGGAGTTCTTCATGACTTGGTCGATGACGAGCTACGAGTCGCCGCGTGCATCGAGGCGTCGGACCCCTAGCTCGATGGCGATTCGCAATCCGTTGATCAGAGCCTCGTACTCAGCCACATTGTTGGACGCCGGAAAATGGAGGCGGAGCACGTAGTGCAGGTGTTTCCCGAGGGGCGAGACGAAGAGCAGGCCCGCGCCGGCCCCCGTCTTCATCAGCGACCCGTCAAAAAACATGGTCCAGAGCTCCGGTTGGATCGGAGCCGTCGGCAACTGGGTGTCGACCCATTCGGCTACGAAGTCCGCCAGTACCTGGGACTTGATGGCCTTCCGAGGGGCGAACGAGATTGTCTCGCCCATGATTTCCACCGCCCACTTTGCGATCCATCCCGAGGCTTCTCGGCACTGGATGATCTCCCCCAGGGGGAAGGATAACACCACAGTCACCGGATGAGACTCGAAGTAATGTCGCAGCTTTCGCCTCGTCAGGATCACTGCATACAGCAGCTTCTGGACTTGTGGGTAGCGGATCTTGGTCTCGGACAGCACCTCGCTGACGAAGTAAACTGGCCTCTGAATGGGCAAAGCATGCCCCTCTTCCTGCCTTTCGACCACGATCGCGGCGCTGACCACCTGAGTGGTAGCGGCGACGTAGACCAAGAGGGCTTCTCCATCAGCTGGGGGTACCAAGACGGGCGCCTGGGTGAGGAGCGCCTTCAGGTTCCCGAGGGCTTCCTCGGCCTCGGGAGTCCAAGTGAAGCACTCGGCCTTCCTTAAGAGACGGTACAGGGGCAGGCCTCTTTCGCCGAGGCGCGAGATGAAACGGCTCAAGGCCGCGAGACATCCCATGACCCTCTGTACGCCTTTTAAGTCCTTGATGGGCCCCATGTTTGTGATGGCTGCGATCTTCTCCGGGTTGGCTTCGATGCCCCGCTCGGAGACGATGAATCCCAAGAGCATGCCTCGGGGCACCCCAAAGACGCACTTCTCGGGATTGAGCTTGACGCTCTTCGCCTTGAGACACCAGAATGTCACTTCAAGGTCGGAGAGAAGGTCGGAGGCTTTCCTCGTCTTGACTACGATGTCATCGACGTAGGCCTCGACCGTGCGACCGATGTGTTCGCCGAACACATGGTTCATGCACCGCTGGTACGTTGCACCCGCGTTCCTCAAACCGAACGGCATGGTGACATAACAGTACATGCCGAAGGGCGTGATGAAAGAAGTCGCGAGCTGGTCGGACTCTTTCATCTTGATTTGATGATACCCTGAGTAGGCATCGAGGAAAGACAGGGTTTCGCACCCTGCAGTGGGGTCCACGATTTGATCGATGCGAGGTAGAGGGTAGGGGACCTTCGGACATGCTTTGTTGAGACCAGTGTAGTCTACACACATCCGCCATTTCCCCCTTTCTTTCTCACAAGTATAGGGTTGGCAAGCCATTCGGGATGGAATACCTCTTTGATGAACCCTGCTGCCATCAGCTTGTGGATCTCCTCGCCTATCACCCTGCGCCTTTCCTCGTCGAATCGGCGCAGAGGCTGTCTGACCGGTCGGGCTCCGGCCCGAATATCCAACGAGTGCTCGGCGACATCCCTCGGTATGCCGGGCATGTCCGAGGGACTCCACGCAAAGACGTCGGCGTTTGCGCGGAGAAAGTCGACGAGCACTGCTTCCTATTTGGGGTCAAGCCTGGAACCGATCCGGATCTGCTTGGAGGTGTCGCCACTGGGGTCGAGAGGGACGGCCTTAACCGTCTCCGCTGGCTCGAAGTTGCTGGCGTGTCGCTTCATGTCCGGCACCTCCCGGGAGAGGCTTTCCAGGTCGGCGATGAGGGCCTCGGACTCGGCGAGGGCCTCGGCGTACTCCACGCACTCCACATCGCATTCGAACGCGTGTTTGTACGTGGGGCCGACGGTGATGACCCCGTTGGGGCCCGACATCTTGAGCTTCAGGTAGGTGTAGTTGGGGATGGCCATGAACTTCGCGTAGCATGGCCTTCCCAACACTGCGTGGTAGGTTCCTCGGAACCCGACCACTTCGAACGTCAAAGTCTCCCTTCGGAAGTTGGAGGGTGTTCCGAAGCAGACAGGAAGGTCGAGCTGTCCGAGGGGCTGGACGCGCTTCCCAGGAATGATCCCGTGGAAGGGCGCAGCGCCTGCTCGGACGGATGACAGATCGACGCGCAGGAGCCTAAGGGTCTCAGCGTAGATGATATTAAGGCAGCTGCCCCCATCCATCAGGACCTTGGTGAGCCTGACGTCGCCGATGACGGGATCGACGACGAGCGGGTACTTCCCCGGGCTCGGCACGTGGTCGGGGTGGTCATCCTGGTCGAAGGTGATGGGATTGTCGGACCAGTCTAGGTAGACTGGTGCCGCCACCCTCACCGAGCAGACCTCCCGACGCTCTTGCTTACGATGCCGAGCCGAGGCATTCGCCGCATGCCCTCCGTAGATCATGAAGCAGTCGTGGACCTCGGGGAACTCTCCTGCTTGGTGATCTTCCTTTTTGCCGTCGCCGCGGGCCCTGCCACCCTCTGCGGGTGGCCCGGCCCGGTGGAAGTGGCGTCGAAGCATGACGCACTCCTCGAGGGTGTGCTTGACGGGCCCTTGATGGTAGGGGCACGTCTCCTTGAGCGCCTTGTCGAAGAGGTTGGCGCCTCCGGGGGGCTTCCGAGGGTTCTTGTGTTCGGCGGCGGCGACAAGGTCCGTGCTGGCGGCGTCGCGTTTCGCTTGCGACTTCCTCCTGCCTTTCTTCTTGGCGCCGAGCGGAATAGATGCCTCGGGAGCATCTTCCGATGGGCGGCCCTGGGGCTGCTTGTCCTTTCGGAAGATGGCCTCGACCGCCTCCTGACCAGAGGCGAACTTGGTGGCGATGTCCATCAGCTCGCTCGCCCTGGTGGGGGTCTTGCGACCCAACTTGCTCACCAGGTCACGGCAGGTGGTGCCGGCAAGGAACGCACCGATGACATCGGAGTCGGTGATGTTGGGCAGCTCGGTGCGCTGCTTCGAGAATCGCCGGATGTAGTCCCGAAGGGACTCTCCCGGCTGTTGCCGGCAGCTTCGGAGGTCCCAGGAATTCCCGGGGCGCACGTACGTGCCCTGGAAGTTACCGGCGAAAGCTTGGACCAAATCCTCCCAGTTGGAAATCTGCCCCGGAGGCAGGTGTTCCAACCAAGCGCGAGCAGTGTCGGAGAGGAACAGGGGGAGGTTGCGGATGATGAGGTTGTCGTCGTCCGTTCCACCCAGTTGACAGGCCAGGCGGTAGTCCGCAAGCCACAATTCCGGTCTCGTTTCCCCCGAGTACTTTGTGATAGTAGTCGGGGGTCAGAATCGGGGCGGAAATGGCGCCCGCCGAATGGCCCGGCTGAAGACCTGCGGACCGGGTGGTTCGGGCGAGGGACTCCGATCCTCCCCGCTGTTGTAGCGTCCCCCACGCCTGGGGTGATAACCTCGGCGCACCCTTTCGTCGAGGCGGGCCCGACGGTCGCGATGAGGGTGCTCGTCGCCGAGGTGGCCCGGGGCCGCTGGCGCGGTGTTGCGTGTGCGCCCGGTGTAGACCGAAGCTTCCCGCATGAGTCGGGAAGTCGCGGCACGAGGTTCCGAGGGGTACCCCTGCCTTCGGGAGGCAGAGCTCTCGGCCCGCTGGGCCGCAGCGCCTTCCAGGAGATGCTTGAGCTCTCCCTGGATTCGCCGACCCTCGGTGGTTGATGACTCCGGCATCGCGCGGAGGAGCATCGCTGCGGCTGCCAGGTCCTGACCGGTTCCGCCGGATGCGGGTGGAGGTCTGTCCCTGGCATCGTTGGCGATGCGGTGCTGGAGACCCTGGGGCAGGTGACGTATTTCTCCGGCCGGGGGCTGGCCCGCCCATACCTGCCCGACGTCCCGGCGGATTGCCTCGAGCGCTCCTGCTCCCTCATCGAGCCCGGCCCGTGCCCCGCGGACTTGCTCGAGCTGTGGGTCGTGACCCCCCGCCGGAACGGGGACCACAGCTAGCTCCCGCGGGATGTCGGCGCGAGGCGCTGGCCTAGGGGGATCACCATCCTCCGGCATGCCGAGACAGCTGCCTCCGGAGGGATCCCCTAGCTCGACGTGGAAACATTCACGGCTCGGGCCGCAGTCCTTGTCGTCAAGGCTGCGGCTGCCGTCGGAACAGTCGGAGAGGCAGTAGTTGCATGTGGTCATGAAGTCCCGCATGGCACTGGGGTTGCCAGATCCAGAGAAATCCCAGCAGATGCTGGGGTCGTCATCTTCCTCGGACCCAGAGGGTCCGTAGGTCGAGACGCCTGTCAGTCGGTCCCAAGGCGACCGCACACGAAACCCCAGAGGGGTTGCACTCGCCTCAACGTGAGCGCCCGCCAAAGCGAGGTTGCTAGGCGGATTGAGGCCGAGTCGAAATGACAAAGGATGGGAATCAGCCGGTACCTTTTGGTCGACGAGGAGCGACGAAGTCACATCGGGGGCTGATCGCGCTGTCGTCCTGGGTGCGAGGGCGACGTCCTGCAGGCCCTCCGTGAGCGCGCTGGCGTCGTCCACTTGCTCGGGGTCGGCGTGTCGCGGGGGGACGGCGCTCGCCTTTGCCTCAAACGCGAGGGTGATGCCCGACGCGTCCTCCGTTGGGGCGCTGGGGATGTCGACTTGCTCGATAGCCGACTGAGCGCAGCCTCCCGCTCGGCCCTAGTTGCCCCGCCTCCTCCTCCGATGGCGAGGGAGAGGATGGGGCGAGCTCGAAGGTTGTCCTTCCCCCACGCGGGAAAGACGTCGTCGATTCCGCCGCCGGCGGGCGGGCTGTCCGCCACCATTGTCGCTGTCGCGCGGCGGTGGAAGGAGTATCATGTCGTAGCTGCCGTCGAAAGACATGAACTCGAGGCTCCCGAAACGGAGCACCGTCCCGGGTTGAAGAGGTCGTTGGAGACTGCCCATCTGGAGCTTGACGGGAAACTGCTCGTCAACACGCAGCAGGCCCCTACCTGGCGCGCCAACTGTCGGCGTTTCGAGACCGGGGGGTCCCTAGGCCGACGAGTGAGTGTGCCGCGTGCCCCAGCCCAGATGGGTCGAGCGCGTGGGCGAGCGCGAAGGGGGGAAAGCGAGGTGGCCGGAGCCGGGTCGTGAGGGAGACGGAGAATCCCGCGGCCTTCGTGTTCGTCCCGCGCCCAGGTCGGGTGCGCTTGCAGTAGGGGGTTACAAGCGTCCACGCGGGTGAGGGAAGCGAGCGGCCCCAAGAGAGCGCCTGCCCCTGCCCTCGTTCCCGCGGGGCCAACCTTCTCTAAGAAGGCCCTGGTCCTTCCTTTTATAGGCGTAAGGAGAGGATCCAGGTGTACAAATGGGGGTGTAGCAAGGTGCTACGTGTCTAGCGGGGGAGAGCTAGTGCCCTAAGTACATGCCAAGGTGGCAGCCGGAGAGATCTTGGCACCCAGCTAGTGTGGCGTCGTGGCTGTCGGAGAAGCAATGGAACCTGGCGGAGGGACAGCTGTCGGAGTGGTTGGGCCCTTGCTGACGTCCCCCTGCTTCCGTAAGGGAGCTGAGAGCCGCCGTCGTCATGGATCCAGCGGGGCGCCATCATTGCCTATCTGGCGGAGCCAGCCAGATGGGACGTCGGTCCTGTTCTCTGCGGCCCGAGTCGGCTCGGGGTAGGGTGATGATGACGCTTCCTGTTGACGTGGCGGACTTGTGCCCTAGGTCGGGCGACGTGGAGGCTCCTCCGAAGCCGAGGTCGAGTCTATCCTGCATGGCCGAGGCCGAGCCCGAGCTCCTGGGTCGGGCGAGGCGGAGGTCGTTCGGCAGAGGCCAGGGCGGAGTCCGAGCCCTGGGTCGGGCGAAGCGGAGTTCGTCGTCTTCCGGGGCCTTAGCCTGAGTCCGAGCCCTGGGTCGGGCGGAGCGGAGTTCGCCGTCTTCCGGGGCCTTAGCCCGAGTCCGAGCCCTGGGTCGGGCGGAGCGGAGTTCGCCGTCTTCCGGGGCCTTAGCCCGAGTCCGAGCCCTGGGTCGGGCGGAGCGGAGTTCGCCGTCTTCCGGGGCCTTAGCCCGAGTCCGAGCCCTGGGTCGGGCGGAGCTTCCTATGGCGCCTTTGGCAAGGCCTGGCTGCCCGTCAGTCTTACTCTTTGCGTTAAACGCCCCTGTGACTCGGTCGGTCGGCGTGGTGATTTAGTCAGGGTTGCTTCTTAACGAAGGCAAGGCCTCGGGCGAGCCGGAGATGCGTCTGCCGTAAAAAGGGGGCCTCGGGCGAGACGGAAACACCTCAGGGTCGGCTGCCCTTGCCCGAGGCTAGGCTCGGGCGTGGCGTGATCGAGTCGCTCGTATGGACTGATCCCTGACTTAATCAAACCCATCAGGCCTCTGCAGCTTTATGCTGATGGGGGTTACCAGCTGAGAATTAGGCGTCTTGAGGGTACCCCTAATTATGGTCCCCGACAGGTTGTATCGTGATGCCAGCAATTCTCTGACTATTATGGAGAGGAGCCACCGTTTTACCATGGTAGATTTGGATCATCATCGTCACGAGCTACAAGTATCCCAGGATGAGATCCTTCGTCTCAGGCAGTTGGTGTCGAGCAAAGATTTTGTCATCAAGGATCTACGCGCTTCCAAGAAGTCAGTCGTCCAGGAGCTAGAGGCCGCTCGACTGGCTACCAAGGTTGCTGAAGACACTTCTACTACTTTGAAGGCTCAGCGCGACAAGGCTATGGATAAAGCCATTCGCGCGGGGCGGATATTGATGAGAAGGCCGGGCGTGATTGTTCTCGATGACATAGTTGCTGATGTCAATGCTGCTCCTAACTCCTCGAGTCGCCCTTCCCCATCAGTTGCTCCTGAGAAGAACATTGCCAAGTAGAAACACTGAATGCATTTATGAATTGTATGCGTATGTGGTCAATGTGTTCGAATATTCTGTTAGAAAGTGTTCCTGGTACTGAACGCTATTATTATTTTGTCACACCCGGCTTTAAGGAACAAAGCCAGGTGCATCTCATACATGCGCCAAGAAGACAACATATATAATAACAGAGAGTATAGAGATAAATGTCATAATAAAATCAGAGTACTTATTACATAGCGGAAGTCTTACAAAATAAAAGATGAATATAGCAGGAACTAAAAATCTATCCTTGGCGCGAGAAAGCTGACTGGGAGACGCCACCTAGATCAAGTCGAAAGCCTCAGTATTAGTTAGCTCCTCTTCGATCACCTGTTCTTCTCCTGTGGGGGGGTGTGAGACAGCAAGAGTAAGCTCACATACGATCATAGCTCAACAAGTCGTGGGGAATAATGTGACATGAACTCACCAAAGGTGGGAGTTCATGAAGTGTAAGGCTAATCAATGAAATAAAGGCTGAAGCTGAGCATTGCTTTTATAAGTTGGTCAAAATTTTATTAGCAGTTACTAAGTGTAAGTAAATACCAAACCTTAGAAATAATAAGTAAAAGTAATAGTAAAATAATCCCAGATGCAATGATATGACAGATTAAGTTTAAGTTCCATAAATTAATCATGTGAGTGTCCGAGCCGCTCATGACCGTGAGCACGACTAGTATACCAGTTTTACACTCTGCATAGGTTGCGCATCTTTACCCACAAGTCGTGTTACCCATTTGCCACGGAGTTGATCAGACCCCATACACCTCTACCAAGGAAGCGAGGCAGGGTACCACTACGAGGCCTTTACAAAGTTCCACTAGCTTCAGACTACCCGCTACAGTTTATAGGAAGCTCCAGTGTAGGAATCCCTCGCCTGACCACCATCGCAGCAAGATCAACCCAAGGACCTCCCTACACTGACCACTCCCCTACTGCCCTTGCCCCTTTTGGGTAAGGTAGCCATCGACTAACTTTCCTAGTTAATCAGCCAAGGGCGTCCCATTAAACCCTTGTGGTAGCACTGTTTTCCTGGGTGGTTCTCCATGTTCCCATTAACATAATGATCTTATCATGAACATAAAATAATGAACAGATAATAAAAAGTGTAATCATGAGTAGTAAATATCTCTATACCCAAATTCACATAAAGCAATAGCATGTACTTCCCAAAAATTTAGTAGTAAAACCAGTGGTGAAACAAGGTATAAAGATAGTCAAAATCTAGGGTAACCTATTGGGTCCCAGCAAAATTAACCTATGCAGATCATTATGATTAATAAGAACATGAATGGGTAAAAGAGGTGATCAAGGGCACAACTTGCCTTCCACGAGCTCCTGCTCAGCAATCTCTAGCAGCTGAACCCCAGGATCCTCTGTAGCTTGCTCGTCTACTCGCATCAACACAATACATACATAGTATAGCAAAAATTAACATTACACCAAACATGTAAATAAAATACACAGTAATAATCTAGACATTAAAATGAGATCATAGGAACTGGAATTATTAATTTTGGAGTTATAGATTTTAAGTTATGAATTTTCTAAGGTTTTACGTATTTACTACAAGATTAAGTGGTGGATAAATTTTAAATTATCTTTCATGTCAAAACAGTGGCACTAATGGCTAGATAGTAATATTACAAAAATTTAGGAACTGGAATGAATCAATTTAGAGTAAAAATGAATTAGATATGAATTTTCCAAGTTCCTAGAATTTATTTTGTACTAAAAACCCATTTCCATAATTATTTCTCGGTTTTTATTATCCTCAGGACTGGGCCTCTAATTCTGGAAAGCGCAGGGGCTCAAGCGTAAAAGAATTCAAGACACAGATGCTGTACAGGGTGGACTGCGGGTTCATTAGCGGTTTCCCCAGAGACTCTTATACAAAAGAGACCCGCCAAGGGGTATCGCGACATGTGAGCCATCCGATCAGGCATCGAGGGTTCGGATTACCCTTTCCCCCACACCGAACCGGTATGCAACGCGGATCACACGATTTGAAAGGAACGGTTCAGATTTTATTAAGCCAGAGTCACTGAGATCCACCCGATCGGATCCGACGGTCTGGATTTCACCCAGCCCAACCGATCTGTGTGCCCCTATCTAAGCCGTCCGCTTCCAGATCCACGAACGAAAAGCCATCTTCTTCCTCTCGACGAACATGTCGTACTCCCCGAGCGTAAACAGGATCCAGGGCCAGCCATTGCCGTTCACGCAAGGCACGACGGAGTCTGGACAAGGGTTTCTTAATGCAGAGATAGCGACGATTCTATCGAGTTGAGTACGTACCAATGCCCAGATGGAACGAGATTGTGGTTGGGAAACGTGATGACACCCTTGCTGGTCGAGGGCGAGACGTGGCTCGCGGCGCTGGTGATATCCAGCCGAAGACCCCTGCGCAGCACAGAGAGCTGTCGAGATCTCCCCGTGGCTCAACCCGTGCGCACCTCCGCCCAGACGCCGTACCAGACCACAACGCACTCCCCCCCTCTTCTCTCTCCTATACCGCTGAGCTCTAATGGAGGCGAGGCACTCTTTTACTGCTGGACGCGACTGGATGATTGGGGAAGGGCGCTGTTGCGGCATGACTTAAAGCCATGGCGAGGAGCAAGTCCGCGCGTCAGGTGCGCAGGTTGTTACACCAGTTGGCCGTCACTTGCGCGCGCTCCGTTCGGTGAAGTCGTTCGCGAGAAGATCTGCAGGACCCCATCCACGGTTTCTGGCGCGTGGACCCCGCACGGTAGAGGAAAGGAGACGGCCAGGCGTGCCCGCGTGCGACTGACCTACTGGACCCACATGTCGGCGCCATCACTAGAGCCAGGCCGCGCGGGTGAGGAAGATCTAGTGGGCCAAAACAGGTGGCTGCAGCCCATTTAGGTTAAAATTCCTTTCTCTTTTTCTCTGATTTTCTTCTTCTCCTATTTTCAATTCCCAATTTGAATCTCAAGTATGACTTTGAATTTTGTACTCAAATTAAAGATAGATTTTAATCATACCAGTATGGTTGAGTTGATATTTTTATAGACTTTGTTTTATATTTTATAATATCTCTATCTTCCTTTTCTATTTTCAAATCAATTTTCGATTTAGGGTTTATTTGAAATCCTCATCCCATTATCATTACATTTTATTCATTTTATTATTGCTTTTAATGCGCAAACAAAAATCCAGAATGATGCAATGGTTTATTTGTGTCGTAGTGAAGTTTTACTCATTTTTAAACATGACCAGTCACATGTGATGATAAATGGAGATGCACATATATTCAAAGGAGACAATTCCTCCTTTTATTCTCCCTTACAATATGAGTATTACATATTTCTCTGTTGTTTGAATTCAATAGTTATTATGATTGCAGAAGTAAGTGCAATGTGATGGTTTTGAAACTTCTTCCTATTTTGTGAGGCATAGAGATCACCCTGAGATGAGTAATCGCAAGCATGTTTATGCTGGATCGAGTAGACGTGAGCATGCCGCACCACCTTAAGTCATTGCCGACTTAAGCCGATTGCTTCGATAGTAGGGTATAGTGGTCACCCTAAGTCGAGTAAGCGTGAGCATATCGCACCGTCTTAAGTCACTACCGACTTAAGCCGATTGCTCCGTTAGTAGGGTATAGTGGTCACCCTAAGTCGAGTAAGCGTGAGCATGTTGCACTGTCTTAAGTCACTGCCGACTTAAGCCGATTGCTCCGTTGGTAGGGTATAGTGGTCACCCTAAGTCGAGTAAGCGTGAGCATGTTGCACCGTCTTAAGTCACTGCCGACTTAAGTCGATTGCTCTGTTGGTAGGGTATAGTGGGCACCCTAAGTCGAGTAAGCGTGAGCATGTTGCACCGTCTTAAGTCACTGCCGACTTAAGCCGATTGCTCCGTTGGTAGGGTATAGTGGTCACCCTAAGTTGAGTAAGCGTGAGCATGTTGCACCGTCTTAAGTCACTGCCGACTTAAGTCGATTGCTTCGTTGGTAGGGTATAGTGGTCATCCTAAGTCGAGTAAGCGTGAGCATGTTGCACCGTCTTAAATCACTGCCGACTTAAGCCGATTGCTCCGTTGGTAGGGTATAGTGGTCACCCTAAGCAAGCATGCAGATCAATAATAAATAGTTTGAGATCTTTTGAGAATGAAGTCTTTTTATTGATGATGTACTTTTCCAATTACAGAATACAATGCTGCCACGATAGCTCTTGAAATCTAGCTAGGGGTAAAATTTCCTGAGATGTTCTATATTCCATGAATTTCCTATTTCCGTGCCGTCCATTTGAGTAAGTCGATATGATCCTGGCCGAGTGACCTCTACAACCATGAATGGTCCTTCCCATAGCGGTGAAAATTTGTGCCGGCCTTCTCCTGTTAGAATTCGGCGAAGGACCAAGTCTCCTACCGCAAAGGAACAATGTCTCATAGTCTTATCATGATAGCGCCTCAGGGTTTGCTGGTACCTAGCCGATTGAATTACTGCATTCAATCGCTCTTCTTCCAGTACATCAATATCCTCCAGTCTGGTAGCTTCTGCCTCAGCTATGTTTTCGAAGACTAATCTTGGCGCCCCAAACCTGAGGTCGGCAGGTAGCACCGTAGCACTGCCTCCGAACCATAGACCATGAAGAAAGGAGTATTTCCATGCAAGGCTCAGCTAGGCTGAGTTATTAGGCTCCAAATCACATATGGCAACTCTCTGATCCACTTTCCTACGAATTTTTCATTCTTGTCGAAGACTTTCTTTCTGAGTGTTTCCAATATTATTCTATTAGCCCTTTCTACCTGTCCGTTAGCTCTTGGATGTGCTACTGACGCGTACTTGATCTGGATGCACCGTTGTTCGCAGAAATCAAAGAATTCGGAGCTAGTGAAATTGGATCCTAGATCGGTTATGATGCTATTTGGTATTCCAAATCTGAATATTATATCTTGTATGAATTCTACTGCCTTGGCTGAACTCAGAGAAGCAATAGGTTTGTACTCTATCCATTTAGTGAATTTGTCGATGGCAACCAGCACGTGAGTGTATCCTCCCTGAGCTTTCTTGAAGGGTCCAATCATGTCCAGTCCCCAGCACACGAATGGCCATGTTACGGGTATGGTCTGTAGTTGCTGTGCTGGTAAATGCTGCTGCTTTGATAAGTATTGGCAAGCTTCGCACCTCTGGACTAACTCGACTGCATCACTCTTGGCTGTTGGCCAGTAGAAACCAGACCTAAAGACCTTCCCAACTAATGTTCTGGACGCTGCATGTATCCCGCACTACCCGGCATGAATTTCATCTAATAGTTGCTTCCCAGTAGCCGAAAGAATGCGCTTCATGAGAACTCCCGTCACGCCCCTCCTATACAATGCTACCCCAATGAGAGTGTAGTGGGCTGACTGCCTCGCGATGCGTTTTGCCACAGTTTTGTCATCCGGCTCTTCTTCATTCTTTATATACTTAATAATAGGCTCCCTCCAGTCATTAGAGTCTGACTGTGGCTGACTCAGAACGTTGCACTCTTCTGCCTGATCTAAGGAAATACTCGGATGTGGCACTTCTTGGACGAAAATCCTAGGTGGGACTTGGGCCCGACTGGATCCCAGCTTTGACAATGCATCTGCAGCCGCGTTGCGATCTCTCTCTACATGATGAAATTCTAGCCCTTCGAATTTGTCCTCCAGCTTTCGGATGGTTGTGCAATACTTACCCATAGAGTTATTCGAGCAATCCCATTCCTTATTTATCTGACTTATGACCACCAGTGAATCTTCGTATACCATCAGTCTCTTAATGCCTAGTGATACGACAATGCTCAGTCCATGAATCAAAGCTTCGTATTCTGCTGCATTGTTGGACGCTGAGAATAACAACTGAAGAGCATATTTGAGTTGTTCACCTCCAGGTGCAATGAAGAGGATCCATGCGCCTGCCCCCTGCAGCTTTAACGAGCCATCGAAATACATCTGTCATACTTCTACAGTCTCTGGGTTATTTGGCACTTGTTGCTCGGTCCACTCTGATATGAAGTCAACCAATGCTTGAGTCTTTATTGCAGTGCGAGGTCAAAACTCGATGTCGAGAGCTCCCAGCTCACAAGCCCATTTGGCTATTCTTCCGATGGCTTCTTTGTTGCGGAGAATATCCCCTATCGAAAATCCAGTGACTACTATGACTTTGTGGTCGTCAAAGTAGTGATGGAGCTTGCGTGCAGTTAGAAGTACTGCATACAGTAGTTTTTGAACTTGAGGATATTTCTTCTTTGAGTGTCCCAGAACTTCACTGATGAAATAGATGGGATGTTGTACTGGATATGCATGTCCTTCTTCTGCTCGCTCGACTACCAACACGGTGCTCACCACGTGAGTCGTGCAAGAGATATATAACAGCAGATCTTCGGCCGGCTGACCCGACGTGGCTCGGTGCGGTGGTTTTAGTACTGGTGGTGTTGTCAGGAATTTCTTTAGTGCATCAAGAGCTTCCTGGGCTTCTGAAGTCCACTGGAATTTGTCTACCTTCTTGAGCAATCTGTAGAACGGTAAGCCTTTTTCTCTCAGCCTTGATATGAACCTGCTCAAAGCTGTCATGCATCCAGTAAGTCTTTGTACTTTCTTCTATGACCGTGGTGCTTCCATCCTCATGATAGCCTCGATCTTTTCTGGGTTAGCTTCAATTCCTTGGTGGCTGACAATGAATCCGAGTAATTTTCCTGCCGGTACTCCGAAGACACACTTTTCTGGATTAAGCTTCCATCGATATCGCCGTAGACTGTTGAAGACCAGTTGCAAATCTTCAATGAAATTTTCTGAGTTTTCTGTCTTGATCACCACATCATCCACATAAGCTTCTACATGCTTGCCCTAGTGGTCGGCTAAGCATGTCTGAATGGCTCTCTGGTAAGTCGCTCCAGCGTTTTTGAGGCCAAACAGCATGGAGGTATAACAGAAAGCTCCAAACGGGGTGATGAATGCAGTTTTTTCTTCATCTTCTTTTGCCAGACTGATCTGATGATACCCAGAGTAGCAATCCAAGAAAGACAACATAGAGCACCCGGCGGTTGAATCTACCACCTGGTCTATTCTAGGAAGTCCAAAGGGATCCTTCGGACAATGCTTGTTGAGATCTGTATAGTTGACACACATGCGCCAATCCACTTTATTCTTTTTGAGTACAAGAACAGGATTTGCCAACCATTCAGGATGCAGCACTTCTCTAATGAACCTGCCACGACTAAGCAAGCTAGCTCGACACGAATGGCTTCTCTCTTGTCGAGCGTGAAACGACGCAACTTTTGTCGGATCGGCCTCGCCTGAGGGTAGACTTTTAGCTTGTGCTCGGCCAGCTCTCTCGGGACTCCCGACATATTCGTAGGTTGCCATGCGAATACGTCTCAGTTGTCTTGCTGGAACTCGACGAGTGCGCTTTCCTATTTGTCATCCAGGCTGGAGCTGATGATGGCAGTCTTGCGTTCATCAGCGAACCCGAGGTTGATTCTCTTGGTTTCTTCAGTCAGCCGCATAGAGGTCATGGCTTGAGCTTCATTTGTAGGTACTGTGAGGTCCTCCTCAGGCTTTGAGTTTGCCTGTGCAGAAGAAGTCATCGATAGTTTGGTGGTGAGAGTCGCCTGAATGGCCACTCGGAAGCACTCCGCGGCGCCTTGGAAGTCAGTGCGCACAATGATGATTCCTTGAGGTCCAGGCATCTTCAATATCATGTACGTATAATGCAGAATGGCCATGAACTTCGCTAGTCCGGGCCTGCCGATGATGGCGTTGTATCCGCAGTCGAAGCTTGCCACCTCGAACCTAAGGTACTCAGTTCTGTAGTTATCTGGAGTTCCGAAGGTGACTGGCATGTAGATGTGTCCGAGCAGGTACTCTCCTTCAGTTGGCACGATGCCGAAAAAAAGGAGTATCTGACTCTTGGAGCTCTTTGAGTGCGATCCCCAAGCCTAGGAGTGTTCAGGGAAAGGTGACGTTGATGCTGCTTCCCCCGTCCACTAGCACCTTCTTCACCCTGCTTTCTCGGATCACCAGATCGACGAGGAGTGGGTACTTGCCTGGATGGTCGAAGTTAAGCCATTGATCCGCCCGAGTGAAAGTGATCTGGTGTTCAGACCACCGGTACGGGGCGGGAGGACCGGTGGTCGCCACCAGTATCCGACGGTCGTTGAGCTTCTGCTGCCACTTGCTCTCTTGAGACCCATGTCCGCCAAAGATGACGTTGACTTCTCCGTCGACGCGAGGAAATGCTCCGCCTCCTCCCCCTTCCTGCTACTGAGGTTGTCGAGGTTCTCCAGGTCCTCCTCGTGGCGGGGGAGGTGGTAGAGGTTGGAAAGGTTGGCCATTCCCGACGGAGTGCTTGAAGTCTCTGCAGTTCCGAAGGGTGTGGCGCATGTCTTTATGGTATGGACATTGGGCGTCGAGCATGTCGTCCAACATTTGTTCTCCTCCGTGGGGTGCCCCTCGGGCACGAGAGACGGGTGGTCCGGCGGCATGAACCTCATCGCGAGGCCTCTTCTCCTAATGTTTGTCGGGTTGCTGGTTCACGTCGCGTCGTGGTGCCGGCGGTGGCGGGCTTTGCTCCTCCGATGAGGTCCTGAGCTCGTTCGTCGGCGGTGATGTAGATGTCCACCTCCCTGAACAGCTGCTCGGAGGTATTCGGTGCCTTCTGTAGTATGGCTCGAATGAAGGCCGAGTCATTAGATCCCCGGTAGAAGTCCTCGATCACCGCTGCTTCTGCAACCTCAGGGATTCGATTCCTCGTGGTCTGAAATCTTTTGAGGTATGATCGAAGAGTCTCATCCCCTCGGCGCTTGATGGTCTTGAGTTCCCATGGCTGCGCTAGCTTGTCGGAGAGGGATTGAAAGTTGGTGATGAAGCGCCGACTGAAGTCGCTCCAGTCGTCGATGCAGTGTCGGGGTAGGTGTCGTAGCCATTGCAGTGCATCTTGCCCGAGGACGATGGGCAGGTATGCAGTCATCACGTCTTCAGTTGCCCCAGCGGCCCGAGCAGCGGTGGTGTAGACGGCCAGCCAGCCTCCCGGGTCCTGCTTAGGCTCGTACTTGTCGACGTTGGAGACCTTGAAGTTAGGGGGCCATTGAATGGCCCTAAGACGTGGAGTGAGTGCCGATACTCCACACGTGTCCTCTTGCCGACGATGATGATGTTGGTCCCGGGGAGGGGAGTTGTCGACGTGGTGCTTCGACCGTCCCCGGGTCGTTCCGCTAGTTGAAGCCGTTGCCGACTCAACTCTGGTGGTTTGACTTCGTACAGGGACGTCGTGATCCCGGTCATACTCTTCTCGGCGCTGAATCTCGTTCTCGTGCCGTCGCTCGCGCGAAGCATTGATGGAGCTTCGTGCGTCCCGCCGACTGTTGATGGCGTGTCGTAGGTCGCTCGGAGGATGAGCGAGAGGCAGAAGATGATTAGCTGCCCGAGTGAGCAGCCGTCGATAGCCCTCAGTGTCTAGAGTCCAGGGGAGGCCATCAGCTATCCGAGCCAACACTCCACCGACCTCGCTCGGTGTGTTCATGGCTCGGGCGAAGTCAGGGTTCAGGTTTCAGCCGAGAAGAGGGTTCTCTCGGCGTTGTTTCGCTTCCTGTTCGGCCTGCTCTTGAGCTTGTCGACGATCGCGCCGTCGGGAATTCCTTCTTTCCCTGAAGACTCGTTCATCCGGAGTTTCTCCCACCTCCGAGATCTCATCTCGCGACATGGGCTACGCCGGATCGCGTTCTCCGGCTTCATGATGTCTTCGAATATTTCGACGTCGGTACCTTTGTCGGCGAGATTCCCGCTGAAGAGGTTCTTCTCTCGGCGCGGTTGGTTCGTCGTCGGAGACGGGGGTAAATTCCACTCTTCCCTCGATAAAGAGGATGTCGGGGTAGAATGGCGCCGTCGTAGTGACAAGCTTCTTCCTATTCTCCTTTGAGGGTGGAGATACCTGGAGAGCAGCTTGACGAGCTTTTACCTCGTTTGGTTCCTTTTTCCTTGTGATCCGTGTCCATTTTTCCGTAGAAGAGGTGGTCAGCGGAGTCCTCCGGGTAGTTGGATCTTCTGCTCCCGGCTGGTGGGAGGTAGTCTTCGCTCGGAGCGCTGGAGGTTGCGCTATTTCCGGCTTTGCTCCGACTTTCCTGGAGAGTGTTGGGGAAGGCTTCCTCTCCGGTGGATCTGCGATGCGATGTAGAGTTCCTTCTTCGTCTACCACGGATGAAATGGTTCTAAAGCAGAATACGGATCCAGGGCGGAGGATGATCTTGTGCTGGAAAGTGATAGCCATTGAGCTAGCTTAGATTAGTGACACACCCCCTACCTGGCGCGCCAGCTGTCGGTGATTTGGGTCCGACCGCACACCCGGGGGTTGCCCCTCGAGGTGTTTTTAGGAGTAGGACGGTGTAGCTGACTGTAGCTCGATGGTCTGTGCCAGAGGCACGAGAGACGGTGGACAATCTTGTACAGGTTTGGGTCACTTTGAGATGCGTAATACCCTACGTCCTGGAGTGGATCTTATGTGTGGTGGATTACAAGGGAATTCTCTAGTACAGGAGATGTTAGAGAGCTGGGTGGATGGCTAATGAGTAAGATGTTCTTGAAGGGGTGCCCCCTAGGCCTTATATATTCTACCGTGGGGCGTTACATGCGGATATGGTAACCACGTGTTCCTAAGTAATAGTGAACAGATTGAGTTTATCTTCCTATAATCTTGTCGACTTATAGTTCTTCGGCTCTGACGCCTGAGGGCGCTGCGCGGGAAAGCCGAATCAACGCTGCGGATAGCGTTTGAGTTCAGCAAACCGCATGGGCTCGAGTTGATCCGTCTTCGTGTTGATCCGTTCTGCTGAAAGTTCCTCCCCTGGCCCACGAAGGGATGGCCTTGCAAAACAATGGGCCTGGGGCCTTTCGCGAGGCCTTCTTGCCTTCTAGTGGACCCGGGGGATATCTGTCCCCCACATGGTGCCACCCAGGGCGGAGGAGCTACTTGCAGCCCCTTTGCCCTTGTCCAAGGGGCTGGGAGCCATGGGGGGAGCTCTGGATCCCGCACCGGCGAGCTGGGAACCTCCTGCCGGTACACCAGGGATCTAGATCCCACGGTGGGGGTCCTGGCCACCAGTCTGGCGAACCGCCACGCCGCTCTCGTCGAGGGTCGGCAGCCAGTCTAAGATCGCCGCCCTCAGCCCTGCGTCGTCGCAGAGCGGAGGGATGTCCTGGGGAGGGATTAGGGACTCAGGGACAAAGGACTCACCAGTAATCCCCTTCACTAAGACTTCCAGCTCCTCCCAGGACAGGTCGGTCCCCGGCCCGCGCTGGATCCGGCCGATGTCGTTTGAGTCGGTGAACCAGCAGCACAGGCGTGCCCACTGCTGCAGCGGCGCGATTCGGCGCTTCAGGAAGTCGCCGACCATGTGCATCGACGTCAGGCCGCCCGCTGCCAAGCTCTTGATCCTGTCCAGCACGGGCTCGAACTCTGGCGTGAGGGATGGCTTCGCCCTCCATTGCTTCCGGTCGAGCCTTGGCTCGTCGCTCGGCAGCGCGAGGCGATCGTTGGCCTCGGTGCTGACGATCACCCAGTCGGCGCGCCAGTTTTCCCACCTCGTGCCGGCGAGGGAGGAGATGTAGGTGCCGACTGAGTCTGGCCTCGTCTGGAAGTAGTAGGCGCCGAGATGGTCCTTGGCCTTCCCGAACTTCACCAGCACGAAGAAGTGGCGAAAGAGGAAGGTACAGGGCGCCACCCCCACGAACATCTCGCACAGGTGAGCGAAGATGGCCGCTTGGAGGATGGAGTGGGGCGTGAGGTGCTGAAGCTGAAGGCCGAGCTCCTCCAGCAGCAGCAGGAAGAATGGCGAGATCGGCAGCGCCAACCCACAGGAGAGGTAGGAGACGAAGAGCACAAACTCCCTGGCGGCGAGATCGCCGAGGGGAGTGGCGCCGGCGCGGATCCTTTCAGTGAACGCCGGCGCGCCCCATCCGAGCAGGTTGCGCACCAGGTTAAGTGCCCCCTCGGACTGGAAACGCTCGGAATGAACCAACGAGGCCATGGCGACTGCGGCGGCGGAAAGCAGAAGAGCGCGAATGCAAAGGGGCACAGAGGGCTCGGAGGCAAAAGGGTGCAGCAGTGGGAGAGAATGCGAAAGCGTAACTGCTGCACGCGGGGAGAATCTCTTTTCAAGGAAGACTCCCCCGCTTGCGCCCTGGGAAATCCCGTCCGACACGCACCTAGCGCCCAAGCGACCCAGTCTCTGACATGGGGGTCTGGGCCCACAAGTCATGCAACTGGTGTGTCGGCCTCCGTGTGCAAAAAAGGTGAACCTCCACGCACGATCGCGCACCGCCTTGGGGCTGCTGCAGAGAGATATTTATTAACCAGGACGGCGACAACAAGACGCCCCGCGCGTGGCCCGATGGAACTGCCAGACGTGGGGTCGTGGGTCAGTCAGCTGCAGGGACAGATGTGGCAGTTGACGTGACCGAGGGCGGACTGACAGCGCATGCGCCACCAGATGCGCTGAGTTAATGCGGCGCGCGCTGAGGTAGCGCCCTGGTCACCGGTCATGCCATGTTGACGCGAAGTACAAGTTTTGGCCCCACCTGCAGGCTCGCATCCTCCCCTGAGATGGGCCTGGGGGCCACTGTTGGTACCCTGTAACTAGGGTACCCCTTACTACTGTGCAAAGACGCAGTGCCCACGTGGCTATCACTTAGTCGCGTGGTAGAAGTGCTATGTGTGGGACCAAGCCACGGCTCGCCCTAGTCTCAGGCGGCTATTCTAGGTCCACAGCAGCGCCTGACTCCACCACGTGGGCGGGTCCAGAGCCACCACGTGTCCAGAAAAGGTAATATACTCCAAGGCATCAACAGTGGTTCGGACCCCCACGGGAGAGCGCCGGACCCCCGGATATACAGTTCGGACCCCCGGGGTTGGTCCTGGACCCCCGAATATTCAGTCCGGACCCCCAAGGTTGGCCCCGGACCTCCACGTGTGCAAGTTGGACCCCTGGAATGGGATCCGTACCCCCCCCCCCCCCGTATGGGGTCCGGGTCCCCACAGGGGGGTCCCAAGGTCCCAGGACAGTACATACCCGGGCCTTGAACAGGACCTAGGCAGGGGTCCGGTATCGACGCGTGTCTAGGCCCGGTCTGGTGCAGACCTGTCCACATACACTACTACTCCCCGCCCAGGCGGAGACCCGATGCTGCCACGTGGCCTACAGCGCGTGACGTAAGCCAGCGGGCGGAGCCAGACGTAAGGCCTCCGGGTTACGTGGCCCCTGCATTTATTGCGGATAAGGCACGCCGCCTGACAACCGATGTGCTGCCTCGGCATTTAATGAGGCCTGTCCACTCTGCTGTCAGGCGGCGACCTGTTCATTCTACTAGAAAGCAGTGTGCCGCCTCAGCATTTAATGAGACATGTCCATTTCGTTGGCAGGCGGCATGTCTGTCCATTCCATTGGCAGATGGCACGCCCATGCTGCCGCATGCACTATACTCATCATCACTCGTACATACCAAGGAAGCTACCGTTGTGTATCAGCACTGCGCGGGCTGTGGACATCTGGGCGCCAGAAGATCTCTCAGGCGTCACCTGCATTAGTTGCTCCATGTATTTCTTCCATTATATCCCTGGGCCCACATGTCGGGGCTCAGCAACCTTGTATGTGCCCCCCTTGGGCTATAAAAGGGAGGGCACACAACGTTACAAGACAAGCAAAAAAGGACTAAATGAGACTAAAAACTAGAGACTAATCTTTAGTCCCTCTGACCAAACACCCCCTACATAAGCGATGGCAGGGCTTCCTAGATCAGGGGACTATCACACAAGCCAGCATGCCTAACGTAGGGTTTTATGATATTCAACGGCTCCAAGTCCTCCAACCAATATAAACTGCTGTATTTGCATTCACCATTGAATTTGGCTTAATTATGGCCACGTCCCTAATCCCTACTTCGCGTAATCTCATAGCATAAATCCCTGTTTTGGTATTTTTCAAAGATCAGGAAATCGGCAAGTGCTTGTTTACTTGTATTCGTGTGGGGGCATGCCTGCGACACGTACACACACGTCGTTGTTTGGATTGATTGCATGCGTGGCATCCATCATTTTCTATAATTAGGAAGCGTCTCCGACCCACTGTTGTGAACCAACAGGCGTTGAGGCAACGTTGATCTTGATCGTCGGCGCCGGCGCGCATGCATGCAGTGCAGGGTGCAGCTCCCAAACCTAACGGAAACAACGACGATCCAGACGAGCTTGAGCTAGAATACATGCAAAGCAGAATTTAGACGTGCATTATTGCGGGCCTGAATCGGAGAACTAAAGCAGGCAAAGGGGTTGACGACTGACGAGAGAGGAGAGGATGACGCATGTGTTTTGTACGTCCAGCACCAACACGTTTTCGGTTGGTACATGAACAGAGGAGAATAATGGAGGGGGTACATGGCTACATGCCCATGCCCTACCAGGAATGCGCCGTGCGCGCGGTCGCGTCCACCCCGGAACGACACTTGACACTCCCACGCGTCCGATCCTACAGCGAGTCGGGGCCAGGAAACCTTCCGCTTCCAGCCGCTGGGGGATTTCAGCAGCACGCGCGCGTCAATGCAATCGTACGTGCAAGCCTAGCGCTGCCAAGCTATTGCCGTTTGTAAGCAGGCGGCAGCCATGCATCCAGCAGGAAAACATCACATTACGCTGATGAGCTGGGGTGATAGCGAGCAAATCCTTCACAAGCTAATGAGGGGCCGGCCTAATATAATGGGTAGTAACGAGTAGTACACGGGAATACAGTAGCCCGCTACAGTGTCAGTCACCAGCTGTTTTTCGAAATATTTCTTTGCGATTTGATCGTGGGAATGACTGATGAGGCGGCCTCATTAATAGGGAAGAATGTGGTTGCCCGGATACACTTTATTTAAAACAAAAGAAATAAAGAAAAGGGAGTGACCCTAATTGATTCGCCGTGGACTCGCAACAAGGAAACTTAAACGAGAGATAGACAGAGAAAAAAAAAATCTTCTGAACATCATTTTATTCCTTTGGGGCCTCCATAGCCGCCTAGAGCAGGTGTGGCTCATGAATACGCCTCATCCTTGGTCAAATGGTGCATGCTCATTGCTCACACGTACTCTGGAGTGTGGCCCTCTATTATTATTCTCTGTATGCGCATAGTTTGCTTTGCGCAGCTTTGTCTAGCTAGTGCTTTGTTTGTTTTTTTTTTTTTTTGCTACAAACCAACTCCCATGTTGAGTGGGCGTCTCCATTTAAACACAAAACACAACGTTGCAAACACAGTCCAAACTAATAAACACCAGATGCCACCATAACTACCAAAATCTGGACGTTTGACCTAACCAAGCCATTCACACCGTGAGTGCGTTAACGAACGCGTGATCGTCCTTCTGTCAATGACTATATACACATCTCCCAAACAAAAAGGATGGATGCAGTCATGCAGAGCAAAAAAAAAAGAAAACTGAAAATAATAGGAGAAGAAACTGAGAACTTTTAAAATCCCCGTGCTCCTCACATTCCCACCCCATGTCCGGAGCCCGTCGTCGTTGCCTCGTTGGTTGTCAACCAGGACCCAACGCCCAGCACACCACCTGGCTGCCTCTCCATCTTTGGCACTGCCCCCCACATCGTCCCCTGCCTTCCCCCCCGCCCCCACGCAGCGCTCCGTGGGTCGGGGCCGCGCGGCCGCGAACGTCGCCACGGTCATGGTCGCCATGACGGAGCCGCGCGACCCGCCGACCGGCTGCGCCCTGTTCGGCATCTACAACGGCATGTTCCGCCGCCGCCGCTCCGCATCCATGACCTCCCTCCACCGGATAAACGGGGCCGAGACCGAGGCCGCGGCCCCGCCGAACCGGAAGCCCGCCGCGCACCGCGACTCCTCCCTCGCGCGCCGCCCCAGCGCCATGCCCGTGCCGGCGGCGGCGCAGAACGGCAGGAGCAGGCCGGCCGCCAAGGCAGCGCCCGCCGCGGAGCCGGCGGCGGAGTACAGCGGCATGGCCGCGGAGCTGGACAGGATGATCCTCGACCACCAGAGGGTCAAGGGCACCGCGCAGCTGGTGCGCGCCACCTCGGGCAACATGATGCTGCACCGCAACCTCGGCAACCTGAACGCGGGCGGCGGCGCGCCGGCGCGGGCGGCGAACGAGCGGAAGGCGCCCCACGGCCACGGGTACGCGTCCTCCGGCATGGGGAACATCGTCAGGGACAGGGAGCCCCGGCCGGCACCTGCAGCGGGGGGCCAGCTGTGCCGGGCGCTGTCGCACCGCACGGACCCCGACAAGCTCAAGGAGATGGGCAACGAGGAGTACCGGCAGGGGCACTACGCGGAGGCGGTGGCGCTCTACGACCAGGCCATCATCATGGACGCCAGGCGCCCGGCGTACTGGAGCAACAAGGCGGCCGCGCTCGCCGCGCTCGGACGCCTCATCGAGGCCGTCGCCGACTGCAAGGAGGCCGTCCGGATCGATCCTTCGTACGATCGCGCGCACCACCGGCTTGGCGGCTTGTACCTCAGGTACCGTACATCTCGCCGATTTTCAGATCAGAGGCATTACAGATTTCTGCCATCCATTGCCTTGCCCCTCCGTCGTGTCACTGCTCGTCCAATTCTGCTTCAACTCTTCGTTCGTCACCAGTTGTGCGGTGACACTGCATGCATGGTGCCTGTTTTTGTCTGTTCATTATGCATATACGCCAGTCGCAGTTATCAATATTTAATGCTGCTACAACATTGAACAGGGGAATCTGATTTTAGCATGCATGACTAGAAAAACACAATATTAGCATCGTTGCGCTGAAGTTGCTAAAAATAAAAATTTTGAATTTTATGACCTTACCTATAGAAAAACACTAAATATCGAATCATTGCATGCTGTAGCAGCTAACAATATAATAATTCTTAGCTACTAGAATGAAATTTATATCGGAGTATCTACGTATACGTCACTGTGCACTAAGGTTTTAGGATGATGAAGATGGTGCGTAGGAATAAAATTATCTGTTCTTGGTGGTCGCCTCCACCTTTTTCACCCTACGAACTGCAATTACTACAACTCCTTGATGATTAGATCATGGCATTATTTTATTCCGCGTGTGCTCGTTTGGAACGTACGTTAGGTCATTGGATTAGCAGGTCAAGCACAAAGTGCACAGCCGTCTGCCTTAATTTACGGTAGGAACACTTTGATGATTAGTGCTTTGAATAGCTAATTACCTCCTCGGCAAGCATGGCTACCCCTTCTTTTTCAAGCTCATGATTGCACTAATTAAGAACTCTCAGAGAAACAAGTCCTTGCCTTCATTTTCCTACAGCAAATTGTTTAGGATGTTATTATTAGGATTAAGAATCACCTAGAGTCAGATGCCAAGCATTGTACTGGATTATATAGAATTGTGGCAATCGGTTAAATATGTATAGGAATTCATTGCATATCATGACGAGTTTACGTGTTACTCATCAGATTAGGAGAACCTGACAAAGCCATCTACCACTTGAAGCAATCCTCCAACGAATCCGCGGGCGCAGACGTTTCCCGTGCGCAGTCGGTGAAGAGCCGCATCGCCAGGAGCAACGACGCGCGCAGGCTCAAGAACTGGATCACGGTGCTCCAGGAAGCGCAGGCCGCCGTGGCCGACGGCGCCGACTGTGCTCCGCAGGTCAGCGCTCGTCCGCCACGACATGTGCCACACAGACACAGCTCCATGCATGACCCCTGTACTGCACGTGTGAGTTGTGACAAACGTATTCCTGTCGGTGCACTTATCTGCTAGGTGATGGCGTTGCAAGCCGAGGCGTTGCTGAGGCTGCAACGGCACGATGAAGCGGACTCGCTTCTCAGCGGCGCCGGCGCGCCAAGGTTCGGGGTCGACGAGTCGACCAGGTTCTTCGGCACCTTCGGCCACGCCTACTACCTCATCGTGCGAGCTCAGGTCGACATGGCTGCTGGAAGGTTCGTTCATTCCCGTCCTGTCCTGCCCCCACACAGAAACGCACTCCCCCTCTCCAAACAAAACGTGGCGTGGTTGACGCTTGAATTCTCGTGACCACATCACGGAAGGTTCGAGGACGCGGTGGCCACGGCGCAGACGGCGTTTCAGCTGGACCCGAGCAACCGGGAGGTCTCGGTCGTTCAGAGGAGGGCCAAGGCGGCGGCCGCGGCGCGGCTGCGTGGCAACGACCTCTTCAAGGCCGCCAAGTTCGCGGAGGCGTGCGCCGCGTACGGCGAGGGCCTCGACAGGGAGCCCGGCAACGCCGTGCTGCTCTGCAACCGCGCGGCGTGCCACGCCAAGCTCGGGCGGCACGAGAAGGCCGTCGAGGACTGCAGCGCCGCGCTCGACGTGCGCCCCTCGTACAGCAAGGCGCGGCTCAGGAGGGCGGACTGCAACGTCAAGGTGCGCTGTACGCCGCTGCTGTTCTGCAACACTGCAACTGCAGTCTCCCCGTGCGGGTGATCTTATTTTTGCCATGCATTGTGTTTTTGGTGTTGTCGTGTGTGTTCAGCTGGAGAGGTGGGAAGCGTCCTTGAGAGATTACCAGGTGCTGGTCCAAGAACTGCCGGAGAATGAGGACGTGAAGAAGGCTCTCTCTGAGGTCGAAGCCAAGCTCAAGGGCCAAAGGCATGGGGCCGCAGCAGCCAGATCTCAGCACTGACGTCATGTAACTTCTTGTCCCTTCTCCAGTTCTTGCAGTTGTATCTTGTGTTAACTACATTTGAAAGTGCGCACTCGTATTCCTTGGACTAATGATTCAAAGTGTCGGTCCTAACAAACTTCAGTGCTCTTTATCTATCTAAATTTTAACTGGTTAATAGGTGGTAGATGGCCACGCGTAGATAAACAAATAAGGAGTGATTAGAAAATCCTACAGATTCCTTGACTGCCCACCATCTTAAAGCAAAAGTTTGGCATGTTGATCATAGGATAGCCTGTCTTTCTTTGCAGGTTTTCTTTACTCTGTCGGCTACCAGAGAAATCAACCGCGACTGCTTAAGAGGACAAGGTTTTCGACAAAACAATTCTGCATGCGCCGATGCACAATTTGTTATACCAAATCTGTTTGTTTTTTTGTCCACCATATACACCAATTTGAAAAGAGAATCAAGAGATGGAACTGTACATAATACTTGCTCCAGTGCGATGTATAGTTAGTTGAATGCGTTTGGTTCCTTGCGAAAAGGAAGTTGATGTTTTTGGTTGCAGGGGTGCCGGTGACGGATCCCAGAAATTTGTAAGGGTTCAGTTTGGCTCTGAAAATGAACAACTACCGACTGAAGACTCTGCTCTAGAAATGAATGATCATCTCGAATCTAAATTATGTGATTTGTTCCTTTGAGCAAGGCCTCTTTTGCTGCAGCTGCAGCCATTCTCCTGCTATTCCCATCTTACAACTTCAGATGTAAAACTTTGATTGATTACTTAATTATTTTCTTTTGAAGAAACCCCTCCAAAGAATTCATGGAATTTCAGCTGTTCACTTGAAAAGAAAAGGAAATTAGGCTCAAAACTTAACAAGTGCACTATTTATTAGAAGAAATTCTGCAAAATAAAAACTGAGCATGACAACCTAAACAACTACAATTCAGTGGTAAACCTGAAGGACAATCAGACGGCTAGGTGAATGAGAGCAAATTAAAAATTTCTTTCTAATAGCCATTATTGAACTAATCCTAAAAAATCCAAAATCTCCAAACAAGTATCTCCTAAGGCAGCTAGTGACTGCATGCTCTCTGTTATGACCAGAAAACACAATGGAACACTTAATCCAACGGGAAAATAAACGCACACATGAAACACTTCGAAACTCGAAAGTGTTACTCTCGACCTCAACAAAGGTGAAGAAAGCACACACAAATCAACTAAACCAACGGGTGGTTTGATGATTTGAAAAAGTTTCTGAGAAAATTAGAAACCCACTGCAATAAACAGAATGAAGTTTAGACACCCGAAACTGAAAAACACTCAAAACACAAATAGCACATGCAAAGCGGCTTGGTCGGGAGTGAAGGGTCGGCTTGACCGAGTTTGGCCTTCCTAGCTTACTCAAAGGCGGCATAGCCGGTTTATAGGGTCGGCTCGGCCAGGATCCATGCCTGACCAAGATTGATGGGTGCCCCAGTCAGGTTTGGCTTATTTAGACCTTAAAACTTCTCCTCTCAAAATGCAAAACGTCTTAAATAAACTCGGATTAAGATGGCTATTGAAATCTGTGTTATCCGCACAACCTATTTATCACCTGACGGTCTTCCCGGCTCAAAAATAACTATTGAAAAAAAATTGATAAGATGAGAAGAAGCTTCCTCTGGAAAGGAAGTAATCCTGAGTCATGCAACGGGGGTCACTACTTTGATCAATTGGTCTACTACTTGCCTACCAAAGTGCAAAGGGGGATTGGGTATCCTGGACCTGGATCGTTTTGCGAGGGCTTTAAGACTTAGATGGTTGTGGATGCGATGGAAAGCCAAAGATAAAGCATGGGTGGATTTGCAGCTGCCATGTGATAAAACAGATGAAGATCTTTTCTACGCTTCCACTTGTGTGACGGTGGGAAATGGGAAAACTGCAGTATTCTGGAAATCTAGTTGGATCCATGGTCAAGCACCAAAAAACATTGCGCCAAGCCTTTTCCACAAAGCAAGAAGGAAGAACATTTCGACTTTCAATGCCCTGAGAAACAACCGTTGGATCCAGTTATGCTCTCCCTTCGGTGGTGCAGAAGAAATCAAGGAATTGGTCTCCCTTTGGCAGGCTATCAATAGTACACACGGGCTTAATGATCTAGAAGACTCCATTTCTTGGAGATGGACGGAAGATGGTGAGTATAGTGCTAGCAGCGCATATAAGATCCAATTTACAACAAATTATTGCACAATGAAAATCGATCCCATTTGGAAAGCAAAAGCTGAACCTAAATGCCGTTTTTTGCGTGGACTCTTTTGCATAATAAAGTGCTGACTGCTGACAACCTTCAGAAGAGGCATTGGCAGTGTAACCCAGTTTGCTGTCTTTGTAACTCAGCGCTAGAGACGGTAACTCATTTATGCAAAGATTGCCCTTTCAGTAGCGAGGTGTGGAATAAAATATTGATATGGGGGAACTGTTCTTTCCTGAGAGGAAACCAGACATCCGAGTCGCTGTATGGTTGGTGGAGGAATCTAAGAGGGCTCTGTAATAGGCAATCTCGGAAAAATTTCGACGGTCTTCTGATCTATTTTTGGTGGAGCTTATGGTTAGAAAGAAACAACAGGATCTTCAGGAATCAACAGAAGAATCCAGATCAGGTCACGTCTTTAGTGAAAGAGCTAGTTGGTGCTCTTTTGGGTTAGTTGGGGCCTGGTGGGCTCAGAGTTGTGTTTAGCCCCAGTAGGCGGTGGAGTTTTTGCCCTTCTTCTTTCTTTTCTCTCCTCCCTTTGTCTTCGTGTGAGGGTCTTGTAAATGTTTCTCCTCTTTAATATATTGGAGCGGCAAATCTTTTGCCCCTCCCTTTCAAAAAAAAGATGATTTTTTGCACAATGGTGAGGAAGGAGGAACGTTAGGGATAGGAGCTTCAGTGGGGGAAGAAGCTTCAGTGGTGGAGGAAGGAGGAACATCAATGGAAAGTCGGTATGGATACAAAGGATATGTGTATGAAAATAGAGACTGTGAAGCGGGAGAATGGTGATAGACAAAATATTCTTTTGATGACGATTTATGAGAGAAATACCATCGAAGAAGACCTCCTCCACACCAGCATGAGTGCGGGGAAGCTGTGGAAATTGGTCGTTGAACAAGTCGGTGGAGGTTTGAAAGCTCGGACTCCACGTGTGATCCATATTGAAGGAGAGTAGGCGGCTACAATACGAAGGAATATGAGTGAAATGGTTAGTGAGGGGTGTGAATGATTTCAAACATCCTCCTATATTTATAGGTTAGATTTCATGAATTATTTTTGATTTTTTTTTGAAAATTTTAGATGTCAAACAGTTTAAAACGGATACATTCATACATATACAACGGCTAGCTGACAAGGCACACACGTGGACCAACTAGAATACACCGTGTCACTAAGGTAGTGTTTGGTTGAAGAGCCAAGTAGAACTGAACCGTTCTATCACAGTTTTGTTGTTGTTTGGTTACAAAGTAACTAGAACGGAATGACTCCAATTAGGGAATATTCTCCTCAGATCCGGAACCATTCCGCTCCAAAAAATCAATGGAACGGAGCCGCTCCGTTCCAATCCCGCTCTCACAGTCACGCTCCGTTCCGTTCACTCTGCAACCAAACAAAAAACAGAACCGCTCCGTTCCAGATTACCAAACACAGAACAGAGCGGCTCCGTTCCTAGAACTAGGGATGGAACAGCTCCGTTCTACTTGGCTCCTCAACCAAACACTACCTAAATCATTTGGTTCCAACTGGTTCGAATCGATATTGATCGAACAAACAAATCAGAACCGACTATGTGTAACCGATCGGTCTGTACCGACCCAACCGTCCAATAGACTGATTGTTACCACCGCTGGCTTTAATGTGGTCGATATTGTCCGTTGACCGGTGCCCAACTGTAATACTCAAAATTGTATAAAAGGACTATATGGTGATATCCTTATTTTATGTGTCATATTTGCATCATGAAAAGAGCATACATGTAATTAAGAGGGATTAACCAAAACAAATGATTCCAAAATAAAATAAAGTGCATCATGCGGGGTTTATGTGTTGTGCATTAAATAAAAATAATAAGGATAATAATAATATGACAATGAATAGAAGTTGGATTAAACCCTAAACAGAAATGAGGGTTTTGAAAATGAGAAGGAGAAAGTATATAAAATATAAAACAAATTTCATATATGTCCCAAATCGGTACTTCCTAAGTTCACAATATAATTTGAGGACAAATTACCACGAAATATGAACTTAAATGGGCATTTGAATTTGAATTTGGAAAAAAAATAGGAAAGAAGCAGAAAAGGAAAAAAAAAGAAAAGAAAAGAGCCTAGCTGGGCTCAACCTTCTGAATTCGGCCCACTCTCAAATCTGAACCACGCAGCCCATTCCAGCCTCCGCGCGCGCTCGGATCCGCTGCCACAGACAGCGCGGCCCCACCTTGTCAGCCGCCTCCAGCTATGTCTCGCCCGCGTTCACTTCTTCGCTTCTGTCTCTGGCGGTGGGTCCAGGCGGTCAGATCCGCTCTCAACGGATTACCGAGGATGGCGGGCACGTCGCCGGCGTAGACTTCGCGCCCACCTTGCGGACGACCGCGCGGTGTTAAATACCGGGTCCTGGAGCCACCACGCGCACCTTTCCTAAACCTCCCGCCGCCACCATCCATCTCGTCCATCACTCTGGCCATACTGCGGCGAAGGGATTCCGCCACCGCTCAGAATTGACGTTCCTCGCCCTCATTCATTCCGGGGATAGCTCTGGGTGTTCGGGTTGCCGCGGCGGGCGTTGCAAAGGGAGGTGCGGTGGCTACGAACGACCGGTGCGGGCGGAATTTCTCACCGTTGTTGGGACTCCGCCGCGGGATTGCGCCATCGGGCGGCCAGGAGATTCTTCGCCGCGAATAGAGGTAATCGGTGTACCATCTTCTTCGTGTTTCACCGGTCGATGTGTAGAGTAGTTTGAATTTGGAATTAGCGCTCCGATGCGTGGAATCGTAGGTAGTCCGGCCATGGGTCGCCGTGTTCCGGCCGGCGGCGCCGCTGGTGGTCGGGGGGAGGAAGCAGATGGGTTTCTGACCGTCGATGTGCGATGTGCAGTTCAGATCTAACCAGACGTACCGATTGGGTGAGACTCACCGTGGCCGTTGATCTACGGTTGTGCGCTTGTGATCAAACCGTAGGGCTTTAAATCAGAACCGTAGGTCTGTAACCGATGGCTGTGATCGCACGATAGTTTATAAGGATGAGGGTCTAATCCGTAGCGTTCTCTTTTGATCGGGCGGCCGAGATCTGTCGATACCCCTTCGTGGGTCAAATTTGCACATGCGCCCCTCTATGTTTATAGAATAAACCCGCCGTCCATGCCTGGGGTTCTCTGAGTCTTAGAAACACTTGCACCGAGGCCCATGCTATTTTCCGTTATTGTGGCCCAGTCCAGTGGGTTATTAAATCGGAAAAATGAATTGGAAAATGAGTTTTTAAAATAAAAACAATACCTAGAATTTGTATAATTCATAGAAACTCCATATGAACTCCAAATTGGTCCATTCCAGTTTCTAAATTTTCATAATATTATTGTCTATCTATTTGTGCCACTGTTTTGGCATGAAAAGCACATTGGAATTATTCTAGTACTTAATCATGTATTAAATACATAAAACATTGGAAAATTCATAACTTAAAATCTATAACTCCAAATTTAATGATTCCAGTTCCTGTGATCTTATTTTAATGTCTAGTTTATTACTGTATATTCTATTTGCATGTTTGATGTGATGTTAATTTATGCTATGCTATGTATGTGTTGTGTTGATGCGAGTAGACGAGCAAGCCACTATGGAATCTGAGGTTCAACAAGTAGAAGTAGCTGAGCAGGAGCTCATTGGAGGCAAGTTGTGCCCTTGATCACTTCTTTTACCCATTCATGTTCTTATTAATCATAATGATCTGTATAGGTTAATTTTGATGGGACCCAATAGGATGCCCTAGATTTTGACTATCTTTATACCTTGTTTCACCACTGGTTTTACTACTAAAGTTTTGGGTAGTTCATGCTATTGCTTTATGTGGATTTGGGTATAGAGATATTCATCACTCATTTTTACACTTGTTATTATCTGTTCATTATTTTATGTTCATGATAAGATCATTATGTTAATGGGAACATGGAGAACCACCCGGGAAAACAGTGCTACCACAAGGGTTTAATGGGACGCCCTTGGCTGATTAACTAGGAAAGCTAGTGGAGGGCTACCTTACCCGAAAGGGGCAAGGGCAGTAGGGGAGTGGTCAGTGTAGGGAGGTCCTTGGGTTGATTTTGCTGCGATGGCGATCAGGCGAGGGATTCCTGCACTGGAGCTTCCTATAAACTGTAGCGGGTAGTCTGAAGCTAGTGGAACTTTGTAAAGGCCTCGTAGTGGTACCCTGCCTCGCTTCCTTGGTAGAGGTGTATGAGGTCTGATCAACTCCGTGGCAAATGGGTAACACGACTTGTGGGTAAAGATGCGCAACCTCTGCAGAGTGTAAAACTGGTATACTAGCCGTGCTCACGGTCATGAGCGGCTCGGACACTCTCATGATTAATTTATGGAACTTAAACTTAATTTGTCATTGAAAGGGAAATGTGCCCTTGGGCCATTTCTAAGTATTTTGGTGATTTAGTGTCCAACACAAGTGCCTAATTGTAAAAAGGTGGACAAAGTACAAATCAAGGATAAAGGTATGTTTCTCAGACTTAGTACATTGTTTTATGGACTAATGTATTGTGTCTAAGTGCTGGAAACAGAAAAAATCGAGTTGGAGAAGAGATGGCTCGAGCAGCCAAAGTCTGCTCAGTCTGGGTGCACCGGACTGTCCAGTGGTGCACCGGACAGTGTCCGGTGCGCCAGGCTGGCTCGAGGGAAAAGGCTGCTCTCGGGACTTCGACGGCGGTGTACGGCTATAATTCACCGGACTGTCCTGTGGTGCACCGGACTGTCCGGTGGGCCGTTCACAGGCGAACTCGTCGCTCTCGGGAATTCATCGTCGACGTACGGCTATAATTCACCGGACTGTCCGGTGTGCACCGGACTGTCCGGTGAGCCAACGGTCGGCAGGGCCAACGGTCGGCCGCGCGATCTGCGCGGGACACGTGGCCGAGCCAACGGCTAGAAGGGGGCACCGGTCTGTCCGGTGTGCACCGGACATGTCCGGTGCGCCAACGGCTCTCAGGCTGCCAACGGTCGACTGTGCCATTTATGGAAGGAAATCGGGCACCGGACAGTGTCCGGTGTGCACCGGACTGTCCGGTGCGCCAGTCGACAGAAGGCAAGATCAGCCTTCCTAGATTGCTCTCAACGGCTCCTAGCTGCCTTGGGGCTATAAAAGGGACCCCTAGGCGCATGGAGGAGCACACCAAGCATTCCTACAACATTCCTAAGCACCAAGACATCGATTTCGCGCATTCGTTTCATGGTGATAGCATATAGAGCTCTAGTGGAGTTGTGAACTCATTGAGTTGTGTTGCGAGCTCTTGTTGCGACTTGTGTGCGTGTTGACACTCTGATTCTTGTGTCTTGTGTGCGTTGCTAATCCCTCCCTTGCTCCGTGTTCTTTGTGAATTTCAAGTGTAAGGGCGAGAGGCTCCAAGTTGTGGAGATTCCTCGCAAACGGGATTGAGAAAAAGCAAGCAAAACACCGTGGTATTCAAGTGGGTCTTTGGACCGCTTGAGAGGGGTTGATTGCAACCCTCGTCCGTTGGGACGCCACAACGTGGAGTAGGCAAACGTTGGTCTTGGCCGAACCATGGGATAACCACCGTGCCATCTCTGTGATTGATCCTTATTGGTTATTGTGTTTTATTGAGGATTCCTCTTTAGCCACTTGGCAATTATTGTGCTAACGATTAACCAAGTTTTGTGGCTTAAGTTTTCAAGTTTCACAGGATCACCTATTCACCCCCCCTCTAGGTGCTCTCAATTGGTATCAAAGCCGTTCTCTTCACAAAGGGACTAACCGCCCGAAGAGATGGATCCTAAGGGGAAGGGAATCGTGATCAACGACAAAGAGAAGGAATCCTTCGTCAACGAACCGAAGGATGACAAGCCTACCGACTCGGGCTCGGGCCATAGACGGAAAGATGGGAAGAAGAAGAAGACAAGGCGCATCAAGGAGATCGTCTACTACGACGACAGCGATGAGTCTACTTCTTCCCAAAAGGACGACGACCACAACGACTACGAGAGAAGGAAACCGGTTATTTCGAACTTTTTTTTGACTACTCTCGTATTCCGCAAAGTTCAAATTCACATTTGCTCTCCATTCCACTCGGCAAGCCTCCACACTTTGATGGGGAGGACTACGGATTTTGGAGCCACAAAATGCGTAGTCACCTATTCTCTCTCCATCCTAGTATATGGGAGATTGTAGAGAGTGGAATGCACTTTGATAGTTCGGATAGTCCCATGTTCATTAATGAGCAAATTCATAAGAATGCACAAGCTACTACTGTTCTTCTAGCTTCATTGTGCAGGGATGAATATCACAAAGTGAGCGGCTTGGATAACGCCAAGCAGATCTGGGACACCCTCAAGATTTCTCATGAGGGGAATGACGTCACCTTGCTCACCAAAATGGAGTTGGTGGAGGGCGAGCTTGGACGGTTCACGATGATAAGGGGCGAGGAGCCAACTCAAACATACAACCGACTCAAGACCCTTATCAACAAAATAAGGAGCTACGGAAGCACGCGATGGACGGACCACGACGTCATCCGACTGATGCAAAGGTCCTTTACCGTTCTTGATCCTCATTTGGTGAATAATATTCGTGAGAATCCCAGGTACACCAAAATGTCGCCCGAAGAAGTCCTTGGAAAATTCGATAGCGGGCGAATGATGATCAAGGAGGCGAGGTACGTGGACGACACATTGAATGGTCCAATCAACGAGCCTCAACCCCTTGCTCTCAAGGCAACAAGAAGCAAGGAGGCGCTACCTAGCAAGGTGGCACAAATTGAGGCGGCCGGACTTAATGATGAAGAGATGGCCCTCATCATCAAGAGATTCAAGACGGCGCTAAAGGGTCGCAAGGGGCAGCCAAGCAAGACCAAGACAAAGGGGAAGCGCTCATGCTTCAAATGTGGTAAGCTTGGTCATTTTATTGCTAACTGTCCCGACAATGATAGTGATCAGGACCAAGGGAACAAGAGGGAGAAGAAGAACTATAAGAAGGCAAAGGGCGAGGCACATCTAGGAAAGGAGTGGGATTCGGATTGCTCCTCCACCGACTCCGACAATGAAGGACTCGCCGCCACCGCCTTCAACAAGTCATCCCTCTTCCCCAACGAGTGTCACACATGCCTTATGGCAAGGGAGAAGAAGGTATGTACTCGAGACTCTACTTATGCTTCTTCAAGTGAGGACGAATCTAGTGATGAGGATGAAATAGATTATTCTTGTCTATTTAAAGGCCTAGATAGAACCAAGGTAGATAAAATTAATAAATTAATTGATGCCTTGAATGATAAGAATAGGCTTCTAGAAAAACAAGAAGATTTGTTGTATGAAGAACATGACAAATTTGTAGAAGCACAAAAATCTCATGCTTTAGAAGTTAAAAGAAATGAAATGCTTTCTTGTGAATTATCTTCTTGCCATGAGACAATTTCTAGCTTAAGGAGCATTAATGATGATTTGAATGCTAAGTTAGAAATAGCTTGGAAATCAACAACTTGTGTAGAAAATGTTGTTATTTGCAATAGATGTAAAGATTTTGATATTGATGCTTGTAGTGAACACATAGCTTCTATTGCAAAGTTAAATGATGAAATGGCTAGTCTTAATGCCCAACTTAAGGCTAGCAAAAGCGATTTTGATAAACTAAAATTTGCTAGGGATGCCTACACGATTGGTAGACACCCCTCAATCAAGGATGGGCTTGGCTTCAAGAGGGAAGCCAAGAACTTAACAAGCCATAAGGCTCCCATCTCCGCCAAGGAGAAAGGGAAGGTCCCTATGGCAAGTAGTACTAAAAAGAACCATGCTTTTATGTACCATGATAGAAGACAGTCTCATAGGAGTTGTAATGCTTTTGATTCACATGCCTATGATTCTTATGCTATGTATGCTTCCAGTTCTTCCTATATGCATTGTAGAGATATGCCTAGGAAAAATATTCATCATGTGCCTAGAAAGAATTTTGTTCATGCTCCTAGGAAAGTTATGAATGGTCCCTCTACAATTTATCATGCTTTGAATGCTTCCTTTGCTATTTGTAGAAAGGATAGGAAGATAGTTGCTAGGAAATTAGGGGAAAAATGCAAGGGTGATAAAACTTGCATTTGGGTCCCTAAGGAAATTGTGACTAACCTTGTAGGACCCAACAAGAGTTGGGTACCTAAGACCCAAGCCTAAATTTGCCTTGCAGGTTTATGCATCCGGGGGTTCAAGCTGGATTATCGACAGCGGATGCACAAACCATATGACGGGGGAGAAGAAGATGTTCACCTCCTACGTCAAGAATAAGGATTCCCAAGATTCAATCATATTCGGTGGTGGGAACCAAGGCAAGGTGAAAGGTTTAGGCAAGATTGCAATATCAAATGAGCATTCTATCTCTAATGTGTTTTTAGTTGAGAGTCTTGGATATAATTTACTATCTGTTAGTCAATTATGTAATATGGGATATAATTGTTTATTTACAAATGTAGATGTGTCTGTCTTTAGAAGATGTGATGGTTCACTAGCTTTTAAGGGTGTACTAGACGGCAAACTTTACTTAGTTGATTTTGCAAAAGAAGAGGCCGGTCTAGATGCATGCTTAATGGCTAAGACTTGCATGGGCTGGTTGTGGCATCACCGCTTAGCACATGTGAGGATGAAGAACCTCCACAAGCTTCTAAAGGGAGAACACGTGATAGGTCTAACCAATGTTCATTTCGAAAAAGATAGACCTTGTGCAGCTTGTCAAGCAGGTAAACAAGTGGGAGGAGCACATCACATCAAGAATGTGATGACCACGTCAAGACCTCTGGAGCTGCTGCATATGGACCTCTTCGGACCCGTCGCCTATCTGAGCATAGGAGGAAGTAAGTATGGTCTAGTTATTGTTGATGACTTTTCCCGCTTCACTTGGGTGTTCTTTTTGCAGGATAAGTCTGAAACCCAAGGGACCCTCAAGCGCTTCCTAAGGAGAGCTCAAAATGAGTTTGAGCTCAAGGTGAAGAAGATAAGGAGCGACAACGGGTCCGAATTCAATAATCTTCAAGTGGAGGAGTTCCTTGAGGAGGAGGGGATCAAGCACGAGTTCTCCGCTCCCTACACACCTCAGCAAAATGGTGTGGTAGAGAGGAAGAACAGGACGCTCATCGATATGGCGAGGACTATGCTTGGAGAGTTCAAGACCCCCGAGCGCTTTTGGTCGGAAGCCGTGAACACGGCTTGCCACGCCATCAACCGGGTCTACCTTCACCGCCTCCTCAAGAAGACTTCATATGAGCTGCTAACTGGTAACAAACCCAATGTATCGTACTTTCGTGTATTTGGGAGTAAATGCTACATTCTAGTGAAGAAGGGTAGGAATTCCAAATTTGCTCCCAAGGCTGTAGAAGGGTTTTTATTAGGTTATGATTCAAATACAAAGGCGTATAGGGTCTTCAACAAATCATCGGGTTTGGTTGAAGTCTCTAGCGACGTTGTATTTGATGAGACTAATGGCTCTCCAAGAGAGCAAGTTGTTGATCTTGACGATGTAGATGAAGAAGACGTTCCAACGGCCGCGATACGCACCATGGCGATTGGAGATGTACGGCCTCAGGAACATTTGGAGCAAGATCAACCGTCTTCCTCAACTATGGTGCATCCCCCAACCCAAGATGATGAACAGGTACCTCAAGTGGAGGCGCATGATCAAGGGGGAGCACAGGATGTTCAAGTTGAAGAGGAAGAAGCACCTCAGGCACCTCCAACCCAAGTTCGAGCGACGATTCAAAGGGATCATCCCGTCGACTAGATATTGGGTGATATTAGCAAGGGAGTAACTACTCGCTCGAGATTAGTTAATTTTTGTGAGCATTACTCCTTTGTCTCTTCTATTGAGCCTTTCAGGGTAGAAGAGGCCTTGCTAGATCCGGACTGGGTGTTGGCCATGCAGGAGGAACTCAACAACTTTAAGCGCAATGAAGTTTGGACGCTGGTGCCTCGTCCCAAGCAAAATGTTGTGGGAACCAAGTGGGTGTTCCGCAACAAACAGGACGAGCACGGGGCGGGTGACGAGGAACAAGGCTCGACTTGTGGCAAAAGGTTATGCCCAAGTCGCAGGTTTGGACTTTGAGGAGACTTTTGCTCCTGTGGCTAGGCTAGAATCAATTCGTATCTTGCTAGCATATGCCGCTTACCATTCTTTCAGGTTGTACCAAATGGATGTGAAGAGCGCTTTCCTCAACGGGCCGATCAAAGAGGAGGTGTACGTGGAGCAACCCCCTGGCTTCGAGGATGAACGGTACCCCGACCACGTGTGTAAGCTATCTAAGGCGCTCTATGGACTTAAGCAAGCCCCAAGAGCATGGTATGAATGCCTTAGAGACTTTTTAATTGCTAATGCTTTCAAGGTTGGGAAGGCCGATCCAACTCTTTTTACTAAGACTTGCGATGGTGATCTTTTTGTGTGCCAAATTTATGTCGATGACATAATATTTGGTTCTACTAATCAAAAGTCTTGTGAAGAGTTTAGCAGGGTTATGACGCAGAAATTCGAGATGTCGATGATGGGCGAGTTGAACTACTTCCTTGGGTTCCAAGTGAAGCAACTCAAGGACGGCACTTTCATCTCCCAAACGAAGTACACGCAAGACTTGCTAAAGCGGTTTGGGATGAAGGACGCCAAGCCCGCCAAGACGCCGGTGGGAACTGACGGACACACCGACCTCAACAAAGGTGGTAAGTCCGTTGATCAAAAAGCATACCGGTCCATGATAGGTTCTTTGCTTTATTTATGTGCTAGTAGACCGAATATTATGCTTAGCGTATGCATGTGTGCTAGATTTCAATCCGATCCTAAGGAGTGTCACTTAGTGGCCGTGAAGCGAATTCTTCGATATTTAGTCGCTACGCCTTGCTTCGGGATCTGGTATCCAAAGGGGTCTAACTTTGACTTGATTGGGTACTCAGATTCCGACTATGCTGGATGTAAGGTCGATAGGAAGAGTACATCGGGGACGTGTCAATTCTTAGGAAGGTCCCTAGTGTCATGGAATTCTAAGAAACAAACCTCCGTTGCCCTATCCACCGCTGAGGCCGAGTACGTTGCCGTAGGACAGTGTTGCGCGCAACTACTTTGGATGAGGCAAACCCTCCGGGACTTTGGCTACAATCTGAGCAAAGTCCCACTCCTATGTGATAATGAGAGTGCTATCCGAATAGCGGAAAATCCTGTTGAGCACAGCCGCACAAAGCACATTGACATCCGGCATCACTTTTTGAGAGACCACTAGCAAAAGGGGGATATCGAAGTGTTTCATGTTAGCACCGAGAACCAGCTAGCCGATATCTTTACTAAGCCTCTAGATGAGAAGACCTTTTGCAGGCTGCATAGTGAGCTCAATATCTTAGATTCGTGGAACTTGGATTGAATTATAGCATACATGTGTTTATGCCTTTGATCATGTTCATTCTACATTTTGTTGCTTATTGTGGTGCTCAAGTTGTACAAACACTCCCTGGACCTCACAAGTCCTTTTTGCAAGTGATGCACATATTTAGGGGGAGCTGTGCTACAACTTGACCCTTTGAGACTGACCATGTACTTGAGTTTGGTTGTTTTAGTCTCAAAGGAGGATTGAAAGGGAAAAGGTGGACTTGGACCATGCAAGACTTCCACTGCACTCCGATGAAAAGAGTAACTTTTCCAAGTTCATCTTTATACTCTTATTGCCTATGTGTTCTTATTTGAAGATTTTGGTGAGGCAATGGGGTTAAAGGGCCAAGATTGATCCCGTTTTGGTGCTTGATGCCAAAGGGGGAGAAAATAAAGGCCAAAGCGATAAATGGATCAGCTACCACTTGAGAGATTTTGAAAATAGTAGAATAGAGCTTTTGGTTTGTCAAAACTCTTTTATTGTCTCTCTTGTCAAAAGTTGGCTTCTTGTGGGGAGAAGTATTGATTATGGGAAAAAGGGGAGTTTTTGAAATCTTGAATCAATTTCTCTTGGAATGACTCTCTTTATGTCTTAACATGTGTGTTTGACTTAGAGATAGAAATTTGAGTTTGATTTGCAAAAACAAACCAAGTGGTGGCAAAGAGTGATCCATATATGTCAAATTTGAATCAAAACAATTTGAGCTCTTAGTTGAATTGATTTTGTACTTGTTCTACTTGCTTTATGTTGTGTTGGCATAAATCACCAAAAAGGGGGAGATTGAAAGGGAAATGTGCCCTTGGGCCATTTCTAAGTATTTTGGTGATTTAGTGTCCAACACAAGTGCCTAATTGTAAAAAGGTGGACAAAGTACAAATCAAGGATAAAGGTATGTTTCTCAGACTTAGTATATTGTTTTATGGACTAATGTATTGTGTCTAAGTGCTAGAAACAGAAAAAATCGAGTTGGAGAAGAGATGGCTCGAGCAGCCAAAGTCTGCTCAGTCTGGGTGCACCGGACAGTGTCCGGTGCGCTAGGCTGGCTCGAGGGAAAAGGCTGCTCTCGGGACTTCGACGGCGGTGTACGGCTATAATTCACCGGACTGTCCGGTGGTGCACCGGACTGTCCGGTGGGCCGTTCACAGGCGAACTCGTCGCTCTCGGGAATTCATCGTCGACGTACGGCTATAATTCACCGGACTGTCCGGTGTGCACCGGACTGTCCGGTGAGCCAACGGTCGGCAGGGCCAACGGTCGGCCGCGCGATCTGCGCGGGACACGTGGCCGAGCCAACGGCTAGAAGGGGGCACCGGTCTGTCCGGTGTGCACCGGACATGTCCGGTGCGCCAACGGCTCTCAGGCTGCCAACGGTCGACTGTGCCATTTATGGAAGGAAATCGGGCACCGGACAGTGTCCGGTGTGCACCGGACTGTCCGGTGCGCCAGTCGACAGAAGGCAAGATCAGCCTTCCTAGATTGCTCTCAACGGCTCCTAGCTACCTTGGGGCTATAAAAGGGACCCCTAGGCGCATGGAGGAGCACACCAAGCATTCCTACAACATTCCTAAGCACCAAGACATCGATTTCGCGCATTCGTTTCATTGTGATAGCATATAGAGCTCTAGTGGAGTTGTGAACTCATTGAGTTGTGTTGCGAGCTCTTGTTGCGACTTGTGTGCGTGTTGACACTCTGATTCTTGTGTCTTGTGTGCGTTGCTAATCCCTCCCTTGCTCCGTGTTCTTTGTGAATTTCAAGTGTAAGGGCGAGAGGCTCCAAGTTGTGGAGATTCCTCGCAAACGGGATTGAGAAAAAGCAAGCAAAACACCGTGGTATTCAAGTGGGTCTTTGGACCGCTTGAGAGGGGTTGATTGCAACCCTCGTCCGTTGGGACGCCACAACGTGGAGTAGGCAAGCGTTGATCTTGGTCGAACCACGGGATAACCACCGTGCCATCTCTGTGATTGATCCTTGTTGGTTATTGTGTTTTGTTGAGGATTCCTCTTTAGCCACTTAGCAATTATTGTGCTAACGATTAACTAAGTTTTGTGGCTTAAGTTTTCAAGTTTCACAGGATCACCTATTCACCCCCCCTCTAGGTGCTCTCAGTCATATCATTGCATTTGGGATTATTTTATTATTACTTTTACTTATTATAACTATGGTTTGATATTTACTTACACTTAGTAACTGCTAATAAAATTTGACCAACTTCTAAAAGCAATGCTCAGCTTCAGCCTCTATTTCATTGGTCAGCCTTACACTTCATGAACTCCCACCTTTGGTGAGTTCATGCCACATTATTCCCCACAACTTGTTGAGCGATGAACATGTGTGAGCTCACTCTTGCTGTCTCACACCCCCCCACAGGAGAAGAGCAGGTGGTTCAGGAGGAGCCACAAGGCGAGGAGTATGATCTGATCTAGGTGGCGTTTCTCAGTTGACATTGGCGCCGACGATCCTTAGTTCGTTTTATATTTATTCTTTTATTTTGTAATAAGTCTTCCGCTATGTAATAAATACTCTGATGTTTTATGACATTTATCTCTATACACTCTGTTATTATATATGTTGTCTTCTTGGCGCATGTATGAGATGCACCCGGCTTTGTCCCTTTAAAGCCCGGGTGTGACAGAAGTGGTATCAGAGGAAATGTTGACTGTAGGACGAAACCTAGATAGAAATGGACAAAACCCTTACCTACTTATCTTATTCTGATTCATTCTATACTTACCTTACTCTGATTCTATCTATACTTATCTTGATCCTGTCTCATCTTCTACTGTTCTACTCTGATCATTCTTATCTTCTCTATTCTGAGACAAGATGGATTTCAAACCTTGGAATCCCTACCCCTGTGACATTTTAAGAGATAGGAAGCCTAAGACAAAAATCAAAACTATTTTCTATATTTAAAAATGTTGTTTGATAGTTCTGATGAAAAGTGTCTGATTTGCTTCTTTGATTGATTGAAGTATTATATATGGACATCTTAGTATGTACCACTATAAGGTAATAAATTAGCCATGGTAGGTAAAACATTAAACTGCTTAGCTAATAAATCCCCCAAAGTAACACGATTCGTAATTACTGCCTTGCCTTCTGCTCTCTCTTACCATATGTATCTAACTCAGATGGTCAATACCAGGAGGGGTGGTGGAATTGATTTGCCTCCTAATCGACACACTCGAAGGATATATAGACAACCTCAGCCACAACCAGCAGAGATGAATCCTCCTAATCCTCCACCAGGCGGAGTTGATCCACTGATTGCAGCTCAGATGGCGGTGATGCAGCAAATGGCGGACACTATGGCTGATATGCGTGCCCAGATGCAGCAAGAACGCCAGGAGATGCATCAGGAAAGAGAGGATATACGCCAAGAGTTGCGCCAGGAGAGAGAGGAGATACGCCAGGAGAGAAGGGCGCAACAACAGCAGCTACAACAACAACTTCAACAACAGCAGCAACAGCAACAAGTACCATTGCCTCCACCACCACCACCAGTTCCACCTCGTGATAAGCACCGAAAATTTATGAGTCATAAGCCACCGACCTTCGCCAGTTCGCCAGACCCACTTGATGCAGATGATTGGTTGAAGTCAATTGAGAAGATGCTCAACATCGCCCAATGCTCAGACAGGGAGAAAGTTCTTTATGCCTCAGGTCGTCTGACAGGTCCTGCTGCTGACTGGTGGGATTCTTATACTGCTGCCCATGATGCTGCTGATACTATTACTTGGGCAGAGTTCAGTACACAATTCAGGAACTACCATATTCTAGCTGGTATGATAAAGATTAAGAAGAAGGAGTTTCTGTCGTTGAAGCAAGGCAACATGTCGGTCAGCGAGTACAGAGACAAATTTATTCAGCTGTCGAGATATGCTCCGGAGGAAGTTGCTGAGGATGAGAGGAAGCAGGAGCACTTTATTGAAGGACTTAATGGACCCTTGCAGTATGCACTGGTTGCACACACTTTTCCATCATTTCAGAGGCTACTGGATAAGGCTCTTTCTATTGAACACAAGCGTGTTCAATTGGGTGATTTGAAGAGGAAGGCTATCTCACAGGGACAAGGTAGCAGCCATGTTCGTCCCCGCTACGTTCCACCACAGGGTACACTGACTCGACCAGGAGGACCACGCCCAGTTCAGTATGCTCCACAGGGGTCTCCACGAACACCTACTCGTCAGGCCACTCCCACTGGCACCCCGACGAGGCCTACAGGACAGAAGACCGACCCTACATGCTTCAAGTGCAGTCAGATTGGGCACTATGCTAATGCTTGTCCGATGGGAAATTCTGGTACACCAGCTAAGAACAAGCAACAGACTCCTGGCAAGGGATATTCTATAGCCAGGGTGAATCAAGTCAGCATTGATGATACTCCTGATAGTGCTGACATCGTACTCGGTATGTTTTACATTAATGCCCTTCCTGCAACAATATTATTTGATTCTGGTGCTACACATTCATTCATGTCTGCTCGATATGCCAACACAAATGAAATACCACTGCTAAATATGAGAAAACCAATGATAGTAATTACACCTAAAGGGCCTATTGAGGCGAATCAAATGACACGTAGATTGACATTATCAATTATGGGAAGAGAATTTGGAGCTACTGCTATAATATTAGATGCCAGCAGTATAGATCTGATTCTTGGTATGTCATGGTTAAGGAAGGCAAAGGCCATTATAGCATGTGGTAGAGGTACTATAGAGCTCACTAGTCCTAAAGGAGAAACATTTCAAGTTAATATTGCAGTAACCACCTCATCCATGCGCGCAATGTTCTTTATACCTGAAGAGTTTGTTGGTGACAACATCCGAGTGGTTAGAGATTTTCCGGATGTCTTTCCAGAGGAGTTACTAGGGATGCCACCAGATAGGGAAGTTGAGTTTGTGATTGATCTTTTACCTGGAACTGCCCCTATTTCTAAGCGACCATACAGGATGGCTGTAGAAGAATTGAAGGAACTTAAGAAGCAGTTAACTGAGTTACAAGAAGCGGGGTACATTCGTCCAAGTTCCTCACCTTGGGGAGCACCGGTGTTATTTGTACAGAAGAAGGATGGTTCGCAACGGATGTGTGTGGACTATAGATCTCTTAATGATGTTACTGTGAAGAACAAGTAACCATTACCCCGTATCGAGGATTTGTTTGATCAGATGCGAGGAGCCAGGGTATTCTCGAAGATTGATCTCCGATCGGGATACCATCAGATGAGGATTAGACCATCAGATATTCCTAAGACGGCTTTCTCGACTCGATATGGATTATACGAGTTCACTGTTATGTCATTTGGATTGACCAATGCACCAGCTTATTTCATGAATTTGATGAATAAGGTGTTTATAGAGTATTTGGACAGATTCGTCGTGGTGTTCATCGACGATATTCTTATCTATTCTAGGAGTGAAAGTGATCATGAACAACATCTAAGGTTGGTGCTACAGAAGCTAGGAGATAATCAACTCTACGCTAAGTTCAGTAAGTGCGAGTTTTGGATTGACAAGGTGCCATTCCTTGTTCATATTATTTCTAATGGAGGAATAGTAGTGGATCCTGCTAAAGTGAAGGAGATAATGGAGTGGAGAGTGCCCACTACAGTTACTGAGATTCGGAGTTTCTTAGGGCTTGCAGGGTATTATCAGAGATTTATTGAGGGATTCTCTAAGATTGCCAAGCCTATGACATCGCTTCTGGAAAAAGGAAGAGAATTTAAGTGGGATGAGAAGTGCCAAGAAAGCTTTGATCAATTGAAGGAGAGATTGATGTCACCTCCAGTGTTGGTTATGCCAGACTTACAGAAAGGATTTGATATTTATTGTGATGCATGTGGCCAAGGATTGGGATGTGTGCTCATGCAAGAAGGACATGTGATCGCTTATGCGTCTCGTCAGTTGCGGAAACACGAATTGAACTACCCCACTCAGGACTTGGAACTAGCAACAGTTGTGCATGCACTTAAGATCTGGAGACACTACGTTATGGGAACTAAATGCCAAGTATACACGGATCATAAGAGCTTGAAGTACATATTCACTCAGAAGGATCTCAACCTTAGGCAACGCCGTTGGTTGGAACTTATTAAAGATTATGACTTGGAGATTCATTACCACCCAGGCAAGGCAAATTTGGTTGCAGATGCCTTGAGTCGGAAGGAGCATGTTCACTCCGCTTTCGTTGTCCAGCTACCTGATGAATTAGCAAAAGATTTTGAGAGACTCAACTTGGGAATTGTTACACACAGTGAAGGAGTCACCATCGAGTTGGAACCTACCTTGGAGCAAGAGATTCGTAAAGGTCAGGTTGGTGATGCTAAGATTCAAGAGATTAAGGATCTGATTACGGAAGGTCGAGTTTCGGAATTCACGGAGGATGAGCAAGGTACTATATGGTTCAAAGATCGGATATGTGTTCCAGAGATCGATAGCCTCCGTGAGGCTATATTGAAAGAAGCTCATGATTCTGATTACTCCATCCACCCTGGTAGCACTAAGATGTATCAAGATTTGAAGCAAAAGTATTGGTGGTATGGACTGAAAAGAGATGTTGCTGCCCATGTGGCTAAGTGTGATGTGTGTCAAAGAGTTAAGGCCGAACATCAAAGACCAGCTGGATTATTGCACCCATTGAAGATTCCTGAGTGGAAATGGGAAGAAATTGGTATGGATTTCATTGTTGGACTACCCCGCACCCCTGCTGGGTATGACTCTATTTGGGTAATTGTGGACAAATTGACAAAAGTGGCACATTTCATACCTAAGAGGACTAATTACACGGGAGCCAAGCTAGCAGAATTGTATATGACTCGGATAGTTTGTCTACATGGAGTGCCTAAGAAGATCGTGTCTGATCGAGGATCACAGTTTACTTCCCAATTTTGGAAGAAGTTGCATGAGAGCTTGGATACAAAGTTGAATTTTAGTTCAGCCTACCATCCCCAGACTGATGGACAGACAGAGAGGACTAATCAAGTGCTAGAAGATATGTTAAGAGCTTGTGCTCTTAAGCATGGTGGCAATTGGGAGAAGAGCTTACCCTATGCTGAGTTCTCTTATAATAATAGCTACTAGGCCAGTTTGAAGATGTCACCATTTGAGGCACTGTATGGCAGAAAGTGCAGGACTCCACTGTATTGGGATCAAGCTGGAGAAAGACAGTTCTTTGGGCCTGAGCTTATTCAAGAGGCAGAAGAACAAGTTCGAATGATAAGAGAAAATTTGAGAATTGCACAATCCAGGCAAAAGAGCTATGCTAATAATAGGAGAAGACTACTGGAGTTTAGGGAGGGTGATCATGTCTATTTGAAGGTGTCACCACTCCGGGGTATGAGGAGATTTAAAGTTAAAGGAAAGTTGTCTCCTCGCTTCATTGGACCTTTCTTGATCTTAAAGCGAGTGGGAGAAGTTGCATATCAACTGAAGTTACCCGATCATCTGTCAGATGTACATGATGTATTTCATGTGTCTCAGCTAAAGAAGTGCCTCAGGGTACCTGAGGAGCAGCTACCACTGGAGGACCTCAGTGTTCAAGGTGATCTGACTTATGCTGAGTACCCAATCAAGATTCTGGACACTTTGACTCGAGTTACAAGAAATAAGGTGATAAAGATGTGCAAGGTACAATGGAGTCACCATGGAGAGGATGAAGCAACGTGGGAAAGAGAAGAAGAGCTTCGTATAGATTTTCCCCACCTTTTCCCTAGATCTTCCTAAATCTCGAGGACGAGATTATTTTTAAGGGGGGTAGGATTTGTAATACTCAAAATTGTATAAAAGGACTATATGGTGATATCCTTATTTTATGTGTCATATTTGCATCATGAAAAGAGCATACATGTAATTAAGAGGGATTAACCAAAACAAATGATTCCAAAATAAAATAAAGTGCATCATGCGGGGTTTATGTGTTGTGCATTAAATAAAAATAATAAGGATAATAATAATATGACAATGAATAGAAGTTGGATTAAACCCTAAACAGAAATGAGGGTTTTGAAAATGAGAAGGAGAAAGTATATAAAATATAAAACAAATTTCATATATGTCCCAAATCGGTACTTCCTAAGTTCACAATATAATTTGAGGACAAATTACCACGAAATATGAACTTAAATGGGCATTTGAATTTGAATTTGGAAAAAAATAGGAAAGAAGCAGAAAAGGAAAAAAAGAAAAGAAAAGAGCCTAGCTGGGCTCAACCTTCTGAATTCGGCCCACTCTCAAATCTGAACCACGCGGCCCATTCCAGCCTCCGCGCGCGCTCGGATCCGCTGCCACAGACAGCGTGGCCCCACCTTGTCAGCCGCCTCCAGCTATGTCTCGCCCGCGTTCACTTCTTCGCTTCTGTCTCTGGCGGTGGGTCCAGGCGGTCAGATCCGCTCTCAACGGATTGCCGAGGATGGCGGGCACATCGCCGGCGTAGACTTCTCGCCCACCTTGCGGACGACCGCGCGGTGTTAAATACCGGGTCCTGGGGCCACCACGCACACCTTTCCTAAACCTCCCGCCGCCACCATCCATCTCGTCCATCACTCCGGCCATACTGCGGCGAAGGGATTCCGCCACCGCTCGGAATCGACGTTCCTCGCCCTCATTCATTCCGGGGATAGCTCTGGGTGTTCGGGTTGCCGCGGCGGGCATTGCAAAGGGAGGTGCGGTGGCTACGAACGACCGGTGCGGGTGGAATTTCTCACCGTTGTTGGGACTCCGCCGCGGGATTGCGCCATCACGCGGCCAGGGGATTCTTCGCCGCGAATAGAGGTAATCGGTATACCATCTTCTTCGCGTTTCACCGGTCGATGTGTAGAGTAGTTTGAATTTGGAATTAGCGCTCCGATGCGTGGAATCGTAGGTAGTCCAGCCATGGGTCGCCGTGTTCCGGCCGGCGGCGCCGCTGGTGGTCGGGGGGAGGAAGCAGATGGGTTTCTGACCGTCGATGTGCGATGTGCGGTTCAGATCTAACCAGACGTACCGATTGGGTGAGACTCACCGTGGCCGTTGATCTACGGTTGTGCGCTTGTGATCAAACCGTAGGTCTGTAACCGATGGCTGTGATCGCACGATAGTTTATAAGGATGAGGGTCTAATCCATAGCGTTCTCTTTTGATCGGGCGGCCGAGATCTATCGATACCCCTTCGCGGGTCAAATTTGCACATGCGCCCCTCTATGTTTATAGAATAAACCCGCCGTCCATGCCTGGGGTTCTCTGAGTCTTAGAAACACTTGCACCGAGACCCCTGCTGTTTTCCGTTATTGTGGCCCAGTCCAGTGGGTTATTAAATCGGAAAAATGAATTGGAAAATGAGTTTTTAAAATAAAAACAATACCTAGAATTTGTATAATTCATAGAAACTCCATATGAACTCCAAATTGGTCCATTCCAGTTTCTAAATTTTCATAGTATTATTGTCTATCTATTTGTGCCACTCTTTTGGCATGAAAAGCACATTAGAATTATTCTAGTACTTAATCATGTATTAAATACATAAAACATTGGAAAATTCATAACTTAAAATCTATAAATCCAAATTTAATGATTCCAGTTCCTGTGATCTTATTTTAATGTCTAGTTTATTACTGTATATTCTATTTGCATGTTTGATGTGATATTAATTTATGCTATGCTATGTATGTGTTGTGTTGATGCGAGTAGACGAGCAAGCCACTGTGGAATCTGAGGTTCAACAAGTAGAAGTAGCTGAGCAGGAGCTCATTGGAGGCAAGTTGTGCCCTTGATCACTTCTTTTACCCATTCATGTTCTTATTAATCATAATGATCTGCATAGGTTAATTTTGATGGGACCCAATAGGATGCCCTAGATTTTGACTATCTTTATACCTTGTTTCACCACTGGTTTTACTACTAAAGTTTTGGGTAGTTCATGCTATTGCTTTATGTGGATTTGGGTATAGAGATATTCATCACTCATTTTTACACTTGTTATTATCTGTTCATTATTTTATGTTCATGATAAGATCATTATGTTAATGGGAACATGGAGAACCACCCGGGAAAACAGTGCTACCACAAGGGTTTAATGGGACGCCCTTGGCTGATTAACTAGGAAAGCTAGTGGAGGGCTACCTTACCCGAAAGGGGCAAGGGCAGTAGGGGAGTGGTCAGTGTAGGGAGGTCCTTGGGTTGATTTTGCTGCGATTGCGGTCAGGCGAGGGATTCCTGCACTGGAGCTTCCTATAAACTATAGCGGGTAGTCTGAAGCTAGTGGAACTTTGTAAAGGCCTCGTAGTGGTACCCTGCCTCGCTTCCTTGGTAGAGGTGTATGGGGTCTGATCAACTCCGTGGCAAATGGGTAACACGACTTGTGGGTAAAGATGCGCAACCTCTGCAGAGTGTAAAACTGGTATACTAGCCGTGCTCACGGTCATGAGCGGCTCGGACACTCACATGATTAATTTATGGAACTTAAACTTAATTTGTCATATCATTGCATTTGGGATTATTTTATTATTACTTTTACTTATTATTACTATGGTTTGATATTTACTTACACTTAGTAACTGCTAATAAAATTTGACCGACTTCTAAAAGCAATGCTCAGCTTCAGCCTCTATTTCATTGGTCAGCCTTACACTTCATGAACTCCCACCTTTGGTAAGTTCATGCCACATTATTCGCCACAACTTGTTGAGCGATGAACATGTGTGAGCTCACTCTTGCTGTCTCATACCCCCCCACAGGAGAAGAGCAGGTGGTTCAGGAGGAGCCACAAGGCGAGGAGTATGATCCGATCTAGGTGGCGTTTCTCAGTTGACATTGGCGCCGACGATCCTTAGTTCGTTTTATATTTATTCTTTTATTTTGTAATAAGTCTTCCGCTATGTAATAAATACTCTGATGTTTTATGACATTTATCTCTATACACTCTGTTATTATATATGTTGTCTTCTTGGCGCTTGTATGAGATGCACCCGACTTTGTCCCTTTAAAGCCCGGGTGTGACAGAAGTGGTATCAGAGGAAATGTTGACTGTAGGACGAAACCTAGATAGAAATGGACAAAACCCTTACCTACTTATCTTATTCTGATTCATTCTATACTTACCTTACTCTGATTCTCTCTATACTTATCTTGATCCTGTCTCATCTTCTACTGTTCTACTCTGATCATTCTTATCTTCTCTATTCTGAGACAAGATGGATTTCAAACCTTGGAATCCCTACCCCTGTGACATTTTTAAGAGATAGGAAGCCTAAGACAAAAATCAAAACTGTTTTCTATATTTAAAAATGTTGTTTGATTGTTCTGATGAAAAGTGTCTGATTTGCTTCTTTGATTGATTGAAGTATTATATATGGACATCTTAGTATGTACCACTATAAGGTAATAAATTAGCCATGGTAGGTAAAACATTAAACTGCTTAGCTAATAAATCCCCCAAAGTAACACGATTCGTAATTACTGCCTTGCCTTCTGCTCTCTCTTACCATATGTATCTAACTCAGATGGTCAATACCAGGAGGGGTGGTGGAATTGATTTGCCTCCTAATCGACACACTCGAAGGATATATAGACAACCTCAGCCACAACCAGCAGAGATGAATCCTCCTAATCCTCCACCAGGCGGAGTTGATCCACTGATTGCAGCTCAGATGGCGGTGATGCAGCAAATGGCGGACACTATGGCTGATATGCGTGCCCAGATGCAGCAAGAACGCCAGGAGATGCGTCATGAAAGAGAGGATATATGCCAAGAGTTGCGCCAGGAGAGAGAGGAGATACGCCAGGAGAGAAGGGCGCAACAACAGCAGCTGCAACAACAACTTCAACAACAGCAGCAACAGCAACAAGTACCATTGCCTCCACCACCACCACCAGTTCCACCTCGTGATAAGCACCGGAAATTTATGAGTCATAAGCCACCGACCTTCGCCAGTTCGCCAGACCCACTTGATGCAGATGATTGGTTGAAGTCAATTGAGAAGATGCTCAACATCGCCCAATGCTCAGACAGGGAGAAAGTTCTTTATGCCTCAAGTCGTCTGACAGGTCCTGCTGCTGACTGGTGGGATTCTTATACTGCTGCCCATGATGCTGCTGATACTATTACTTGGGCGGAGTTCAGTACACAATTCAGGAACTACCAGTTTCCAGCTGGTATGATAAAGATTAAGAAGAAGGAGTTTCTGTCGTTGAAGCAAGGCAACATGTCGGTCAGCGAGTACAGAGACAAATTTATTCAGCTGTCGAGATATGCTCCGGAGGAAGTTGCTGAGGATGAGAGGAAGCAGGAGCACTTTATTGAAGGACTTAATGGACCCTTGCAGTATGCACTGGTTGCACACACTTTTCCATCATTTCAGAGGCTACTGGATAAGGCTCTTGCTATGGAACACAAGCGTGTTCAATTGGGTGATTTGAAGAGGAAGGCTATCTCACAGGGACAGGGTAGCAGCCGTGTTCGTCCCCGCTACGTTCCACCACAGGGTACACCGACTCGACCAGGAGGACCACGCCCAGTTCAGTATGCTCCACAGGGGTCTCCACGGACACCTACTTGTCAGGCCACTCCCACTGGCACCCCGGCGAGGCCTACAGGACAGAAGACCGACCCTACATGCTTCAACTGCAGTCAGATTGGGCACTATGCTAATGCTTGTCCGATGGGAAATTCTGGTACACCAGCTAAGAATAAGCAACAGACTCCTGGCAAGGGATATTCTATAGCCAGGGTGAATCAAGTCAGCATTGATGATACTCCTGATAGTGCTGACATCGTACTCGACATGTTTTACATTAATGCCCTTCCTGCAACAATATTATTTGATTCTGGTGCTACACATTCATTCATGTCTGCTCGATATGCCAACACAAATGAAATACCACTGCTAAATATGAGAAAACCAATGATAGTAATTACACCTAAAGGGCCTATTGAGGCGAATCAAATGACACGTAGATTGACATTATCAATTATGGGAAGAGAATTTGGAGCTACTGCTATAATATTAGATGCCAGCAGTATAGATCTGATTCTTGGTATGTCATGGTTAAGGAAGGCAAAGGCCATTATAGCATGTGGTAGAGGTACTATAGAGCTCACTAGTCCTAAAGGAGAAACATTTCAAGTTAATATTGCAGTAACCACCTCATCCATGCGCGCAATGTTCTTTATACCTAAAGAGTTTGTTGGTGACAACATCCGGGTGGTTAGAGATTTTCCGGATGTCTTTCCAGAGGAGTTACCAGGGATGCCACCAGATAGGAAAGTTGAGTTTGTGATTGATCTTTTACCTGGAACTGCCCCTATTTCTAAGCGACCATACAGGATGGCTGTAGAAGAATTGAAGGAACTTAAGAAGCAGTTAACTGAGTTACAAGAAGCGGGGTACATTCGTCCAAGTTCCTCACCTTGGGGAGCACCGGTGTTATTTGTACAGAAGAAGGATGGTTCGCAACGGATGTGTGTGGACTATAGATCTCTTAATGATGTTACTGTGAAGAACAAGTATCCATTACCCCGTATCGAGGATTTGTTTGATCAGATGCGAGGAGCCAGGGTATTCTCGAAGATTGATCTCCGATCGGGATACCATCAGATGAGGATTAGACCATCAGATATTCCTAAGACGGCTTTCTCGACTCGATATGGATTATACGAGTTCACTGTTATGTCATTTGGATTGACCAATGCACTAGCTTATTTCATGAATTTGATGAATAAGGTGTTTATGGAGTATTTGGACAGATTCGTCGTGGTGTTCATCGACGATATTCTTATCTATTCTAGGAGTGAAAGTGATCATGAACAACATCTAAGGTTGGTGCTACAGAAGCTACGAGATAATCAACTCTACGCTAAGTTCAGTAAGTGCGAGTTTTGGATTGACAAGGTGCCATTCCTTGGTCATATTATTTCTAATGGAGGAATAGTAGTGGATCCTGCTAAAGTGAAGGAGATAATGGAGTGGAGAGTGCCCACTACAGTTACTGAGATTCGGAGTTTCTTGGGGCTTGCAGGATATTATCGGAGATTTATTGAGGGATTCTCTAAGATTGCGAAGCCTATGACATCGCTTCTGGAGAAAGGAAGAGAATTTAAGTGGGATGAGAAGTGCCAAGAAAGTTTTGATCAATTGAAGGAGAGATTGATGTCACCTCCAGTGTTGGTTATGCCAGACTTACAGAAAGGATTCGATATTTATTGTGATGCATGTGGCCAAGGATTGGGATGTGTGCTCATGCAAGAAGGACATGTGATCGCTTATGCGTCTCGTCAGTTGCGGAAACATGAATTGAACTACCCCACTCAGGACTTGGAACTAGCAACAGTTGTGCATGCACTTAAGATCTGGAGACACTACGTTATGGGAACTAAGTGCCAAGTATACACGGATCATAAGAGCTTGAAGTACATATTCACTCAGAAGGATCTCAACCTTAGGCAACGCCGTTGGTTGGAACTTATTAAAGATTATGACTTGGAGATTCATTACCACCCAGGCAAGGCAAATTTGGTTGCAGATGCCTTGAGTCGGAAGGAGCATGTTCACTCCGCTTTCGTTGTCCAGCTACCTGATGAATTAGCAAAAGATTTTGAGAGACTCAACTTGGGAATTGTTACACACAGTGAAGGAGTCACCATCGAGTTGGAACCTACCTTGGAGCAAGAGATTAAGGATCTGATTACGGAAGGTCGAGTTCCGGAATTCACGGAGGATGAGCAAGGTACTATATGGTTCAAAGATCGGATATGTGTTCCAGAGATCGATAGCCTCTGTGAGGCTATATTGAAAGAAGCTCATGATTCTGATTACTCCATCCACCCTGGTAGCACTAAGATGTATCAAGATTTGAAGCAAAAGTATTGGTGGTATGGACTGAAAAGAGATGTTGCTGCCCATGTGGCTAAGTGTGATGTGTGTCAAAGAGTTAAGGCCGAACATCAAAGACCAGCTGGATTATTGCACCCATTGAAGATTCCTGAGTGGAAATGGGAAGAAATTGGTATGGATTTCATTGTTGGACTACCCCGCACCCCTGCTGGGTATGACTCTATTTGGGTAATTATGGACAGATTGACAAAAGTGGCACATTTCATACCTGTGAGGACTAATTACACGGGAGCCAAGCTAGCAGAATTGTATATGACTCGGATAGTTTGTCTACATGGAGTGCCTAAGAAGATCGTGTCTGATCGAGGATCGCAGTTTACTTCCCAATTTTGGAAGAAGTTGCATGAGAGCTTGGATACAAAGTTGAATTTTAGTTCAGCCTACCATCCCCAGACTGATGGACAGACAGAGAGGACTAATCAAGTGCTAGAAGATATGTTAAGAGCTTGTGCTCTTAAGCATGGTGGCAGTTGGGAGAAGAGCTTACCCTATGTTGAGTTCATAATAATAGCTACCAGGCCAGTTTGAAGATGTCACCATTTGAGGCTCTGTATGGCAGAAAGTGCAGGACTCCACTGTATTGGGATCAAGCTGGAGAAAGACAGTTCTTTGGGCCTGAGCTTATTCAAGAGGCAGAAGAACAAGTTCGAATGATAAGAGAAAATTTGAGAATTGCACAATCCAGGCAAAAGAGCAATGCTGATAATAGGAGAAGACTACTGGAGTTTAGGGAGGGTGATCATGTCTATTTGAAGGTGTCACCACTCCGGGGTATGAGGAGATTTAAAGTTAAAGGAAAGTTGTCCCCTCGCTTCATTGGACCTTTCTTGATCTTAAAGCGAGTGGGAGAAGTTGCATATCAACTGAAGTTACCCGATCATCTGTCAGATGTACGTGATGTATTTCATGTGTCTCAGCTAAAGAAGTGCCTCAGGGTACCTGAGGAGCAGCTACCACTGGAGGACCTCAGTGTTCAAGGTGATCTGACTTATGCTGAGTACCCAATCAAGATTCTAGACACTTTGACTCGAGTTACAAGAAATAAGGTGATAAAGATGTGCAAGGTACAATGGAGTCACCATGGAGAGGATGAAGCAACGTGGGAAAGAGAAGAAGAGCTTCGTATAGATTTTCCCCACCTTTTCCCTAGATCTTCCTGAATCTCGAGGACGAGATTATTTTTAAGGGGGTAGGATTTGTAATACTCAAAATTGTATAAAAGGACTATATGGTGATATCCTTATTTTATGTGTCATATTTGCATCATGAAAAGAGCATACATGTAATTAAGAGGGATTAACCAAAACAAATGATTCCAAAATAAAATAAAGTGCATCATGCGGGGTTTATGTGTTGTGCATTAAATAAAAATAATAAGGATAATAATAATATGACAATGAATAGAAGTTGGATTAAACCCTAAACAGAAATGAGGGTTTTGAAAATGAGAAGGAGAAAGTATATAAAATATAAAACAAATTTCATATATGTCCCAAATCGGTACTTCCTAAGTTCACAATATAATTTGAGGACAAATTACCACGAAATATGAACTTAAATGGGCATTTGAATTTGAATTTGGAAAAAAATAGGAAAGAAGCAGAAAAGGAAAAAAAGAAAAGAAAAGAGCCTAGCTGGGCTCAACCTTCTGAATTCGGCCCACTCTCAAATCTGAACCACGCGGCCCATTCCAGCCTCCGCGCGCGCTCGGATCCGCTGCCACAGACAGCGCGGCCCCACCTTGTCAGCCGCCTCCAGCTATGTCTCGCCCGCGTTCACTTTTTCGCTTCTGTCTCTGGCGGTGGGTCCAGGCGGTTAGATCCGCTCTCAACGGATTGCCGAGGATGGCGGGCACGTTGCCGGCGTAGACTTCGCGCCCACCTTGCGGACGACCGCGCGGTGTTAAATACCGGGTCCTGGGGCCACCACGCGCACCTTTCCTAAACCTCCCGCCGCCACCATCCATCTCGTCCATCACTCCGGCCATACTACGGCGAAGGGATTCCGCCACCGCTCGGAATCGACGTTCCTCGCCCTCATTCATTCCGGGGATAGCTCTGGGTGTTCGGGTTGCTGCGGCGGGCGTTGCAAAGGGAGGTGCGGTGGCTACGAACGACCGGTGCGGGCGGAATTTCTCACCGTTGTTGGGACTCCGCCGCGGGATTGCGCCATCGCGCAGCTAGGAGATTCTTCGTCGCGAATAGAGGTAATCGGTGTACCATCTTCTTCGCGTTTCACCGGTCGATGTGTAGAGTAGTTTGAATTTGGAATTAGCGCTCCGATGCGTGGAATCGTAGGTAGTCCGGCCATGGGTCGCCGTGTTCCGGCCGGCGGCGCCGCTGGTGGTCGGGGGGAGGAAGCAGATGGGTTTCTGACCGTCGATGTGCGATGTGCGGTTCAGATCTAACCAGACGTACCGATTGGGTGAGACTCACCGTGGCCGTTGATCTACGGTTGTGCGCTTGTGATCAAACCGTAGGGCTTTAAATCAGAACCGTAGGTCTGTAACCGATGGCTGTGATCGCACGATAGTTTATAAGGATGAGGGTCTAATCCGTAGCGTTCTCTTTTGATCGGGCGACCGAGATCTGTCGATACCCCTTCGCAGGTCAAATTTGCACATGCGCCCCTCTATGTTTATAGAATAAACCCGCCGTCCATGCCTGGGGTTCTCTGAGTCTTACAAACACTTGCACCGAGACCCCTGTTGTTTTCCGTTATTATGGCCCAGTCCAGTGGGTTATTAAATCGGAAAAATGAATTGGAAAATGAGTTTTTAAAATAAAAACAATACCTAGAATTTGTATAATTCATAGAAACTCCATATGAACTCCAAATTGGTCCATTCCAGTTTCTAAATTTTCATAATATTATTGTCTATCTATTTGTGCCACTGTTTTGGCATGAAAAGCATATTAGAATTATTCTAGTACTTAATCATGTATTAAATACATAAAACATTGGAAAATTCATAACTTAAAATCTATAACTCCAAATTTAATGATTCCAGTTCCTGTAATCTTATTTTAATGTCTAGTTTATTATTGTATATTCTATTTGCATGTTTGATGTGATGTTAATTTATGCTATGCTATGTATGTGTTGTGTTGATGCGAGTAGACGAGCAAGCCACTGTGGAATCTGAGGTTCAACAAGTAGAAGTACCTGAGCAAGAGCTCATTGGAGGCAAGTTGTGCCCTTGATCACTTCTTTTACCCATTCATGTTCTTATTAATCATAATAATCTGCATAGGTTAATTTTGATGGGACCCAATAAGATGCCCTAGATTTTGACTATCTTTATACCTTGTTTCACCACTGGTTTTACTACTAAAGTTTTGGGTAGTTCATGCTATTGCTTTATGTGGATTTGGGTATAGAGATATTCATCACTCATTTTTACACTTGTTATTATCTGTTCATTATTTTATGTTCATGATAAGATCATTATGTTAATGGGAACATGGAGAACCACCCGGGAAAACAGTGCTACCACAAGGGTTTAATGGGACGCCCTTGGCTGATTAACTAGGAAAGCTAGTGGAGGGCTACCTTACCCGAAAGGGGCAAGGGCAGTAGGGGAGTGGTCAGTGTAGGGAGGTCCTTGGGTTGATTTTGCTACGATGGCGGTCAGGCGAGGGATTCCTGCACTGGAGCTTCCTATAAACTGTAGCGGGTAGTCTGAAGCTAGTGAAACTTTGTAAAGGCCTCGTAGTGGTACCCTGCCTCGCTTCCTTGGTAGAGGTGTATGGGGTCTGATCAACTCCGTGGCAAATGGGTAACACGACTTGTGGGTAAAGATGCGCAACCTCTGCAGAGTGTAAAACTGGTATACTAGCCGTGCTCACGGTCATGAGCGGCTCGGATACTCACATGATTAATTTATGGAATTTAAACTTAATTTGTCATATCATTGCATTTGGGATTATTTTATTATTACTTTTACTTATTATTACTATGGTTTGATATTTACTTACACTTAGTAACTGCTAATAAAATTTGACCAACTTCTAAAAGCAATGCTTAGCTTCAGCCTCTATTTCATTGGTCAGCCTTACACTTCATAAACTCCCACCTTTGGTGAGTTCATGCCACATTATTCCCTACAACTTGTTGAGCGATGAACATGTGTGAGCTCACTCTTGCTGTCTCACACCCCCCCATAGGAGAAGAGCAGGTGGTTCAGGAGGAGCCACAAGGCGAGGAGTATGATCTGATCTAGGTGGCGTTTCTCAGTTGACATTGGCGCCGACGATCCTTAGTTCGTTTTATATTTATTCTTTTATTTTGTAATAAGTCTTCCGCTATGTAATAAATACTCTGATGTTTTATGACATTTATCTCTATACACTCTGTTATTATATATGTTGTCTTTTTGGCGCATGTATGAGATGCACCCGGCTTTGTCCATTTAAAGCCCGGGTGTGACACCAACCCACGTCGTCATGTGTTGCTATCGACCACTCCCAACCCACGTCGTCACGTGTTGCTATCGACCGCTGTTGGACACAGCCTGAAGAATGGAAGCAAGCAGGGCCGGCTCTGGCCCTATGCAATAGGGGCGACCACCGGGGGCCCACGTTGGAGAGGGG